>JAPUBQ010000027.1:6196914-6809440 GCA_035578125.1 Mellilla xanthometata
TTTTTTATTGTTTTACTAAGATACATTTCACACACGGCTGTTTATTTATATTATACTAAATCATTTCTAGTTTCTATTATGGTTGCTAACACAACTGATATACGTACTTACACTCTTTATAGGTATAGATACATATTCAACACCCAGACCAACAGTCAATACTTTTAGTTCAGCACAAAGATGTTGGCCGTCCTGGGAATCGAACTCAGAACCTTCTGTTTGGCAATTCTGTATGGAAACCATTATGCCAACGAGTTCGTCATAACTGGTGTTAGACAGTTCATTATAAAACTGATCCAGAAATTAAACGAACCTTAAACAATCTGTTTTCTTCCAACTGACATTTGTACGAGTAATTGAGTAACCGGTTTCAAATTTAATTTCCCTCAAAAAATTGCTTAGAAATGCATAAAAGGTATGTTTTATTGCTAGTAAATATGCCAATTAACTCTAATAATGTAAAAATAACGGGTCAATTGTTATTTGAACTCAGAAGGGTTCTGTACCTATGAAAAATAACAAAAAATTGGTCAAGTGCGAGTTGGGCTCGCGCATGAAGGGTTGCGCACCATTGTTGTATGGGTTCGATCTTGTAATTCAGGAACCCACAGCGGATCGGATCTCAACGGACCGGATCTCTAAGAAGCAGAACTCCATGGACCGGGTGTCAATTATCCATTTCCGTTCAGAAGTTCCTACGACCTTTAGTTATTGCGTTGGTTTAATAGTTATATTATCAATTCAATAGTTCAATAGTTATATCAGTTATATTTTGACTGCGTGTTTGAGATAACTGACGACGCCCAAACAATTTCCAAACACAATGCAAGTCACTGATTTAATGTTATTGTATCTACTTGATTATAGTTGGAGAGACAGTCGTTTTATTATTGTAACATACATTCACTAATAAAATAATAATAATCAGAATATTGTTTTTTTTTATATTATCAACATACATAATACATTTAGGTACACTTTCCCTAAAACAATGAACATATAAACACACACACACACACAAACACGCACGCAAACACACACATACACACACACACACACACAAACACGCACGCAAACACACACATACACACACACACACACACACACAATTTATTAGGTGTATAACATTGTTTACAGACCTTAATCATTATTTTGGCATATTTGTCCTAGTTACGTAGTTCGGCTCTGGCCACAATAAGTATACATAATAATTATACATATTAAAATAGTTTAATGTCGATTCAAGAGCAGGTTCTTCCTAGAACCTAACTGAATGTCGTAATCTTAAGTAGGAACATAAAATTGTAAGAGCTTTGCCTCAAAACGAATAGAAATAAAAAAAGTAGCTTACTGCATGTTTGTGATGCTATCATAATCCCGATATACAAGTATTGTTACTCAGTTCGGGTTTGGTGGCAGCTCAAACAAGCAGCGATATTTAGTAACTAAGTCTAGTTCCTACTTATTAATATTGTAAATTCTTTGTTTAAATAAAGATATTTTTATGTTTATGTTTATGTTTTACAATAAATAGCGTTTGACCACAATTCACCTGATGGTGAGTGATGTTGTGGTGTACGGTGGAGCGTGCTTACTTAGAAGGGATCGGTTCACTCTTGCCTTAAATTTTTTTATGATTATTAATCGGATAGTGAAAGGGGCGGGAGAAAGCTATTCTGTCACACATTTGCCGAAACGCAAGCCTTTTTTTATAACTTATAGGTTTGCATTTGACCACAGCTTACCTGGTGTTAAACAATACTATGCTCTACGATGTTACATGCTTACCTACAAAATACCTATTAACTCTAGATTTGAAGACCCCCAGGTGGTACTTCTCAGGAAACAGAGACTCAGGAAGAGAATTCCAAAGCTTTGCAGTCCTCACGAGATGGGTCAAAGCCTAATTGGGTTGATTGACAAATCTAACTGTAGGTTCTGGCTATTTGTAAACTGCAGTTAACTCCAGAGTTCAGCTTCTAAGCTTACATAGAAGTACAAAGATTAAAAATATTTTCATTCAAACCTTACCATTAGATAATATGGGTTTTAAGCCAATTATTTGATGTAAAACTATATACAATAATGACAAGTAATTATGTGGATGTTGTGAATAAATGACGACCTCGTTGGCGCAATAGATACCATGCCAGACTGCCAACCAAAGGGTCCCGGGTTCGTTTCCGGCACGGTAAACTTCTTTGTGATGTACAAAATTTGTTGGATGTCAGTCTGGGTGTTAATTATGTAACGAATTAAAGTATGTTATGTATTAGTAATATATCTATTTTTAGTATATCTAGGAGTGCTTTAGTATGGGTCTAACCAGACGTGTGTGAAATGAGTCAAAAATATAAACAAAAAAAAAATTCTCTAACCTTTACCGAAAAGATCTCTCTCTCTAAATACTCTAGCTCCTAAACTATAATTCTATGTTGTCAAATTAGAATACAATTATATCCGTTATGAATTATTAATACAATATCTGCATTCCTTATGATGCTTCCGACAACTTGCATCCAACTCTTGATCATTTAAATAGGTTTTATGAATGAATTATCTTTATGCAAGGTAACTTAAAAGTATAAATAAATATAAGGACTCATTTCACATACGGCTGGTTAGCCCCATACTAAACCATATCTAGTTTGTATTATGGTTGCTAACGCAACTGATATACTACATATACATCCATAAATATACATACTTTATGTAGATACATATTTAACACCCAGACTGAGCCGACAGCCAACAAATTTAGTTCAGCACAAAGATGTTGGCCGTGCCGGGAATCGAACCCGGAACCTTCTGATTAGCAGTCTGGCATGGTAACCATTACGCCAACGAGGTCGTCAAAAGCCTATATAGTATGTATTGCTTTTTTTTTCGTGAGAAAATGCATTTACGCGTGCCCACCACACCCGGGGAGGTGGGTGGGGTATGTCGGGCTCGATGCCAGAAGGGCATCACTACCGACTAAAACCTCACGATGACCTCCTCACCGGAAAGGGCGGGATGAGGTTCCGCTCCTTGCATTAACCCTCCCCCCGCCCACCTCGGCTAGCCTGCGAGGCTCCTTCTCAGAGGATGAGTCCCCTTGCAGTGCACGTGGTGCACCGCAACCACCTCATTGTATGTATTGCCTGGTAAAAATTCAGCTAGTTATAAATAAATACCTATTAAAAATATAATGATATGTATTATACTGTACAGTAGCCAATAATGTTTAGTCAAGTAACTAATATTGTAAAGACATTGTCTAGTTTGCCTCGGAGCAAAGCTAGCCAGTGCCTCTTGCTACGCCCTATTACAACAGGGTACATGTAACATAGCCTTATGTCATACATGTGTTGCTAGCAAATAAATAAACTATAAACTGAACTATTTATAAATGACAAGACAATAAATCAAACCAGTTATGAAATGCACATAAATATTATAATTGTTACAATAATATTCAATAATGACTATTATACAATAATAATAATAATTTAATAATCTCTTACAACACTATTAAAGCTGACACATTTTTAATTGGTTTCGCCGCAAATTTTTCTAAACTTACATCATAAACAAAATTCTTAAATAAATGACAAGTGGACTTTGCATTGAATTGTAATCTACTAAAATTGCATAATAATATAATTAAATAATAATTACTTTAGAGTTTATAATCATAATGATAATAATAAAATATATTTTTAATAAATATTAATTTTACAGGAACTATTACTTAAAATAATATAAGGTAACGTACCTACATATACTTATAGATAGATACACATTTAATAAAATCAGTTTGATTAAATTATGTTTAATAAGTGTTTTGTTTAAAATAATTCCTTTAAGATCATTTATAAAATAAATTAGTTTAAGATAATTCGATAACGCGTATATTTTTAAAGAATACAATAACATACTCGTAGCTACCTTATTGACTCAGGCGTTACTTTGCGGAAATTCATTGTAAATAGAAGACAAAATTAAATATTTAGTGTACTTCCGCTGTGATACGAAATCCAAATTAAGACAAGTAAAGGAAAAATCAACTAAGATCAATTAACCAAGCTTAGTTAACTAAGATTAATTAAGATTAACGTTACCTATCACAATTAGGAAATTCTTAACTCTACACGTGTTTCGCCTAACCACAAGGCATCATCATCAGGAGATGCTGACTCTTCGAACGACAAGTCGAGAGATCTCTCTACTAAATATTTAATTTTGTCTTCTATATACTCGACTCGTAGCTTATTAATAACGTGATTAAATTATTAAAAAAACTTTATAGCTTAATGTAGCCGCCTTCCACAAAGATCTAATTTGTATTAAAAATGGAGTTTTAAACGAATATTTACTTTTATATTGATATCCCACTCGATTATCTTTGGTATCGTTGGGATTTATAATAAAAAACACTGCCTGCCAAAATCCGCCATTTTGTTTTTCACAAGACAATGTTATAAAAAAACAATCAAACATTGCTTTTAATGTATTTTGTTTAACTAGCCAAGAACTAGGGTTTTCATTATTGGTTATTTTTGAAAATGTTTTTACATTTTATGAATAAAACAATTCTTTCATACGTTAAATTATGTTTTAAACAGTGGTTATTTAATTAGGGATTAAAAAAAGACTTCATACGTCGATGATGTTTTTTGCAACGAACTGCGTTGTTTTACAAAATTGGATTTGAATAAAAATTCATTTGAAAGTCAGTTGCAGTTGTTTTATATTTATCTGCCTAAATCAGCCACAAAAATTATATATTAGCCACTTCTTGCCTATTGATGTGATGGTATCGAAAAGAGGCGTCTATTGGTATTCGAGACCGGTATCCAATTAATTTTGAATATTAAAAAGCCACTAATTTAATATTTTGCCACCACAAGTCTTAACAATAATAACAGCTAGAATATAGACAGTTACAATCATAACTAGGATTAATTTGATAACAATTAACACACATATATTTATAGTATAGGATACAACAATATTATTACGAAGATATTTAATGATACATGACATTTAAATAATAATAATCAAATATACATAGTCATACATCAATTAATTTATAGTTTTTTTTACACTTAATATATAAGAATAAATTATAACGTTCAATAATGTATAATTTAAACTAATCTTAATAATCATAAATAATTTTAAATAAAACTACATTCAATATGATTTCATTTTACCCGTAAACAATTGAATAATACTCGTATCAACACACAAACATTTATTTTTATGCATTGAACATGAATATCTACTTATTATTTATTTATTTTTTAATAGTAAGACTAGGTTACCGTATTATTAACATACATTCATTCAGACAGGCAAAATTAAGTACATAATAAAACACACGAATAATAAGTGATATTAGTGGCTAATAATACAACATATTTTTTTTTGTTTTGTATCATACTAATTCACAGTAAAAATAAAACTTAATTAAAGAATAACTTGAAAAAAGTCTTAATTTGTTTGAATATAAATTCACTTTATTTTTGATATTTGACTGAATGTCAAGTAGGTATAATATTTTTGAAAAATAATACAATGTAATGCAAATATATATCAAATATGCCAATATTTTATAAATATTAATTTCAAAAAAAAAGTTTTTCTTCGTAAAGTTAATTTATTCTCACGAAACATGTACACAAACTTAATAATATGATAGCTGTTCAGAAAAAAAAATATTATTTTATCCAAAAATATTGTTTATTTAAAAAGACTCTTGACTAAATTAAGTATTATTAAAAACGTGTATTACGAGCAATTCGCAAATTTCTAATAGGATGGAATGGAAATAATAATAATTTATGAAATAATATAATTATAATCTTTTTACTATTAAATAATATAATCTAAATAGATTAAAAAAGCAAATGCTTTGATCTGTGATAATATGTTTAATAATATTAATGTTTTAGTTTTATTAATATTTCAGCTATTAATAAAAAGCTTTGCTCTAAAACTTCTTCAGCTAAATTTACATTATTATTTTTCTAAAAACATAATGATAAATCCTATAGAAAAATATTTACAAATATTGATGGTATAGGAAAACGCGGGACGTTTTTTGTTATGAATTGGCACAATTTTGATATTTTATTACGATTTTTACCAATAGTAGAATATTATAATTTTATATATTTCCAAACGTTCTTCATAATATCAATTTTAGTATAATTTTCTTTGTATCAAATTGTTTGTATCAAAGAATAATAATAATTTATAAAACTTTTGCACTTTTTTATCAATTTAATATAAATAGCTATAAATATGTAGGTATACTACAGTTTTGAAAAGCTTTATAAGATATATTAATTTAATATACAATACAACAAAAAATACAATAAATGCGTAGTAATTTTCGTTTAACTTTACTTATCCTAACTTATAATGGACGCAAAATATTATTATTAGCAATATTTTAATATAATTATACTCCCTTTATAACTCGATTCAATAAAGAACACATTTGAAAGTAAACGTTCTTACTTCAAAAAAAAAACAAAAGAAAGTAAGAGCAAGCAAATGAAATGATTTCTTCATTGAATCTAGTTACTAATCTATAATTATTATATTAATTAATAATTCTATGCAATTACTTACCAAAGAAACAAGAAAACCTGAAAAATGCAATACAATATGGACGGCCATTCTACGGTCATCATTTCAAACTTGGTCTAGTGTTAAGCTTATACAAATTTCGTTTGCGCGATTCAGAACGCGCGTTCTGATTGGCTGCGAGAAGTGACGAGTGGCAGTGACGTCATAGCGATCAAAATAAAAGATGCGAATGTTAATTTGTCTATTTTTAAACTAAACAAGTCTCTGATAACTAAAATAGACCAGACAAAAGCCTTTTCATCTTTAATTTGGTGTTAAGGACCAAAGAGTTCCAAAACACGATTACTTAGAATGTGCTCGACAGTTTTATTGTAAAAAAAACGATTTAATATTTAAAATATTGTGCTTCTAAAAGTAAGGGATAAATTAAAACAAATCTTCCATATATTTTTTTGTAGATAATGATAATGTTACAGCTATATATAACAGCTAGTATAATTTCAATGCTGTTCATTATTGATTGTTTAATAGATTTCGTGGCATATCTACCGCCGCGCGTCAGGCGCTTCGATCAACCATGTATGGAATAGCTGTACTCGGTTCAATTTAACAATGCATGAAGAGTTTGAAGAATCCCCTCCCTTTTTCCGGTTCTGGTCCCATCAGCATCGGCACTTGGTTCTTGTGTGTTATCGTGATCTGTAAACAAATAAAAAAACAAAATTAAAAACAACCTGAAAACATGTCAATGCGTCTTTTAGATTATCAAAGTAAGGTATTTGTACTTCTTTTTATTCTGAGGTATTAAAAATTAATACATAATAATTATGGGCACAGAATAATAACTTGTGCCATATTAAGTAGTTTCGATTGGCGTAGAAGGGCAAAAATCATTGTTTCACAGTCGCTATAAATCGTGAACGGAAAAGATATTTTAAAGACCGTCTAAAGAACCACTCTAACAATATTTTTACTTATCTTGGTACCGAACAGATTTATCAAAATGAAAAAAAAGAAATCTTAATCTTAGTCCCGGCTGTTAGTCTTACTACAAGCAGTCGTTAAACGAAGTCAGAGGCCTTCGGGCGGCTTAAAAACTCTGGACACTAGAGCTTGGTCACTTAGCTCATACGAAGAACAAGAAGGTAAGGTTCTGTAGATAACAAAACGGGGCCATATTACTATGACCTCACTGTCCGTCCGTCTGTCTATAGCTATATGTCCGGGCTGTATGTCATAATCATTTAATTTTGTACCACCAATTTACATGTCTAATTTAATTACATAACACATTCTACACAATGTAGATACATATTCAAAAAACAACCTAACATAAACCGTAATAGCAAGACTTGTGAATTTTGCATAGCTGATGTGCCTCGTTAGCCTCTATATTAAAAAATAACGAACATTTTAAGAAGCTTCCTATACAACAAACGTCTCTCTTCGATCTTTATCTTAAATTTTTTTAACCAGTTTTATTTCTAATTTATAGATCTGATTGGTACCAAAATAAATATAAATATTCTTAAAGTGGTTCTTTAGACGGCCTTTAAGCTATTTTTTCAATATTTAAGATATTTGTTTTTTAATTAAAGAATTGCCGTTTAAGATTCATAGCGAAACAACCGTCTATTCAAGACTTTGCCCTTAATTAACTGTACCGGTATAGTATGATTAAAAAATTAAATGAATTTAAAATTTTGCTGTAACTGGACTGGAATTTACTAAGCAACCCATAAATTGAATATATTTTTTGATACTCGCATATTAAATTACGCAAAAATACGTTTGATCCATTAACCGTGTGAAGTTCATTTCTTAACGGGATCTTATACTATATAATATATTTTTTACAATTCTCGGCTACAGCCTTCATAATAACAGCCCCCCAGAAACAGACAAACAAACACGAGCGCTGTATTTTAAGAAAGAAAGAAAGAAAGAACACATTTATTTCAGACACAGAAGACACATACGTATACATTATTTTAAATTACATAAAACGAACATGAAATAGGGACAGCATAGTATGTGTCTCCTAGCGTCCGAAAAAGGTCAGCCCTCAGTATAAACGCTACAGATTTCTCTGTATTTCCACCCTTTATGTTACTTACCTTGCATGGCGGCTGCATCCACGGCTCACCGTCGATCTGCATAGGAAACGTCCTCTTGGTAGTTATGGTGATAGCACTGCACTGTGCTAGCCGCCGCCCCGACGCGCGGAGCCCTGCACAATGGGATAAGTTATTATAATATATATAAATCTCGTGTCCCAATGGCCTCCTAAACCACTTAACCGATTATAAAATTCGCACACCATGTGCAGTTCGATCCAACTTGAGAGATAGGTTAGTTTAAATCTCAAATTATAGTCGCAATATTAATTTATTGCTAATTATTGCCTGTTATTATTTGTCTGTCACAATTATCTGTTAACTAAATGATTCTAACAGATGTCGATACCTTTCGACTGGGTTGAGTAAGTAATCAATAGATAGCGCTGCTTTGGTAAATCTACGAACGTGTCATATAAGCTACACTATCTATTTTTCATACCCCTAAGTGAGGCAAAACAAAGTTTGCCGGGTCAGCTAGTTATTATATATATATATATATTTTATAATTAAAAGTCTGTCTAACCCCATTGTTGGGCAAAGGCCTCCCTACACCGATTCACTGTCGAAATTCCGAGGATTCGCACAAAGCGTTTTGCTTCGACCTTCATTGTGAGAACTGCGAAGCTTTGGAACTCTCTTCCTGAGTCTCTTTTTCCCGAGAAGTACAGTGGGGGTCTTCAAATCTAGAGTAAATAGGTTCCTTCTAGGCAAGCGTGTTACATCTTAGACCACAGTCAAGCTAAACATCAGGCTAGCTGCGGTCAAACGTAAGCCTATTCATCAATAAAAAAATAAACCCTCTTTCCATTTGTCCCTATCTAGCGCTTTTATGGAGCAATCCTCCAGGTGTTTACACCACCACCCCTACACCAATGACTTGTTTTTCAAGTTATGTGTGGATTTGCACTCGATTTACGGTGAAGGAAAACATCGTGAGGAAACCGGCACGTTTGAGGACCACAATATCCGAAGACGTGTGTCATCCGCCAACCCGCACTAGGCCAGCGTGGTGGATTATGGCCTATATATATCTCTCTCTCCTCGTGAGAGAAGGCCCCGAGTCCCAGCAGTGGGAACGTATAGTGGGCTGCATATGCTTATGCTCCAGGTCTTTGTCAAGCTTGTCCCTCCATCGCTTTCTTGGTCTGCCGCGAGGTCTACAGACCACCGTCCATTGGGTGGCAATTTTTGCCCAAAAGTGAGAATAATATTTTTTTTTAGCTTAGCTTCGGTCCAGGACCAATTTACCACCCGGTGTGGGAGATAAACGTACCTATGACATATATTTCATAGTAAAATTAATAGTTTATATTCCAAAAAAACACTGTTTAAGTAAATGCTTTACATAAATCATTAAGTTATATATAATATAATTTATATAATATAACTATATTTGACGACCTCGTTGGCGTAAAGGTTACCATGCCGGTCTGCTAATCAGAAGGTTCCGGGTTCGATTCCCGGCCCGGTCAACATCTTTGTGCTTAACTAAATTTGTTGGCTGTGGGTCTGGGTGTTAAATATGTATTTATATATAATATGTATGTATATGTAGTACATCAGTGGTGTTAGCAAGCATAATACGAGCTAGAAATGGTTCAGTATGGGGCTAACCAGCCGTGTGTGAATGTGGAAACAAAAATGTATGATATCAGTGATCTATATATATATACTATACTAGAGAGGATGGCTGATTCCCATGCAATAAAGCGTGGCGCGGAAGTTTGCCATCATTACCGATGAAACCTAGATGGCGCTGCAAATCGAGCGTGCAGACTAGCTACCGACAAACTCCGCAACAGTATTGAAAAAGTAATTACCTGTTCTCACTTGGCCCATATGAAGACAGTTCTCGAGTCCTATCACTTCTATTAATTTGTCACCAATGTCTGAAAAAAAAACACAGAGTTCAGATTAAAATTTAGCTAATTTAAAAATAAATTGCCAAGTGCTACTCTGACTCTCACATAACGAGGGAGCATTTCAATACGAATAATATTATGACTGTGGTATTACTATATATTTATAACTGTATATAGCTTAAGGAAACAGGATCATTTGAAAAAACCAGCAAACAGACTAGCCAAAGTACAAAAGCAACAAAATAATAATGTTTAACAAACTGCCACTTAAAATTATTGAATTACCAGTCATCAAATTCAAAAGGACTCTAAAACATTTTTTTAAAACTAATCCATTTTATTCTATAAAAGAATTCTTGAATATGCAACTTGATGAATCTTCATTTTCTTCTGACATAATTTTGCAATAACATCCCTAATTTTCAATACCTACAATTTTAGTCTATGTTATAATAATTTAGTTTAGTTAATATCATTCTGTGTTGCTTAAACTAAATGTAAATAACTTGCCAAATGCGATGAGATGTTGCAAGGTCAAGAAATGATTTTATTTTTATTTAGTTATACTGGTGTGAGTTGTAGTGGAGGTGTGGTGGTCGGTCGAAAGATTTTGGCGTGACAACGTCTTAAATTAGGTTGCGGCTGGGAGTCACTTATGAAAAAGTGTAACGCCCGGTAACGTTACGATGAGTCACCGAACGAGAGAGAGGCCCGCCGAATGCCTTGCGTCTCTCTCCCACTCATCTATGATCGGTCTGCCGCGCGCGCAGCACGCGGCAGACGTTGTCACGTAAAATCTTCGCCCGTAAAACCGACTTTACAGGCAACCATTATTATTTTTTTTTTATAAATATTTTTTTTCTTGTATCAATATCATTTAGTTACTTGGTTACCTTGTTGTGCGTTGGGGAAGCGCCCCCGGCGATGTGCCCCGCTCGCCCCCCACAGGTTGGAGCCCCCGTGGGCATATGGAATGTTCAGCAGCGCCACTCCTTGCAGAGCTGGACCCTTGTTCAGCTCCAGCGAGGACCCGTCACACTGAAACATTATCTTCTTGTATATAAAATTTCCGTGTCACATGTTTGTTACCGTACTCCTCCGAAACGGCTTGACCGATTTTTACCAAATTTTATATGCGTATTCAGTAGGTCTGAGAATCGGCTACTGTATATTTAGAAATAATTATTAAGACAAAACAACGTTTGCCGGGTCAGCTAGTATTTATATAACACCAGCCTGCCCCGGCTTCGCACGGGTTATATAAGGGCTTTTGTTACACATTTTATTAAAAATCTTTGATATTTTTGGAAACAAAAATAATGTGAATGAATGAATGCCTATGTTACTCAGGGATAATGTGAAAGAATTTTTCAAATCGGTCCAGTAATTTCGAAGCATATTCACGTCAAACAAACAAACAATCAAACTTTATCTTTTTGTAGTATTAGTATAGATAGTATAAATTAGTATAGAAGACCAACTGCGCCCAGCGGTGTTACCCGCGTTAATCCGGGCAAAAATAAGTTGATTCAGGATAAAAATTTGTCTATGAATTAATTCAATGTCTGATTATCTTCATAGTAAATCTCATCAATGTTGGAGCGTGAAGGAATACATATTGAAGTTATTTGCTTATTCCACGAAAAACAATTGTCAATTTTCAATTTTTCAATTTTCAACAATTTTCGGGATAAAGGTAGCCTATGTGTTAATCCAAGGACGGATGCGACGGAGAGGGAGAGGGAGAGGGAGAGAGAGAGGGAGAGGGAGAGGGAGAGGGAGAGGGAGAGGGAGAGGGAGAGGGAGAGGGAGAGGGAGAGAGAGAGGGAGAGGGAGAGGGAGAGGGAGAGGGAGAGGGAGAGGGAGAGGGAGAGGGAGAGGGAGAGGGAGAGGGAGAGGGAGAGGGAGAGGGAGAGGGAGAGGGAGAGGGAGAGGGAGAGGGAGAGGGAGAGGGAGAGGGAGAGGGAGAGGGAGAGGGAGAGGGAGAGGGAGAGGGAGAGGGAGAGGGAGAGGGAGAGGGAGAGGGAGAGGGAGCAACGCAATGTGGCCTTGCCTTACCTCGATATCCATATTCTCGTGCAGGTTTTTGCAGCTGGCCGCAAACTGTTCCGAGGTAGCGAACTCGAAGTACCACAGCTTGTTCTTCATCCGCGAGCTGAACTTGTCCGGGTTCCGCTCCCGCTCCGTGTGGAACTTCACGCAGATGGCTGCGTCCTGGGGGAAACAAAAGAAAATTATACATCACTGTATTAAAACTTTCGTAAGGCATTTATTTGAATAATGTTTGTATAACCGGCTATCACATACGTTTATTTTGTCGGTATTAGCCCGACATGTTTCAGCACAATCAGTGTGCAATTATCAAGGGCAGGAACACAGCCAACGTACGTCCGCGGTGACGGGAGGGCCAGCACTGCCTACTCCACCGACTAATGACCCCTGCGAGCCACAGCGCGCGCCTCACGCGCCGCGGCTCGCTGAGCTCGCTGTGATGTTGATATTGCAGGTCATTAGTCGGTGGAGTAGGCAGTGCAGGCCCACCCGTCACCGCGGACGTACGTTGGCTGTGTTCCTGCCCTTATACAAACATTATTCAAATATTGTACATTTTATGATTCAATTAAATTAAAACAAAAGCACAAATAAGTAATAAAAGTGGCGTCTCTGTCGCACTTCATCACCCGCTACCAATCAGAGCGCTTGTCCTGTATCGCGCAAACGGTATTTACAGCGCGCGTACGACAGGTTTAAGCTACAATGCATGACCGTCGGACGGCCGTCTCCGGACACAACATCTGTCCGGGGGGATATCCCTTTGCTAAATGAAGGCAGACCGTCGTCGCTCCATACACACAAAAATTACAATTCAAAATCTTAACATAAATCTCGTGTCACAATGTTTGTCCTCAATGGACTCCTAAACCACTTAACCGATTATAATAAAATTCGCACACCATGTGCAGTTCGACCCAACTTGAGAGATAGGATAGTTTAAATCTCAAATTACAGTCGCAATTTTAATTTATTGCCAATTATTGTCTGTTATTATTTGACAGTCACAATTATCTGTTAACTCCAAATGATTCTAACAGATGTGATATTTTCGACTGGGTTGAGTAAGTAATCAATACATGGCGCTGCTATGGTAAATCTACGAACGATGACACGTTCGTATATAAGCCACACTATCTATTTTTCATACCCCTAAGTGAGGGAAAACAACGTTTGCCGGGTCAGCTAGTATTAAAAAATAACTTATTGACTCAGGCGTTACTTTGCGGAAATCCATTGTAAATAGAAGACAAAACTAAATATTTAGTGTACTTCCGCTGTGATCCGAAATCCAAATTAAAGGAAAAATCAACTAAGATCAATTAATTAAGCTTAATTAACTAAAATCAATTAACTAAGATTAATTAAGATTAACGTTACCTATTACAATTCGGAAATTCCTAACTCTACACGTGTTTCGCCTAACCACAAGGCATCATCAGGAGATGTTGACTCTTCGAACGACAAGTCGAGAGTGAGTGAGGTCCACTCTCGACTTGTCGTCGGATCACAGCGGAAGTACACTAAATATTTAATTTTGTCTTCTATTCAGCTAGTATTATATATAAATATAGCAGTAGTAAATAATAATAGGTATTCCAAACTAGGAATACTCACGACGCCTATAGAGAAGTAGTTGTTGATGATGTTGTAAGGAACGCAAGTAGGATGCGGCGCCGAGCTGGGCATCTGTGGTTGGTCGCACTGAAACAACATGGCTGATTAATGTTTAGAGCAAAGCATAAGAAGCCTGCTTAGGTTTTCCCCCCTCTGTGACGTCATAACGGCCCAGATGGGGGAAAACGTGGCCACTATTTATAGGACTTAAGTTTCGGAACCTGCCGTAAGGTTCGCGTTTCGGTCCTAAAAACCGAATGGTTGGTGGGACCATATGAAGTGGAGGGAGTGTTTTTTTCACCTCGTCCACTCTTCACTTTCTTTGACACAGGCGCCACTTTCACACTTCCTCTAATATACTCATTTCTTACCTTGTCCATTCTCGTTACTCCACACATCCATCGCAACATTCGCATCTCTGCCGCATGCAATCCTCTCTCATGCGCTAATTTCGTCGCCCAACACTCGGATCCATACAATACGACAATGTTAAGCATACAATTTCATTAATTTCATGTCCAAAATATTTGATATTTATTTGCTTTTGCCATGCTCCCTTTAAATTGTAATAATTTCATACTTATTTTTTCGTAATTTTAAAACTATTTCTTTCCATTTTTGAAACTTTGCTACTTACAATTGGGAGAAGTCATCGGCTTCCGTCATACAGTTATAAACTAGTTTGGAAGCCTTTGGGTTTCTTTATATATTTGTTTATCACTGTGTCAAATACATACATTTTGTATTTGTATTTGTAGATAGACAAACAGTTGACAGAAAAGAAGAAGACGCCTACAGACAAATACAGAAGACACTTAAAGACCTTCAAAGCTAGCGCCTTAAATAGCGGACTTTTTGGTTTAAAATAAAAAAAATAAATAAAATTTCTTTATTGCAAGCATTAAACCCATACTTACAAATAAGATACCGATTAAAATGATATAAATAAAAATAAAAACAAATAAAATAACCACAAACTTACAACTTAAAACCTATTTTCGGTTTGCACTCCGGTGGACGTCGGCCCAGGACCGATAGATTTTTTATTTTTTTTTACACATTCACACACGGCTGGTTAGCCCCATACTGAACCATTTCTAGCTCGTATTATGGTTGCTAACACAACTGATATACTACATATATACATACATATTATATATAAATATATATTTAACACCCAGACCCACAGCCAACAAATTTAGTTAAGCACAAAGATGTTGACCGGGCCGGGAATCGAACCCGGAACCTTCTGATTAGCAGACCGGCATGGTAATCTTTACGCTAACGAGGTCGTCAACTGATATATCTGTTGACGACCTATGATGTATGACTGTTGATATCATCAGATAGGCACTGCAGTATGCCATTATTCGACCTACGTATCTTATCCCAGAAGGACGCAATACGTGATCGAATAACTGCAAAGAAATCAGGAACCCGTGCATCAGCGAACATGCGACACTCTGCTGTTTAGTTACCTCAGTGGCAGTATTCTCCACGAGGATAGACCAGCGATCCATCATCACTGTGCTGGCTCGGGAGATCTTGTCCAGGATCTTGTGGATTGATTCACCTTCGTATCTGGAACCAATCATAATTATGAGTAGAAATAAATGAGTAAATATTAGGACACATTTCACACACGGCTGGTTAGCCCCATACTAAACGATTTCTAGTTCGTATTTTGGTTGCTAACACAACTGATATACTACATAATATACATACATAATTACTTTAATTCGATACATATTTAACATTTAATTCGATACATATTTTCATTACTGTATTTTGTATCTCTTTGCTTCTCAGATAATTTTAGAGCCCGTGCGAAGCCGGGACGGGAGCTAGTGATATGTTAAAAGATGACATACCCGCCTCCCCAGCGCAAGCAGCGCGCCAGATCGTTTCCGGTACCCAGCGGGATCACGCCGACTGCAGGCTGCATCTCCATCTCAACTTTGTCTGGAATGCATCACAGCAGTTTGATACAGACAAACTTCATTAAACAACAATTTAAATATCTGGGCCACATCTTGGCTGAAGACCTGTCAGATGACCAGGATATGGAAAGAGAACGAAGGAGCCTAGCCTGTCCATCAGGAGGTGTAATATGCTCGCGCGCCAATTCTCCAACTGCAGTAAAGGAGTTAAAATAACGCTTTTTAAGGCCTTTTGCCTCTGTTTTTACACTTCGCAGCTCTGAACGTAGAACACACCATACCATAAGGGTGCAGTATAATGATGCATACCGCTTCCTTATGAGAAAGCCACGGTTCTGCAGCGCATCAAGCATGTCCGCCGATGCACGGGTTCCGGACTTCTTTGCCATCATCAGGTCTAGAGTAGCATCCTTTTGGGATGGGTTGAGGGTTTCGCAAAACGGCATTTTACAATGCCTAAATGACTACATTGATAGCCCGATTTTTAAAGCGTGGCGCGACGTGCACCAGAGTGCGAACCGCAAAGGACTGTGATATTTTTGTCACTTTTATAGGTATTTAGTTCTATTTAAATTTTGAAATTTTTATTTTATTTTAATTTATATGTAAAATGGGTGTTTACCTGAAATAAATGAATATAATTATTTAAAAGACGAATTTTATTAAATAGAATAGAATAGAATTTCTTTATTATCATATTGAAACGTAATTATTACATTATAATATAAACATAATCATAACTATCATCAATATGGACTCGTCAGTATTTCATTCAATAATAATCTTCTTAATATATTATATAAATCTCGTGTCACAATGTTTGTCCTCAATGGACCCCTAGACCACTTAACCGATTATAATAAAATTCGCACACCATGTGCAGTTCAATCCAACTTGTGAGATAGGATAGTTTAAATCTCAAATTATAGTCGCAATTTTAATTTATTGCTAATTATTGTCTGTTATTATTTGACAGTCACAATTATCTGTTAAATGATTCTAACAGATATCGATACCTTTCGACTGGGTTGAGTAAGTAATCAATAGATGGCGCTGCTACGGTAAATCTACGAACGTGTCATATAAGCTACACTTTTTTATCCTTGATAGTTTTGCGTTTGACTACATTATTGCGTTTTTTCGCTCGTGGGTAGTCAAACAACAACATTGTGTTAATTTGTTCTCCTATTTATTAAATCAACTAATATTAGATATATCTACTTTTATCATACAATTATTATGCTAATGTAATGATAATAGTGTAAATACCTGCCAGTGCTTATCCTTTCTCATTCCTGACTTCTCTTCTTCAAAATTACTGAAGCATTATTTTGGCACTTAATTACAACTTACCAAAGTATAATGGAAGCAGTTTTGAAGACACAAATGCAGCTTCAAGAGCTGTTTTTAAAGAGGATGGATGCTTTCCAAGCTGAATTACAAGGATCTTCCGCTTCACCTACATCTGAGAACCAGCCAACGTTGGCTGACAAGTTTTCAGAGTTCCGGACCTTTGTGCTGGCAGCTATCCAGTCGCTACAAGATCAAATTCATTTGCTTGCGAAGCAGAGTGATTCCCAGGAGATGCGAGCGCGAGTCAAGATCCTACTCTTTCACGGTGTTCCTGAGAATGATCAAGATCCCACTGTGACCACCATCAACATGGTAACGAAGCAGCTGAAAATAAGTGACTTTACAGTTGAGCATATCAGTCGCTGCCACAGAATGGGTCGCTCCTCAGATTCAGGTAAACCTAGGCCTATTCTAGTGAAGCTGCGGGACATGTCCATGAAGCACAAACTCTGGCTGGCTAAGACAGCTCTTAAAGGCACTGGCTTTACTATGTCAGAGTTTCTGACTAAGCCGCGTCATGATGCGTTCATGTCGGCCCGTCAGCGTTTCGGCATCAACAAGTGTTGGACGCGTGACGGGTTTGTTTACGTAGTTGCGGCGAACGGGAAACGGCATCGATTTACATCTATCAGTGAGCTAGAAATGATTGATCCGCCGGTTGTAGCTGATGTTTCGGCTCCTAAGGTAGCAGCCCCTAGGATCAAGAAGCCAACGGCTACATCTAAAGCAAAGGACGCAAAGGATAAGCGTCGTGCAAATCCGAAGTAGAATTGCATCTCATCAGGCTTACTACAAGATGTTATTGTCCTTGTTTGTTGCATGACGTTATTTACGTAAGGTAGTTTTGTAAATCGTACTGCAATTTGTACATTCGCACATACCTTGTATAGTTCTTTCACCCTCATTATAACTTAATTATTATTTTTAATTTTTATTTGTGTTGCTGTTCAACTCCAATTTATGTCTATTTTGACGCATCTGTCACTTGAATCAGTTGTCAAAGTCTTTCTGTCATGTTATTTTGTGGCTTCGCACGTATGTATGTACTTATAATTATAATATTTTCTTTCTTTTTTTTTTTTGTTAGTAAGTGACTGTTATATTGTAACCACCCATAAAATTTAATTGCAATCCATCACAATGTGGCAATGTTTTGTAATATGTATATATACATATATATTTGTTTTTAACCGACTTCAAAAAGAGGAGGTTATATATTCGACGTGTATGTATTTTTTTTTTTTTTATGTATGTTCACCGATTTCTCAGCCATTTGTGGATCGATTCTCAAAATTCTTTTTTTAATTGAAAGAGTATGGTTCTGAATTGGTCCCATTGTCACCAAAACTGGTTCTGATGATGGACTCCTAGGGAAATCGAAGAAAAACCTAAAAAGTTAGGTTGTTTTTACGCATGAAGAGAGATTCACGCTCGTTTGGCTGTACTGATATTCATGAAATTTGAGAAGAAAATAGGTAAGACTATGTGTTAACACATACGCTACTTTTTATCCCGAAAATAAATACTATTCCCGTGGGATGCACCAAATAACATATAAATCTTTTTAACTTCTTCACGCTCGAACGGTTGTACTGACATTGATGAAATTTGGAATGAAGATAGGTTAGACTATGTGTTTACACATAGGCTACTTTTTATCCCGAAAATAACTATTGTTCCCGTGGGATGCACCAAATAACACATGACACACTGATTTCGCTAAAATTTTATATAGGGGGTAGACTAGACCTTGTATAACACAAAGGTTACTTTTTATTTTAATTGTTTAAAATTAAGTCTGTTTTTAATTAAGTCATTGCTATTCCCGTGGGATGCCCAAATAACTCGATAACCTGTTTTACTTCTACACACTCATACGGCAATACAGATTTCGCTCATAAAATTAGCAGCCTGGCTAACAAAAGTAATCTGACGCGAACATCGAGGCTAAGCAACGGCCCATGCGGCCAGTCTTTGGATGGGTAACCATGCACAAGACTTACATAAAAAAATGTGATATTTTCATCTGGGCGTTACTGTGCTTCGGATAACACGTTAATTTGTTGGGCCTGGACCACTACTCTTAGTACAAGCAGGGGTCAAACTAAATCAGGGGCTTGAAAAACTCTCGACGCCAGAGCTTGGCCACTTGGGTCATACTTAGTGGAAGAAGGAACTGTAAAATTTGATATATTAATAGACAAGACCTTCGAACGGATAAGGAAAATATTTACGCGCTCGCTTCGCTAGGAGTTATCCCGCTTCGTTGGAATTTCCCCCAGGATGTTCTGGGCTTATGACACTCCAAATATTATATAATTTGTGCTGCTTTGGACTTCAAACGGTTCGAACAAATACGGTGAAAATTTTCGCGCTCGCTTCGCTCGAGCATAGCTCGCTTCGCTCGCATTCAGCTCGCTTTGCTTGCAATTGGTTCTAGTACGTTTTGACACAACAAACATTATGTAATTTGTGCTGTTTTGGACTTCTTTATGCTCAAACGGTTGGAACAAATACGGTGAAAATTTTCGCGCTCGCTTCGCTCGCGCATAGCTCGCTTCGCTCGCAATTGGTTCTAGTAAGTTTTAACACAACAAACATTATGTAATTTGTGCTGCTTTGGACTTCTTTATGTTCAAACGGTTCGAACAAATACGGTGAAAATTTTCGCGCTCGCTTCGCTCGAACATAGCTCGCTTCGCTCGCAATTGGTTCTAGTACGTTTTGACACAACAAACATTATGTAATTTGTGCTGCTTTGCACTTTTTTATGCTCAAACGGTTGGAACAAATACGGTGAAAATTTTCGCGCTCGCTTCGCTCGCGCATAGCTCGCTTCGCTCGCATCCACCTCTTTTCGCTCGCACTTGGTTCTAGTAAGTTTTGACACAACGAACATTATGTAATTTGTGCTGCTTTGGACTTCTTTATGTTCAAACGGTTGGAACAAATACGGTGAAAATTTTCGCCCTCGCTTCGCTCGCGCATAGCTCGCTTCGCTCGCATCCGCCTCTTTTCGCTCGCACTTGGTTCTAGTAAGTTTTGACACAACGAACATTATGTAATTTGTGCTGCTTTGGACTTCTTTATGCTCAAACGGTTGGAACAAATACGGTGAAAATTTTCGCGCTCGCTTCGCTCGCGTATAGCTCGCTTCGCTCGCATCCAGCTCGATTTGCTTCCAATTGGTTGCCTGCCTGGCACACGCCAAATTTTTTCATCGTGAAGTTTGTTTGGCTCTCCATAGCTAAAACTTAAACAAAATATCATTACCAACCACTAAAAATGTAAAAATAAAATTGTTTTAAAAAACAAACAACCGACTTCAAAAACACAACTAAAAAGGGAAAAATAATTTTAAGCCTAAATCAAATCAAGAATATATAAATAGAATATGAGAGTTTATTTCATGTACTTATAAAAAACTATTTGCAATTTTTAATAATCCTGTATTCTTGAAGTCGGTGCCATCTAATAAGAACAAATTAATGTTTGTTAAAAAAAACTATTTTCAATTGTCTTTCTTTGCTGGCACCGACTCCAAGAATACAGGATTAGTAAAAATTGCCAATAGTTTTTTATAAGTACATGAAATAAACTCTCATATTCTATTTATATATTCTTGATTTGATTTAGGCTTAAAATTATTTTTCCCTTTTTAGTTGTGTTTTTGAAGTCGGTTGTTTGTTTTTTAAAACAATTTTATTCTCTTATTGATGCCTCTGTATTTATTAAGCTTTTAATCACTTAGTATTCGATTCTGTGTTGTAGGTTATTAGTCTGTATTTATGAAACTTCTCAATCTTCTATTGCTTAATTATGTATTGTTGTTTTAATTTAATGTTAGGTTTAAATAATTAATGTCTTTTTCCTGAGCAACCGGTGGGTATAATTGCCTTTATCGTATTAGCGTAATTATATACATAATTATATTCGTTTTATAGCAGTATAGATATATAGTAATATTTATTTATTTAATTTTATAGTATGTTAAATATATTTAATAATGATAATAATAATAATAGTGACAGTGAGTTTTTTACCGCTTCATCTGCCGAAGATTCTAATAACAGTGATAGTAGCTTTGCTAGTTTACTTCCATTGAGTGATTTTCTTGATACAAGTTTTTCCGATGTTCCTAAGAATTTCAATATTGTCCACATAAATGCGCAGAGCATTCCGGCCAGTTATCCTGATATGCTGGCGTCTCTTGATCAAAAACATCTTCATGCTATAGTAGTCTCCGAATCCTGGCTCAAGCCTTGTCTAGCTACCACATCTTACTCTCTTCCCGGCTTTATCCTCATACGTAACGACCGCTTAGGTGCCGTTGGTGGAGGTGTGTGTATTTATTTGAAAGCAAACATTCCCTATTCAATCATTACTCAATCGTCACAGCCCCCTCCAGCCAATGCCGGTGAACACTTGTTTATAGAGGTTCAACTTTCTAAAACTAAAATTCTTCTTGGAGTCTACTATAGCCCTGATCGTAGTATTAATTACTTTTCTTCGTTTGATAATCTTCTTGGTGATTTTTGCCCCTCCTACTGTCATTCTATCATTATGGGCGATTTCAATACTTGCATTCTCAAACGCGACTTTCGTTCTTCCAAATTGGAGAGCATTGTCAGGTCAAACAATTTGCACTTGCTTCCTCTTAATGCCACCCATCATTTTCCAAATTGTACACCTTCTCTACTAGATTTAATGATGGTCACCTCTACTCAACATGTTGCTAAACATGGGCAATACACCGCTAACGATTTCTCCTATCACGATCTGATCTTCCTCTCTTACAAAATTCGCCCCCCTAAGCCAAAGCCTCAGATTATTCTTCAGCGCAACTTTAGTGGCATTGATCGTCAAGCACTTTTACAAGATGCGGAAAAAATTGACTGGAGTCCAGTTATCAATGCGGCTTCAATTGATGACCAAGTAGCTTTGTTTAATTCTATCATTATTCAACTCTATGACAAGCATGCACCTTTCCGTTCCATTAAAATTAAACATTTGCCTGCTCCTTGGCTCACCGATGATATAAAAGTACTTATGCACAATAAATGTGTAGCCAGGACGCGGTATAAATCGCGGCCAACTGACTCTAACAAAGAAAAGTATATCCAGGCTCGTAATCGCTGTAATAAGGTGTGTAGGGACGCTTTACGCCGTTACGTTCACGCTTCTGTTGAAGATGAAAACCCAGCTAAAGTCTGGAAATTTTTGAAGTCCATGGGGATTGGTAAGTCTAATAATTCAACAATTCCAAATGAAATTGATATTAACCTTTTAAATTCTCACTTTTCTTCTTCTTCCTCAATGCTAGATGAGGATAAAAACTTAACTCTTAGTCATCTTTCTGGCTTACCTAACCCTGACCATCCTCCTTTTGTTCTTAGTCTTTTCACCGAATGTGATGTTGAGAAAAGCATATTGTCAATATCATCCAATGCGGTTGGCTGTGATTCTATAAGCAGAAACATGCTGCTGCCTATCCTTAAAAGCATTCTACCCATCCTTTGTACCCTTTTCAATAATTCTATTTCCTGTGGTAAGTTTCCTTCTATTTGGAAGGAGGCCCATATAATTCCCTTACCAAAAAAGCCAAATCCTAAGTCCTCCTCTGATTTCCGCCCCATTTCCATCTTGCCATTTCTATCCAAGGTCCTTGAGCGTCTAGTTAATAGGCAGCTCAATTATTTCCTTACTCGTCATGATCTTCTAAATCCTTTTCAATCTGGCTTCCGTCCCGGGCACAGTACTGTGACTGCCCTTATAAAGATCACCGATGATATTCGCGAAGGCATGGATAACGGTAAGCTTACTATTCTAACGTTGTTAGATTTTAGTAATGCTTTTACTACCGTCGATTGGGATATTCTGCTAGCGATACTTTGCTCTCTCAACATATCTCCATCGGTGATAGATTGGTTTCATAGCTACCTGTTTGGGCGCCGGCAGCGAGTTTGCCTTGGAGACTTGTTTTCTTCATGGCGTAACACGTCAGCTGGTGTTCCACAGGGCGGCGTTCTATCTCCTCTTCTTTTTGCTGTTTTCATAAACTCAATATCTCTCCATCTTACTTCTCCTTACCACCTATACGCAGACGACCTTCAAATTTATTGTCAGGGCCATATTAATGAGCTTGATGAGGTAATAGCTGCCACCAATAATAATCTGTTCCAAATCTTAAAGTGGAGTAGATCGTTCGGCTTAAAAGTGAATCCTTCCAAGACTCAGGTTATCATTGTTGGTAGTTCTCGCATGATATCTAGAATTGAGTGGGCTACCATTCCACCTGTTGTTTTTGATAGAATTACCATTCCGTATAGCGAGACAGTGAAAAATCTAGGTGTGATAATGGATCGCTGTCTTAGTTGGGATACTCACTTAGATGTTATCAGCAGCAGAGTGTTTGCTTCGGGAGCTTCGTTGAGACGACTCCGTAACCTTTTGCCCACTGCCACTAAAGTTGCGCTTGCTCAGTCACTTCTTCTTCCCATCCTGGATTATGCAGACACTTGCTATCTAGATCTCCGAGAGGACCAGCTGGATAAACTTGAGCGACTCCAAAATTACTGCATTCGGTTCATATTTGGACTACGCAAATATGACCATGTCTCTCAGTTTCGTACAAAGCTCAAGTGGCTGCCCATTCGCTTTCGCCGGAATGCTCACATCTTGTCCTTAGTATACAATGTATTATTTAATCCCTCTACCCCTCAATATTTAAAGTGCCGTTTGAAATACGTGCACACTTCACACGCTCGTGATCTCCGGTCATCGGAAAACCTTACCTTAATGTATCCCAAGCACAACTCTACATTCTTTAGTAGCTCATTCACTATCCGTGCTATACAGCTATGGAATGAGTTACCATTACATATTAGAAAGGCTCAGTCACTGGATTCTTTTCGAAATTTGGTAAAAAACTGGTACTTGTCCTTGTAATCTAAATAGTATATGTATATTTGTAATATTGTTATATGTTATAATATTTAAATTTAGTATATTTTATGTAGTTGTATATTAGTAGGTATATGTAATATATAGTATGTAGTATATTTTTTTTTATACTTTTGTACTCCCCTCTCTCGTTTTTATATCACTGTCTTTCCTCTGGTTGCCTGGAAGAGATCGCTTTTAGCGATAAGGCCGCCATTTTCGGCACTAGTTATAAGTTTCTTCTATCTATAATTTAATGTAATTAGTGGGAAATAAAGATTTTATCTATCTATCTATCTATCTACATCTAGCCTGATGTTAAGCTGCGCTGCAGTTGACGGTGTGGCACGCTTACCTAGAAGATACCTATTAATTCTACTTTTGAAGACCCCCGGATGATACCTCTCAGGAAACAGAGACTCAGGTAGAGAGTTCCAAAGTTTCTTACCCATGGTTTCCAACACCCAGCCGACGGTGCCGTCTCCGCCACAGCAGATAACCCTGTACTGCTTCACGTCTTTAAACATGTGAAGACCTGGGCACAAATTATGACATCATTATCTTTATTATCATCTTCTTCACCTTATCCCACTTCATGTGGGATCGGTACAGTATGTACGCTTCTTCCATACATCTCTGTCATTCGTCATCTCTGTGCTCACTCCCCTCCTGGTCAGATCGTCATTCACACAATCCATCCACACTTTCTTAGGCTGCCCCCTTCCTATCTGTCCGTCCACACTCATACTCATTGTCTTCCTCGTGATATGGTCTTCCTCACGTCGCATAATATGACCATACCATCATCAAAGAGCGAAAGCTAGGCTTTTTCACCTTTCAAACAAAGATATACTAATTCGAAATCTATATTATCAAAGAACAGAAGTTCTAGCCCCTATAGCTCGGTTTTTACACCTTTCAAACAAAGGTATACTAATTCGAAATCTATATTATCAAAGAACAGAAGTTCTAGCGCATATAGCTAGACTTTTTCACCTTTCAAACCAAGATATACTAATAAGAAATCTATATTATCAAAGAACAGAAGTTCTAGCGCATACAGCTAGACTTTTTCACCTTTCAAACAAATATATACTAATTCGAAATCTATATTATTATCAAAGAACGGAAGTTGTAGCGTCTGTAGCTCAGCCAGCTAAGGTGATCTGATTGCCTGTTTAACTCTGGTCTCGTATCACGGTCTGATAACTAGTACGAGGCTAGAGGCTTCAATATGCAGCATGTAACTATTAATACGACAATGGTGGCGATTCAGCGGCACACACGACTAAACTAAATTTAAAGTAGCTCTGTCTCTTTTTGTCATAAATTACCAAAAAGGGATGGTACGATAGATCGTCCATCCCTTTAGATGATCCATAGACATAACCATAGACAAAACATCTAAAATCACGTCAAACACGTCAGATTTAGAGCTTTTACAATTGGGTGCGCTCTAAAATCGCTTACATTTTTCATATTTAACGTGATTTTAGTTGTTTTGTGTGTGGTTCAGAACGTGCCGTCTCTTTCTGGCCACCTAAGATGAAAAGAGACGGGGCTTCTTTAAATTTAGTTTAGTCGTGTGTGCCGCTGAATCGCCACCATGATATGTTTTTTTTTAAAGAGAGTGTGGCTCTGTCGTAATAACGTCTGCTTTTCATTCAGACGGCTCCTGGTCTAATCCCGGCCCTACACCAATGACTTAATTTCAAGTTATGTGTGGATTTGCACTCTCTTTACGGCGAAGAAAAACATCGTGGGGAAACCGGCATGTTTGAGGACCGCAATAACCGAAGACGTGTGTCATCCGCCAACCCGCACTAGGCCAGCGTGGTGGATTATGACCAATATCTCTCTCCTCGTGAGAGAAGTCCCCGAGTCCCAGCAGTGGGAACGTATAATGGGCTGCTTATGCTTATATGATTTTAGTCTTTGTATTTTGTTTTCTTTTTTTTCATACATTTTTAATGTCTCAGAGCCTCTAGAACACACACAAAACAAATATGCAACTTTGTGTGATTTAATTTAAATAATTGTATTTTCTGCAACAACCATGACCCTCAAATGATGTTTTACATATTTTTTATAATGATCAAATCTTAGTTTCAATCATTGTAATCGTAATATTAGTAATATTAATAACATTGTAACAGTCTTCTTTTGCATTAACCACATTTATTCTACTATATTATTGTATATCTTTGCACCCTTATACAATCAATTAAATTATTATAATAAGTTTACATTTTAAGCAACCAACTGACCGACTTACGCTTTTAAATAATTATTTCCACGAACGTCTGAAATATGTCACTTTTTATTCATCTTGAATTTTTTATATATGTACTTATCTTAGTCACTGGATGGCACTAGCCTCCATGGCACGGGCGCAAATGCGTCCAGTTTGAGGGTTAGTGAATAAGTTTGTATTGTACATATGAATTTGAATAAAAAAAATGGTTGCCTGTAAAGTCGGTTTTACGGGCGAAGATTTTACGTGACAACGTCTGCCGCGTGCTGCGCGCGCGGCCGACCATAGTTGAGTGGGAGAGAGACGCAAGGCATTCGGCGGGCCTCTCTCTCGTTCGGTGACTCATCGTAACGTTACCGGGCGTTACACTTTTTCACAAGTGACTCCCAGCCGCAACCTAATTTAAGACGTTGTCACGTCAAAAACATTTTGATTTTGATTTTGGTCTCGCTTACCTTGCATAGGTCCTCCTTTAGTAATATCGTGCACCTGCCGCGGGTTTAGGATGTACTGCAGTTTCCGGAGCACCCTGGACCCCTGCCGACCCCCCGACTTGGGGTTAATGAACACTAGCAGGGGGCACGTGCCTTCGGGGGGTGTTATCTGCAATGGGGAACATATTTTCTTACTAATTTCATCGATCAACAATGTAGTAGATGTGATATATGGTGATGTCTCTAAAAACGGCAAGGAAAATAAGACCACAAGTATGATTGTGGTCTTATTTATTTGAGTTTGAGGAATTTAAGCGTTATTAGTATAGTAATAATATAATTAGTAATAATATTAGTATAGTAATAATAAACAGTTGAATTTTCTAACGCTTACTGCGTACAGTCATAAAACTTTATGAGCACGACCTGTTATCGCGGAGCGAGATAGCTTATGTTTATTACGGCACTAGTCGAAACACAGCCTTAAGATACAGGTTGTCTTAAAGTGAAATACTTTGTGACGTGGTCATATTTTGTATTCCTGTGTATATTGTAATAGATACAATAGTATAATAAACTCATGCCATTTTTTTGTGCTGTGTTTGTATGCAACACTGAATCTAATTTGATCGAAGACTAATATACATTGTTATTAAACATAATTAGTTTTTGGAAGTCCATACTTAGTTTTGGAAAGTATTAACTAAGTTTTGAAAAGTATTTACCTATTTACACGAACCAAACGGTCACACTTACTTAAAAACGTTGGATATACGTCCAACGGGTTTCAACGCATTAAGAGCGTCATCCTCGGGGACGAGCTGCACACGGACTGTCACCGACGAGATCCGCGCACAGACTGACAGTCCGTGTGCAGCTCGTCCCCGATGATGACGCTCTTAATGCGTTGAAACCCGTTGGACGTATATCCAACGTTTTTAAGTAAGTGTGACCGTTTGGTTCGTGTAAATATATAATATGCCTTACGATAACAGTTTACAAAGTATTTACCTAGTTTAGAAAAATACTTTCCTAGTCTTGGAAATATTTACTTAGTTTATCTATTCGTATTTTCTTGAAATGACTTCACTCGGTCAAGCAATCTACTATCGTTATATCACTATGCCACTGTAGCGCGTTGCGTAACTTGGCGGCAGCTAGGCTGCACGCTCGATTTCCAGCGCCATCTAGGTTTCATCGGTAATGATGGCAAACTTCCGCGCCGCGCTTTATTGTATGGGATTCAGCAATCCTCTCTAGTATTCTGATCCCTGATACATACTTAGTTTTGGAAAGTATTTACTTACATAGGTTTGGAAAAAACGTACTAAGTTTAGGAAAGTTAAAGAAAACTTAGACTTTGGGAGTACTTTATTGGTTTCGAAAAGTATTTACTAAGTTTTGAAAAGTGTTTACCTAGTTTTGGGAAAAAAAATCCTAAATTTAAAAAGACAGTCACTTAGTTTAGGGAAATAAGCCCTTAGTTTCGGGAAGTACCTACTTAGGTTTAAGAAGTACTTACTTGAAATGATATAGGCGGAGCGCGCGGCTTCACTTCTTCCTTCCTCTCTTCTTGCGTGATAGAGATCGGTAGAGATATAGACGTGGGAATAGAGGACTGAAATAACAAAAAAAAAAAACATTTTTTTATGTAAATCAATAAACTAAGATCTACCTCATCGACATCTCCGTACCATCAGACTACAACATAGGGCCAAAAGAAATCGAGAAGCTGAGTAAATATCACGTTTTAAGGCAGGATGTCACCAGACTGTGGAAGGCACCCGCCGAGGTTGTCCCAATCGTGGTAGGAGCGACGGGCGTAGTGGCGAAAAGTTTGAAGAGGTATTGCGACCTGCTGGAGGCCAACATCAACACCCACATACTCCAGAAACAGGCCGCCATACACACAGTTACCATACTGAGTAAGGTACTTGTTGTTTGTTGTTTAAAAATATCTTTATTTACATAAATTAAACTATAGTCTGGCAAACGAAACATGAGACTCGATTTTTTTGCAAACTTTTTATATGGCAATGTTATAATAATGGCAACGTCAATATCCAAAACAAGATGGCGTGTTGTTATGATTTAGTTAAACACTAATTACTCAGCGAAAAATGAAAAATATCATCAAAAGTGGAGTTCGGGAGTTGTTGTTCCACATGATCTCAAAGTATCATAAAAAACAACAAGAAAAAGAATTGAAATTCGGCGTAATTTCAACGAAAACAAGATTGTTTACATGTGGTGTTTGATTTCGTAGGTTAGTATGACGCTACTAAGTTGATACTTTGTTTTAATTCGTATTTACTATATATCTTTTTGCATAAAGTTATCTATTTCAAAATTATCTATTATAAAATTATCTATTTTGATTCACATTCTTTTATCATTAGTCAAAACCTTCCCACCTTCCTAATAATGCATTTTGGTTATTTATCATACCATAAAATGTTACATTGTAATTTTAACACAATTTTTTCTTTAACAGGTTTTTCTTAATTTGGATTCTGCCATTGAGCTGATATGAAGTTTGGGTAAACGCAAAATGTTAAGTGAAAATATTGCCTTGTCTGTCTTGCGGTGTTGAATCAGACAAAGTGATTAAAGAGACATTTGGAACCATAACTCCAGAGAAGTGGATGAATAATATGACTGATAATGTTATATACATTGAAAATGAATATGAAAATAAGATCGGGACAGGATCACCGAAAATAATTTGGAAAGTTTCATTATAGTAGGAAACTAATAAATATAAATAAATAAAACTGTGATTCTAGTGACACTGGTGAATCTTTTCAAATTTAAGTCTTAGATTCACATTTTAATTATGACAGTGAATAAAACATTATAGAATACTGCTTTTTTTATTCAGATTGATTGAACAATTTCTAAAGTATTACTTCCTAAAGTACTTAAAGCATTTTTATTCAGACGAAATAAAATAAATAATTTCAAAGTATCAAATTAGTTTATTCCAGGTATTTCATATTAGTTTTGGGGTTGCTATACTCAGATTTTTTAAATTTGCCGCTCTTTTCCAGGGTCATGTTTCGTTGGCCAGACTATAGTATAAAACATTAGTGTACATTTTTATCCTAATATTTTATAACCATGTATATTACACGTTTTACAGTATTTAGAAGCCTTTTAAAACATTTATCTGCAGAATGAATTACATAACTGATCCTTCTTTACAATTGGTATACAATAATATATATTTATTTTTAATTACTGTACGCTTAGTATGGCACTACAATTTATTACGTAAAAATTAAGCGAGCTATATTAATATCAACTATTTAGTGGGTAGATATAAAAACGAGATGACGATGGCGTTTTACTATATGATATCTCAGACTACTGGAATAAAGGCAAACGCCGCGGTGTCGAACTTACGAGTGACTGCAAGTTCAGTAATACTAAATGCTCCAGTAATACGTTTCTGCTCGCAGTCGCTACTAAGCAACACTCGGGTCGGACGGCTCCGCGGTTGTCACTTCGCAACGTATCTTTTTATTAAATTATGCCGTATTTCGTCTTTCGTGATTGTAAAAACAGTTCCCAAAAACAAAAGAGCCACGATGGATTACCTAGACAAGTATCGGGAGACCGAAAACACCTTTTTAAAAAGTATTTTTTATTTAAATGTAAAAGTTAATACTAAGTGTGACTCGATGCACAGGCTTACTTCTAATTAATTCTAATTTAAATCTAGGTGTGCTCGATGCACTGGTTAAAACTAATCTGTTAATTCTAACTTAAAACTAGTGCCTCGATCGGCGCTCTTATCTAAGGAATGCGCCCTGGCGCGGCGAGCGAGACGCAGTGTCAGCAATAAAGGCGCTCACGCGTGTACGGTAAATACCGGGCCAGAGTGCATAACGCCTCCCTCCCTAAGTTCGAAGTTTTCGGGTGGGTTCGTCCGAAAACTTCGAATTACATTAAAATACTTCCTCCATAGAACTGCTATAACTGTGATACCGAGTAACACAAATAATACGACTGTACCAACGCTCACTCTTTTCAGGTCGATTACACTTTCACTATTGCTCTTTTCACTGTCACTTTTTAGTACGCTGGCCAAGTGTTGCAGGTTGAATAGCTCCACGTTGTCCAGCGTCGCGAGTTTCATCTCCGGGGGTGTCCTTGCTGTTGGAGACACTTCTGGCAGGTCTACTATTGGGAGAGCCTGCAGGCGGATGTCTGCTGCTCTTCCTTGATGTCGTCTCAGTCTTGTGCCCTTTACTTCTAGCTCGCAGTCATCATCTAGCGTGACCACGTATGTTCCTTGCGCGGTGTGGTAGGTGGTGTCTCCGCCACAGTCTTGAGTCAATATTGTACTGGACCTGGCGTACACCATCCACCTGTCGGGTAGTATGTTCTCGACCTTGACGCCTTGTATGTGTACTATAATGGGCTTGCAGCTTGAAGCGTTTTGGGCAAAGGTGACCAGATCAATGACGCATTGGTCCTTCACGAAGGGCGATATATCGGCTTCTTCGCAGAGGAACTGGGACTCGTCTATTTCGTTGCAGGGGCCGCGCAGCGACACGGTTTTCAACCCTTTCGCAAGTAGGTACGGGAACTTGGGTAAAATAAGGGAAGTTTGGTTTTGGTTGTTGGTGGTCGGCAGTGGCAAGATTTTATAGTACGTATAAATGTCGTCATCAACAAGAGGTATATTAAGTATGAAGGTTATTTGATTTCCTTTTACATAGATTTTGGGTTTTATTTCGTGTTCTAATTTAACTATATTCTCTATGTTAGCCGGAAATACAAGTTTGTGGTTTTGGTTTTCAATAGCTTTCAGTATTACCAATAGTTCGTCTGTGTCAATTACAGCTTGGTGGAGCATTCCTAATTTGCTAAAAGCGATTACATTTTCAATTTCGTTAACCTTAGTATATTATTATAATGTTTGAAAGTTATGTAAGAATAAGCTGTAAACGTTATGAATTTTTAATAAACCTTGTTGCCTGTATGTTTCGTTTAATATTTGTCTAATTTCGATAATAGCCCTATCGATTTGAATAAAATTGTTATTAGTGTTATTAGTACTATCAACCAAAGTTTCCAACATTTCCGCGATGACCGTGATCTTTTTATTTAAAGCGTTTTGTTGCGTTTTGACGTCATCGATTAATGAGTCATATCGCACTGCGTCATCATCGTCCAAATTGCCCGTTATGATTTTAATTACGGAGCCAAGAGGGTTGAGAAGGCCGCGCTTTAGTCTTTTAGGTGGTATTAGCTCGTTTAGCTTTTCTACGGCCAAGTCTCGTATGTAGTCCGTTTGCATCTTAATATTATTTATCTCTTTGAGGACATCTTCCTTTTCTGAGTGTTCTCTCATGTACTTGTTCAGATTCATGTATCTGTTAATGTTGAAGTCTAGGTCTTGACAGATTAAACTGAGGTCTAATATCTTTATGATGGTCCATTGGTCTCTACTTATTTTCGCCTGACCTTCTTTGATCGGCAGGATCCCGGGGTTGTGGTCAATCCGTTGCAGCACTAGTCCCTGGCATGTTGATATCGTCAGGAGTACGCCTAGGTACCTGCGAAGGACGTTTTATGTCTTTTACCGCTGTTTTCACTTCACGTCCTTTGACAGTAATGGGGACTGTATTTCTTATTATCTCTCCTGCTACTTCCGCTTTTTTATAGCGAGGTTGGTCTTTACTACGCCTTTCGTTCACACCTTTAATGAAAACTGTGTCTCCCTTTTGTATATCGAATTTGGTTTCTCCTCCTCGTTTTTGTCTAATTTTCTCCTTTGTTTCGATCATTTTGTTGGTCAGGTATTCATAAAGGTGTTTAGTGCGTTTTTTGTGGTCCTGTACTAGTTTTTGGGTATAGTCTCTTTGGTAATCTGCATTGAATGGGTTGCTTGCGTCTGTATGGCCAAAAACTATTTCAAATGGTGTCATTCCAGTCGTACTGTGTATAGTATGGTTGTAAGCCATAAGGGCGTACGTCATTACTGACGCTGCATCGGTGAATTTATGCTCGTATTTTGCTAGACGATAGATTTCGATTAACGTCGAGTGAAATCTTTCTACGATTCCCATTGAGTTTGGGTTGTGTGGTGTTCCAATATGTAGGCCAATTTTATAAAGTTGTAGTGTTTCTTTCAGTAGGGTATTATTGAACTCGGCGCCTGCGTCGGTGTTTATCTTCTGAGGCACTCCGTATATGGAGAAGTACTTGATCAGAGCTCTAGTTACTTCTGGGGTAGTTTTTATTTACTTTTTATTTCAAATGCCTGTCCGATCTTACTAAAAGCATCTACTATTGTTAGGTATGTTTTGCTGTCTATACTAAAAATATCTACAAATAGTTCTTCGAATGGTTTTGTTTGCGTCTGTGTTAATTGTAGTTCTGGTTTAATGGGCTTCCTGTCATATTTCATAGCTTTACAGCTGTCGCAGGCGTTGATAACTGCTGCTACTGTAATGTCCATATTGGGCCAGAAATATGTGCGTTTGATGCGCGTTGCTGTTTCTTTCTGGCCTCGGTGGCAAGTTTTGCCTTGGTGGTATTTTCTTACTAGGTCCTTTTGTTCCTCTTCATTTTCTACGTATACTACTCGTTCTGTACATTCTAATAGTTTTACTGTGTCTTTCTTAAAAAGGGCGATGGTTGCTTCTGCAAACTGCTTACGGTGGGCCTTGTCTTCAAAATAGATAAAATATTTTATTTTCGGGTTTATGTATTCTTTTAAGAATTGTTTAGTCAAATCGGGTCGATCTAATGGTAAGTGTAGCTCTCGAATTTTCTGTTTGGGCCTTGAAATGTCTTTTACAGCAATTTCGTTTCTAAACCAAGTATGTACCAATATTTGATTAGGCTTAGTGTCTATGGCTTCCTTCAAGATGGGGATGCCTGAGGTGTCTGTTTCGAAGGTAGAGTGTTCTGTAGACTTTTCTGATGCTGTCAGTGTGGTGCTACTCACTGATGGTTGTATAGAGTATGGTGATTTTGGTTCTCGTGAAGATGGTATAGATATCACGCTGTCTGTTCCTGATGATATTGTCACCGTGCTCTCCGTTTCGATGTTACGGGCGGCTAGTTCTTCCTTTAGCAACTTTATGTTCTTCATCAGCTCTTCTATGTCTTCTTGTGACTGGTCGTCACCTACGTTCACCTTCATGGATTCGTTGCCGGTAATTGCGTTCACTTTTATTCGCGATAACGCATCAGCAACTACGTTTTGTTTTCCGTTCTTGTACTCGATGTCGTAGTCGTACTCTGCTAGTCTGAGTTTCCATCGTGTTAATTTACTGTTCTGTTCTTTCATGCTATTCAGCCAGGCTAAAGGCCGATGGTCCGTATAGATGGTGAAGCGCCTACCGTAGAGGTATGGCCTGAAGTACTTGACTGCCCACACTATTGCTAGTAATTCTTTCTCTACGGTGCTGTATCTTGTTTCTGCGTCGTTCAGGGTTCGACTCGCGTAAGCGATGGGGTTGTCGCTCCCTAAGGGACCTTGGGATAACACTGCTCCGATTGCGAAATCTGAAGCGTCAGTTGTGAGTATAAATGGTTTCTCGAAGTCGGGGAATTGTAACACGGGTGCGTTTACTAACAATTCCTTGCACATTTCAAAGGCTGCGATGTATTCGTCAGTTAACTCGATTTTGCGGCGTTTTTTGAGGCAACTGGTCATTGGTCGTGTGATCTTGGCAAAGTCTTTTATAAACTTCCTGTAATAACCTACTAAACCGAGGAAACTTTTAATTTCGGTCACGGTTTTCGGAACAGGGAAGTTTAATACGGCCTTTATTTTGTCATTGTTGGGTTTTAGGCCTTCCTTAGTTATCATGTGCCCGAGGTATAGGACTTCTTTGCGGAAAAACTCGCATTTGTCAAGTGTCACTTTTAGGTTGGTTGCCCTTAGGCGGTCGAATACCATTCTCAGCTTGTCTATATGTTCTTGTAGACTGGACGAGTAGATGATTATGTCGTCGAGGTAAACTAGACAATGAATGCCTTGAAGTCCTCTCAAAACATTGTCCATGGCACGCTGGAATGTCGCGGGGGCTGTCTTGAGTCCGAAGGGCATTCTGGTGAACTCGTAGTGTCCAGACTGGGTGGAGAATGCCGTCTTCTGTCTGTCTTCTTCTTTTACTTCTACTTGATGGAATCCGCTGGCTAGATCGATCGTACTGAAGTAAGTGGCTTTACCCAGTTTGTCGAAAAAATCAGAGATGTTAGGTAACGGGTACTTGTCGTCTGTAGTAATTTCGTTTAGACGCCTGTAGTCTATAACCATCCTGTACTTAACCTCGCCGGGTACGTTGGTCTTCTTTGGTACCAGGTGAACAGGGGCACTCCACGGGGAGTGTGACTCACGGATCACGTCGTTTTGTAGAAGTTTGTCCACTTGTTTTTGTATTTCCACGTTATAAGCCGGAGGGTGACGATACGGCCTAATATAGATAGGATCTTCGTTCTTTGTCCTTATCTCGTGTTTAATTCCGCTGGTGAATGAAAGCGGTATGTCGTCGCTATAGAATATATCTCTATATTCATAGCACAGGGCTTCTATTTTCTCTCTCTCTTCTTTATTCATATGGTCTAATCGTAGCTTCTGTAGATTTTGTTTCAGAAGGTCGTCGACTTCATATCGGTCTCTTGTCGCGTTAACTGCGATTTCTCTGTTTTCATGTTTAGTGACTTTCAATGGTTTTTTAAATGTCATTATTACTTGTTCGTCTGAGGCGTTTTGTATAACCGTCGTGGCATAACCGTTGTTACATCTCACAAGGGCACTTGGCATTCGGACGCCTGAGCCGAATTCTCTGTACTCAAGTATGGCGTCGCCTGTGTAGTGGTTAACAGGGATCTTCACTCTCGTTTCGGCGTTTCGGTTCGGGGTTGCAGCTCTATCTCGTGCTCTACGTCGGGGTTGTAAATCTGGAATTGGGTGTCTGTAGTAGTCAGCACTGACCTACCTAAATCGATGGTTGCTCGAAGTTTCTTTAGTAGATCATGGCCAATTACTCCATCGTAAAGTGGGTCGACGGTATATAAATAGAATTTATATTGCTCTGAGCTCTCGAAGGATGGCGGTAAAGGCACGTATATGACTTGGTTATGGTCACTGGATGCATGTGTGCTTACGACTCTGAACTGTTCGTATTGGATGAAATCTTGATAGTATTGGTAAGCTTTAATGGGGTTAAGAAAAGATCGTTCACTTCCAGAATCCACCATCATCTTTGCGTCGATTTCCGGTAGATAAATATACGGTAGTTTAAGTGATTGATGTGAGTTCATGTGTATTATTTCGGTTCCGTGTTGGAGGCTGTTATAGGAAAATTTTCACCTGTCTCGTTAATACTGGGGTCTTCGTAGTGGTATTCAGTCAATTCTATGGGCTCCTGTTGGTAATTTTCGTAGTTTTCGTCTCCGTACGTGGGGTCGGAGTATGGCTCTTCATGCTCGTTTATCTCTTCGGTATAGAAGTGCTGGTCCGTTTCGGGTATGTCTAGTCTATTTTGTTTAAAAGGGCGCGCAGTGCGCATTGAAATGTCTGTGTTTTCTAGCGGGTCACGCCTTGTGAAAGGGAACTGCTGATGTTGCGTGCCAAATTTAAATTGCTGTTGTTGCGGCTGCTGGTGTTGTATGCCGAATTTAAATTGTTGCTGAGGTCGTTGAAAGTTGGGGTTCCATTGCGGGCGGAATCCTTGGGTATTATTCGGTATGCCGAATTTAAAGCTCGGTTGAGTGGGGTTAAATCTGTACCCTGTAGGCTGGTGGTTTGTAAAGTTTGGTTTAAATCCTGAGGGCTGTTGAAATCTAAACCCTTGCTGTGCGGGGTTGTTAAATCTTGGCGGTTGGCTTGGCATCGTAAATCTATTTTGTTGGGGTATTCCGAATTTAAAATTAGAGGTTGGTGCACTAAACGGGGGCAAAGCGGGTCGCTGTTGTGCTGAGTTGGCCTTGGTCTTGTTTTTCGCATTATACTGGGCCATGAAGTTAACTTCTTCAGTAACTATGCTCAACGCTGTCTCTAAGCTGGTGCATGCCTTAAGGCGTACAATTCTAATAAGATCTTCGGGAAGGTTGTATAAGAAAACGTTCATTGAGAGGTTATTGTAAACTATCATTTTTGCAGCTTTCACACCCTCGTCAGCTATTAAATTAACTTTGGCAAATAGTGAAGAGCGCATATGTTGAATTCGATGACACAATTCGATATACGACTCATTAGGTTTTATTTTAATCTGCTCTAATTCTATTGCAATGCATTCTTCAGATCGTGGGTCGCCGAAATGTTGTATTAAAATTTGTATTAAGGCTTCAAAGGTTGTGACGTCATCGCGCTCACTTATTAAGTTTGCGGCCTTGCCGCTGAGGCGACTGGTAATAGCATGAAATGCATAGAGTTTTTGTGAATTTGGGGATGATGGTTGAACATGTGCATTATATATGTATTGGGCCTTTTTTATAAATAGATTTAATAGACCTTCTTCCCCTTCAAATCTCGGAATCAGACAAAGTAAGTCTTTAGGAATAACTCGAATTTGTTCCATTTTTTTTTTAATTAAACTATCTACTATAATAATATAATACCTAACTATCGCTCTATTCCTAACTAATATCTAATTACACACAATTTTATAATATCAAGTAAGTAAATTTCTAATTAGTACACGTAAAATAGACACAATTTTGACGTCTAAAGAATTTATAATTAATACACTTACAATAAACGCAATTTTGACGTTTAAGGAATTTCTAATCACTACACATTACAATAGACACGATTTTGTCGTCTAAAGAATTTCTTATTAATACAAATGTAATAGACACGATTTTGTTGTCCAAGGAAATCAAATAATACAATAGACACGATTTTGTCGTCTAAGGAAATCTTATTCTAAAAGTATGCCGACAACCGGAAAAGGTGGGAAGTGAATGGAAAATGCGAAAAGGTTTACTCACATAGTCACCACGCCCATCCTCCAGTCTTCAGTCAGCTTGGTCCTTGCTCCTTGTCAAATTTGTTTGTTCTGGATCGAATCTCGTGCTAGTGCTAGGCGGCACCGCGAAGACTGCTTCAGAGTTACACGTGTTACGGGTAAGCAGCAGCCAAATCGCGCACGAGATCCTACCGGCTGCGCCAGACAAGTATCGGGAGACCGAAAACACCTTTTTAAAAAGTATTTTTTATTTAAATGTAAAAGTTAATACTAAGTGTGACTCGATGCACAGGCTTACTTCTAATTAATTCTAATTTAAATCTAGGTGTGCTCGATGCACTGGTTAAAACTAATCTGTTAATTCTAACTTAAAACTAGTGCCTCGATCGGCGCTCTTATCTAAGGAATGCGCCCTGGCGCGGCGAGCGAGACGCAGTGTCAGCAATAAAGGCGCTCACGCGTGTACGGTAAATACCGGGCCAGAGTGCATAACGACCTTTTCATAGGTGAGTTTGTTGTTTTCTTCAATGATTTGTAATAAAATCGTAATAATATTTTAATAAAACTTCTTGGAACACAAAACCTAGACAAGCTTGGGTCAGTGTGACAAGTATGCTTCAAATTATTTTATCCATAGTGTGGGGTAATTTTTTCCTATGTCGTCATGGATGGGGTCTCAAGTTTTCTACTTTTTATAAGAAAATTAAATTAGATTTTTTAAAAATTTTAACTTAACTCAAAGGTGGCCCATGTTTACCCCCCCCCCCCCCCCCCTTCAAATTATAAAATAATCCAGTGGTAACAATGTTTTCACTTAGTATTTTGTATTTCAATAATGTGATTCATGTGATGTATTTCAAAGGCAGGGCATTTCAAATAATTATAGATTTAAATTCAGTGTATTTAATGTCATGAAAATTTTCGTACTCATACTTAATTTTTTTGGTATAAAAACAAACTACTAATAACTACTACTAATAAAGTACATCTAAAACTAGAGGTATTTTGTTTGCTGATACTAGCAACATTACACGCACACGAAGACGCGTGTTGCTACAGTGTAAAAAGTACGTGGCTATGTGTGCCACGCACACATGTATAAAAAATCGCATTCACTCGTAAGTTCGACACCGCGGCGTCTGCCTTTATTCCAGTAGTCTGAGTATGATATTTACAATAAGCAGCAGGAAAGTACAAAGTTATCGTAAGTCTCTGCGGTCGAGCGTGGGTCGACGGCCGACGGCCCGCGCCGTATATCTAGCGTAACACGGGCGAGTTTCGCTCGCACATTATCGGCAGTGCCCGAGCCTACACGCAAGTAACTACCACATACCTTATCTATTCATTAGCTAAGAAATAGTGATGAGGTAATTTGTACCTGTTGTACTTATGAATGTACGATAAATGTCGTTTACGTGTCTTGCCTATATTATTTATTAATTTGTTTTTGCTTTTAGGGTTAGTAAATAAATAAAAAGTTTTGGATAATTTGTAAATGAAGAAATTTAGTCTAGGAAGGCCAACTTTGTCATGCAACTTTTTAAGATTAGTGTATTGGGGTGTATTATATGAGTATTTAAGCGCCTTATTTTGAATTATTTGTAATTTATTTAGGTTCGTGGCACACGTACTACTCCACACAGGGCTTGAATATGTAATGCAGGGCCGGACTAATGTGCAATATATACGTAGTTTAGTAGAACTACTAAGGCACGATCGTCTATTTAAAATAGGCTCAAAGCATTTAATGCTTTGATTCCTTTTTGACATAATTTGGTCGTGTTTTCTGTCCAGTTTAATTTGCTATCCAGTATAAGGCCTAAATATTTGACAGATTTGCTCCACGGGATACTGAATCCATCAATATTAATTTTGCGCTTCGGAAGTGAACGTTTTCTTGTAAACAGTATTGCCTCAGTTTTTGATGTGTTTATCTTTAGTTTCCATTTATTGAAGTAAGAAAAAAGAGAGTCTATTGAAAGTTGGAGCCTACTGATTATTAGGTCGACGTCGATAGATGATGTATAGGAAGCTGTATCGTCAGCAAAACATGCCAAACTAGTACGTGTTTGCGTCGGAATATCATGTAGGAAGATCAAGAACAGGTACTAGGGTCCAAGGATTGAGCCTTGGGGCACTCCCGCTGGGACTTTTTGCAATGAGGAAGTGATGTTACCAATATGCACCTTAAATGTACGCTCAGACAAATACGAACGGATTAATTTAACAAGTGTCATTGGCGTATTTATAACAATTAGCTTATGTAATAGGCCTTCATGCCAGACTGTGTCAAAAGCCTTTTCGATATCTAAAAGAAACATGCCTGTTGATTTGTGTAGGTTTAAATTATGAGACACAGCTTCAGCAACTCTCGCCAACTGTTGTATAGTCGAATGACCACTGCGGAAACCAAATTGTGCGTCTGGCAGCATATTTTCGGTGGCATTAGCTAGTCTGTAATAAATTATTTTTTCGAAAACTTTACCTAAACAAGGAAGAAGACTTATCGGGCGATATGAGGTAGGTTCAGTTGTATCTTTGCCTGGTTTATGTATAGGAATAATTTTAGCTGTTTTCCAAATTTTCGGAAAATACTCGTGTACAAGACAAGCATTGAAAATTTTTGTGAGTAGCACGACGGCCTTTTGGGGTAAGTTCTTTATAAGTAGGTTTGAAATTTCATCGGGGCCGGATGCTTTACGAATTTTAAGTTTAATTATATGTTTTTTGATTTCTGATGGGCGGACATTGTACTGAGTTGTTTTATCAGGTGGATAGTTATCAAGAGCAGTTAGGGAACAAGCAATGGTAGCGTGTTCATCGCTTGGCCATGTATTTGTCAACAACATATTGTTTAGGAAAGCCTCAGCGAGAGTATTGCACTGTTCTTGTTGATCTTTAGTTACCGTACCATTGCTTGTTTTCAGAGTTGGGATTGGTGGAGCAGTATTTGATTTCAATGCTTTAACGAATCGCCATAGATCAGCATTAGGATTATCAACTTTCTTTAGCTTCTTGTTCCAGATATTATCATGATAAGATTTCAAGGAAAAATTGATCTCTGTTTGCAATTTTGTTACTAGGCTTTTCATATGTTTGCGTATATTGGAGTCAGACTCAACAGCAGCGTGTCTCCGAAGACGGTTTTTCTGTTGAATGAGCCTCTTTACACGACGTGGGATTGATGTGGGGCGCCAATTTTCAATTTCAGATACAGGGACACACTCATTTCTAGCATTTATAATTGAATCTTGCAGTTGATTTATTGCTGAGTCTATTTCTGTGGGGTTATTGTACACGCGTTGTGATATATGAACAGTATTGTTTACTAATTGACGATACTTGATCCAGTTAGCTTTGGAATAATTAAATTTCACGATTGATATCAGCGGTAAAGTTAACAAATACTGGGAAATGATTCGATGACAGTGCAGGTATTGTGACTATGCTGTCTAGGAGATTAAAGTTTTTGGCGAGGAGCACGTCTGGTATACTCGGCTTTAGGTCAGGTCGGTAATGAACCAGTGTTGAGTCAAGCGGGCTATGAATTACATAGTCGTTATTTAACATGTGATTATATAGAACTCGGCCGCGGGAGTTTGGTGGCCCAGGTGACCAATATGGGTGTTTGGCATTAAGATCACCCATAATGACTACTTGTTTACCGGTTCCCATAAGTATATTTAAGTCTTTAGCGAGAAGTGGTTTATTGGGAGATTGGTATGCAGAAATTAGGGTTACAATTCTATTTCCGTGTAAATTGAGGGCAATACCGACAGCTTCAATGTGTGTGGTAAAGGGAATGGTGGTGATTGAATGTATGAGATCTATTCTGACAAGTATAGCTACACCGCGGCCCGAGCCGGAGAAGTGTTTATCTTGACGGTAGCAAGTGAAACCCTTAACATGGAGTTTAAGGCGGCTAGTTAGGATTGTTTCACATACGGCGATTATATCTACGTTTAACTCACCTACTAGGCTTGTAAGTTCCTGCTGCTTATACTGAACACCGTCTGCGTTCCAATATAGGATTTTAAGGCCTAATGATTTATTAGACATAGTGGCCTAAGTGAGTTAATATCAATATAACTTTCTCCATAAAAGTTTTACAGTTTAAAAATTCGCATTTGATAGACTTGATAGTATTTAGAATTTCTAATATTTCAGCTGTAGCTAGGTCATGAATGTGCGTCATCTCGACGAAACTAGAATTTAACGGTTTACGTCCAGCTGGATTCCCAATAGGAGCAGTTATTCCCTGGCCATGACTCGCAGGTAGATTTCTGTTTATCTGGGCATCAGGAACGTAGTTAACATTAGTCCTTGAAGAAGCTGCAGGATGACGTTTGCTTGAGCTTACCACTTGAGCCCAATTTGAGTTGGTATGGTTCACTGAGACTAGGGGAGTTGGATCCAAATCTTTAGTGATCTTCTTTCGTAGTGTTTCGCGCTTTGTTTGTATACGATCGATGTATTTAACTCTCTCAGCACATTTCGAATAATTGGCCGGGTGGGCCAAATTGCAATTACAACAACGGGCAGGCTCATCCCGGGTTTTCTTAGGACCCACGTAGGATGGTCGAGAGCACATTTGACACATTTTGCTGGTCTATTGCAGTTTTTAGATGCATGGCCAAACCCCTGGCAGCGAAAACATTGTGTGCCCACTATATTGTTGGGCTTGTATCTGTCAATGTTTACGACACAATTGAATAGATATCGTATTTGCTTGAACTTGCCCATTTCAGTAGCACTGGGGAGCTGGACAAGCAGTGGAGGGCAGTCGGTTGGGTTCCTTGTTTTTAACTCCGTTATCGTAGTTCCTGGGAAACCCATCGAGGATAATTCAGCGGATAATTCTTCATGTAGAAATTTTGGGAGTCCTTTAATGACAGCCTTAGGTAACTTCTCGTCCTTACGTGAAAAGGTATGAAAAGCAACGTTTTCCTTGAGAAGTCCTTCTTTTAGTTGTTGATGGCCTTTTGCTGAATAACACTGAACCTTCACTCTGTTACGCCCTCTGAATTGGAGATGGAAGCCTTTTTCATATTTTTCAATGGTTTCTTTAATATTTTTGTGGCTCCAGTCTCCTACGAGCTCAATCAATATTGGTGGGATTTGATTAATTTGCCTTTTTCTCGTTGCCTTCTTGAAAGTAACTGTAGCGGGGTTATCAGCTTGATCTCCATCTGAATCCACAGCTAGAGTAAGGTACTTGGCGACACCATATTTGTAGGAGGGGAACCCGAACCACCTTTTCCCTTAGGGTCTCAGCGCGGGGGTTCGGTATTCCAGGCAAAAAAAAGCCTGAGTAGAGTTAAACTATAATAACTGTAATATATTTATAATTTTGTCTATATATCATCGTCTTAAAATAAAAAGTTACCGCGTCGCTATGCGTCCGGTGAGGTAAGCTGCGTTGTCTGTCGAGTACTAGCGGCCTTATCGCTGTGGGCGGCAGGATGTGGGCGGCGTGCCGACCCAGCGTGCAAGCTCCGCCAGCGCTACCCACGCAGCGGTTATGAAGCTGGAACGACAAGATCAAGTGAGACACAAGCATAAGCATAAGCAGCCCACTATACGTTCCCACTGCTGCCTATACTACACTATACGTTCCCACTGCTGCCTATACTACACTATACGTTCCCACTGCTGCCTATACTACACTATACGTTCCCACTGCTGCCTATACTACACTATATGTTCCCACTGCTGCCTATACTACACTATACGTTCCCACTGCTGCCTATACTACACTATACGTTCCCACTGCTGCCTATACTACACTATACGTTCCCACTGCTGCCTATACTACACTATACGTTCCCACTGCTGCCTATACTACACTATACGTTCCCACTGCTGCCTATACTACACTATACGTTCCCACTGCTGCCTATACTACACTATACGTTCCGACTCGGGGCCTTCTCTCGCGAGGAGAGAGATATAGGCCATAATCCACCACGCTGGCTAAGTGCGGGTTGGCGGATAACACACGTCTTCAGATATTGTGGTCCTCAAACGTGTCGGTTTCCTTACGATGTTTTCCTTCACCGTAAAGCGAGTTCAAATCCACACATAACTTGAAAAACAAGTCATTGGTGTAAGGCTGGGATCGAAACAGGAGCCGTCTGATTGAAAAGCAGACGTTATTTATTACCACCGAGCCACACTCGCTTTTTAAGTGAGACACAAAATGAGAACTAATTGGTCAAGTACGAGTTGGAGTCGCGCTTGAATGGTTTCGGACTACCGACTAAAAGCTCACGATAGCCTCCTCACCGGAAAGAGCGGGATGTGGCTCCTCACATTAACCCGCCACTCCGCCCACCTCGGCTAGCCAGTGAGACTCCTCCCCGATGATGACAGGATGATGGGATGACTTGCCAGTGAGACTCCTCCTCGATGATGATGGGATGATTCTCTTTTCAGTGCACGTGGTGGTCTGTGGCCCCATCACCTGCCACTACGGCCGCAGAGAATAGGGAGAGTGGTAGTTTGTGGTACCACTCCCTTCTCCCTGCGGCCCCACCGCGTCCGCCATCAACCGGTGGCGACCCCGTCGAAGCCGCGGCAGGTAGGAAGAGCGGCGCACCGTAATTCCGACACTTCTCTCCTGCCGCGGCTTCACAACTTCGGCTGCGGTGCCTCCCAAACCACACCGCAAGCCCGCCTCAGTTGCGAAACCCCTCCGGAACGAGTTTCCGCAACCTACAGGTGCCACTCCATCTAGAACTTGCATGGGGCAGTACAAGTCTAGTGAGTGGCCCACCTCAGGGACCCTCTTCGCTTCACCGTGGGTTACCAGGCCACGGTTACTGAGCCCCCCCGCCTCGACAATGCAGGGCCCCACGGGAGGGGGGATGCGTCAGATACAAACACAAAAATTGTAATTTTTTTTAATTATTAACAACAGAGATAAGCTCTAAGCAGGTAATTAATTTAAGGGCACTAACTCCCTCAGTAGAATTCCCTGAGTTTGAGGGAGTTAGTTTCTCTTCTAGGGTGTCAGATGTGAGTGTGTGGGTAAGCAGTTTGTAGACCGCAAGAACATAGGGGTGTGTCCATTTTTGTTGAGTGACCTATTGCGCTGTATGTGTTAGTGTGGGTGTATGTGTGCCTGTGTGTGTATGTGTGTGTGTGTTCAATGTATTGTATCTTAAGTGGGGTGTTAATATTTTGTTGAGAGAAAGTAGTTTGTCTGTAGACTATTTTTACACGCTTTATATTAGCTTCACCTGTATGTTTGTTTGTAACCGACTTCTTTGGGCGCAACTTTGACCCACTTTAAACGGCCAGATTTCGTTCAAACTTTGTAGATTTATTGAGGACCGATGACAATACACTAATTTGATAAAATGATTACATTTTCTTGTATTTTTATTTGTATGTTTGTTTGTAACTGACTTCTATGGGCGCGATTTTGTCCCACTTTAAACGGCCAGATTTCGTTGAAACTTTGTAGATTTATTGAGGACCGATGACAATAAAGTAATTTGATAAAATTATTACATTTTTTTTGTATTTTTATTTGTATGTTTGTTTGTAACTGACTTCTTTGGGCGCGATTTTGACCCACTTAAAACGGTCAGATAAGCGTGTTAGATTTTTAGACTACTATTATTTAACTCGAATGATTTCTTCAGTAGCATGGTAGCTCCTAACAAATAGCTTGATCACATAAGTTAGCCGAGCAAACAGAAGTTACATGTTGGAGGTCTTTAATTATTTACTTGTAAATAATCAAATGTTGGAGTTAAACTTACAGTAACATGGCACCATCGACAGTGCAGTCCCGTGATACCATTGTAGCCCTTAATCTTTTTCCGACACCGCGCGCATTTGCCGTGACAGTTTCCTGAAAGGAAAAATAACTTTATAAAGTTTCGATATCTTAATATATATTGATCTCGTGTCACAATGTTTGCCCTCAATGGACTCCTAAACCACTTAACCGATTATAATAAAATTCGCACACCACGTGCAGTTCGATCCAACTTGAGAGATAGGTTTAAATCTCAAATTATAGTCGCAATTTTAATTTATTGCTAATTATTGTCTGTTATTATTTGACAGTCACAATTATCTGTTAACTCCAAATGATTCTAACAGATGTCGATACCTTTCGACTGGGTTGAGTAAGTAATCAATAGATGGCGCTGCTATGGTGAATCTACGAACGTGTCATATAAGCTACACTAGACGTGATTTTAGTTGCTTTGTGTGTGGTTCAGAACGTGCCGTCTCTTTCTGACCACCTAAGATGAAAATAGACGGGGCTTCTTTAAATTTAGTTTAGTCGTGTGTGCAGCTGAATCGCCACCATTATGGTGGTAAGAAGTACAGAGAAACTAAATATGTTATAGAAACTAAACTAAAGTAAGAAGTTTTAATTGGTACCTTCGACCCAGTGGTGCGCGAGGGTGGCGGGCGCGCGCTTGGACTTGGAGTAGGTAGCGATGCACGAGGCCGGCGCGCGTTGCACGCAACGCTCGTGCACCGTGAACTTGCAGACTGCAATGTGAGGAAAATTATTGGTCGGATTTCATATGATACTTAATATTTGAAATTGAAATATTAGGACACATTTCACATACGGCTGGTTATTTATTATTATAAATTGAAATATTAGGACACATTTCACATACGGCCCCATACTGAAACATTTCTAGTTCGTGTTATGGTTGCTAACACAACTGATATATTACATATTTTATACATACATATATATTTTATATAGATACATATTTAACACCCAGACCACAGAATAATAACTTGTACGAACCAGACCCACAGCCCACAAATTTAGTTCAGCACAAAGATGTTGGCCGTGCCGGAAATCGAACCCGAAACCTGATTGGCAGTCCGGCATGGTAACCATTACGCCAACGAGGTTTTCGACTACCTGTTAGCTATAGGTGGATTTTTTGGGAATCGAATTTTCCCTGAATTTGGTTTGCTACAAACTTCACGGAGCTTGGATGGCTTGGGTAGAGGCTGGTGTGATCACCCCATCATAGAATAAAAACCTCACGGAGCCCGAGACCTTTCCAACGAACGCTGTACCGTGGAAATCAGTTCGTGCGTTCTGGAGTTATAGCGTCAGGAAGGGAAACCCGACTTATTTTTATAGGTATTATAGATTTATTTATAATTATCGATTTTATTTCTTAGTGTCTACAAGAAAAGAACATCGGCTCCGTTGGTTCGGACATGTAGAAAGGATGGGAGAGGATCGGGCTGTGGGGCGAGCATACATGTGACAACCAGTTAGTACTAGACGTATAAATATTCTTAGAGTGGTTCTTAAGACGGCCTTTCTTATACGGCTATTATGTCGCTATTTTTTTTTACCGTTTACCGTTTAACGAAAAAATTGTAAAATCAAGATTTGGCCCTTCGTCTTACGAGCTACTTCTATACCAATATATAAAGAGGAAAAGTTTGATTTTTTGTTTGTTTGACGCAAATAGGCTCCAAAACTATCGCACCGATTTGAGAAATTCTTTCCTGTTTGGAAAGCTACAATATGCCTGAGTAGAATAGGCTATATTATGTTGCTTTTTGCTACTAAAAAAAAAACATTTATTCAAAAACAAAAGTATTATTTGGGCAAATTAAATAATCAGCCAGTGTCGGTCAGCACAAAAAGTTTTCAGTTTTTCTTCACTTTTGCTACTTAGATTATTTTATAGCCCGTGCAAAGCCGGGACGATCTGCTAGAATCCCATAAAGCAGTATAGTAGTATTCCTACATTCAACACCTATAAGAATAATAGAGAAAACCAGACTGAACTCTACTTACATATACAACAAAGTCCTTTCTTCCCTAACCCGACCAGCATGTTAAGGCAGAGGTTACAATACGCCGGGCGGCTGAAGTGTTTCAGTCTCCAGGCATGCTCCCCATCCTCTTTGACGTTTGTGTCCAACCCTAGAAGTACTAGCAGCGGTATTGTGGTCATTCTGGAAAATACATCATCGTCATTATCATCAAAATATGACATTCATTTTTTATAGGTTACATTTCGGAGAGTGTGCATCGGGATTGCATGATTTGATCCCTCCCTCCCCATTCCACTATCGGACGAGTAGGGAATCACCAAGGCGGCATCGTTATACTGTGGAGGAGCCTAAGTCGCGTCCTAAACGGTTTTCGTCCACCTTCATTGTGCGTACCGCCAAAGTGTGAAATTCTTTGCCAAATTCCTTGTTCCCCGATAACTATAATCTAGCGGTTTTCAAGGCAAGAGTGAACCGGTTTCTTCTGGGCAAGCACACTGCACCTTAGATTGCAATATCGCTTACCATCAGGTGAATTGCGGTCAAGCGCAAGCCCATTACCAGTAAAAAAAACATGTGATAGCATAAGTAAGTGTGACCGTTTGTTCGAGCAACTGTCATTGTGGAGATTGACAGCTGATTAACTTCACTTCATAGCCCTTTCTTATTGGCTAAATTGTGGCCATATCGAACCGCAGAGAGCCATACTCAAAAGAAAGAAGAACCATTTCTTGTCATTAGTTACACCTAATGACAAGAAAGGGTTATGAAAAGATACGAACGGTCACACTTATTTACTTCATGTCTCAATGTTATTGTATAGGATCTAAACACTGGCATTGTACATATCTTAAGGTTTTTCGTAAAAAAAAATACTCTTTGACATTGATTTAACTTACTTAAAACATTTAAGTAGTTTAACGAAATATTACTTGTTCTTATTCATAGAGAGTGAACAGATTTCTTCTAGATAAACGTGCTATATCTTCGGCCACAACTTCGCCTCTCATCAGGCGAGTTGGTGGCTATTATATAGATAGTAGATAGTAGAAAGGATAGTAGATCTATCTATTATAAAAAAAATGTACTCGCGTAGATCTCTCGTTGGTGACAGTCCGTGTAATATTCTTTCCTGACGATGACGCTCTAAACGCGTTGAAACCCATTGGACATTTTCCAAGGTTTTTAAGTAAGTGTGACCGTTTATTCGTGCAATTATAAATATCACATTTATGACTATCATAAAAGTGACTTCAAGGAGAGAAAGAGAACAGAGATGAGCGGTGGCAATGTGAGCGCAATTATGTAGAAAAGTTTGCAAAGCTTAGTACTACACAAAGACGGAGTCACATTTATGATAGTAATATTTTTTTTTTCACACACGGCTGGTTAGCCCCATACTGAACTATTTCTAGCTCGTATTATGGTTGCTAACACAACTGATATACTACATATACATACATACATACATATTATATATATAAATCTCGTGTCACAATATTTCTCCTCAATGGACTCCTAAACCACTTAACCTATTATAATAAAATTCGCACACCATGTGCAGTTCGATCCAACTTGAGAGATAGGATAGTTTAAATCTCAAATTATAGTCGCAATTTTGATTTATTGCTAATTATTGTCTGTTATTATTTGACAGTCACAATTATCTGTTAACTCCAAATGATTCTAACAGATGTCGATACTTTTCGACTGGGTTGAGTAAGTAATCAATAGATGGCGCTGTACAGGGGTACAGCGCCATCTATTGATTACTTACTACAAGTGAGGCAAAACAACGTTTGCCGGGTCAGCTAGTATTATACATAAATACATATTTAACACCCAGACCCACAGCCAACAAATTTAGTTAAGCACAAAGATGTTGACCGGGCCGGGAATCGAACCCGGAACCTTCTGATTAGCAGACCGGCATGGTAACCTTTACGCCAACGAGGTCGTCAATGTGACTTATAAATGTCACATATATGATAGTCATGAATGTGACTCTTGATTCATGGAGGAAGAAAGGAGAGAGAAGAGTTGTTTATGACTGTGACAAGTGAGCGCATTAATGTCCACGTATATTTAATTATTCTTCTACTTCAAAAATAAAATGTTGTAGAACATACCCTCCTCGTTTCCATTCATCTAAAGACACTGTCCCATCTGCATCGTAGTCTATTTCTACCATCATGTCTTGAAGTATCTGGAAAATTATAAAATGGTTTTTTAAATTTTACATACAAAAAAGATAATCTAGTAGAAACATTTTTTACTACTTAGATAAGTACTTTGATCTAACTGTCCTTCATTTATTTATTTTTATTTTACTTTTTTCACGTTGAATAGTTACTGTTTTACTAGAGGGATGGTATCCACAAAAAAGGATGGAATCAGCTGCAGCGCTACTTACTGACCGATCCTAATGATATAGCAGAGTGGTTTAATACCTAACATATTCTTAAAATATTTTAACAATGGAAGTAAAATTGGTCACGTAATTGGTGATAAACGTTCCTTCATACCTGCCTACAATCCTTCACTTAGTCATTTATCTTCAGTTATATAGTGTTATATGTATAAAAACTCACAGGTCTAAGTGCGGAAATCTGCCAGCCAAGATATTTGACGGCAGCCATCATCTATCTCATTTGTTGTCGATGCAGTCTACCTTATTTGTTTCCAAGACGCAGTTACTTCAATTTCTTTATTCATTCATTTATTCTTACTTTCCATTTTACTTTCATTTATACACTTCTTCACTCCTATGTTTCACTTATACATTTAGTTTTATAGTGTTATATTTATAAAACTCACAGGTCTAAGTTCGGAAGTCTCCCAGCCAAGATATTCAGCGACGGTCATCATTTGGTTGACGATGCAGTCCATCTCGTTCGTATCCAAGACGCCGTTACCGTCTGTGTCGTACAGACGGAACATAACTGGAAGAAGATGTGAAAAGATATGAAAGAATAATAAATATGAATGAATAAGAATATCTATACAGCCCCGGATCTAACGGGTGCAAGCGGCCGTAGTGGCAGGTGTGCTATGGACCTGACCCGTTGCGGAGGACCTATGATGACATTGGACCGGACCGTAATAGCGTCTATTACATCATTTTTTTTACCCATAATGGGCTTGCGCTTGATCGCAATCCACCTGGTAGAAAGCGATATTGCGATCTAAGGTGGAGCGCGCTTGCCCAGAAGAAACCGGTTTACTCTTGCCTTGAAAACCGCTAGATTATAATTATCGGGGAACAGGGAATTTGGCAAAGAATTCCGCACCTTGGCGGTACGCACAATGAAGGTGGAGGCAAATCGCTTAGTACGCGACTTAGGCACCTCCACAGAATAACGATGCCGCCTTGGTGTTTTCCTACTCGTCCGATGGTGGAATGGGGCGGGAGGGATCAAATCATGCAATTCCGTTGCACACCCTCCGAAATGTAACCTATAAAAAACCGAAAGGCTGGCCACCATGCGGCGACTCATGGGTGCAATGGACCATAACTATCTCGTGGATCATGGTCCACGATGGTTACGGTGCACCACGTGCACTGCAAGGGGAGTTATCCCCTGAGGAGGAGCGTCGCAGGCTAGCCGAGGTAGGCGGGGTGGTGGGTTAATTGCGCAGAGTGGAACCTCCTCCTACGTTTTCCGGTGAGGAGGCCATCGTGAGGTTTTAGTCGATAGTGATGCCCTTCAGGCATCGAACCCAACATACCCCACCCACCTTCCCGGGTGTGGTGGGCATGCATGAATGCATTTCCTCACGTAAAAAAAGACTACTTACATTCTAATTTATCTTCTGGTCTTCCAGCTTCAAGCAGGGACAGATAGCAGACGATGTCCTTCAAGGAGACCCTGGCTGTGTGGACTTCCAATGTGGACGACTTTCGGATCAGATGCCGGAAATCTGATAAAGATAAATGTGTGTAATATAGAAAAAATGTGTATTTACATTGCAGTCGAATATTGTATCAATACATTTTTACCCTTTTGGGTGTGCAAATTGTATCTTCTTCTTTTTATTTTTCACCTCCGAAGTCCTCTGACTTGTTCTGAAGTTTGCAAAAGAGTGTATGGAATGACGCCAGTAGATGAGATGATAGGAACGGTCTTTATGGTTTTTCATATTCTTATTCAATTATTCTTCTTACTTTTTTTTCCATCTCGAAATAAAACAATTGTGGTTCCCTTGGGATACACAAATATCTTCATAATCTATGTTACTCCTTTTGTTCAAAATCTATGTTACTCCTACTGTTAGCTCGACCACTTTTGATGAGATTTACTACGAAGATAGCTTAGACCTTGGATTAGCACAGGCTACTTTTTATCCCGGATTAACGCAGGTAACATAGCGGGGCGCTGCTAGCTATTACTTTATAGTAATGCTGGTTAAATATTGCATAATGGTGGCGATTCAGCGGTACACACGACTAAATTAAATTTAAAGAAGCCCCGTCTCTTTTCATCTTAGGTGGTCAGAAAGAGACGGCACGTTGAGCACCATAGTCAAACCAACTAAAATCACGTCAAATGTAGAAAATATAGGTGACATTAGTCCGCACCCATTTGTATCACCTCTAAAACTGCCTGCACATTCCATATTTGACGTGATTTTAGTTGTTTTGTGTGTGGTTCAGAACGTGCCGTCTCTTTCTGGCCACCTAAGATGAAAAGTGACGGGGCTTCTTTAAATTTAATTTAGTCGTGTGTGCCGCTGAATCGCCACCAATGTTGGTTAAATTGCTGTAAGCTAGTTTTATTCCTTTCTTATGAAAGGAACGTACCCTCGATCTTGGTGTTATGGTTGACCCGGAGGCTGTTGCTGCTCTTCCGGCTGGAGTTCCTGGAGACCTGGCTGTGGCTCGGGCTGGTCTCGTTCCGCCGCTCCAGGCACAACTCGTGCGACGAGTACGACGGGTGCGTGGTCACCGTGAACATTGGGTGCACGCTTCCTGTAGAGACAACATTTAGAAGGGTTTATACATCTTAATATATATAAATCTCGTGTCACAATGTTTGTCCTCAACGGACTCCTAAACCACTTAACCGATTATAATAAAATTCCCACACCATGTGCAGTTCGATCCAACTTGAGAGATAGGATAGTTTAAATCTCAAATTATAGTCGCAATTTTAATTTATTGTTTATTATTGTCTGTTATTATTTGACAGTTTGACGATTATCTGTTAACTCCAAATGATTTTAACAAATGTCGATACCTTTCGACTGGGTTGAGTAAGTAAACAATAGATGGCGCTGCTATGGTAAATCTACGAACGTGTCATATAAGCTACACTATCTATTTTTCATACCCCTAAGTGAGGCAAAACAACGTTTGCCGGGTCATATAGTAAAGTACTTTAGCATAAGTTCACTGTTAACGTAGATTATGCTTGGGAGAAGTCATTGGCTCCCATAACACAGTTTTTGAAACTACTTTGGGAGCCTTTGGATTCTTATTACTTTTATTCATTACTAGCTGACCCGGCAAACGTTGTTTTGCCTTAAAAATATAATATAGTAGCTGATTCTCAGACCTACTGAATACGCATATGAAATTTGGTAAAAATCGGTCAAGCCGTTTCGGAGGAGTACGGTAACTAACATTGTGTCATGGAAATTTTATAATTCTTTATTGGACACATAAATAAAAAAGGCACAGTAAAAGAAAATTAACTCAAAATTAGTGTGCCACAATAGGCGGCCTTATCGCTTAAAGCGATCTCTTCCAGGCAACCTTTGGATGGAAAGGAATTTATAAGCGACTAAAGAAGGACGTAGTGTACAATAAAGAATAATAAAAAACATACATATGATATTAATAATCTTATCTTAATTTATATAAATCTCGTGTCACAATGTTTGTCCTCAATGGACTCCTAAACCACTTAACCGATTATAATAAAATTCGCACACCATGTGCAGTTCGATCCAACTTGAGGGATAGGATAGTTTAAATCTCAAATTATAGTCGCAATTTTAATTTATTGCTTATTATTGTCTGTTATTATTTGACAGTCACAATTATCTCTTAACTCCAAATGATTCTAACAGATGTCGATACCTTTCGACTGGGTTGAGTAAGTAATCAATAGATGGCGCTGCTATGGTAAATCTACGAACGTGTCATATAAGCTACACTATCTATTTTTCATACCCCTAAGTGAGGCAAAACAACGTTTGCCGGGTCAGCTAGTTTACTATATTATCTATATTGACGACCTCGTTGGCGTAAAGGTTACCATGCCGGTCTGCTAATCAGAAGGTTCCGGGTTCGATTCTCGGCCTGGTCAACATCTTTGTGCTTAACTAAATTTGTTAGCTGTGGGTCTGGGTGTTAAATATGTATTTATATATAATATGTATGTATGTATATGTAGTATATCAGCTGTGTTAGCAACCATAATACGAGCTAGATATGGTTCAGTATGAGGCTCACCAGCCGTGTGTGAATGTGTTAAAAAAAAAAAGTATAGTATACTTTAGCATAAGTTCACTGTTAACGTAGATTAAGCTTGGGAGAAGCCATTGGCTCCCATAACACAGTTTTTAAAACTACTTTGGGAGCCTTTGGATTCTTATTACTTTTATTCATTACTAGCTGACCCGGCAAACGTTGTTTTGCCTTAAAAATATAATATAGTAGCTGATTCTCAGACCTACTGAATACGCATATGAAATTTGGTAAAAATCGGTCAAGCCGTTTCGGAGGAGTACGGTAACTAACATTGTGTGTGTCATGGAAATTTTATAATTCTTTATTGGACACATAAATAAAAAAGGCACAGTAAAAGACAATTAACTTAAAATTAGTGTGCCACAATAGGCGGCCTTATCGCTTAAAGCGATCTCTTCCAGGCAACCTTTGGATGGAAAGGAATTTATAAACGACTAAAGAAGGACGTAGTGTACAATAAAGAATAATAAAAAACGTACATATAATATTAATAATCTTATCTTAATTTATATAAATCTCGTGTCACAATGTTTGTTCTCAATGGCCTCCTAAACCACTTAACCGATTATAATAAAATTCGCACACCATGTGCAGTTCGATCCAACTTGAGACATAGGATAGTTTAAATCTCAAATTATAGTCGCAATTTTAATTTATTGCTAATTATTGTCTGTTATATTTGACAGTCACAATTATCTGTTAACTCCAAATGATTCTAACAGATGTCGATACCTTTCGACTGGGTTGAGTAAGTAATCAATAGATGGCGCTGCTATGGTAAATCTACGAACGTGTCATAAAAGCTACACTATCTATTTTTCATACCCCTAAGTGAGGCAAAACAATGTTTGCCGGTTCAGCTAGTTTACTATATTATCTATATTGACGACCTCGTTGGCGTAATGGTTACCATGCTGGACTGCCAATCAGAAAGTTTCGGGTTCGATTCCCGTCACGGCCAACATCTTTGTGTTTAACAAATTTTAATGGTTGTGGGTCTGGGTGTTCAATACGTGTCCATATAAAGTATGTATGTATATGTAGTATATCGGTTGTGTTAGCAACCATAATACGAACAGTGGTGGCGATTCAGCGGCACACACGACTAAACTAAGTTTAAAGAAGCCCCGTCTCTTTTCATCTTAGGTGGCCAGAAAGAGACGGCACGTTCTAAACCACACACCAAACAACTAAAATCACGTCAAATATGAAAAATGAAAGCGATTTTAGAGCGCACCCAATTGTATCAGCTCTAAATCTGACGTGTTTGACGTGATTTTAGATGTTTTGTCTATCTTTTAGATCGTACCATCTCTTTTTTGGTCATTTATGACGAAAAGAGACAGAGCTACTTTAAATTTAGTTTAGTCGTGTGTGCCGCTGAGTCGCCACCAGTATGGGGTTAACCAGCCGAGTGTGAAATGTGTCGTAATATTTATGATTATTGTTAGTAAGCCTAGCTACAGGTGCTTAGTTTTTTTTTACTTTTAACAAACAATTAAACTTCTCCTCTTTTTAATATTGATATACATAGATTATACATACATATGTATATTGGCCACAAAGTGTTTTATCATCTTGGATCATTAACCTTATATAACTCCCAAGAGGCAGGCAGAGGTCTGGTGCGTCATTTATACCTACCGATCGCCATAAAGCCTAACCAATGATAATATGCCTGTAGATTCCGCATAGTTTTACCCCCCTTCCGAAACCAGTAAGTGATTCATTACTTACTCCTTCTACGCAGTGCGTTATACACTTATTACACTCTTTATATTATCTTCACCTGTATGTTTGTTTGTAACCGATTTCTTTGGGCGCGATTTTGGCCCACTTTAAACGGCCAGATTTCGTTCAAACTTTGTAGATTTACTGTGGACCGATGACAATACACTAATTTGATAAAATCCTGTATGTTTGTTTGTAACCGACTTCTCTGGGCGCGAATTTGACCCACTTTAAACGGCCAGATTTCGTTAAATTTTTGTAGATTTTTGCAAAAGCGTGTTTTTTAGTTTATTTAAACGATTATTATTTTATCTTTACCAATATATCAGAGGAAAAGCTTGAGTTTTTGTTTGTTTGACGCAAATAGGCTCCGAAACTACTGGACCGATTAGAAAAATTCTTTCACCGTTGGAAAGCTACATTATCCTTGAGGAACATAGGCTATATTTCGTTTTTCTTTGCATCTTAGATTATTTTGTAGCCCGTGCGAAGCCGGGACTATCTGCTAGTTTATTTTATTTGTGATTTATGAACAATCCGCCAATATATTAGGCACCTTACCCACGGACAAAGACTTGGGTATAATTCATTATTTGTAATTTCATTTTTTTATTATTAATTAAAGTAGTTTATGATTTAATTTAGCTTCATTTACTTTCAATGTAATTTTCAAAAAAGTCAATTGAGATGTTATAATTTTATTTTATTGTATTATTTTGAGTTTGACATTTGGTTATAATTTGACATAATAATGTCTTGTAAATTGACTTTATAAAAAAAAATGAATGCATAGTAATATTTTCAAATTTAAATAATACTAGCTGACCCGGCAAACGTTGTTTTGCCTCACTTAGGGGTATGAAAAATAGAGATTTACCATAGCACCGCCATCTATTGATTACTTACTCAACCCAGTCGAAAGGTATCGACATCTGTTAGAATCATTTGGAGTTGACAGATTGTGACTGTCAAATAATAACAGACAATAATTAGCAATAAATTAAAATTGTGACTATAATTTGAGATTTAAACTATCCTATCTCTCAAGTTGGATCGAACTGCACATGGTGTGCGAATTTTATTATAAACGGTTAAGTGGTTTAAGAGTCTATTGAGGATAAACATTGTGATACGAGATTTATATATATTAAGATAAGTATCTATTTCGGAATGAGCCATCTAGACCTCTAAAAGTTGTATACTCTACGGCGGCAGGAGTTACTTCTGCAATGATTTCCCTTGAGGTAACGTCATTGGCATAAAAGCAATATCAGGCTGACATTTTATGGAGTTCAGAATTAGGACAGAGAAACATACAATGTTTTAAGTATGGGGGAAGAGTTATGAGTTTTATCTGCTGTTGCAATCTCACTATCTTACTAATTCCTACTAATATTATACATGCAAAAGCTTGCGCGTAAGTGTGTATGATTGTTACTTCTTAACGATCAAACGTGATCGTGAAGAAGTAAACTGAACCGTTTTTGAAGAAATTTGGTGTGAAGATAGATACTAGGGTAGATCTTAGATTAACACATGGGGTACTTTTTATCCGGAAAACAATAATTATGGTTCCAGTGGGATACGCAAATAACTTTAAAATCTACGTTACTCCTTCACGCTTTAAAGGCTGGACCGATTTTGATGACACTAGTAAATCAAGTAAATAAATGAATATATGTATTTATATAAAATAATCTGGGTGAAAAGTCTGGGTGTTAAATATGTATTTATATATAATATGTATGTATGTATATGTAGTATATCAGCTGTGTTAGCAACCATAATACGAGCTAGATATGGTTCAGTATGAGGCTCACCAGCCGTGTGTGAATGTGTTAAAAAAAAAAAGTATAGTATACTTTAGCATAAGTTCACTGTTAACGTAGATTAAGCTTGGGAGAAGCCATTGGCTCCCATAACACAGTTTTTAAAACTACTTTGGGAGCCTTTGGATTCTTATTACTTTTATTCATTACTAGCTGACCCGGCAAACGTTGTTTTGCCTTAAAAATATAATATAGTAGCTGATTCTCAGACCTACTGAATACGCATATGAAATTTGGTAAAAATCGGTCAAGCCGTTTCGGAGGAGTACGGTAACTAACATTGTGTGTGTCATGGAAATTTTATAATTCTTTATTGGACACATAAATAAAAAAGGCACAGTAAAAGACAATTAACTTAAAATTAGTGTGCCACAATAGGCGGCCTTATCGCTTAAAGCGATCTCTTCCAGGCAACCTTTGGATGGAAAGGAATTTATAAACGACTTAAGAAGGACGTAGTGTACAATAAAGAATAATAAAAAACATACATTTAATATTAATAATCTTATCTTAATTTATATAAATCTCGTGTCACAATGTTTGTCCTCAATGGACTCCTAAACCACTTAACCGATTATAATAAAATTCGCACACCATGTGCAGTACGATCCAACTTGAGAGATAGGATAGTTTAAATCTCAAATTATAGTCGTAATTTTAATTTATTGCTAATTATTGTCTGTTATTATTTGACAGTCACAATTATCTGTTAACTCCAAATGATTCTAACAGATGTCGATACCTTTCGACTGGGTTGAGTAAGTAATCAATAGATGGCGCTGCTATGGTAAATCTACGAACGTGTCATATAAGCTACACTATCTATTTTTCATACCCCTAAGTGAGGCAAAACAACGTTTGCCGGGTCAGCTAGTGTGTATGTAAAATTGACCACAAAGTGTTTTATCATCTTGGATCATTAACCTTATATAACTCCCAAGAGGCAGGCAGAGGTCTGGTGCGTCATTTATACCCACCGATCGCCGTAAAGCACAACCAATGGTAATATGCCTGTGGATTGCGCATAGTTTTACCCCGCTTCCGAAACCAGTAAGTGATTCATTACTAACTCCTTCTGCGCAGTGCGCTATGCACTTATTTTATCTATACCAATATATGTACCTACATATAAGAGGAAAAGCTTGAGTTTTTGTTTGTCTCACGCAAATAGGCTCCGAAACTTCTGGTCTGATTTGAAAAAAATATTTCCTTTTAGTGTTTATATGTTATTTTTAAGAAATGTAGCGCTTTAGAGACTATGTCTCTATTAGGCTATATTTTTAAGGAATAAATGAATTTGAATACTTTAGTTGTAATTTATCAAAAATCCGCCAACATATTAGGCACCTTACCCGCGGACACAGACTTAGGTATAATTTATTATTTGTAATTTAAATGTAATTTTCATAACAGTCAATTGAGATGTTATAATTTTATTTAATTGTATTATTTTGCCTTTGACATTTGGTTATAATTTGACTTAATAATGTCTTGTAAATTGACTGAATAAAAAAATAATAATGCATAGAGATATTTTCAAATTTAAATAATACTAGCTGACCCGGCAAACGTTGTTTTGCCTCACAGGGGTATGAAAAATAGAGATTTACCATAGCAGCGCCATCTATTGATTACTTACTCAACCCAGTCGAAAGGTATCGACATCTGTTAGAATAATTTGGAGTTAACAGATAATTGTGACTGTCAAATAATAACAGACAATAATTAGCAATTAATTAAAATTGCGACTATAATTTGAGATTTAAACTATCCTATCTCTCAAGTTGAATCGAACTGCACATGGTGTGCGAATTTTATTATAATCGGTTAAGTGGTTTAAGAGTCCATTGAGGATAAACATTGTGATACGAGATTTATATATATTAAGATAAGTATCTATTTCGGAATGAGCTATCTAGCCTCTAAAAGTTTTATACTCTACGGCGGCAGGAGTTACTTCTGCAATGATTTCCCTTGAGGTAACGTCATTGGCATAAAAGCAATATCAGGCTGACATTTTATGGAGTTCAGAATTAGGACAGAGAAACATACAATGTTTTATATACGGGGGGAAGAGTTATGAGTTTTATAATAATACCAGGGGATGATAATAAAAAAGTAAAAATTTAGGGTTGTGTGTTTTATTAATGCATCTTTATAAAAAAATAAATTAAAAAAATTCATTGAAAAATTAAAAAAATAGTTAAGGATGAACAACCCTTATCACTTAGGGGTAAAAAAAAATCACAGTAGCCGATTCTCATACCTACTGAATACGCATATAAAATTTGGTAATGATCAGTCAAGCCGTTTCGGAGGAGTTCGGTAACAAACACTGTGACACGGAAATTTTATATAAGATAAGAAGAAGAAGATAAGAAGATGCTGTTGCAATCTCACTATCTTACTAAATCCTACTAATATTAAGAATGCGAAAATTTTGTGCTTAAGTGTGTATGTTTGTTACTTCTACAAGCTTTAACGCCTGAACCGATTTTGATGAAATTTGGTGTGAAGGTTAGACTTTGATTTAACACATAGACTACTTTTTATCCCGAAAACAATTGTGGTTCCCGTGGGATACGCAAATAACTTCAAAATGTACGTTACTCTTTCACGCTCTAAAGTCAGGCTGTAACGATTTTGATGAGATCTACTATGAAGATATGTATCTATATAAAATATGTAGGTATGTTACATGTAGTATATCAATTGTGTTAGCTACCATTTCTAGATTGTGTTAACAAACTAGAAATGTATGGGGTTAACCAGCCGTGTGTGAAATGTGTCCTAGTATATATTTATTTATTGAATATATTATTTACTGTAGGTCTAACCTTGGATTAATACACAAGCTATTTTTGATCCCGGATAAACCCGGGTAACAGAGCGGGCGCCGCTACTTAAAATAATTAACTTCTTTAGTTTTTAGTTTTATAATTGAATTTAATATCTATTTAATTGTATATGTTATATTGTTATAATAAATATATTTTTAAATTGAATTGAAAATACCGCGGGCGGAGCAAGTTAAAGTAACTGACTAATACAACTGACCAGTTCTGCTCCTGGATCCCTTATCGCTGCCGTCGACGGAGTCCCCAGAGCTCCGCCCCAGCTGCTGCAGACGCTCCGCCAGCCCGTGGATCTTGGATGCCAGGCTCAACTTGGCCTGGAACACCGAACGGTCATCATGGTTACCAAGTGCCTTATATTGATATATTTAATAGTAGCATAGTCAAATTTAAGAAAAATATTTTTGATTTATTGAAATTTGAATAAAACTAAACTCAAACTTATACTAAACTAAATTAAATTGTAGATTAACCAACCACCAACTTTTGTTTGTAGTCACCAACTAACTAGTTATGTAGTTTTGTTTTGATTCTTTCTAACTTTTATTTGTTCATGTTGTGTACACATAGTTAGGAAAATAATCTAGTTTTGATGCTGGTTAATTGATCTTTTTTAGTTATAGTTTTGATTATTTTCTGTTTTGTGAACCATAATAAAAAAAAAAATATTGTTTCTGCTACTCGAATCTAAAAAAAACTATTCGCAATTGCTGCCATTTCTGGTTCTTCTTCGTATGAGCTAAGTAGTTAAGCTCTGGAGTCGAGAATTTTTAATCCGCCCGAAGGCCTCTTACTTGACTTTACGACTACTCGTACTAAGACTGGGACCTACAATTTAATGTGTCATCCGACCCACGGTAGCGCCCAGATGAAAATGCCACTTGAAAAACGACAGTCTTGTGCATCGTCATCCATCAGTCTAGATTGCAAATCGTAATGTATCTTATATAAGCAAAAACCAGGTGGTATATTAATATTACAAAACTGAATCTCTTATATATTTTTGGAGCGACGACGGTCTGTCTCCATCTAGCGAAGGGTAATATATAAAATATCCCCCCGGACAGATGTTGTGTCCGGAGACGGCCGTCCACAGGTCATGCATTCAAGCTTGAACCAGTCGTACGCGCGCTGTAAATACCGTTTGCGCGATTCAGGACAAGCGCTCTGATTGGTAGCGGGCGATGAAGTGCGACAGAGACGCCACTTAATCGAAGGCCGGGTGATCGACACTCCATATTAAACACGGCCTTCATTAATGAAGTTACCACTAAGAAGAAGATAGTAAATAGTTTACCGGGTGGTCTCCATGAGCGGTGACGGCTGCGCAGGCGGCGGTGGAGCTGGCTGCTGCCATCTCGCGGAGAGCAGGCCGACGCTCTCGTCGTACGAACGATAGGAACAAGTGCCTGAAAATATTAGAAGAGCAACATCACTTAAAGTGAATTGCTATGAGATTTTGTGCAGGCTCTATCCTGATGTTGCAAGTTTCGAAAATATGTGGCTTGATATAGTATGTCTTGTCTATGGATATAATATATAGCTTAGGTAAATAAAGCTAATTAATATTTTAAAGAGCACTTTCAAATAGCCGAATAATACGTTCAAATAGTTATTAAAATGCCAGTGTAAATTAATATCTTATACATTAATATTTAATTGGTTTGGTCTCTTCATGTCATAAGTGTCGGTATTTCTTTTAACACAGTACCAATAGACATTCGACAAGTAAGTCGAGTGACCAAACGAGATAGCGACTCACAGGCCTAAGGTGCCTTGTCTGGAATAACTGGCTATCAAAAAGTCTGCTAGAACACACTCTTAGGTACTTGGCGACAGTTTTTCAACTTGATTGTGGTAGCTACCCAGGAGAGCATTAGAAAGAGGTCTACCACTGTGCAAAGTGCAGAGAGATTATTTATACATCGACCCACCGACGGATTTTAGAGGAGATAAAAATATCCACCTTTGGAGTTTGGCTTTGAATAATTGGAGCGACGACGCGACGGTTTGCCTCCATTTAGCAAAGGGTATCCCCCCGGACAAAAATGTTGTGTCCGGAGACGGCCGTCCGACGGTCATGCATTGTAGCTAGGAGCAGTCGTACGCGCGTTGTAAATACCGCGCGCGCGATTCAGAACGAGCGCTCTGATTGGTCGCGGGCGATGAAGTGCGACAGAGACGCCACAGATCCAAATGGAGGGAGTCATACTGAAGAGCTTTGTCCAGCAGTCAAATGAAATATAGATAAATTATAAAACGAAAAAAAGCTGGCAAAAAATATTAATCAGTATTATTTTGATTGGTTAAAATTATCAAATCAAATCAAATTATTTATTGGCCTTACGGCATCACGCCGTACTGGGCAAGTCAATTTACAATTAATTTCTTTGCACAGCGAGTTAGCGTTGCTATACAAAGAGGCAACTCGGCTGGCATTTTAGGTACTCTTCCCACTGGCGCTGGGTTTTTAGATTAGATATGCTTTTAATTTAATTAATTTTAGATTAGGCTTACATTAAATAATATTGAATTTGTTTAAAAATCAATTGTAAATAACTAATTGTGACCTTAGGAATTAATTTCTTTAATTTATTTGCCTATAATACACTGTTATTACATAAATATCTTTACGTACATTTTTTCATCCACCTGGAATCGTTTGAAAGCTTTATAACTATACTGCAACAAGAATGAAGATTCTGTTAAATTATAAACTATAACAAAGCTGACCTCGAGAGTTCATCCGGCGTGGAAACCTCCAGGAAGGTGTCCAGAAACCACCGGAAACCTTCATAGTCGATATCCTGTGGACAAAAACAAACAGCATTTTAAGACGACCTCGTTGGTGTGATGGTTACCTTACCAGACGGCTAACCAGAAAGTACCGGGTTCGATACCCAGCAAGACCAACTGATGATGACCTAAATATTTGTCGCAGTTGGTTTGGGTGTTAAATATGTATCGATATAAAGTATTTATGTATATAACTCTGTCTATATAAACCTAAGTCTTCTGCTATAGCAATCTTCAAACGTGTCAGTTTCCTCACGATGTTTTCCTTCACCGTAAAGCGAGTGCAAATCCACACATAACTTGAAAATCAAGTCATTGGTGTAGGGCCGGGATCGAATCAAAAGCCGTCTGATAGAAAAGCAGACGTTTTTACCACCGATCCTCGCTTTTAAATATCAAAAAAGATTTAAAAAATAACAAAGCTAAACTCCCAATATCCAAGACGCCGTAATTGGCCCAAAGCATTGTTGCTGCAACAAATAATTGAATGTATTCTTGTTACAGAAGAAAAGAAACATTTTCAACAAAATAACCAGATAAATCTTCCCGTTTCGAAACAACAAATAAGTTTTTATACTCACTGACAGGTTTAACTGCACTTCGGGACGGGATAGAGTTTCTCACTTCCTTCTAATATTATAAACGCAAAAGTTTGTTTGGATATTTCTTTCTCTTTCACGCAAAAACTACTTATTATTATTATTATTTTTCTTTTTCTATGATGGGGGCGATCAGACCCGCACTGACAACCCGCAGGAAGCGTATTGTGCATCCCCCTACCAGCCTACCCAAGCCATCCAAGCTCCTTAAAGTAGCGGAGCACGGTCTTGGGTCGCTGGCATACCTGTTCCACTGTCATTGCGTCAGATGTTGTGGTACTGGTTTTTTATAGCAGGAGGCGTCCAAGTATAGCGTAGTGTTTTGTTGAGATTCCCTTGCTAGCCCGGTTTTCTCTCTTGTTTGGTTTGTGGATTCACAGTGCAACAGCACATGCTCCACAGTCTCGTCCGCCCTCAAAAATCCAAAAACTACTTGACAGATGTAAAAAAAAAATTTGAATTTGAAATTAAACGTGGAGACATAAATCTTGGATAAATACAAAGATTCGAAAAGACCCTGAAGAAGATATTATTATACAAGTGTTATTATATATACAATTGACGGTTTGATTGTGTGATTTTAAAGGATAAAAGTTTTAATGACACATATGTATGTCGCGGATTCAATTAGATTATAATCAGCGTGGTCGTCGTCGTTGTCTGCCATTATGGGTTTAATATTGTCAGTGCGCACAAATGGCGCAGGCGCTGTTTCGTGGCAGACTGAAGCACATTCAAGTCAAACCGCGAGTGAACGCACTACTGACAAATAGGAAACAACTTCATTCGTACATTCACTCAATCGTTCACTGATTGAAGAATCAGCACAGATAACAAACTCTTGCGTTCATAGTGCTGCCATTCGATAGGATGGAACTACTAATCGAATAAATTAAAATAAAACATTCCTCTAACATGTATGTACACCATTTACTGGAAAATAAATAATTTACTGGAAAATAAAGCATTGCAACGCCCTGATTTTCATGTTTTATGATAATTTAATATTGATATTATACATTTAAATGATGCAATAAATGATTTTATTCGATTACTTTTCATTTTGAAAACATTAGTGGTTCCCATGGGATGCGCAAATAACTTCAAAATCTATGTTATTCCTTCACGCTAAAACGCCTAGACCGATTTTGATAAAACATGAAGATAGGTTAGACGTTGGAATAATACATAGGCTACTTTTCATCCCGAAAACAATTATGGTTCCCGTCGGATATGCAAATAGTTACTGTCAAAGATTTGCGCTGAACTGAAATCAGTTCAAAAAACTTTATATGACGATTTCGTTAACGTAATGGTTACCATGCCAGACTGCCAATCAGAAGGTTCCGGGTGCGATTCCTGGAAAGGCCAATATCTTTGTGCTTAACTAAATTTGGTGGCTTTGGGTCTGGGTGTTAAATATGACTGTATCTATATAAAATATGTATTATTTATATGTAGTATATCAGTTGTGTCAGCAACCATAATACGAACTAGAAATGTTTCAGCATGGGGTTAACCAGCCGTGTGTGAAATCAAATAAAAAAAAACAAATAGTTTATTTAGTACAAAATACAGGGGTGAAACGTACTTTGAGTAAAAAAATACTAAATTATAGCCAAGTCTTAGTGTACGTTTTGCCATATCCACTGCGCCCCGCGCTAAGTATCAAAAATGTGCCCTCATATTTATTTATTTACATTTATTATCCGACGTGCACTTTCCACGCACCAGCACTGTATACAGTTATCTTGTAGACCGAGTTCAGTGAACAAGCGCTGTTTATTTTTGAAACTGATCGATACGCGGCCTGAGTAAGTAGCTATGTATTATATATATTTATACTGCTTTACAACATTTTCGTTCGTACCACCCTTTGTAAATAATTTTCCCTTTATTATTCTTAAGTTTATTTAAATTTATTCCTATCATCACTACTATTTTTTAAGGTTCCGTACCTAAAAGGTAAAAACGGGACCCTATTATTAAGACTCCGCTGTCTCCAGGCTGTATCTCAGAAACTGTAATAGCTAGAAAGCTGAAACTTTCTCAAGATATGTATTTTCCGTGCCACTATAACTAAAAAAATGAAAATTTTAAGGATTACTCTATACAATAAACGTGTCTTTTTAGTATTTTTTTCTATATATATTAACGGTAGCTGTTAGACACTTGATATATTCCCAATACATATAAATATGTATAAGATATCAAATCTTATATATAAAATTCTCGTGTCACAATGTTAGTCTCGATACTCCTCCGAAACGGCTTGACCGATTCCTCTGAAATTTGGTAAGCATATTGGGTAGGTATGAGAATCGGCTAACATCTATTTTTCACACCCCTAAATAATAAGGGTGGTCCACCCCTCAATTTTTTTTTCATTTTTTTGTCAAAATTTTTATTTTTTTATGATACGAAATTCAAAAATACATACAACCCTAAATTTTTACTTTTTTTATCATCAACCCCTATTTTTTTATGGCCATTTTAGTAAATTTCCGTGTCACAGTGTTTGTTACCGTACTTCTCCGAAACGGATTGACTGATCTTTACCAAATTTCATATACGTATTCAGTAGGTATGAGAATCGGCTACTGTGTAACGTTTTTACCCCTAAGTGATAAGGGTTGTTCACCCTTAAATATATTTTTTATTTTTTCGACGAATTTTTTTATTTGAATTTTATATAAAGTGGCATTAAAAAATACATACAACCCAAATTTTTTACTTTTTTATCATCAACCCCTATTTTTTATGGCGATTTTAGTATTTTATTTATTTTTCATCTCGCTTGATAACTGATCAAGTATAGTGTCTTTAACTGTACTTCGAGTAAAAATCTATCTTTTTTTTCAAGAAAATAACTCACAAAATTAAACCTGATATACATATGCTTAGTATTACCAATCTTACATATTTAAAATTTGCCGCGCCTTTACTTTACTGGTGAGTGAAATGCCACACTATGCCATAGACTGAAGTCGTTCTCCTGTTTCACTCACAAAATTCTTCTTCAAAGACTTCTCTCACTATTTACACAAATTTCGACCTTCGTTATTGTTTATGAATCGTATGTAGTAGTATTGTTTACAATTATCATTTTGCTATCTCAATGTAACACTCTTATGAACTACTAGCTGTTGCCCGCGGCTCCACCCGCGTGTAAGTCGCTTCATTGCATAACCTCTCCTGCACATGACTGTTGTAAAAAAAATTATTTTCATCTGTGCGCTACTGTGGATCGGATTATACGTTAAATTGTAGGTCCTCTTAGTACAAACAGTAGTTAAACTAAGGAAAGAGCTTAAAAAACTCTCGACACCATAACATATTTGAACCTGATCACTTAGTTCTTACGTAGAATAAGTTATAAAAATTTGATGTACTAATAAACTAGACCCCGAACGTATGAGCATAAAATTTTCAACAAATATGATGATGACAATACAAATATTATGAAATTAAATTTGTTCTGCTTTGGACTTCTTTATGCTCAAACGGCTCAAACAAATATGCTAAAAATTTTTGCGCTCGCTTCGCTCGCGCATAGCTTGATGCGCTCGCATCCGGCTTGCTTCGCTTGCGATTGGTCCTAGGACGTTTTGGGTCATAGCTTATGACACTACAAATATTATGTAATTTGTTCTGCTTTGGACTTCTTTATGCTCAAACAGCTCAAACAAATATGCTAAAAATTTTCGCGCTCGCTTCGCTCGCGCATAGCTCGCTGTGCTCGCATCCGGCACGTTTCACTCTCGATTGGTCCTAGGACGTTTTGGGTCATAGCTTACGACACTACAAATATTATGTAATTTGTTCTGCTTTGGACTTCTTTATGTTCAAACGGCTCGAACAAATATCATGCTAAAAATTTTCGCGCTCGCTTCGCTCGCGATTGGTCCTAGGACGTTTTGGGTCATAGCTTATGACACTACAAATATTATGTAATTTGTTTGGTAACAGCTCGAACGGAATCGCTAAAACATTTTGAATACTAAAACTTTGGAAAAATACCATTACTAACCTTAAAAATTTTACAATGAAATTGTATTGTACAAATAACAGACTTCAAAATCATACCTACATTCATAAATTTTAACTGTATCTAAAAAGTGAAAAATAATTTTATGCCTACACTATACACTACTATCGAAGACTTTATTTGATTTACTTATAAAAATCCTATTTTAAGTTTTATTTATCCTGTATTCTTGGCGTAGGTGCCATCTAAGAAGAACAAATTAAAGTTTGTTAAAATAGACACTATTAAATAGATATGGTTTTGGAGTCGGTTATTTGTTTTAAAAAGATTTTTATTGCGTCTAGCATTCCAATATGAGCTCAATATTGAATATAATGCTCATTTTAAAGAGGCGATTGGTGCTATGGATAAGGTTCACACTATAGCATTAAAAGATTGTTGTTGTTTGTTATTGTTCCTGTCGTAATTAATATGTGATATGTAATTTTAGGTATAAAAACTAAATAAACTATAAAAACTTAAACATAATATTTTTTGGCGTTTGTTATTTTTATATTTCCTTAACGTTTGTTCATAGCGCTCCATACCCATTTCACGCATATACCATACACACTTATAATAAGTAAGTAACATTTTAATTATACTAGAATTTGTCTAGAAACTAGAATAAAAATAATTAATAAGGCAAAACAACGTTTGCCGGGTCAGCTAGTTAAATTATAAAATTTAAATAAAAAAAATATTTGAGGGGAGCTCCCATACAACAATGGTACGGAACCCTTCATGCACGAGCCCCACTCACACTTGTCAGTGCATTTATCGAAATCGTGATTTGGACCTCTAACGAGCCTTAACTGAATTAAACATAATAAAACACTGAAAAAACCCTAGCCCTATCATTAACACTGGATTTTACAGGACTTTTCAAAATATGCTATTTGCTTCCATAACGTCTTTGGTCACGCGCTAGTTCGCATAGCATTTAAAATGTGTTTACTAAATAAAACGCGAACTAAACAAGCAATATGTGCCCAAGAGGTCTGTAATCCAATCCAATAACAGAATTATAAGCACCCTGAAGATTCCAAAGAAATATTTGCCCTCTTCTCGTATGAGCATGAGACATACATATTTCCTGTGTATATTTTGCAAGGATTACCCCAATGTACTTACGTAATAATAATTTCGTATGATCATTTTTTTTAATTTTAGGAAACATTTTTCAAAGCTGGTTAGCCTCATAAGCTGGGGCCTTCTTTCACGAGGAGAGAGAAATGGATATAGCCATAATTCACCAGGCTAGCCAAGTGAGGGTTGACGGATGACACACGCCTTCAGATATTGTGGTCCTCAAATATGCCGGTATCCTCACGATGTTTTTCTTCACAGTAAAGCGAGTGCAAATCCACACATAACTTGAAAAACAAGTCATTGGTGTAGGGCCGGGATCGAACCAGGGGCCGTCTGATTGACAAGCAGATGATATTACCAACGAGCTACACTCGCTTTTAGGCTTTGGTTAGCCCCATACTAAACCATTTCTTTGTGTTGCGGTTGCTAATACAACTGATATGCTCCATGTAGATCCAGATGTAGCTCTCTACTCAACGGTGAAATATTTTTTCAAATTGGTCCAGTGGTTTCGTAGCCTATTTGCGTCAAACAAACAATTTTCCTCTGAATAATGGTACTAGCTGACCCGGCAAACGTTGTTTTGCCTTAAGTACAGTTAAAAATTATTGACATGAAAAATTATTAAAATAACCATAAAAAAATAAGGGTTGGTGATATAAAAGTAATAATTTGGGGTTGTATGTATTTACTAATGGCACATTATAAAAAAAAAACATCGTAAAAAAATATTTAAGGGTTAACAACCCTTAAGGGTATGGAAAAGAGATAGTAGCCGATTCTCAGACCTACTGAATACGCATATAAAATTTGGTAAAATAGGTCATTCCATTTCGGAGGAGTACGGTAACTAACATTGTGACATGGACATTTTATATATTAGACTAGCTGACCCGGCAAACGTTGTTTTGCCTTAAAAATAGATAGTACCCGATTCTCAGACCTACTGAATACGCACATAAAATTTGGTAAAAATCGGTCATTCCATTTCGGAGAACTACGGTAACTAACATTGTGACATGAACATTTCATATATTAGAGATAGATATGGATATGCTAAAAAGGTCTTGTAATGCGATATCCATAACACACAAGTCACGTAATCATTGCCTTAGTTATGGATTAAGTGGACCTACATACTGTATTGTGGGTAAGCCCCGGACACTCGGGGCATTATATACGATCACATTGTTTGGGTATCGTCTGTATTCCCGGAATCTGATTCAAATGCTAAGCGACCTAGTCCGTGACGTCAATAGGCTGGCATTTAGTTTATACTGCAAGTTTATGGTTAAATTTTTTTTTTTGAATAAATATAGCATAGACAATAGCTTTCTCTGTCTACGAAATATAGTAAATGTTTTGTAAATAGTGTGATACCTACTACTTAGTTAGGGAGTTGTTAAGCGTTTTTTTTTAAATTAAAATAATTGTTTTTATGTGTTTTGATGTCATTAATTATTCATATTATTTTTTCCTTATTGTAGATAAAACTCACTTTTTATTTGTATAAAATGTACAACTCATGTTATGGAAAACGATTTATGTATAAAAACAGGTAAAATAAACAGAAAAAAATAATAGAAAATTGGCCAAGCGCAAGTTAGGCTTTACATCTATTAGAAAAATTTAAAAAAATACACATTTGTTGTATGGGATTAAAATTTTTATTTTTAGTGTTTGTTATTATAGTGGCACGGGATATATAATAAATGTATAAACATAAATATTATATCTTGTGAATATTTCAGCTTTCTAGCTATTACGGTTTCCGAAATACATTTACGAGAGTTTTTCTAAATAGGTACTTTAAGTCGTTATTTTTTAATTCAATTAAAGGTAAATTCAAATAATAAAATTGATTCTACGTAAAATTAACGTAATAACAACTCTGTGATTATAAATAAACTGTGGAACAGAGAGCAACTAAGTGTAAGGTTGGTAATAACAACATTATTTACATTTCTGTTGAAATCTAAGTAAGGAAATCCATAATAATACTACAAAAGACCCTGTCGCTATGTCTGTGTAATTTTTAGCCCTCAATGCAAGAACGACGGAATGCTATATTATGAATAACTTATTGACTCAGGCGTTACTTTGCGGAAATCCATTGTAAATAGATGACAAAATTAAATATTTAGTGTACTTCCGCTGTGATCCGAAATCCAAATTAAGACAAGTAAAGGAAAAATCAACTAAGATCAATTAACCAAGCTTAATTAACTAAGATTAATTAACTAAGATCAATTAGCTAAGATTAATTAAGATTAACGTTACCCATCACAATTCGGAAATTTTTACTTTACACGAGTTTCGCCTAACCACAAGGCATCATCAGGAGATGCTGACTCTTCAAACGACAAGTCGAGAGTTACTCTCGACTTGAGCTTGGTTAATTGATCTTAGTTGTTTTTTTTCCTTTACTTGTCTTAATTTGGATTTCGGATCACAGCGGAAGCACACTAAATATTTAATTTTGTCATCTATTTGCTATATTATGTTTAATCTACTAATATTATAAAGATAGATAAACAAGATAAACCATTTATTGATAATTATTCAATTATACGTCAAAAATTAAAAAATGTCAATATGAAATACAAATAATTTGTAATGCATGTCATATGGAATAATGTCAATATTAACACCTAATAAATAATAATAATACGTATAATGTATACATATATACATATGTAATATAATAAAATGCGAAAGTTTATGTGAGTGTCTATTATTTTTTTATACTAATAATGGGTTTGCGCTGGATCAAAAATTCACCTAATGGCAAGCGACATTATGATCTAAGGTGGAGCGCGCTTACCCAGAAAAAAAACCAGTTTAGTCTTACTTTGAAAACCGCCAGATTGTAGCTCTCAGTGAACAGGGAGCTTGGCAAAGAGTTCCACACCTTCGCGGTTCGCACTATGAAGGTGGAGGCAAACCGCTTAGTACGAGCCTTTGGAACCTCCACGGTATAACGATACCGCTTGGTAGAGATGCGCGACTGCGAATAATCTGACCAGTCAAATTATCTACAACTACTAATATACACGTTCGACTTGAATATTAGTAATATACTAATGTTAATAATCGAATTATGACTACTAATTAGTTACTAATGGCGTTTTGACTCGATTGTTAGCGAATCTTGTCAATGTCACTTGTTAGTTTCAAATTAATGAAACATGAATGAATCGTTGGAGTGGAGTCGGCTCAAGTAGTGACTAATGTAGTATTCATTCAGTCCGGTTAATTTTGAGTGGGTATCATGTTAGTTACTAATTTTCAGAGATCATTCGAATGAGTCGAATGATTTATAAAGTCGAATAATTCGACTGGAATCATTCACAGTCGCGCATCGCTACCGCTTGGTGTTTCCTGTTCGTCCGATTACCAATTACCCAGTTTTTGCCTAAGTCGCGTACTAAGCGATTTGCTAGCTTAGCGGTACGCACAATAAAGATGGCTTGAGTACCGCCAAGGTGTGGAATTCTTTGCCAAATTCCCTGTTCCCCGATAACTATAATCTAGCAGGTTTCAAGGCAAGAGTGAACCGGTTTCTTCTGGGCTAGCGCGCTCCACCTTAGCTCGCAATATCGCTTACCATCAGGTGAATTGCGATCAAGCGCAACCCCATTGGTGGCGATTCAGCGGCACACACGACTAAACTAAATTTAAAGAAGCCCCGTCTCTTTTCATCTTAGGTGGCCAGAAAGAGACGGCACGTTCTGAACCACACACAAAACAGCTAAAATCACGTCAAATATGAAAAATGTAAGCGATTTTAGAGTGCACCCAATTGTATCAGCTCTAAATCTGACGTGTTTGACGTGATTTTATATGTTTTGTCTATGGTTTAGATCGTACGATCTCTTTTTGGTCATTTATGACGAAAAGAGACAGAGCTACTTTAAATTTAGTTTAGTCGTGTGTGCCGCTGATTCGCCACCATTATGAGGGAAAAAAAACATATTCTATTTACCTGTAAGATCGTGGCGCGGGTGAAACCGCGGGATGATGCCTATAGCTAATGAAACCCTAGAAGCGAGCGTGGGATGACACCTACGCTATATTTCGCTTCACAATAGAAGAAACTGTATAAGAAAAATGTATTTAAGGAAATAATAGGCTGAATAATGTCAAGTTAACGCGGTCTTTGTCAATACTGAAGAAAAGACGCTATTGTTATAGAAACCCCATACTGAACCATTTCTAGTTTGTATTAATTGGTAATTTTATTGTTTTATATGTAATTTTAATGCAAATAAATAAATAAATATTAGGACTCATTTCACACACGGCTTGTTAACCCCATACTGAACCATTTTTAGTTCGTGTTATGGTAGCTAGCACAACTGATATATTACATATACATACATCAATACTTTATATCGATACGCAGATAACACCCAGACCGACAGCCAACAAATTTAGTTCAAAACAAAGATGTTGGCCGTGCCGGGTGTCAATCCCGGGCCTCTATGGTTGACAGTTCGACAGAGTAACCATTACGCCACCGAGGTTGTCAAAATTCCTACAATAAAAAAAAAAAAATTTTACTGCGCTATTTATTCGCCGATTTTTTTGTTAACAAACCGATTAGAAAACATAGCCTGAAATATAATTTGTTTTAATTTGTCTGTCCTTTTATTTTTATCTTTGAGTTTGTACATAGTATTTTAATTGTACTTCTTAGATTTAGAAATACCGAAGAAAGAAAGAAAAAATATTTATTTTGCACATAAAGATACATAACAATATGGTGTACAATTATACAATTGCTTATTATTTATTATAATAAAATAAGTCTATGTGCACAATAAGAAGATAATAATAACAATAATATATCCTCGTTGTACACCATATTTTTTACAAAACAGCGTTACATATAAGCTGCCTTACGGCCTTGAGCGATTTCTTCTAGGCAAGCTTTGGATGGACAGAACTGGAGTATAAATAAAGAGGTCGGGGGAAAGGATAGAATTATTTATTTTGCAACCTTAACATTAATTTATTTATTAATATATATTATAATTATTATTAGTCGAGTGTTGCAGTTCAACCATCGATAGCTACCGGAAACAATAATAATGCCTACAACGGGATTTTTTGGTTTTATCCTACTAATATAATTAATGCGAAACTTTGTGTGTGTGTGTGTGTGTGTGTGTATGTGTGTTTGACTTCTTCACGTTCAAACAACTTAACAGATTTTGATGAAATTGAGTATAGAAATAGGTTAGGCCTTGGATTAACACATAGGCTACTTTTTATCCCGAAATTTATTGGTTCCCGTGGGATGCACAAATAACTTCAGAATCGATTTTAGTCCTTCACGCTCCAACGGCTGGACCGAATTTGACGAGATTTACTATGAAGGTAGCTAAGACTTTGGCCTTTGACCTCCAATTATATATATACTAGCTGACCCGGCAAACGTTGTTTTGCCTTAATAATTATTTCTAAATATACAGTAGCCGATTCTCAGACCTACTGAATACGCATATAAAATTTGGAAAAAATCGGTCAAGCCGTTTCGGAGGAGTACGGTAACAAACACTGTGACACGGAAATCTATACTATAAGACTCTTTGTCCTGACCTATTCATTCATTCATCTATAGACAACGCAGAGCCCAAACGGCTGGTCCTAGGGTTGTGAAATTTGGAGGGTGTATTTGTTTTGGTATGTAGACGCGTACTAAGAACGGATTTTTGGAAATTCCACCCCTAAGGGGGTGAAACGGGGTAAAACAGTTTGTATGAAACTTCTTTGTTTTTGAACTTATAGCAATGAAATTTGGAATATGTATAGTTTATGTAAAATTAAAAATAATGGTGTCAAGTTTTTTTACCAGGGGTGAACTAAGGGTTTGTTAAGGGGGGTGAAAGTTTGTATGGAAAAATCTTTATTTATCAAGTTAAAGTCTTGAAAGTTGTTATGGTAGTAGATTATTGAATGGTTAAATTAAAATTTTAAAAACTTTTGCCAGGTGTGCATTAAGGGGAATGCCATTGGGGTTGAAAGTTAAAAATGAAAGTTTTGTGTTTTTGAACTTAAATGTGTAAAATTTGGAGTGTGTATATATTTTAGTACTTAGACGTGTACTAAGAATAGATTTTTTGAAATTCTACCCTTAAAGGGGGTGAAAGGGGGTAAAACAGTTTGTATGAAACTTCTATGTTTTTGAACTTCTAGCAATGAAATTTGGAATATGTATAGTTTATGTAAAATCAAGTTTTTTTGCCAGGGTTTAAATAAGGGTTTATAGGGGGGAGGGGGGTGAAAGTTTGTTTGGATTTTTTTTTTTATTTATCAATTTAACAGTCTTGAACGTTGTTTTGGTTGTAGTTTATATGGTGGTTAAAATAAATTTGTAATGATATTTGCTAGGAGTGAATTAAGATATGCCGTTGGGGTTTAAAGTTCAAAGGGAAAGTTTTGTGTGTTCGAAATTAAATACTTCTGAATTGGAATTTAAGTATGTGGTTTACTTAGTGGTATGATTCATGTTTTCTTATCCTACTAATATTATAAAGGCGAAAGTTTGTAAGTATGGATGTATGGATGTATGTTTGTTACTCTTTCACGTAAAAACTACTGAATGGATTTGAATGAAACTTTACCACAATATAGCTTATACATCAGAATAACACATAGGCTATAGCTTATACATCAGAATAACACATAGGCTACAATTTTTGAGGTTTTTAATGTGAGGTCGTAAAAAAAACACATTTTTTGCGCTTACATTGCAATCGCTGACTGAATCCTACAAGATAGATCAAAACAATTTACTACAGTATTGTACAACTTAAAAAGGTCTACAAAAAAGTCCATGATGGCTATGTTTATCTCTTAGGAATAACCCACAATAACCATTTTTTATCCTTTACTTTGTACGAGAAATAATGGCTTATTTACGAAGCGATTTTAAGCAATACAGTATTAATCCTTATCCAATTAAGCATCTTAAATACATTGTGCATTTAATAAAGATCAATATGGCTTTTTACAGCATATAAATTAAATAAATATTTTCTAAGATATCACAGATTTAAAATGCAGCGTCATAGCAATTTGGCGGGAGCGGGGTAGGTGCGGTGGGGAAGAAGTGGCTCATGGCTGAGTGCGCGACCCGAACGCGGGCAGACGCGTGAGGGCAGACGGCGTTGACGGTTGTGTCCGTTTTGCGAATTTTCAAGGCACTAGCGATTTGATAAAAACGTATGGTCGCCTACTTTAAGTAATATAGGCCTAAGGTTAGTTATTGCCAGGTTTCTTTTTGGTTAGGAGTTACACGTACAAAAAGATACTTCATTTTTACGAATTAGGTACTTCATTGATAATTCAATTACTTTATAGATAGGTTACTTACAGTTAATTATAACAAATAATATTAGCAATAAATTAAAATTGCGACTATAATTTGAGATTTAAACTATCCTATCTCTCAAATTGGATCGAACTGCACATGGTGTGCGAATTTTATTATAATCGGTTAAGTGGTTTAGGAGTCCATTGAGGACAAACATTGTGACACGAGATTTATATAAATTAAGATAAGATTATTAATATTATATGTATGTTTTTTATTATTCTTTATTGTACATTACGTCCTTCTTTAGTCGTTTATAAATTCCTTTCCATCCCAAGGTTGCCTGGATGAGATCGCTTTAAGCGATAAGGCCGCCAATTGTGGTACACTAATTTTTAGTTAATTGTCTTTTGCTGTGCCTTTTTTATTTATGTGTCCAATAAAGAATTATAAAATTTCCATGACACAATGTTAGTTACCGTACTCCTCCGAAACGGCTTGACCGATTTTTACCAGATTTCATATGCGTATTCAGTAGGTCTGAGAATCTTCTACTATATATTTTTAAGGCAAAACAACGTTTGCCGGGTCAGCTAGTTTTATATATAAGAAGATATACCTATTATAATATTATAAAGTAATTTTTATTAAATTATTTACATATATGTATAATTTATTATAGCAGATAGAAGATAATAAGATTAAAAAACTAATAAAAAAAAACAACAACAACTCATAAAATTAATGTAATAGGCCACTCCGGATAGAACCTGACGGAAAGGTACCCATAACGCTGGTGGCATTGCCGCGTTGTATAGCTATGGATAGCCTTTGCGCCAGGTACGAATTAATTATAATACCTAGGTATTATAATTATTATTATATTCAAAGTTAGTAAATGAAAAAAATATAGCAAAGATGTTCACACCTCTGCCGTTTGTACGATGAAGGTGAAGGCAATACAATTAGTTTTCTAGTAAATCTAATTATCTCAGTCTGGTGTTGTGTACCCGCAAATAGAGATTTACGCACACTACAAATAGTTCCAGACGTTGGAAACCATTTCTCAGTAAGAAACGACTTTGAACTACATAAAGATTGGTTAAGCCGCAAAACCATAGAGCTAGAAATTGTTACGGACGAGAATTACTTGAGAATTATTTGGAAATACGTTTTTTGTTCGCAACTAAGACTATAACTATATTGTATCTTTATTTTCATGTCTGCGAGTAGTTTAGAGCTATAATTTCTAACTATAATATTTTGGGAATGTCAGATTTGCAAAATATAGTATAAAACTTAGTCGGGTTTTCCTTCCTGACGCAATAACTCCAGAACGCACGAACCGATTTCCACGGCACAGCATTCGTTGGAAAGGTCTCGGGCTCTGTAAGGTTTGTAGCAAACAAAATTTAGGGAAAATTCGACCTACACGCGGGCGGGGCCACGGGCAACGAGATTTATAGATTATGTAGATAGATTACGTACCTAGAAATGGAGATTATGCACACTATAATAGTTCCAGACGTCGGAAACCATTTCTCAGTAAGAAACGACTTTGAACTACATAAAGATTGGTTAAGCCGCAAAACCATAGAGTTGGAAATTGTTCTAGATGGGAATTAACAACTAAAATAAACAAGTACGCATCACAATTGTTCTGGGTTTTCATTAAATATTTTATGGTTACCCCATTTTCACGATATGGTTAAACGTGGGTGACCAAATCGCTAAACGTTTATCGTTTAATGATTTGGTCATCATTAGTTGGCCACTTCATGAAACGTGAATACTTCACGAAATGTTCAACCATTTCATGAAGTGATCAATTCAGCGATTTGGCCACGAAAGATACATATTTAACACTCAGACGACAGTCAACAAATTTGATTGGAAAGATATTGGCTGTGCCGGGAATCGAACCCGGGATCCTCTGCTTGGCAGTCCGGCATGGTAACCATTACGCTAAAGACGTCGTCAATAAATGAAATACGTTATATAAAACTTTGTTTTTTTTTTAATTTTCATTTCATTTGAGGTTTCTATTAGAGCAGAAGTTTTTAACTTTAAAACTTGGAAAGATTTAATAACAAAAAAATTCTAGTAATTATATCAGTCTAGCACAAGTTTTTTATTTTCAAACTTTGGAAAGATTTAATAACAACAATTTTCTAACAGTAATTATTTCAGTCTTACTTTGCGCCCCCACAAATGTATAATTACGTCTGAAAGAAAAGTTCCAGACATTGAAAACTATTTCTAAGTAAGAAACGACTTCGAACTACGAGTATAAATAAAGATTGGTTAGGCCTCAAAGCCATGGAGCTAAAAAGGGTTCTAGACGAGAATTCAAAGAGACGTACATTATTTACTTATATTGTATCTTAATTTATTTTAATTTTGTATTTGTTTGGTACACCTCCCATTATGTTAATTGTGTTTTCCAAACTAAGTTTGCCTGAAAGAAATTGCTACAAGTGCCGCCTATTGTGCAACAAAATTGCTGGAACTGTGTTTTTTTTTTCTTTTCGCTTATTGCTTTTGTTTTTTTTTGGTGTACGATAAAGGATTCATGTATCTATATATAAATCTCGTGTCACAATGTTTGTCTTCAATGGACTCCTAAACCACTTAACCGATTATAATAAAATTCGCACACCATGTGCAGTTTGATCCAACTTGAGAGATAGGATAGTTTAAATCTCAAATTTTAGTCGCAATTTTAATTTATTGCTAAATATTGTCTGTTATTATTTGACAGTCACAATTATCTGTTAACTCCAAATGATTGATGATGACGAACAGATGTCGATACCTTTCGACTGGGTTGAGTAAGTAATCAATAGATGGCGCTGCTATGGTAAATCTACGAACGTGTCATATAAGCTACACTATCTATTTTTCATACCCCTAAGTGAGGCAAAACAACGTTTGCCGGGTCAGCTAGTTGTATTGTAATTTTCAGGTTGTTTTTCTAGAGCAGTAGTTTATTTTGGGAAAGTTAAATATTGTAAATTGAATAGTTTTCTATGAAATGACTATTATTTATCTCAGTCTGGATTTCGTCCTTACAAATGAAGAATTACGCCGAAAGAAGAGTTCCAGACATTGGACTATTTCTAAGTTAGAAAGGCTTTTGAACCAAATATAAATACTTATATTGATTTGATTAAGTCATGAAGCCATAGAGGTAGAAAACGTTCTAGAAGGGACCGAATCACGATAGATGAGTTTTTTTTTAGCATAGCATAACATAAGCAGCTCACTATACGTTCCCACTGCTGGAACTCGGGGCCTCCTCTCACGAGGAGAGAGAGATAGGCCATAATCCGCCACGCTGGCCAAGTGCGGGTTGGCGGATGACACACGTCTTCGGGTATTTTGGTCCTCAAACATGTCGGTTTCCTCACGATGTTTTCCTTCATCGTAAAGTGAGTGCAAATCCACACATAACTTGAAAAACAAGTCATTGGTGTAGGGCCGGGATCGAACCAGGGGCCGTCTGATTGAAAATCAGACGTTATTACCACCGAGCCACACTTGCTTTTTTCCACACTCGCTTTTTTCTACACGAGTTTTTTTTTATAACATTTTATTGCTTGCGCTTAGTCACAATTCAACTGACGGTAAGCGATATTGTCGAGCAAAGCTAAGGTGTAGCGCGCTTACCTAGAAGAAACTGGTTCACTCATTGAAGAATACCTTGACAATCTCGTTGGCGTAGTGATTACAAATCCCCAATGCCAACCAAGAGGTCCCGGGTTCGATTTCGGGCACGGCCAACATCTTTGTGATGAACTAGGTTTGTTAGCTGTCTGTCTGGGTGTTAAATATGTATCTATATAAAGTATTTATATATGTATATGAAGAATGTCAGTTGTAGAAGTATACAGTTGAAGTTCCAAAAATCCGCTCGAAGCGTTTCGCTTTTATATGTATTGTGCGGACCATTAAACTGTGGAACTCTTTGCCGGAATCCCTGTTCCCTCTGAACTATATATAACCTCACTGTCTTCAAGACGAGAGTGAATCGATTTCTTCAAGCGCCCTCCACCCTGGATCGCAACATCGCTTAACATCAGGTGAGTTGCTATCAAGCGCTTGCCTATCCACGATAAAAAAAGTTATGTTAGTAACAATAATAAAACTAGTTTTAAAAAAGTGTCCTTGAAGCTTCGAATCTGTTTCTGAAAGGAAAATAATTTTAAAAAGATTACCTATAAGAAATTTATTCCAACAACCTTAAATAACATTAAAACTGCTTAAACTTATTTTCAAATAACTCTTATATTTAAGAAACAATAAAGATAAAGATAAAGAAACAATCTCGACTATATTTATTCCACGTATATGGATAGTTATTAAAAAGCCGTAGATTTTATTTTTTTGTAGCTTTATGACTCTACCATGTCTGCCCGACATGTTATAATCGTAACTTTTTCTAGAAAATCAATTCAATACCTAATATAAAAAAATATTTTCTAGAATATAAAGACAAATAGAGTCAAGTTCGCTTGGGAATTACTCTCGCAATGAGAGTTTCAGATATTGGAAAATGTTTCTTCAGAAACAACTTCGAGACAAATAAAGATTGGTTAGGACGCAATGTCATAGAAGTACAAATTATTTTAGACTAGAATAAGTGTTTTTTTTGGAACATAGTTCCTTATCGCGCTAGGGGGCTAGACGGAAAAAATTCTTACGAAAAGTAGCCACGACACTTTTTGCGCGCGGTATGGCAACGTGGCATCTCCAAAACTTCGGAAGTCAAATACAGCTATCAATTAAAGTATTCACTAATTGACAACAGCGCCATTCGTTTCAAGTGGAGATGCGATTGAGTATACTGATTAAGTTTATATTACATTATATAAGTTAATAATAAAAAAACCTTACAATTCTTTCACTAATTAATCGAAAGGAACTTTGTTCTATCCGTGACACTTCTCAAGTTTTTTTTGTATTGTAATAAATTTTACTGTTGTAATTTTGACATAATATGACAATGACATGTAACATGGAGTTATCAATAAATTATTGTATTGTATTGTATTGCATTGTATTGCATTGCATTGCATTGCATTGTATTGTATTGTATTGTATTGTATTGTATTGACAGGTGAGCTCTAGAAATTGCTCTACCACCACGCAATGGTTTCCCATGACCTTTTTCTTCTAAAAATCAAGCTCATTGTCGGGTATTCTTAGTCTAACAAGTTCTATGTCTTTGCTAGTACCATTCTAGATAGAGCACCTGGCCAATTCCTAGCTCTATGGTGACAAGAAAGTTGCGTAGGGCAGTTTGTATCTATTAGTGAGGGCCCAAGCTTTTTATACTGTAATGGAACTTTAATGGAGTAATGGTAAGCGAGGGTCAACCCTGGTGATAGTTATAGGTGAAGTCAAAGGTCTTTGTGGCATGTTGAAATCTCTCGACAATGAAGTTCAACCTCTAGGACCTCGTAAGTCGTACGAAAAAATTTGAATTTTGTTGGAAGAGTGGTTTAGTGTATTTTTTTTGCCTGGAAGATTTTTTTTTTATTCCGTACAGAAAGGGTGAAAATTGGCCAAGTATGACTGATGACAAGTAAGTTATGTATGTAGTAAGATATATGGGAAAATATCTTAATATATATAAATCTCGTGTCACAATGTTTGTCCTCAATGGACTCCTAAACCACTTAACCGATTATAATAAAATTCGCACACCATGTGCAGTTCGATCCAAGCATATATAACATATTATGTTAGTAAATTTATCTTACCAGTTTAATAACAGTTCTATTTTGTAATATTCTGTCGTTAGGAATAACGAGAATAAATTGCAATATAATGACATTATTTTGTTTTATGGTACCCCCAATTGTTTTTTATGTTTTGTTATTTGTGGTTATAGCGGCAACGGACTTTTTTTTAATTGTAACCTTTCTTGCTATCACAGTTTATAATATACAGCCTGGTGACAGACAGACAGACAACGGAGGCTTAGTAATAGGATCCCGTTTTTACCTTTTTAATACAGAACCTTAAAAACGGTTAAAAACTATATTTCTAAAACTCTGTTGTGTGTCAGTCTATAAGTCATTCCATCACCAGGCTGTATTTTGTGAACCGAGATATAATATTAATTCAAATTTAATAATTTTTATTTTAAGTTTTTATATTTTTTTGTACATATTTTACACACAGCTGGTTAGCCCCAAAGTGAACCATTTCTAGATTGTGTTGTGGTAGGTAACAATAATATACTACATACATACAAATATATTTTATTTAGATACATATTTCACACCCAGACCCACAGCCAACAAACTTAGTTAAGTGCAAAGATGTTGCCGTGCCGGGAATCGAACCCGGAACCTTCTGATGGGCAGTCCGGCATGGTAACCATTACTCCAACGAGGTCGTGGTAACCATATACATGGGATATATACCCTTATGTGGCCATCATCAAATAGACATCTCCCTGGGGGGAGTTTATCCTTACTCTACCGAAGTTTGAACAGCTATCAAGAAGTTAGTTATCTTAAGTTTTGTACTATTGATTTTAGGTATCGAATAACCGGGCTAATGCAAGTCAGCTTTGACCTCGAAGGATTCCGTACCATTTTCTCTAAAATAAATAATAAATAAATATTAGGACACATTTCACACACGGCTGGTTAGCCCCATACAAAGCTATTTCTAGTTTGTACTATGGTTGCTAACACAACTGATACTGCAAACGCATACATAAATAGATACTTTATATCCTACTAATATTATAAAGGCGAAAGTTTGTATGTATGGATGTATGGATGTGTGGATGTATGGATGTATGTTTGTTACTCTTTCACGTAAAAACTACTGAATGGATTTGAATGAAACTTTACCACAATATAGCTTATACATCAGAATAACACATAGGCTATAGCTTATACATCAGAATAACACATAGGCTACAATTTTTGAGGTTTTTAATGTGAGGTCGTAAAAAAAACCCTTTTTTGCGCTTACATTGCAAACGCTGACTGAATCCTACAAGATAGATCAAAACAATTTACTACAGTATTGTACAAATTAAAAAGGTCTACAAAAAAGTCCGTGATGGTATATGTTTATCTCTTAGGAATAACCCACAATAACCATTTTTTATCCTTTACTTTGTACGAGAAATAATGGCTTATTTACGAAGCGATTTTAAGCAATACACTATTAATCCTTATCAAAATAAATTATTTCATCAATAAGAACAGTTTGTGTTGATAATATTTGGTCTTTGAATGATTAAAATTGAACGTTTGGTTTTGAAGTTATGGTGAAATTAAAATATTACGATTTCTGCTGCACGGCCCGTTGCGAAGAGGGCGTGTGCGAAGGAGGGGTGTTTAGATCTATGAGTAAGGTCGAAGTACAAGTTATTATTCTGAGGTATAAACGCGCGGCTCAGTCGCGAGGTTGGCTCCCATCGCAGCGGCCGTGCGCGAAGTCTAATAATTTACGGGTTTTTTTTTTTTGATTTTGTTCTTTTAACTACACATACGCAAAAGTTCTTCTCAGAGCTAAACTGTTGTCTAATATATAATACTAGCTGACCCGGCAAACTAGGTTTTGCCTCACTTAAGGGTATGAAAAATAGATAGTGTAGCTTATATGACACGTTCGTAGATTTACCATAGCAGTGCCATCTATTGATTGCTTACTCAACCCAGTCGAAAGGTATCGACATCAGTTAGAATCATTTGGAGTTAACAGATAATTGTGACTGTCAAATAATAACGGACAATAATTAGCAGTAAATTAAAATTGCGACAATAATTTGAGATTTATACTATCCTATCTCTCAAGTTGGATTGAACTGCACATGGTGTGCGAATTTTATTATAATCGGTTAAGTGGTTTAGGAGTCCATTGAGGACAAACATTGTGACACGAGATTTATATAAATTAAGATAAGATTATTAATATTATATGTATGTTTTTTATTATTCTTTATTGTACACTACGTCCTTCTTTAGTCGTTTATAAATTCCTTTCCATCCAAAGGTTGCCTGGATGAGATCGCTTTAAGCGATAAGGCCGCCAATTGTGGTATACTAATTTTAAGTTAATTGTCTTTTACTGTGCCTTTTTTATTTATGTGTCCAATAAAGAATTATAAAATTTCCATGACACAATGTTAGTTACCGTACTCCTCCGAAACGGCTTGACCGATTTTTACCAAATTTCATATGCGTATTCAGTAGGTCTGAGAATCTTCTACTATATATTTTTAAGGCAAAACAACGTTTGCCGGGTCAGCTAGTTCCTTATATAATTTAAGCGAATATATGAATATGGAGTTTGCAGAATCGTTATTCATGTGTAAACAGTAGTACTTTAAATTTAATAGACATGAAAAACAAGTGCTAATGTGTGTAGTATTTAATGGGGTAGAATATTTATTTAATGAAATTTGTAAGTTTATTTAATTTAATTTTATCTAAGTAATGTTTTTAAGTATAAAGTAATTATTGTAGTGTGACTTGCCTTAAACGTATGTTATTTAGGGCTAATAAAATTCTGTATTTCTAGTTCGTATTATGGTTGCTAACACAACTGATATACTACATATACATACATATTTAACACCCAGACCGACAGCCAACAAATTAATTAGAGCACAAAGATGTTGGCCGTGCCGGGAATCAAATCCGGAACCTTCTGATTGGCAGTCTGGCATGGTAACCATTACGCCAATGAGGTTAAAGATAATAAGCTCGACACTAGAGATTGGCCACTAAGCTGATACGAAGAAGAGGAGGAATAAAGATACTTGGTTTTAATAATAAAACAATATTAATATAACAATATAAACTGTTCCTGACTTTTAGCGCAGCAGCTAAATTTATGCTACAGAAACAACTGTTAAAAGTTAAATCATAAAATTACTCAAAGTTTAGTATTAAATTAAGAAATCTAAAACTTCTTCGCTACAAAATTGAATTTAGTACTAAAAAGAATGATTACTCGTCAAATCCAATTTCTCTAAAACCTTGCATTATATTACTAAAAAAAAAACTCTTAACTTTAATCACAAATACTTTTTTTTTATTGGCAAGCCATTCGTTTTTGTCAAGTCATAATCATAAGTCATGTTTCGCTCAAATATGTACAGGGCTATATCTAACCTACTTAAGTACAACTAGACCAAAAATATTGGCCAAGTGTAATTTGGGCTCATGCTTGAAGGTTCCGGATAATCTTATATATAAAATTTCCATGTCTCATTTCCATGTTAGTTACCGTACTAATTTGAGGAATTGAAGCGTTATTACTAATAACGCTTCAATTCCTCAAACTATAATGAGACCACACTCTTACTTGTGGTCTTCTTTCCTTGCCGTTTTTAGAGAATTAGAGTAGAAGTAGAGTAGACTTAGAGTTGAAACTCAACCTAAAGATACAATGGTAAGGTTGACTTGATATAAGAAATATTTTTGTGACGTAGTATATTTAATAGATACAATAGTGTAGTAAACTCATGCCATTTTTTTGTGCTGTGTTTGTATGCAACACTGAATCTGGTATATATGTATTTGATCGACGATTTTTAACAAAATGTATGTTATAGGAAATAAATAAAAAAAATCTTAGTGTAGTGTTAGTTTTGATTATTTTTGTAGGCTCTAGCTTTCCCTGCTTTGCTTTCCGTTTGTTCCCAATAGCTCTGTATAACGTGCCGGATGAAATATGACCCTCATTATGTATATCCGGGTGATGCGAGCCTCGATCATAGCTTCGTAATAAGGTCATGTGGTAATTTCGGCCATTTTTTTAACCCCGGATGCAAAAAGGACGAGGTGCTATAAGTTTGACTTTGTCTATTTGTATGTGTGTCTTGTCTGTGGTGTATAATAAAAAATGCCGTACCGTTGTTGTATGAGAGCCCCCCTCAAATATTTATTTTATTTAAAATTTATAATTTAATTAGATAGTCAATATACTTTTATGTATTTTGTGAAAATTTTAAGTGGATTGCACTTATCTTCATTGATATTTGTATAGCAAATAAAATAGGAAAAAAAATATGGTTATTGTATGGAGACCCCCTCAGTATTTTCATTTTTAGTATTTGCTGTTATAGCGGCACAAGGAATAGTAATAGCCCCGTTTGTACCTTTTAGGTACGGAACCCTAAAAAGCAATCAACTCAATAAAAATATTTTAAATAACTGCATAAAAATATTGTGAATTTGCGAATTTGTAGAGTAAGAATATTGAAAAAATACAGTTGTATTTTTTCAATATTCTTACTCTAACTTATAAGATACGAACCACTAAGACCACTCAAACTTATGAATGAGAAATAAAACTAGTTAAAATTATAAAAATAATATACTTTAACCTTTTTTTTATATAAATATATATATTTATTAATACGACTGATACCAAAGAAAGTATAAATATTTTTAGGGTCTTTATTTCGACGGTTTTTAAGCTACTTATTTAATATTTTTCATCCTTAATGATTTATAACAAGAAACTGTAAATTCAAAACTTTGCCCTTTTCAACGCCTTAATTCAATTTTATTAAAATACATTTTCGATTTTCGAAAAAAAAAAACAAGAACATCCTAGATTCCCATAAACCGTGGGTAAATAAAAACGTATTTCTTCCTAAATTTGTGCTAAATCCTACAAAGGATATGAATCGGCAAAAAATCAGTATTTCGAATAAACAACATTAACTTGCCCTCTATCCCTTGTTCAGCCGCCGAGCATTGAAGGAATATCTATTACTAGGGATGGGGTAAGCTTCTGACCGGATAGAAAAATATTTTGCCGGACCCGGTCAGATTTGATGAGGCTGTTCTTTTGAAGCGTTTATGGCTTGAAAAAATGATAAACTTTTTATATCATGGACGCTTAACTTTTCTTAGCGTGATATGGGATTGCAATGCGTAGAGAGGAGATGCATGTTAATAGGAGATGTATGGAAATGGCAGTGCAAGGAAGAAGGGCAAGAGGCCGACCGAAGAACACATGGATGGAGTGTGTGAATGAGGACATGAGAGAGAAAGGAGTAAGTGTAGAGACGACGGCTGATAGAGGATAGTGGAAGAAAAAAATTGCTGTGTCGACCCCACCTAATGGGACAAGGCAAGTACGGAGAAGATGCTTAACTTTTATTGTATTATAGATACTAACACAACTGATACACTACGAGTACATATAACATATATACTTTATATCAATACATATTTAACACCCAGACTGACAGCTCGCTTTCCTTGCGATGTTTTTCTTCACCGTAAAGCAAGTTCAAATCCAAACATAGCTTGAAAAACAAGTCCCTTGTGTAGAGCCGGGATCGTCTTTATACAAATGACTTGTCAAATTGAAAAGGAGACGTTTTCCTACCAAGCCACTCTCGACTCGCCTCTTACTTTCAATTATAATTCCACATAGATTTTTCTATTACAAAAACAAAATAGTGTCAAAAATTCCAACATTTTTTTAATATCCGGGTCCGACAAATCCGGCCACTTCACACAACGCCCAGTTTACAAACATCCCAACACTGGTAAGTAGGTCACGTAAATATCACTAGGTCACTTCATGCCACGCAATTTTCTACCATACCTCTTAAAGCTTAAAGACTAAAATAGAGTGACTTTTCATCATGTGAAAATAGTACGTACTCGTACATTGACACGCGATTTTAAGCCCTATTGACTGAGCGAGCGAAGCGTCTCTGTGTCAAATGGAATGTTCCCAGAAATGCAAAGGAGGGTTAAAGGTGAAGGCACCCATGGCTACGTTTTCGACGAAAAGTTTATTTTCAGTTACGCGAAATAAAAGCAGTGAATTAATTTAATGGGACGCTAGAACTTTTGTCTTTCTACGTACATATTTGAATCTTTCAATTTTCTAGGTTATATATACTAATTATCTGTAGATGGCGATGATCAATCGTACGTCAATGTTACATTCTTTGTTTTGCGCTCTGTAGAAAAGTCTTTATCACGAGTTATTTTATTTATTTATTTTATCCAAATGTACAAAACTAGAGCCACTCGTTAGACGAGCTGCAGGCACTAAAATTATGGAATAGGTTTTTTTTTTTAAATAAATAATCGGAACCATTTCACAGACGGCTGGTTAGCCCCATTCTAAAACATTTATAGCTTGTCTTATGGTTGCTAACACAATTGATATATAACATAATAAAATACATACATAAAATTATGTGTAGTTTATTTTGTTATGAATTAAGATACTACAATTCTAGTGATACAGAATGATGCTACTTGAATTGGACTTTATGATAATGCAAAAAAGTTGATTTCTCAAAATGTGTTAGTTATTTAATTTTCCAACTACTGCGACGAAATATTTTATATCGATACACATTAAACACCCAGACCGATAGCCAACAAATTTAGTTCATCACAAAGATGTCGTGCCGGGAATCAAGCCCAGGACCCTTTGGTACGCAATCCGGCATGGTAACCATTACGACACAAAAAACAGCAAACAATGCAATAAGTGTGATATTTCGAATCATTCCTGATTATCACGTCCAATTTCCTTTATAGCCACCATTTAGACCGGAGGGTCAAAATCTACAGATAAACTCAAACGCAAATAGCTTTGGTCCCCACTTCACACCAAACCCTGTTTTGGTGACCGCGGGGAACAGAGATTACGCTTTTTTTTTACATTAAATGGGCTTACATTAAATTGGCTTGCGCTTGATCACAATTCAGAAATACAGAACTTTATTAGCCCTAAATAACATACGTTAAAGGCAAGTCATACTACAATAATTACTTAATACTTAGAAAAACATTAGTTAGAAAAAATTAAATAAACTTACAAATTTCATTAAATAAATTTTCTTACTACACACATTAGCACTTGTTTGTCATTTTTATTAAATTTAAAGTACTACTGTTTACACATGAATAACGATTCTGCAAGCTCCATATTCATATATTCGCTTTAATTATAAAAGGAATTACTTTCACAAAAACTCATTCACCTAATGGCAAGCGACATTATGATCTAAGGTGGAGCGCGCTTACCCAGAAAAAACCGGTTCACTCTTGCTTTGAAAACCGCCAGATTGTAGTTCTCAGGGAACAGGGAACTAGGCAAAGAGTTCCACACCTTCGCAGTTCGCACTATGAAGGTGGAAGCAAACCGCTTAGTACGCGCCTTTGGAACCTCCACGGTACCCCGGCATAGAATTGCAATTCGAAAATATAAGTCAACTTTGCGAATAACTTGATGATAAAGGTGCAATGTATAATGCGTCATTAAAGTTAATACACCTACATTAAATTTAAAATAAATAAATTTTATTTATTTCACGTTCTTAGAACTAATATAAAAATGTATTTGAGTACTTTTATAATTAAGTTTGTTTTGGCTGAATAGTGATTAACTATGCTAACTGTTATATCTGGATTAACAACATATTGATAATCGCGAAAAAATACGCAGAGCTTAGTATAGGGCCTTGTTATTAATTTGCAGACCTCAGAGTGAGCTTTCAAATAGTCCTTTGGTATAAAATGTTAGAATGTACTAATTTGTATAGGGTTGCTGGTTGGTGCAAATTGTAGATTAATATAAATGTCACTAACCATTGTTGGAGAAAGAATAGACGGAACGACCCAAAAATATGCTTTTTTTCTGTATGAATGCTAGAATCTAAGAAAAACTAAAAACTCTTCAGCGAAAATAAAAATATATTTGAAATCTAAAGTAAATTCATACAATTAATCATATACACGTATTTCTAACTAGAACAACAAAAATAGAACATTCGAGAATTTTATTATGAAAAAATTTATGCGGTTTCTAAAGGTAGTAATCTGCGCTTGAAGGAAACAACTCAGATACTTTGCGGCGATATGGCGCGTGTAAATTTCGTGTTAGTGGGTTAGGGAAGAAAGAATAGCATTCGTACTTCCTTATGCGAATAAAATTTGTGGAAATTTGTTAAAAATTTTGGAAGAATGAAAGAAATTTTAATAGAGTGCTTACTAATTGAATTAATAAATACAACAGAAGAGTAAAGATGGTAGGCCACCTTATACTTCTTTGCCAAATTCCCTGTTCCCCGATAACTATAATCTAGCGGTTTTCAAAGCAAGAGTAAATCGGTTTCTTCTAGGCAAGCGCGCTCCACCTTAGATTGCAATATCGCTTACCATCAGTGAATTGTGATCAAGCGGAAGCCCATTAAAAGAAAAAAAAAACGACATGGCAATTTAATTAAAATATAAAATGAAAGAAAGAAGCCAGGAGAAGAAGACCTAGAAGATCATTTTTAGACCAAAATAAGAAGAAGGCGAAAGTCATGTCGTATAGGGAGGTCAATGATTTCGCCGAAGATAGAACTACCTGGAAAAAACTCCACGGACAAGAGCCCAGCTCTTAAATATTGAATGAACTATTTGAATTCAATTTGTACAAAAGATCCATGGATTTTTTGGACAGTTTTGTTTGCATTGCAATAAATTTCAAGACTAAGGAGATTGAGATATAATTTACCGAAAGGTTAAAGATATATATACATAGACTTTACTAATTAGTTTATAACTGTATAGACATAAGATAAAGCATAAGGCTACTGCTGATAACTGAATACTTTAAATTTTGGGATTCCCCTATTATTTTATTATGATAGCGTTTATATCTAAGACCTAACGCCAAAGATAAATATGTATAAATTTTCCATGTCACAATGTTAGTTACCGTACTCCTCCGAAACGACTTGACCGATTTTTACCAAATTTTATATGTGTATTCAGTAGGTCAATTGGCTACTATTTATTTATCATACCCCTTAGTGATAAGGGTTGTTCACCCTTAAATATACATATTTTTTGTTTTTTGACGAATATTTCTCGTTGTTATATTTTTATAATGTGGCATTATAAATGCATACAACCTTTTTACTTTTTTTATAACTACCCCCCTATTTTTGTGACCATTTAAGTAATTTAATCATTTTTCGTCCCGCTCGATATTGATCAATTATGGTGTTTTTAACTGTACTCAAGGCAAAATAACATTTGTCGGATCAGCTAGTACTAAGTAAAATTAATTATCTAAAGCCATATCTCAAACTATTATCTATGCAAATCGCTTATCCAAGCACGCGGCTAAATTGCTCTCATATATCATCATACCGAGAATTCGGGGATCACACTTTTAATAGCAATATAAGTGTACAATAACTTACTATCTTTTAGTTGTTTTTTGTTTTTTTCATGTGTTTTATTTTATTTATCTCAGTCTTTCCATGTATTTAAGTCTCCATCTTGTAGTTATTTAAGTGTTTGTATATTGTTATATAATTGGTTTGTTTATTAAGTTACGTATTAATTGTTTTTTTTTTATTATTTAATTTAGTATTGTGCAAATGTTTACTTTTAGTGTTCATATATTATATTTAAGAAATGTAGCGCTTTAGTCTCTGTAATGCTATATTTTTAAGGAATAAATGAATTTGAATAATATTAAAAGGAAAAAATATGTTTGTATGTATTTACTTTCATAATTATTATTTTATTTTCACTTCTAAACACTTAACGTTGGGCGTTATCTTCTTCCTTTCTCGTATGAGCTAAGTGGCCAAGCTCTGGTGTCGAGAGTTTTGCAAGCCGCCCGAAGGCCTCTCGACTGCTTGTCCTAAGACTAACAGCCGAGACCTACAATTTAACATGTCATCCGACCCACGGTAGCGCCCAGATGAAAATGCCATTTAAAAAACGACAGAGCTGTGCATGGTCACCCATCCAAACACCGTCCGCATCGACCGTTGCTTAGCTTCGATAATCGTGTCAGATCACCTTAGCTAGCCGAGCTACAGGCGCTACGAAGATGTTGTCCGTGCCGGGAATTGAACCCAAAACCTTTTGATAGGCATGGTAACCATTACGCCAACGAGGTCGTAAGATAGATATGAGCTGAGATAATTAGATAGATAATTTCTTTAATTTACACACTTATTATTACATTTATTATTACATTAAATAATTTAAAAAAAACTTAAAAACTACTGCCGAAAATGGCGGCCTTAACGCTAAAAGCGATCTCTTCCAGGCAACCAGAAGAAAGACAGTAATAATAAAACAAGAGAGGTGTGTATAACAAAAAATATTAAATATATACAAATATACTACATCTAAATATATATAAATCTCGTGTCACAATGTTTGTCCTCAATGGACTCCTAAACCACGTAACCGATTATAATAAAATTCGCACACCATGTGCAGTTCGATCCAACTTGAGAGAAAGGATAGTTTAAATCTCAAATTATAGTCGCAATTTTAATTTATTGCTAATAATTGTCTGTTATTATTTGACAGTCACAATTATCTGTTAACTCCAAATGATTCTAACAGATGTCGATACCTTTCGACTGGGTTGAGTAAGTAATCAATAGATGGCGCTGCTATGGTAAATCTACGAACGTGTCATATAAGCGATACTATCTATTTTTCATACCCCTAAGTGAGGCAAAACAACGTTTGCCGGGTCAGCTAGTACTATATAATACACACTATCAATATACTACATACTATTAGGTATAATAAAGGTAAATTCCCTGTTCCCAGAACAAAACTTATCATCAATAAAAAGTATGATGAGGACAGGCTAAGAGTTCAATCCATATCAGTTTTGTTTGTTTCATGTTAGGGATTGTACCTCGATTTTCCTTATCTACAAGCTTAGTATATAAACAAAGTTTCGAATCCACTTGTTCAGTTCACTTTTAACGTTTGCTTTAATAAAGTTAGTGACAAAAAAACCTAATAACAAAGAAACTAAAATAACGCCGTCAATGTTTAGTTAGTTCTTAATATTTTAATTTTAAAAACCCAACGCTCTTATATTGAATAAAACATTTTTTCGATAAGCGCTAATTTCCGGTATTCAAAAACGCCATAATCTTTAATAAATAAAAGTTTGAATTAAATTATAGCTCCTTTAAAGTTTTTACTACCTACTTTAATTTTGAAAAACGCTATACTGAATTAAAAATAATTTATTGATTTAAAAAAATCGATTAAAAGTGTAAGCGTTTTTTTTTATGCTGGTATGCATTAAAAAAACGCAGTAATCTTGAATAATAAAATAGAATTAAATAATAAATAGCACATATAAAGTTTTGCTTACCAATTTAATTTTGAAAAACGCTACGCTCTTGAATAAAAAATTTTTTCTAATAAAAGTGTTAGCTTCCTGCATTTAAAAACACATTACCTAGAATAAAATATTTTTAACAGTGCCGGTATCCAGCCAAAAAAATAAAATATAATAGACAAAATAAAGAAAAGTTTTTAATATTCAAAGTAAGAATATTAAAAACTTTTTTAATATTCAAAGTAAGAATATTAAAAACTTTTTTCATTTGTTATAAAAAGTGTCATTCGTAGGTGTCAACAAAAATGGCTAAACTAGCGATCGTTGTAAGCGTGTTAATTGTTCTAATGGTGGTAAAATCGAGCTGTCAAATCAGACTTATCAGACCTACATATAGACCTCCGCCTCGTCCAAGACAGCCGATTATTCGGTAAGTTATTAATTTTTAGGGTTTCGTACCTAAAAGGTAAAACGGGACCCTATTACTAAGACTCCGCTGTCTGTCTGTCTCCAGGCTATATCTCAGAAGCTGTAATAGATAGAAAGCTGAAACTTTCACAAGATATGTATTTCCCGTGCCGCTATAACAACAAATACTAAAAATATTTAAAAAAAATATATAAAAAGGGTCCCCATACAATGAACGTGTTATTTTCGTTTTTTTTTGCTATATATCAATAACAGTAGCTGCTAGACATTTAAAATTTTCACAAAATATATAAATGTATACTTACTAGGTATCAAATTAAATTATTAAATTTAAATAAAATAAATATTTGGCTCTCATACAACAATGGTAAGGAACCCGTTACGCGCGAGCCTAACTCGCACTTGGTCAATTATTTTAGACTGATACGAGTGCCTAATATACGAGTATTTGTAACGACGCTTACATATTAATAAGCTAAATTAAATGTAAATCTGCCATAAACGTATGAGCTGGCACTGTCGTAGTACGTAATTTAATTAGATAAATAGAATACTAGAAGCTAGTTGTTATTTATAATAAGATTTAATAAGAAATACTTTATAACCTAGAGTACCTAGACGTAAGTTTTTAAAAGGCGCTGTTAGCCTAGTAAAACCTAGTATATTAAGTTAATGTTGTGTAGAATAAGAACGCTGTACGTACATGTTATAAAAATCATGTCAATTAAGTACTTACGAAATCAAAATCAATCAATATACGGAGCTATGGCCCGCGGTAGTAGATTTTCACAAAATTATTTCGTATCATTTATGGGGATTTTTTTTCATTTTTTATATTATTACTAGCTGACCCGGCAAACGTTGTTTTACCTTAATAAAAAAAATAAAATTAAAAAAAACTAAATATACAGTAGCCGATTCTCAGACCTACTGAATACGCATATAAAATTTGGAAAAAATCGGTCTAGCCGTTTAGGAGGAGTACGGTGACAAACACTGTGACACGGAAATTTTATATATAAGATTATTTTTTATATCATTTTTTTGCATATTTTTTTTTTGTATCATTTTCGTATAATTTTTTTATTTTTTATCATTTTTCATTTTTTTTATTACATATTATGTATTTATGTATTAAAAAAGGGGCGAAGAGACGGCTCCTGGTTCGATCCTGAACCTACATTAATCCACAAATAATTTGATAAACAGACTCGCTTTGCGGTGAAGGAAAACATCATACATGTTTGAGGACTACAATATATGAAGACGAGTGTCATCCGCCAACCCGCACTTGGCCTGCAATGGGAATATCTGTGCTAAACTAAATTTGTTGGCTGTCGGTCTGTTATATACGACTATGTATCTATGTAAAGTATGTATGTAATTATATGTAGTATATCAGTTGTGTTAGCAACCATAATGCAAACAAGAAATGGTTTAGTATGGGGCTAATCAGCCGTGTGTGAAATGTGTTCTAGTATTTAGTTATATTTTTTGACGTATAGTGGGCTGCTAATGTAAGTTATAGACTACATATGTATACCCCATCACTATAGTTTATTAATTACTAGCTGACCCGGCAAACGTTGTTTTGCCTCACTTAGGGGTATGAAAAGCGCCATCTATTGATTACTTACTCAACCCAGTCGAAAGGTATCTGTTAGAATCATTTGGAGTTAACAGATAATTCTGACTATCAAATAATAACAGACAATAATTAGCAATAAATTAAAATTGCGACTATAATTTGAGATTTAAACTATCCTATCTCTCAAGTTGGAACGAACTGCACATGGTGTGCGAATTTTATTATAATCGGTTAAGTGGTTTAGGAGTCCATTGAGGACAAACATTGTGACACGAGATTTATATAATTATATTGTTATTAAGATGTAACCTCTATTTCGTTACAGAACTGTTCGAGAAGCGCCAGGAAGTGACGTCAGTTCTCTTGACCTTTCGCTTAGTGACGTCACAGCTGGCGAAGTACGACACGAAAGAAGCGCAGGGTATGTATAGCATCAAGGCGAAGATTCGAGCAAAATCTTGATTTTACAGATTTGGATAGAAGAAAAAATTAAATATTTAGTTAGTGTACTGCTTGCTACCTTTGTGATCTGAAACCAAATATAGATAAGCAAAGGAAAAAAAATAATATTTGACGACCTCGTTGGCGTTATGGTTACCATGCCGGACTGCCAATCAGAAGGTTCCGGGTTCGATTCCCGGCACGGCCAACATCCTTGTGCTGAACTAAATTTGTTGGCTGTGGGTCTGGGTGTTCAATATGTATCGATGTAAAGTATGTATGTATGTATATGTATGTAGTATATCAGTTGTGTTAGCAACCATAATACGAACTAGACATGGTTCAGTATGGGGTTAACCAGCCGTGTGTAAAATGTGTCCGAATGTTTATTTATTTATTTATAATGTTATTTAAAAAAAATATTTAGGTATGTACCTCCGACCGATTTTTTTAAATTCTTTGCTTATCTTCATTTGGTTTCAGATCACATCGGAAGTACACTAATTTTTTTTTTCTTTTATCTACTTTGGATTTCCGCAAAGTAATGCCTGAGTCAATAGGTTAATATTACAGTGTGTTTTCGCTATAAACCGGAAATCGAATCGAATCGAATAAAAAATATCGATAAAATAGCTTAAATTCCGTCTAAAAAGAACAACTCTAAGAATTTTTATACTTATTTTGATACCAATCAGACTTATCAATATGAAAAAAAAAACTGGTTCAAGTTATTTAATTTTAGATTTTTTGAGTTAGTTTCATAAATCTGATTGGTAGATTGGTACCAAAATAAGTATAATATTCTTTCTAGTTTGTTTTTTGTTTTATTGTTGCTGACACAACTGATATACTACATACTTTATATAGACACATATTTAACACCCAGACCGACAGCTAACAAATTTAGTTCAGCACAACGATGTTGGCCGTGCCGGGAATCGACCCCAAAACCTCATGATTGGCAGTCTGGCTAAATGGATAAAAATCAAAATTTGCATTTCAGAAATGGCTACGATAACGAGCCTCTTTGGCTGTACAATGGAGATGATATCATCAGAGCCCCATCATCAGCTGATCACCCCGTACTACCTTCCATCATAGATGATGTGAAGCTTGGAGAGACCCGGCACGCTCGGAGCTTGAGCACCCCTGGCAGAGGCAGGGTTGGGAGTAATGATGGAGAGCATAGAGGGAACAGGTAGGCTTTTCATACTGAAATGGTGTTCGCCTGATGATAGTTCCCAATTCAGTTTCCATACATAAGCAGCCCAGTATACGTTCCCACTGCTGGGACTCGGGGAAGGCCCCGAGAGAGATATAGGCCATAATCCACCACGCTGGCTAAGTGCGGGTTGGCGCATGACACACGTCTTACGATAATGTGGTCCTCAAACATGTCGGTTTCCTCACGATGTTTTCCTTTACCGTAAAGCGAGTGCAAATCCACACACAACTTGAAAAACAAGTCATTGGTGTAGGGCTGGGATTGAACCAGGGGCCGTCTGATTGAAAAGCGGACGTTTATACCACCGCGCCAGATTGGGCTTTGTCATCATACATTAGTAGTAACATTAAATAGACTAGTGTACATACTCGTACAATTATAATTACCTAGCAATTAAAGCTTCCTGATCATTTTCTGTTAACTCTTGTTGCCTTATGTTACGTAATAGTATGATGTTAACGTATTTTATTTATCACAACTTATAAGAATGTAAGAGATAGGAAATTATGGAGTAAACTGAGGGAGGCCTACGCCAACGAGGCGACAATTACAGCAATCTAAAACTGACAAGAGAAATCGCTTAATTCACAAATAATTTATTATATATTTGACATTTTTGACATTCTGAAATTTAAACTCATCATTATTTTACTTAATTATTATTTACAAGAAAAATTGACATATTTAAAAAAAACTAAAAATTAAACAAGATATTTTTTTGATAATTATATTTAAATTTAAATTTTGATAAATAGTGACATTGTGATTGTGAATTTGAAGCAGAACTGTAATTGAATAAATGGCTTTTTACTTTTACTTTACTTTACTTTATAAGAATATGTTATTATATGTTTTGGTCTCTACTGATTTTCCTTAGATCAAATATATTTGAAGTAAGTGTTTTTCTTTGGTTTTGAAGTTATTACCATGTGCTTGTGAATTAATGTGTAGAGGGTCTACCAAATATCGTTACAAAGATCGAAAAAAAACTACTTTAAAATTACGTTTGTTGTATTGGAGCCCCCCTCAATTTTAGCAATAAATTAAAATTGCGACTATAATTTGAGATTTAAACTATCCTATCTCTCGAATTGGATCGAACTGCACATGGTGTGCGAATTTTCTTATAATCGGTTAAGTGGTTTAGGAGTCCATTGAGGGCAAACATTGTGACACGAGATTTATATAATTATATTATTATTAAGATGTAACCTCTATTTCGTTACAGAACTGTTCGAGAAGCGCCAGGAAGTGACGTCAGTTCTCTTGACCTTTCGCTTAGTGACGTCACAGCTGGCGAAGTACGACACGAAAGAAGCGCAGGGTATGTATAGCATCAAGGCGAAGATTCGAGCAAAATCTTGATTTTGGATAGATAGATAGATAGATCGATTTATTGCAACAAAAATTAAAAACATGGTGGCGCTTACTAACTGTAAGCGCGTAAATGTCTACATTGTTACAATTTGTCAAAAAATAACATTAAACTTAAACTTACAATTAATAAAAATTACAATTTGTCAAAAAATAACATTAAACTTAAACTTACAATTAATAAAAATTACAATTTGTCAAAAAATAACATTAAACTTTAACTTACATAGGCGCTGTGAAGGGGCGAAAAAATATATAAATAATAATATTTAGTGTACTGCTTGCTATATATATATTGATACTAGCTGTACCGGCAAACGTTTTTTTACCTTAATAAAAAAATAAAATCAAATATACAGTAGCCAATTCTCAGACCTTCTGAATACGCATATAAAATTTGGAAAAAATCGGTCAAGCCGTTTCGGAGGAGTACGGTAACAAACACTGTGACACGGAAATTTTATATATAAGATATTGACTCAGGCGTTACTTTGCGGAAATCCAAAGTAGATAAAAGAAAACATTTAATATTTAATACACTTCCACTGTGATCTGAAACCAAATTAAGATAAGCTAAGAATTTTTGAAAAACCGGTCGGAGGTACATACCAAAATATTTTTTTTTAAATAATAAATAAATAACGTTATAAATAACTAAACAAATACTCGGACACAATTTACACACGGCTGGTTAACCCCATACTGAACCATTTCTAGTTCGTATTATGGTTTCTAGCACAACTGATTTACTACAAATACATACATACGTACTTTAACTATATAGACACATATTTAACACCCAGACCGACAGCTAACAAATTTAGTTCAGCACAACGATGTTGGCCGTGCCGGGAATCGACCCCAAAACCTCCTGATTGGCAGTCTGGCAAAATGGATAAGAATTAAAATATGCATTCCAGAAATGGCTACGATAACGAGCCTCTTTGGCTGTACAGTGGAGATGATATCATCAGAGCCCCATCATCAGCTGATCACCCCGTACTACCTTCCATCATAGATGATGTGAAGCTTGGAGAGACCCGGCACGCTCGGAGCTTGAGCACCCCTGGCAGAGGCAGGGTTGGGAGTAATGATGGAGAGCATACAGGGAACAGGTAGGCTTTTCATACATAAATGGTGTTCGCCTGATGATAGTTCCCAATTCAGTTTCCATACATAAGCAGCCCAGTATACGTTCCCACTGCTGGGACTCGGGGAAGGCCCCGAGAGAGATATAGGCCATAATCCACCACACTAGCCAAGTGCGGGTTGGCGCATGACACACGTCTTACGATAATGTGGTCCTCAAACATGCCGGTTTCCTCACGATGTTTTCCTTCACCGTAAAGCGAGTGCAAATCCACAAATAACTTGAAAAACAAGTCATTGGTGTAGGGCCAAAGGTAAAAGCAGACATCATACATTAGTAGTAACATTAAATAGACTAGTGTACATACTCGTACAATTATAATAACCTAGCAATTAAAGCTTCCTGATCATTTTCTGTTAACTCTTGTTGCCTTATGTTACGTAATAGTATGATGTTAACGCATTTTATTTATCAGAACTTATAAGAATGTAAGAGATAGGAAATTATGGAGTAAACTGAGGGAGGCCTACGCCAACGAGGCGACAATTACAGCAACCTAAAACTGACAAGAGAAATCGCTTAATTCACAAATAATTTATTATATATTTGACATTTTTGACATTCTGAAATTTAAACTCATCATTATTTTACTTAATTATTATTTACAAGAAAAATTGACATATTTAAAAAAAACTAAAAATTAAACAAGAGATTTTTTGATAATTATATTTAAATTTAAATTTTGATAAATAGTGACATTGTGATTGTGAATTTGAAGCAGAACTGTAATTGAATAAATGGCTTTTTACTTTTACTTTACTTTACTTTATAAGAATATGTTATTATATTTTTTGGTCTCTACTGATTTTCCTTAGATCAAATATATTTGAAGTAAGTGTTTTTCTTTGGTTTTGAAGTTATTACCATGTGCTTGTGAATTAATGTGTAGAGGGTCTACCAAATATCGTTACAAAGATCGAGTAAAAAACTACTTTAAAATTACGTTTGTTGTATTGGAGCCCCCCTCAATTTTTTTTATTTTTTTTTATTGTGATAGTTAATATACATATAATATAATATATTTAATGAAATTTTTTCACTGTCTAGCAGCTATAATTTTATATTATTCATAATACTTTTAGTATTTGTTATTATAATGACACGGAAAATACATATCTTGTGAAAGTTTCAGTTTTCTAGCTATAACGGTTTCTGAGATACAGCCTGGAGACAGACAGACAGCGGAGTCTTAGTAATAGGGTCCCGTTTTTACCTTTTCGGTACGGAACCATAAATAAATATTAAAAATTGGTATTTTTTTTTCAGAGGTCAAGATACAGGTGCTACGCATCCAGGCTACAACCGTCGTAACACTAGGTCCATCCACTTGCCTGACTTTGTGACCACACCACCCTTCAACCCTAAACCTTGGCCGGGATTCCCTAAGGAAAAACCTAAGATACCTATTTACGTTTAAAAATGTAATTTTCAAATCAAAAATCTTATGTACCTAAATAAGGTCTTATATACTTAATTATGTATTTTGTAGTTAACTTTCTAACTTACCTTAGTGTTTCATAAAATGTCTTAAGTACATAGAAAAATATCTCTGTTATTAAAGTTGTCATTATAAAGTTATATTATAAGATTATTATATACTCTTTTGGAAGAAAAAAATTAATTATTTAGTGTATTTCACAGCGTAAATAAATATGTAATTATTTCTCACACTATTTTTTTTTTTTCTTCTACCTACAATGGATTTTCGCAAAGTAATGCCTGAGTCAATGGTTTATATACTAATTATTCAAATTTCAAATACAGATTTTTTTTAAATTATATTTTACACCATTTATTCAAACTGATTTTTGAACTAGAAAACTTTGCTAAGATGTGCAAAGTAAGTGCTTTTTGATTGTTTTGTTATACTATCAATACATAATACATCAATGAACATATTTAAAAACCGGCTTGATAGCTGGTTACAGAAAACAAAAAATCTCTTGCTAACCTGTGATCAGTGCACCAGTGGACTTTAAACATTGACATTGAACAGTGGACATTATTTGGTCTGTTAAAAATAAATTTCAACTCAATGTGATATAGGCACATCAGCATAATGCTGCTCGCCTTTAAATCAAATAAATAAATATTTTAACTTACAGATATGCATATGCATTTGTAATCTTTATATTATATATATGTTCAATGGTGTCTTTGGTAACAAAATAGCAAATAACAATGAACATTGTAAATAGGTCACTTTAAAAATCTAAAATAAAATATTGAGTATCTTGTATAATGTTTTTTTCTTGTAATTTATTTGTGTCCCATTAAAATGCCTATTAGTATACGAAATATACAAAACTCGGTCGGTAAATTTACATAAAATTAAACGATAAAAAAGTGTCAACTATAATATAAAAATATGTCGGGCTTTCCTTCCTGCCGCTATAACTCCAGAACGCACGAACCGATTTCCACGGTACAGCATTCGTTGGAAAGGTCTCGGGCTCTGTGAGGTTTGTAGCAAACAAAATTTTGGGAAAATTTTCCACTTTGTAGAGCGAAACGGAGTTAGCTGGGTTGTCTATTATTATATTATACATTTTTAAACTGTTTTTTGACATTTTATTATTAATATTTTATTATGACATGCTACATATTGTATTTCGATGGAAACACTACAATTGTATTAAATTTTACGAAGTCTTTTAGACTGTTTTATTGACATGTGTGACATAAAAATATAGTATTTTGACTGAATACATATAAGGTTATACGTATAGCATAAGTAGCCCACTATACGTTCCCAAAGCTGAGACTCGGGGCCTTCTCTCACTGGGAGAGAGATAAAGGCCTTAATGTACTGGCCAAGTGCTGGTTAGCGGATGACACACTTCTTCGGATATTGTGGTCCTCAAACATGCCGGTTTCCTCACGATGTTTTCCTTCACCGTAAAGCGAGTACAAATCCACACATAACTTGAAAAACAAGTCATTGGTGTAGGGGCGGGATCTCACCAGGGGCGGTCTGATTGAAAAGCAGACGTTATTACCACCGAAACACACTCGCTTATATAAGGTTATACGTATAAAATAACAAAATTAAAAAAATAATAATCATATAGTAATAAAACATCATCAAAGCCACGACAACTTAAATACCATAAGATCAGTGGTACGGCAACTCTGAAGTTTATAATTAAAACATTATTTGTGTCAAAAGCAAACACCAATCTCAGTGGTTGTGTGTTTACACAAATATTAATGAAGGAAGCAAATTTGCCTCAGTGTTTGTATTTGCTGCGTCAAAGAGAAAACAAATATTTAAACAGCTAGTCGTACCCTACGGTGTTACCTGCTTTTATATATAAATTACACAATTTAATTACACAAATACAGAACTTTATTAACCATAAATAACATACGTTAAAGGCAAGTCACACTACAATAATTACTTAATACTTAAAAATACTAGTTAGATAGATTGGAGCCTGTTTTAGTTGTTTTTCATGTTTGTGCAGTTTTTATTTTTAAGTGTTTTTAATAAGTGACGTGTATTTAAAATAAATATAATTTTATATTGGACGTAATTTTATATAATACTAGCTGACCCGGCAAACGTTGTTTTGCCTTAAAAATAGAAATGCAGTAGCAGATTCTCAGACCTACTGAATACGCATATAAAATTTGATAAAATTCGGTCAAGCCGTTTCGGAGGAGTACGGTAACAAACAATGTGACACGGAAATTTTATATATAAGATTAGATTAATATAGTGAAATTTTACTGATTAAATGTCATTTTTTTTAGTTAGATTAAACTTACAAATTTCATTAAATAAATATTTTACCCCATTACACACAATAGCACTTGCTTTTCATTTCTATTAAATTTAAAATACTACTTCTTACACGTGAATAACAATTCTGAAAGCTCCATATTCATATTAAATTCGCTTAAATAAATAAATTGTAAAATAAAAATTATATCCGATACAACAATGGTACGGAACCCTTCATACGCAAGCCCGACTCGTATTTGGCCAATTATTACCTCTTTTTAGGTTCGGAACCGTAAAAAAATCAATTCGCCAAAACTCTGACCTTTGTCAAACAATCCTAATAACTTACAACCAACTTTGCCATAAACAAAGTCTCCCACTACTTCTACCATTCTATTTTAGTACATAATAAAAAGTAATCCCCTCTATTTTTAGAGTGGCAAACAAACAACCTTATCAACTAGGTAATAAAGGCTGGAATTGCGTGAAAATTTCTCCCTTCCTGATAAGATCCTACAGTGACGTCATGGAGACGCCATTTTGAATTTTCTTGAGCAAAGCTGCGGTCACATTGTCATGGTCAAATGAAGTGATAGTTTTAAAAGCCAAGCAGTACTTTGCTTACTATGTTAGTCGGGTTTTAGATGCCGTTCGACGTAATTTTTAGTTGTTTTGTCTGTGGTTCAGAACGTGCCGTCACCGTCTCTTTCTGGCCACCTAAGATGAAAAGAGACGGGGCTTTTTTAAATTTAGTTTAGTCGTGTGTACGGCAGAATCGCCACCAATATTAATCATATTGATATGTCAATAACATTAACGTATGGTATGAAAAAAAAAATATAAAAGCTTGGTGGGAAATCGTCTTTTCAATCAGACGGTCCCTGGTTCGATCCCGGCCCTACACCAATGACTTGTTTTTCAAGTTGTGTGTGGATTTACACTCGCTTTACGGTGAAGGAAAACATGAAATTGCCATGTTTGAGTACCATAATATTCGAAGACGTGTGTCATCTGCCAACCCACACCTGACCAGCGTGGTGGATTACGGCCTAACTCTCTCCTCATGAAAGAAGGCCCCGAGTTGTAGCAGTGGGAACGTATAGTGGGCTTATGGTATGAACGCTTCATTGTAACCGCGGGTTTAGAATTTCCCAATAGTTAAAATACACTTCGTGACGTCATGAGAGACAGAGAGGGACGATGTGACGTATGACACGCTATCTCGCTCGCGGGAATGTAAGCATAACACCGGATTTGACCTACATTTTTTTATCAGAATTCTATTTATTAAACGTACAGTTATTTGACATCTATTTGATATGAAAATTGAGAAAAATATTTTTGTTTACTCTATGAAAGATGATAGTTGCGTTTTTTTTCTATTCATTGAGGCTAGGGTAAAAAATATTTTCACAGAGAATAATTATACATAATAAACTGGGCTCCGAATGCATATGAAAGACTTTCCTAACTCCAAATAAAATTTTTTAGAAAATGAAATACAGATCTCTATTTCTTTCAACGAATTTCAAATTAAAAATTATATTCCTTATTTGAAATTTCAATGTTAAGGGCAAGACTTCATAATAGACGTTAATTTTAGATTTTTGAACTACTTTTATATCTTATAATACTATTTATAATTCATAAATCTGATTGGTATGTACCAAAATAAGTAATAAATATTCTTAATCTGGTTCTTTAGACGGTCTTTAAGCTATATTTAAAAAAAATACCATGTACGTTTAAAAAACTGTAAAATAAAAAAAAAACCCTTATTTTCGCCACAAATTAAGTAAAAACATGTCTTTAAACTCTCTTGTCTAAAAAAAACCTTTTCAAATAAAGAACACACTTCAAATTCAATTTTCAAAACTGGAATTTCGTTCTAAAATTGCAACGGCTTCTCAAGTTCTCATTTCAAATTTAATAAATATTAAAAAAGAACTACTCCTACGCGAAGGTTTAATAAATATTAAACTACTTTCATTCGAAGACCAAGTAGGTTGTAAATTGAAAAATACGTATCCATTTACGTGTTACGCTTGGGAATATATTTTCTTTTACAACCGTTGGAGAAAATTGAATTTGATTTATGTTATTCTTTAGACGTGGCAACATTGCTTGTAGGTAAATGAACCTAAAAAAAAGTTATTTAAAACTCACTTTGATGTCTACATTTATTATGTCTACATTAGATTTCTCAATCATAGATAGTACAGTGTAAGTCCCTACTATTTACCAATCACTTATGTAAAGAACTAACTAGCATTCTGGTGCCGCCAAAATATAACGATGGGCAACGTAGGCCCAGTTTGATTGAGTGGACTGTATAGGTAAAGAAAAGGGGTGGAATATGAGGAACTTACGTAGGAAGGGGGTCGGATCCAAACACAGACGTAGGCTCCTCTCCTTCGACGACGGCACCATATGAGAATTATGGGCTTATCAGCCCCAAGCACTTTGGGGACTGAAGTATTCTTGAGTCTTCTAATCACTAGTATACACCTTTCACACGACACTGGCTTCTGATAGCTCCAGAAATACCATGCACTGGTTCACTGTTCAAGGGTTGATCGATAACTCCGAAGTCCTTGATACCCGACAAGTCCAGGTACAGTAAATTAGCGCGCGCGCGTGCGGTTTGGTGATGTCTAGTACGGCCGACGTAATGCGGATGACTGCCTGTATCTTTTTACAGGATGGGAAGGAGAGGGTGGACAGACAAAATTGAATGCGTCAAACGAAACGTTGACATGTCAAATATTATTGAAAGATGGCGACACCATATCCCCCCCCCTTAAAGGGTCCCTTTAAGAAAAAATATACTTAAGAGCCCATGAGGAAACGCTCAATGCGTATGAATTGGTTAGTAAATATATACACATAAATATACCATAAATAGGCAATACAAATATATATATATATATATAAAAATATATTACATACACTTATGACCTAACTTAACCCTAATCGAAGCAATATTCGAGAATTTAACTATTGATTCGGAAGTGGACATAAGCTAATAACAAGACGGAAGTACGTTAACCCGGAAACCCTCACAGTTGCTACAGGCACGACTCCATCCCGGGATGGATATAACATCACATAGTCATTGCGGAGCAATATAACCGGATGTACATTGAAGTCAAGTTTAGAGTTAGCAAGGTGGCCGCTAGCGCGAACTAAGCCACCGCTGTCTGTACAGTTTAAGTGATCAGCAGGCACTGCAATAGTGCTGTGATGAGAAATGATTTTCATTAATTTACATAAATACACATTTATACGAAAAGGTTTGCTCCACGACAAAATGTGCGAGGCAAGATCATGGAAAGCGCAGTGCTTTACATGTGAATGTGAAGTGCGTGGTAATGTCCTTTGGTTGGGCATAGCTTGTCCGTCCAGACCATCATAAATCGATGATATGATTGGATGGAGCCAAGCCCCCAAAGGTCCATTGAACCACGGAGGTTGTAAGTCAGATTCACGCTGCCAAAATACCTTAATTACTATTTTGGCATATGCGACAGTGAGAGCAACGAAACTCATTATGTCCCACAGGCGGGCGACGGTGGACAAGATCGAACGTTTAGTACATCTAGTCTCGTCCGGAACCGAGATTTTATAGTAGAACGCATCGCTTTCTGTTAACCAATGCAAGCCAAGTATCTTATGCTGCATCGTTTTATCAAATTCCACCTCAGTAGGCAGCTTGTGCGAATCAGGTAGGTTATCTAACACCGCGCACGAGTTGCTATTCCATTTCACAAGATCCCATTGCGCTCCTTTGAAAAGATCAATCATCTGTCGTGACGCGGCGACCGCTTCATGTTCCCGAGGGAGAGAGAAAGCGACATCATCCATATAGAAGGAGGGCAGCACAATGCTGGCCGCTAGCGGATATTTCGCACCGTCGTCTTCAACGAGCTGTCGCACCGTGCGCAATGCATGGTACGGACTCGACGTTAACCCAAAGCAAACACGATTGAACTGGTATAATACGAGCGGGTCTTGTGAATTAAACCGGTACAAGAAGCACTGATAACGAAGATCAGCTTCACGCATTATAATTTGCAAGAACTGCTGGCGACAGTCTGCCGTCATAGCGACTGCATGCAGACGGAAATTCAAAATAATTTTGAATAAATCGCCTTGCAAGTTCGGGCCTGAATGCAAAAGGTCATTCAGCGACCGTCCGGAGCTGGACCGGCTGCTGGCATCCAGGACTATACGAAGCTTAGTCGTATTCTTATCTTCGCGTACGACTCCGTGATGCGGGATCACATATATAGGAGACGGATCTCGAGGATCATACGAAGGCGCGGGAGAAATATAATCATTCTCGAGATAATCTCTGATGACGTCATCATATGCAGACCTCAATTTAGGAGAAGCATCAAGCTTTCTTTCGAGGCACATGAATCTTTTGCGAGCTACGTCTAATGAATTCCCTAGGGAATACACATCGTCCTTGAACGGCAGGCCGACAACGTATCTGCCAGTTTCAGGATCGCGAGATGTAGTCGAAGAATAAAAATCTTCACATTCAATATCAGCGGGGTGCTGAACGGGAGCTGAAGGAAGCTCTTCGAGTTCCCAGAAACGCCTGACTAACGAGTCAATAGCAGAAGGCTCTTGAACTAGACAACAAGTCAAAGTCAATTGAGCATCAGAAGAATGTATTGCAGGTGCAGTACCTAGAAATACATAGCCTAGAGTGGTGCGCAATGCACCAGGCTCCGGCATGTCCGGTGATGTATATATGTCGTCGGACAGAAGAAGGCGTCTAAACAATTTAGATCCTATCAGGAGATCAATCTCTCCGGGCACTCCAAAGCTTTCATCGGCAAGCTGAGTGCTGCCAAACTGTGGCAAAAGTAATTTATTTACCGCAGTGGTAGGCAATGAAGCCGTTATCTCGTCCACAACTAACGCAGAAATATCGTAACTGACGTTGTTGTCAAAACGAGAATAAAACGTTATTTCAATGGGACAACTATCAACCGGTTTCTTAATACCTCCGAATCCATTCACATAGGTACGACCCGACTCGGTTAATTTTAAACCTAATTTATTACAGCAATTTTTGGTAATAAAATTACTTTGGGAAGCTGGATCGATTAACGCGCGAACCATTTGTCTATCTCCAGAAGCGTCGTACATAATTACCTGAGCCGTCGGTAGTAACTCTGTCGTAAACTGTTCATTCATGTCAACCGTATTATTAACAAACACAGATAAGCCCGATGGCACAGTATCCGTAGCAGTCGCACCGCTAGCACTCGCCGCCGCTTGTGATAATGCAGGACGAGCGGTATGCGCGGGCGCGGCGTGTGAGACGCTCGGCTTGGCGATTACCGAGTTATCTGGCTTAACTACGCGGGAATTTTCAAAATGCAAACTCCTGTTATGCGCTTTCGAACAAATGCTACAGTTGTTTTTCGATGAACAAGGCGATATTTTATGAGAAAGAGAAAGACAACGAATACAAGCGTCGTTATCTTTTACGCATTTATAACGATCGTGAGGATTCATTTTGTTGAAAGTGTCACATTTATAAAGATGCGTATGCGATAAACCTTCACATAAGCATTTCTTACGTACTGACTTATCAATTGTACTTACATAAGTTAGTAATTTCGGGGCAGGCTTAATGCTGCTATTTTTGTTATTTTTAGGCTGATTAGCCGAAAGCGCATTTGAATAAGTGCGCTCAAACACTTTAGCGCGATTCGCCATAAAATCTATGAATCGATCAAAGGTAGGTAATGTATTCACTAATTTAGTTTCGAACGCTCTAACGGACTCAAAATCTATCTTTGTCATAGCTATATGCAATAAAATTAAATCACTCAGCTGACCATCATCCAACTTCAAGCCTTTTAAAGCGCTTACAGCGCTTGCGAATTTATTATTAAACATTTCAAAGTTTCCCGCGGAAGCTATTTGAAAAGGCTTGAAATCGAATATTTGGTTTAAATAAGCTGAAATCAGCATGCGCTTATCTTCGAACTTGTTTACTAGTGTGCGTAAAATTAACTCGTAATTATCTGCGCACGGAGATATGCCTGCGATCGCCGACCTAGCCTTTCCCGTTAATTTCGGTAATAAATAGTACAATCTCTCGGCATCTGTGAGCGACGGATTATCATGCACTACACTTAAAAACGTCGTATAAAACATTTGCCATGATTTTATATCACCATCAAAATCTAGAATCTGAATCGGTGCTAGTTTAGGTTTCGCTTTAAGTAGGTCAGCGCTCGACTTGTGAGGCGCGCACGTACTTGTTAATTTAGACTGAGTTCTTTTAATTGCACTGTACAGCGTCTCAAAAGCGTACAGACAGCTGTAGTTCGGTTTCGCGGAAGGATCTAATTCCAATAATCGAACATTATAATCGTCAACAATCGATTCGTACTTATCCCGCAACGAGTCAACTTGCGAGGATTCGTCGAGAAAACGTTCCTTCCCGTCACCTACTAGTGTATCGGATTGCGTAGATAAATCAAATATTTTCTGAACAATCTCGAATATAGCTTCGCGTTTCGATAACAATATACATAACCTAGGATCGCGAATCTCATCACCACAAGCGGAAGCTAACGAATCGTTACTCGATTTACGTACAGGTTTCGGAGGCATTGTGATAACTTATCAGTAAACAACAAAGCAATGTCAATCAACTGCAGTAAATTACGCAAAAAAGATTCGTTATCTTCAACTAGTGTAGGTATATCAAATTAGTTATAAAATGCATGTAACTTATGCTCAAATATATACTAATTTAAATTATAATATAAATATATATATATCTGTTAATAATTTATAAATACGTATAAGAAAAATGCAAGTAGGTCGTTAAAATATATTCGTCATTATTACACGAACAAATTAAGATGGTGAGCACGCGCAATGCGTAACACTCACACGAGTAGGCACGTAACTTGGCCGGGTTATACTTCGAGCATTACTTGCACTTATCTTTTTGACATATTGATATTCGAAGGTAGTTATTTCAAATTATGATTATGAAATGATTATGAGACCACGAAATATGGTTTGAAAGACCCACTGAGTGGCACAAAGGCCAGTTTATATGCTAAAAGGATCGATTATCCGGCTCGAAGGACCAACTATGGTGCCGCCAAAATATAACGATGGGCAACGTAGGCCCAGTTTGATTGAGTGGACTGTATAGGTAAAGAAAAGGGGTGGAATATGAGGAACTTACGTAGGAAGGGGGTCGGATCCAAACACAGACGTAGGCTCCTCTCCTTCGACGACGGCACCATATGAGAATTATGGGCTTATCAGCCCCAAGCACTTTGGGGACTGAAGTATTCTTGAGTCTTCTAATCACTAGTATACACCTTTCACACGACACTGGCTTCTGATAGCTCCAGAAATACCATGCACTGGTTCACTGTTCAAGGGTTGATCGATAACTCCGAAGTCCTTGATACCCGACAAGTCCAGGTACAGTAAATTAGCGCGCGCGCGTGCGGTTTGGTGATGTCTAGTACGGCCGACGTAATGCGGATGACTGCCTGTATCTTTTTACAGGATGGGAAGGAGAGGGTGGACAGACAAAATTGAATGCGTCAAACGAAACGTTGACATGTCAAATATTATTGAAAGATGGCGACACCACATTCGTTTCTTAATGTATTTTAACGACGCCTTCAGTTTTGCTGATGAATATAATAATATAATTTAATTTCATATAATATTATTTAATGAATGTAATAGAGTGATAATATAATGTAGTAAATATAATAAAATGATAATGTAATGTAATATAATAATAATAAAAAAATGGTTGCCTGTAAAGTCGGTTTTACGGGCGAAGATTTTACGTGACAACGTCTGCCGCGTGCTGCGCGCGCGGCAGACCGATCATAGTTGAGTGGGAGAGAGACGCAAGGCATTCGGCGGGCCTCTCTCTCGTTCGGTGACTCATCGTAACGTTACCGGGCGTTACACTTTTTCATAAGTGACTCCCAGCCGCAACCTAATTTAAGACGTTGTCACGTCAATAATTAATAATTGATTTGTTAGGATAAGTAAATTAAAGCATGTCATAAATATTTGAAATTGTAGTCCTATTACATGATGTACGACATTCTAATCATTGGAAGGAACTAACCTCCATGACACGGGCGCTCGGTCCAGTTTGAGGATTAGGGAAAATAAATTATGTACAGCATTTAATGAATAAAAATATTTTGATTTTTTTTTACATGCCATATAAAAAAACCGTATAAAAAAGGGTTTTGCATGAGTTGCGTATGTTTTACAGAGTCCCCTTAGTTTTATACATTCTAATAAAGTTAGTTTAAATATAGACTCATTACCAAACATGTAGTATATGCAGCTGTTTTCTGTGGTAACAAAATATTTTATCATTTTTATTATTATTATTATTATTTTAAGTCTACTTTCATAAGACTTTCTAGTTCTTTTTGACGACCTTGTTGGCGTAATGGTTACCATGCCGGTCTGCCAATCAGAAGGTTCTGGGTTCGATTCCTGGCCCAGCCAACATCTTTATGCTTAACTAAATTTGTTGGCTGTGGGTCTGGGTGTTTAATATGTATCTATGTAAAATTGTATGTATGTATACCTATGTAGTATATCAGTTGTGTTAGCTACCATAATACGAACTAGAAATGGTTCAGTATGGGATTAATCAGCCGTGTGTGAAATGTGTCCTAGTATTTATTTATTTATATATATTTACTTTCATAAGTAGTTTTAAATAAGCGACGCATGAGATAGCAAGAGCATGCCTCGTCTGGAATTGCTTTCCTTGAGGTTGCTGCCTTAAAACACCAATAAAAGAGCAAGAAAAATTAAAACAATATCCAATTTAAATATTGGTAAGCTCACCATCCAGGCTATCACTACGTGGCAGAGTTTCCAAAATACTGGTAGCATTGTCCCGTTGAATAGCTTAACCCAGTCTTTGTAAGAAATAGCTGCCAGCTCTTGGATCTCCAGAAGCAAGGACTAACTGATTCTTAATGTTTTTACAAAGGAAAGGAATGAAAGGAATAGCGTAAAATAGGTCTTCGGCATATAAATTGGAGGTAAGAAGATTAAATAAAAATATCTTTACATTTTTTTTTGTATCGGATGACAATAGACCTAACGTCTCCACGGACAGCGCAACAAATTCATAGTTTGCGCTAATCCGTGAATACTTTCAATATTTGTTAATTTGGACCTGCTGAGCAGCGGCCTCCGCGCTGTAGTTATCTATTAAGGGTCTAGTAGTTACCTATTAAAAGTCTAGTAGTTATCTATTAAGAGTGTAGCAGTTATCTATTAAGAGTCTAGTAGTTATATATTAAGAGTCTAGTAGTTATCTATTAAGAGTGTAGCAGTTATCTAGTAAGAGTCTTAGTAGTTATCTATTAAGAGTCTAGTAGTTATCTATTGAGGGTCTAGGAGTTACCTATTAAGAGTCTAGTAGTATTATGTATTCAGAGTATATGAGTTATCTATTAAGAGTCTAGTAGTTATATATTAAGAGTCTAGTAGTTATCTATTAAGAGTCTAGTAGTTATATATTAAGAGTCTAGTAGTTATCTATTAAGAGTCTAGTAGTTATATATTAAGAGTCTAGTAGTTATCTATTAAGAGTGTAGCAGTTATCTATTAAGAGTCTAGTAGTTATATATTAAGAGTCTAGTAGTTATCTATTAAGAGTCTTGTAGTTATCTATTAGAGTCTAGTAGTTATCTATTAAGAGTAATCGTCTTTAAAACAACAAACTCACCCCGTCCGGACTTTGTTTCTTAACTTCACAAAACTCGTTGAGTACATCTTGTAACTTCTTTGTTGAATCTGAAAATAGAAAGTAACATTCATTTACATTCATTTTAAAGTAAATTGGATCGACTTTGAGTAAGAAGAAAGTTCTTCAAACGTCTCAAAAAGACTGCCACTTTTTAAAGCCCGTGGTGCATGTAGCTTGGCTAGGGTGATCTGACGCGATCATCGAGGTTAAGCAACGGTCAATGCCGACAGTATTTGGATGGGTGACGATGCACAAGGCTGTCTTTTAAAAATTGGCCAAGTGCGAAGTGGACTTGCGCATGCAGGGTTCCGTACTATTGTTGTATGGGAGCCGCCCTTTAATATATACTTTTTTAATTTTATATTTTTTTTTAAGATAATATACATTCAAATATGTTGTAAAAGTTTTAACGGTCCAGTAGCTTCCGTTATTGATACATAGCTAAAAAATACGAAAAAACACGTTTATTGTTTGGGGACCCCCTATATATTTTAATTTTATTTATTTTAGTATTTGTTGTTATAGCGGCATGGGAAATACATATATTGTGAAAGTTTCAGCTTTCTAGCTATTACGGTTTCTGAGATACAGCATGGGGACAGACAGAGAAACAGCGGAGGCTTAGTAATAGGGTCCCGATTTTACCTTTTAGGTACGGAACCCCAAAAAGGGTTATGTTAATATCCTACCTGTTTAATATCTGAGTTTGCCCGTCAAACAAGCTTGATTCTCCCTAAGCTATAGATTTAAAGATACTAAAAACTCCTAACGCCTGAACTTAACAATTAGCTAAGCACAATAAAGATTCCACAGGGACGATAGATTTATTGCAAAACATAGATTATATATACATATACAATATACATAATATGTTATTCAGCAGGAAAGGTAAAGTAATTGCAATTATGTATAATGGAAAGATCACCCGTATGTGTGTTGACTATATAAACAGTATGGGATGTTTATTTTTGTTTAGAATTGAAAATTTGGGACTGTTGGGACCCAACGCTCGTAAGATTTTTTTTAAAAGTCTCTCCACGCGGCTGGTGGATAGAACCGAAGACCCAAGAGCTGTTGCTAGGTCAAAGTTGTAGCGTCTGTAGCTCGGCAAGCTAAAGTGATCTGTCACGATCATCAAAGCTAAACCACGGTCAATGCGGACGGTGTTTGGATGGGTGACCATGCACAAGACTGTCGTTTTTCAAATGGCAAAGGAGTAATATATTCATACTATTAAACTGTTACTTACTAATCTTTATTGACCTCATATAATACAGGCAAAAGTTAGTGTGTCTGTTTGTTACTTATTTACGCATAAACTGCTGAACCAATTTCGATGAAATTTGGCATGGGGATAAGCTAGACCTAATGACAATTATCTGACTGATGATTAGTTATAACAATTATTTTTTTATCCTAGATTAACATCGCGGGGCGCAGCCAGGCTATAAGTATAACGTTTGAGATACCTAATATCCTTCGAATCCTAATATTAGTCTTCTCCAATTTCGATGAAATTTAGTATGTAGATAAGCTAGATCCAATGACAATTATCGGACAGATGATTAGCACAATGACCTTTTATCCTAGATTAACCTGGGTAACATCACAGGGCGCAGCTAGTCTATAATTATAACGTTTGAGATACCTAATATCCTTCGAATCCTAATATTAGTCTGCTCCAATTTCGATGAAATTAAGTATGTAGATAGGCTAGACCCAATGACAATTATCTGACTGATGATTAATTAACACGATGACTTTTTATCCTAGATTAACCTGGGTAACATCGCAGGGCGCGGCTAGTCAATAATTATAACGTTTGATATACCTAATATCCTTCGAATCCTAATATTAGTCTGCTCCAATTTTAAGTACCTCGGCTCTCCCTTTCAAAACGACGGCGATATTGACCGAGATGTATGAAGGCGAATAAACGCTGGTAGGTTGAAATGGCGACAGGTCTCTGGAACAACTTGTGATCGGAGGACCCCCTTAAACTTAAGGGGAAGATCTACAAAACGATAATTAGACGTACTGTCGTACTTTATGGATCTGAATGTTCAGCAGCAAAAGTGGTGCATGAAAGAGGATTGCATGCGGCAGAGATGAGAATGTTCAGATGGATGTTCAGAAATGAGTATATTAGAAGAAGTTTGAAAGTAGATCCAGTGACAGAGAAAGTGAAGAGCAGAAATTTATCTCGGTAGGGCATGTAATGCGTAGAGAGGAAATGCATGTGACTAGGAGAAGTATGGATATGGTTGTACGAGGTAGCGGAAGTAGAGGTCGACCTAGGAAGACGTGGCTGAATTGTGTAAATGAGGATATGAAAGAAAAGGGAGTGAATGTGGATATGACAGCTGACAGAATCGTGTGGAAGAGGAAAACTTGCTGTGCCGACCCCACCTAGTGGGAAAAGGTTGAAGAAGAAGAAGAAGAAGAAGATAATATCCTTCCGCCCATACTGCGGTCGCTCAGTATGGTGGCTTGCAATCCTGTTAGCATGGCAAAGCGATGGTATTAGCAAATGAATATAACTTAACTTGGTAAGTTAGTACAACATATTCAATACATTAGAGATAATTTATTAATGGCAAATTGCATGTGTCCTTAAGAGAATACTGTAGTACATTAAAAATGTCACAAAACATAGGATCAATAGCCCCTAAATCATATTTAAAACTAATGATATCCAGGGATTAGAATAGTAGAATAATTAATATGTTTAAAGAGAGCTGTATTGTAAAAATCCCAATGTCAAACCAATTTTTTGACGACCTCGTTGGCGTAAAGGTTACCATGCCGGACTTCCAATCTGAAGGTTCCGGGTTCGATTCCCGGCACGGCCAACATCTTTGTGCTGAACTAAATTTGTTGGCTGTGGGTCTGGGTGTTAAATATGTAGTACCTACTCGGTTGACCGAGCTTTACTCGGTACATTTTTTTTCTTTTTCAATATGACATTTTCTAAAAATTATTCCTAGCTATATCAATTTATCGCCCCCAAAACCCCTATACTAAATATTTTGAAAATCGTTGGAGCCGATTCCGAGATTCCAATTATATATATAGATACTAGCTGACCCGGAAAACGTTGTTTTGCCTTAATAATTATTTCTAAATATACCCGATTCTCAGACCTACTGAATACGCATATAAAATTTGGAAAAAATCGGTCAAGCCGTTTTGGACGAGTACGGTAACAAACACTGTGACAAGAATTGCTCATTTAAAGATATAAGATAAGATATATAACATATATGTTGTGTTAGCAACCAGAATACGAACTAGAAATGGTTCAGTATGGGGCTAACCAGTCGTGTGTGAAATGTATCCTAATATAATTATAAATAATTTAATTTACAGCGGCAGACACTCGGTTTTCTTTTCACACTCGGTCACTTTTCTTATTATGTGTCTCAATATCTTATGATAATTATGTATTGACAGTAACTTACACGAAGCTAGTTCTTGTAGCTGCTGGAACTCGGCGGGGGAGAGTTTGTCCCACTGGAAGCTGCTGCCCTGCTGGTTGGGCATCTCCACCTGACAACAATTATCATTGTCATCATCAGCATAGTTCATAGTTATTTTTTGATAACTGAGATTCGATAGGCTGCGTCTTTAGTACATAAATAAAAAGCCTTACTTTTTTCTACAGGTACAAAACAAATTTACATTATATTGGCGACGTCCCTTCCTCAACTGTTTCCTTGATGCTTGTGTAAACCAACTAGATCAATAATTTTGTAAGTTTTATATGGGCAAATAAGCTCGAAAAAAACGTAATTACTTCATGTTGAAATATGTTAGGTAGTGGTCCCACCGGCGACGATGAACGAGAAACGAGTAGAACTAGAAACTATAAACGAGTTGGCGATCAGCGGGAAGCGAGTGTAGTTTCGATAGTTTTGTCGCCGGACTATAAGCGAGTGTGTTAGTGCGACGAGCGATTACTCGCGCCACTCGCATCGTACGCCATTCAATGCCGCACTGTATAGAAATGATGAAGTGGGCGAGTATCGCTGAGCGAGTTTATTTTTGAAAGCTCGTCGCTTAAGCGATAAAACTAGTAAAGCGAGTCGTCGCCGGCAGTGTGAACAGTCAGCGATCAACTATTTGTATGTTTATCTCTTTTATTTACACGGAATGTTATATCTATTGAACGTTTCTTGAGCGAGAAAATAGTCGATGATTAACCGTTTACTCGCCGTTGGTGGAGTACCTCTGCCTTAGGATTAAATAATTTACACGACGAGTATCATTGTTGCTGTTTATTTGTATTTATGAATAAAGATACAGTAGAATCTCTTTAAGTCGAACCTCGATAAGTCAAAAACCTCCAAATGTCGAAAAAAATATTTGTTCCCTTCCTTCCTTCAAACACTAAAACCTCCATTACTTGAAATCTTGACCCTCTGTTAGTCGAAATAATCACCGAGTCCCTCCAAGCTATTTTGGTACATATTTTCACTCTACAAGTCGAAAAATTAAACATGACCTCTGCATTTCGAACATAGCAACTTTTATTTTACAATCTTTACAACTTGTTCATTTGGAATTTATTACCTCTATTGTTTGAACAAAATTAAGTTACTGACTTTAAGAACTTGCCGACAATGTGATTACACTATTGTTTCTTAGAAAATATTTTAGGAGTATACGATAATAACTTTAAGACTCACGTAAGCACGTGTTTGCTTGCTTGGTGTCAGGTGTTCAATTTTGATTTCCTTTGAAATTTAGCTTAGCTTAATTTTTATTAGCGGAACTTCATTGTTTTTCGAAAACTATCTAGATGCCATTCCGAATCGAATGACACCTCAATCATAATTTTCGGAGACTGCTGAAAAAAGTTGACCAAAAAGGCACTTGTTGACTAGACTATTCGACTTCTGTCAAAAGTAGTTTGGTTCTACTGCAATACACATCAATTAGTACAACAGAACAACATTACTAACCTAATTTACAACAGAAAAATAGAAATCCTCTATAAGTTAAAAACTCTTTAACCCGAATTTTTTGGCGTCTCCCTTGATGTTCGACTTATAGAGGTTCTACTTATTTTAAAACTGAAACTGCTTTTTCTGTTCGAAGGCTAGTGGTAACCGCTTTGTAAACATATTATGAGCTCCACATTTTGCAAGACATCCATTGTTGGGGCCGTGATGGATGGTGGGATGATGTTTACTTGTGAAGGACAAAGGCTCGCTTAATGGCTTTACAAGATGGATTTGTTCAAAATATTGTCTTCTAGATTCTTGCAATAATTTTATATACAGAAAGTTATAAGATATAAATACAAATCATTTATTGATAACACCAAAGTTACATTTTGACTTGTAACTTTGGTGTTATCAATAAATGATATGTATTTATTTGTACAAGTCAAATAATATGATATCATTATAAAAGTATATGATATGTATCATTGTCAATTTTCAATTATATTCTAGTAATATAATATCATTAATTTTTATTTATAAGTGACGTGTATTATAATATAAATATAATCTTTTATCGGATAATTTTGACTTAAAATGTATAAATATTTTCAATTAAAATATAATACTATAAAGTCATTAAATAGTATATTATTATGATATTAATCAAATGTCAATTTTCACTTCTAATTCCAGTAATATAATATCATTACAATAGTATATGATATGTATCAATGTCAATTTTTAATTATATTCTAGTAATATAATATCTATCATTACAACAATATATAATATGATATTAATCGAAAATGACAATTTTCACTTCTAAAATATCATACAATAGTATATGATATAAATCAAATGTAAATTTTCAAATCTAAATAATCATTTATATTATAAAAAGTTTTATCTACCTAATAGCCAAACCCTGAGTGTAGTGTTAAAGCTGGCGGTGGAAGGTGCATCCCGGACAGTCGCGGGTACGCGGTTGTAGATCGCGGGCCCCAACACGTAAACGGACCTCTCCAATTTCACAAGTCTATGTACCGGCGTTTTCAGTTGCATCTTCTTCACGTTGCCACGTAAATCCCACGTTTAGAATAGACGAGCCCGTTGGTGTAATGGTTACAAACTCGTTGTACGAGTACATAGTGCGTACTCGAACTCTTTTGCTTCAAGGTTTATCTTGTATATTTTTAATGAATTATTATGTAAAATATCCTTATGAAAGTAGCTAAGTTTTATCATAGACTATTAATTATTGCACGCCGGTAGGCAGAATAAGGTGCATTTTTTCTTGAATGGCTTAAAATGTGAATCTGGCACAATAGGTAAGCAAATCAACTTTCGTCGACACCACGTAATGTTAGAGTTTAGTGTTGAGCGTATTTACATGTAATTTTTTCAAACTTTGTTTTTAAGAGCTAAGAAAGATAAAAAGTCTGTAAGTAGCAATATTAATTAAGATACATTTAAATTTGGACAGTGTCCATCTTATTACTTTGTTAAAATGTCAAACTTTTTCTCTGACCCAATATCTGTCTGTACCTATACCACTAATATTCGCAATAAATTGATTTGAATTTGTTTTGATTTGAATTTGAATATATATGTCAGTATATCAGTCTTGCTAGGTGGTGAGTCAGAACTAGGTTATCACACAATCGATAATGTTATCACTCGGGTCAGGTGTGTGACCGGACAACTTCGCTGCAGGGCATAGATACGTTGCTCCGTGAACTTTACATGAACTTAGAATAGTAAACATCAAAACAGTGCTAAAATTAAGGCTTCAAATCTAGAGTAAATAGGTTCCTTCTAGGCAAGCGTGTTACATCATAGACCACAGTCAAGCTTAACATCAGGCTAGCCAATGTCAAACGCAAGCCTATTCATCAATAAAAAAAAAGTATAATATTATATTATATTAGGACACATTTCACACACGGTTAACCCCATAATGAACCATTTCTAGTTCGTATTATGGTTGCTAACACAACTGATATACTACATGTACATATTTTATATAGATACATATTTAACACCAAGACCGACAGCCAAAAATTTTGGTTTAGCACAAAGATGTCGCCCGGAGCAGGAATCGAACCCGGAACCTTCTGATTAGCAGTCCGGCATGGTAACCTTTACGCCAACTAGGTTGTCAAAGTAAATAGTTGATTTCCTACTGCCCTGCAATACAGGCTACTTGTAAGTACTACAGCAGGGCCGTAGGGCATCCTACAACATACGAGTTAATCTTCTTCTTTCTTACAACGTACGGGTTAATCTTCTTCTTATTCTTCTTTCTTTTAAGAAAGATGGAAATTTTTTATATTAGATCTTCTTCTAATATATAAAATTTCCATGTCAGAATGTTAGTTACCGTACTCCTCCGAAACGGCTTGACCGATATTTACCAAATTTTATATGCGTATTCAATAGGCCTGAGAATCGGCTACTATCCATTTTTCATACCCTAAGTGATAAGGGTTGTTCACACTTAAATTTTTAAGGCATAACAACGTTTGCCGGGTCAGCTAGTATATTTATTATAATTATTAATTGAAATTAAATTTAAAATTTGTATTATATTCATGACATCTAAGCAATTATGTTTCAATTCAATTGATATGTAATAATCTAAAATTATGAAATTTAACTCATCTTTTATGACACATATTATGAATTATTAATGTATTAATGTATTATTATGAATTATAAACTTAGTTAATATGAATCTATTATTATTTTATTCTAATTGTATCAGTCAAATTATTGGATTATTTTGGGAAGGACTAGCTGCCAAGGCACGGGCTAACGCCTATTTTGGCAACTAGAGCTTAATGTTAAAAATATGTATTTTTTTGGTGCCAATAAATTATATTGAATTTTTTTGAATAGAAAATTTCCATGCCACAATGTTAGTAACCGTACTCCTCCGATTTTTACCAAAATTTATATGCGTGAATACGCATATAAAATTTACGGAACCCTCAAAATAAATTATTCCCTTGGTCACGCGATCACGCGTGAACGGCTAGGACATAAATACTTTATATCGATACATATTTAACACCCAGACCGACAGCCAACAAACCTAGTTGCTAGTTACCGTACTCCTCCATTTCGGAGGAGTACATTGTGATATGGATTTTTTATATGTAAGAAGATAATTATATGTATTCAGAAATATATAAGAATGCAAGTACACAATTTTCCCCCAAAAAAGGATATCGAGTTAAAACTTTTTTACGTTTCGCGGTTTTTGTTACTCAAACTTCGTGAGGCGCATCCATATGTATCCATTTCCAGTACAAATAATGGATGAAATCGAATTCGGGTGCGAGTTTTCGTGAAACCAGTAAGGACATTTTGAGTTTTTCGTTTCGTTTAAAGAAAAACATGGGACAGGGTTTTGTCAAAGCATAGCCTTATTTATGCTTCGCTTATTTTACTTTTTTGGTTTTACCTATCTATAATATAATATAATTAGTTTATTTAAAAATGTGATAATAGTCTAAGCAATAACTATTTCATCAATAAAAAAGGCAAATAAAAAAAAGAGAAAGAATACTGTAAACTGCAAAGTATGGCAAAAAACTATAAAAAATATAAACTAAGATTAGTAAATAAAGAAGTGTGTTTGGTAGATGAAAAGGTGTAAAGTTTGTTATATACATTGCATCTCCGTCGAGATCCCTAAGTATCGCACAGGCCGATTCGCTTCTAACTTTCTTGTGAGGACTGCAAAACTTTGGAATTCTCTTCCTGAGTCTCTGTTTCCTGAGAAGTACCACCTGGGGGTCTTCAAATCTAGAATTAATAGCTATTTTCTAGGTAAGCGTGTAACATCGTAGACCATAGTATTGTTTAACACCAGGCAAGCTGTGGTCACACGCAAACCTATAAGTTATAAATAATAATAGTTTAAAAAACTAAAAACCACGCTTTTTATAGAAAACCGTAATTTTATCAAATAAGTGAATTGTCATCGGTCCTCAATAAATTTACAAAGTTTGAACGAAATGTGGCCGTAAAGTGGGTCAAAATCGCGCCCAAAGAAGTCGGTTACAAACAAACATACGGGTGAAGCTAATATAAAGCGTGTAAAAAAAGCTTTTTTGTCGAATACCTCAAACATAGAACAAAAAGCTTTAGTATTTATTTACTTACAAACATTCGTTTGTATAATTATGTAAATCTGAAAGTTTCCATACTGCTTATATATTATATTATGCAATGCGCGTGACAAGGCGTGAAAAGGGACTGAAAAGGGTACACAAAAGTATCACCTTTTGGGACATAAATTTCCCACTGAACTTTGAACTCTAACTTCGTGAAATAAGGTTGAATTTCTAATGGAGTTAAAAGTTGTTTAGCCAAAAACCCGCAGAAACTTTTGATTATTCTGTGGTCTAATGATTGTATTATGAGACATTAAGCTTCGTTTCTTTTTTGATAAAACAATGTAAGAGTTAAAACAAAAGTCAAAAGACATTTTTACTAACCTATGTTTATAATGGTGGCTATATATTTTTACTAGTTGGATAATATTATTTTGTATCTATATGATAGTAATATATTTTTACTAAAATACATATAAGACTCGTAAAATAGAAAACTTCTGAAAATGTGGGTAAATTGTTTTTCAAATTTCAACGGTTCTTCTTTCTCGTATGAGCTAAGTGGACAAGCTCTGGTGTCGAGAGTTTTCAAGCCGCCCGAAGCCCTCTGACTTGGCTTAACGACTGCTTGTCTAAGACAAACAGCCCGGACCTACATTTTAACGTGTCATACTCGTCTAAAGCGACAGCAATACTTCAAATATTTAAAATATGATTTTCTAAACTAATATTATAAAGAGGAAATGTTTGATTGTTTGTTTGTTTCTTTGACGCGAATAGGCTCCGAAACTACTGGACCGATTTGAAAAAATATATAACCGTTGGGAAGCTACTTTATTCCCGAGTAACATTTATCTATCTACTTCTATCTAGGTAATACCTATCAACTTCTACTGTCCAATTAGTATCTTTGTCAGCTCAAACTGCTGGTCCTAGGGGTATGAAATTTGGATGGAGGGTGTATATTTCTTTTATTTCCGATCCCGGCCCTACACCAATGACTTGTTTTTCAAGTTATGTTTGGATTTGCACTCGCTTTACGGTGAAGGAAAACATCTTGAGGAAACCGGCATGTTAGAGAACTGCAATATCCGACTAAGACGTGTGTTATTCGCCAACCCGCACATGGTCAGCGTTGTGGATTATAGCCTATATCTCTCTCTTCTTGAGAAGTGACTCCATTCCCAGTAGTGGGATGCTTATGTTTTATGGTTATGCACGAAAATTCGATGGAAATCTGCGATGTACACATCGCTTATATAAGTACGAGGGTGAATCAAAAAGTTCTTAGAAGTGCATATATATGAAACCTTTTTGGATCAAGTTCTATATTGAAATTAAAGAGTGTCTATCACACTATATTTATGCAGACTGTCACTTGTTTTTGTCAGTTCGTTCGCATGTAATACATTTTTTTGTGCAACGAGTTGCTAAAAAGTTAAAATTATGGATAAAAGTGAGTTACGTGCGGTGATAAAATATCTCAGTTTGAAAAAAATGTCTACGAAGGAAATTTTTTTGGACATTCAGCAGACATTAGGGGGTGATGCTGTACCCTATTCTACGGTTGCGTACTGGATGGCTGAATTTAAAAGAGGTAGATCAAGCTGTAAAGATGATCCGCGTTCTGGGCGGCCTTCAACCTCCGTTACAGAAGAAAATGTCAAAAAGGTTGAGAATCTGGTTTTGGTAGACAGAAGAATGACTATAAAACATATAGCTGAGATCCTAAAGATATCTTTTGGTAGCGTTCAACCAATTTTAATTGATTCACTGGGGTTCAAAAATGTGTCTGCAAGATGGGTGCCACGAATGTTAACCGACGAAAACAAAAAGCGACGTTTGGAAATTTCCAAGCGTAATCTCAAAATGTTCCAGCGTGATTCGGATAATTTTTGCCGTCGTCTTGTCACCATGGATGAAACGTGGGTCCAATCCATTTTAATCCTGAAACTTAAAGACAAAGCATGTCTTGGAAACGACCATCCTCTCCATCCATTAAGAAATTTCGAGTTGATCCTACCGCTGGCAAAGTTATGGCCTCTGTGTTCTGGGATAGTGAAGGAATCCTTTTTATTGATTACATGCCAAAAGGCCAGACGATTACTGGACCCTATTATGCAAATTTAATCCCGAAAGTGCGTGAAGCGATTAAAAAAAAACGTCGTGGAAAACTGTCGTTGGGCGTGTTGTTCCTTCAAGATAACGCTCCTGCTCATCGATCGGAAGTTGCGCTCAACGCAATCCGCTGTGCTGGCTTCAATCTCCTTGACCACCCACCATATTCTCCGGACTTAGCCCCAAGTGATTTTCACTTATTTCCAAAATTAAAAGAGGAAATTCGTGGAACAAAATTTCACGATAATGACGCGGTTATAGCTGCCGTAGAGGACTGTTTCGAGAGTCAAGAAAATATTTTTTTTCACAAGGAATGAGGAAGTTAGAAACGCGTTATTCTAAATGCATTGCATTGCAGGGAGATTATGTAGAAAAATAAAATATTATTATTTAAATCTTTGCATTTTTTAATATTGATTCCAAGAATTTTTTGATTCACCCTCGTATAGTCTTGATCCGCGCTCGGCAGAGGGGAGCACTTTTCTGGCTGCCATTTATTACAAAAATAATAATAGCTTAAAAAAACTAAAAAGCACGTTTATCTGGTCGTTTTAAGTGGGTCAAAATCGCGCCCAAATAAGTCGGTTACAAACAAACAAACAAACAAAAATATAAAAAAAATGGAATTATTTTATTAAATTAGTGTATACTCAATAAATCTACAAAGTTTGAACGAAATCTGGCCGTTTAAAGTGGGTCAAAATCGCGCCCAAAGAAGTCGGATACAAACATACAGGTGAAGCTAATATAAAGCGTGTTAAAAACTTAATTTTACTCCTACCATTAAGTGAACTACTTAAATACCAAAAACTGCAAAAATGCAGTATAGTTATTTCTTTTTTACTTTTAAACCAATTTGAAAAACTTAACTTAACCTAAGCTAAACCTCAACTTGTGCTGTTTTGAACAAAAACTTGCAATTTTCCTTCGACATGTGAACATAAAACCATAAATTAAATTTTAATTCGTGCCGGATCGTTTCCGGACGTCCGGTGAATAACAACCTGTCATAACCTGAGCCAAGAGCGCGTGTACTCAAGTAGGGGGGCTGTGGGGCTAAACTGTGATAAGATAATCTTAATGTTAATATATATAAATCTCGTGTCACAATGTTTGTCCTCAATGGACTCCTAAACCCCTTAACCGATTATAATAAAATTCGCACACCATGTGCAGTTCGATCCAACTTGAGAGATAGAATAGTTTAAATCTCAAATTATAGTCGCAATTTTAATTTATTGCTAATTATTGTCTGTTATTATTTGACAGTCACAATTATCTGTTAACTCCAAATGATTCTAACAGATGTCGATACCTTTCGACTGGGTTGAGTAAGTAATCAATAGATGGCGCTGCTATGGTAAATCTACGAACGTGTCATATAAGCTACACTATCTATTTTTTATACCCCTAAGTTAGGCAAAACAACGTTTGCCGGGTCAGCTAGTATTCTATATATTATATTCCCTGAATGAGTTCATGACAGCGAAACTGACAGAATCTTCATTTTCATAATTATATTTTTTTTTTTTTTTTAGCCTATACTGTCCCACTGCTGGGCAAAGGTCTCCCCCAACTCCCTCCACGAATCCCGGTCGATAGCCTCCTCTCGCCAGGCATTCGAAAACTGGTCAAGATCGTTTTATATTTACCAATTATATTTTATTTTAACAAATACATTTACCAATATAGACAATAGTTTTATTTGAACTAATAGAACTGAAAAATAACCGTAGCTTAGGTATAGGATTTTACTCCCATAGCGCCTTAACTAATAAAATATCGTAATGTTAAAATGATGTTGACTTGTAAGCACAAGAATTATCATTACTCCGTATTTTTTGCAAAGTATAATTACCATTGTTAAGCAATAGTTATGACTATAATATAGTTATTGAGATATTCTTGTTCTTATTCTATGATGGGAGCGATCAGACCTGCACTGACAACCTGCAAGAGGCGTATTGTGCATTTCCCCCTACCAGCCTACCCAAGCCATCCAAGCTCCTTTAAATAGCGGAGCACGGTCTTGGGTCGCTGGCATACCTATTCCACTGTCATTGCGTCAGATGTTGTGGTACTTCTATTAAAACAGGAGGCGTCCGAGTATAGCGTAGTGTTTTGTTGAGATTCCATTGCTAGTCCGGTTTTCTCTCTTGTTTGGTTTATGGATTCACAGTGCAACAGCACATGTTCCACAGTCTCTCCTGAGTTATTGAGATAGACATTGTAATTTATATTTTGACTTGCCCTATATGACGCGATGTCTTGGTAAATAAATATTATTTTCTATTATACTATTAAACATTAGTTTTCTTCTTCGTATAAGCTAAGTGGCCATGCGAGGCGAGAGTTTATATTAAACATTGGAAATTAACTTCAATTTATACAATATATAACTGATTTTATTTATACGCAAATAGAAAGAATTATGACCAGATTTTTTTTTATATTGATAAGTCTGATTGGTACCAATGTAAGCATAAATATTTTAGACTTATTCTTTAGACGGTATTTAAGCAATTCTTTAAACATTTTTACTGTTTATTAATTATAATAATTATAGTTATGGAGCGATGACGGTCTGCCTCCATCTAGCAAAGGGATATCCCCCGGACAGATGTTGTGTCCGGAGACGGTCGTCCACAGGTCATGCATTGTAGCTAGGAGCAGTCGTACGCGCGTTGTAAATACCGCGCGCGCGATTCAGAACGAGCGCTCTGATAGGTAGCGGGCGATGAAGTGCGACAGAGACGCCACATAGTGAAGTCTAGTTAAAATACTTGTTTATTTTAAACAAATGAACTTTGCCCCTGGCACCCCAGTCCTTAGTTCGTTCATAAACGGTCAAAATGAAAAATAGCGGCCGCCATATTCAGGTAATACCCATTGTTGGTTTTACCAAACATCCCTTTGTCATATGTTATGAGGATATGAATAAATATTTGCTGAAAAATTAAAACGTACATTACATGTTTTACCAAGCACTGACGTAAAGACGGGGTGTTTTAAGTTTTACGTGTCTCTATTTATTTATTTATTTATTAGGCACTCAGACAGATTACAAACATTCATTTTAACATTACTAAACTACAAAGAACAAAAACAAGTCTGCAATCCTAAAAAGAGTACACAGCATGTTAGTGTAAACTTAATAATAAGGAAGGTTCAGATATACATGAAAAAGGGGTAATTTAAGTACTAAGCAATTTGACAATTTAACCTGTTACTTATATTATTTCTAAATTGACTCTATGTTTGTGTGTGTGTGTGTTTGTCTGTATATGTGTTTGTTATAGATTCCGAACGGACCACCTGATTTTAATGATGTCTTTAATGTTAAAAAGCGAGTGTGGCTCGCTGGTAATAACGTCTGCTTTTCAATCAAACGGCCCGTGGTTCGATCCCGGCCCTATACCAATGACTTGTTTTTCAAGTTATCTGTGGATTTGCACTCGTTTTACGGTGAAGGAAAACATCGTGAGGAAACCGGCATGTTTGAGGACCACAATATCCAAAGACGTGTGTCACCCGCCAACCCGCACTTGGCCAGCGTGTTGGATTATGGCCTATATCTCTCTCCTCGTGAAAGAAGGCCCCGAGTCCCAGCAGTGGGCTGCTTATGCTTTATGCTTTAATGTTGAAAAGTGTGCTATTCGAGAGTGTTTTTAGCTATTGATGAAAACTAATCAAAGATGGCCGCAGCTACAAAATGGCGGACGAATTTTTTACACAACAGCCTCATTATGGGTATCAAATGAAAGGAATAGAAAAATCTTTTGAAATACATTTTATCTTGGATTTTTTTACGCTGAATAGGTCAGCGCTTGACCACAATTCACCTGATGATAAGTGTTATTGACGTCTACGGTGGATCGCGCTTACCTAGAAGGAACCGGATCATTCTCGCCTTGAAAACCACTAGTAAAACATTTTTTTGGTGAAAAAGTAACTTAAACTTTGCGTACGTTTTTTCTAGGATTCTCACAGGTAGCACTGGAGAACGAAGTTTGTATAAATTACGACCTCGTTGGCGTAATGGTTACCATACCGCACTGCCAATCAGAAGGTTTCAGGTTCGATTCCCGGCACGGCTAACATCTTTGTGCTTAAACATCGTAGTTTTACTACTGCTAGCTAGGTTTCTTAAACTACTAATGAAGATCTTTCAAGATTTTACTTTCTTTCTTTGAAGTCTTTTTACGTTTTAGATACAGAACCCTGAAAAAAACTACACCCGCCATTTTGTGGCGGCCACCATCTTAGATCCATTTTCAAAGTCAAAGTAAACTTTCATAAAACATAGGTAAGAACAATCTCGACTAACAAACAAAAAACAATATCAAAATCGGTTCATCAGTTTGAGAGTTACGGTATTACAGACACACACACACACACACACACACATTATATATAAAGAGCCATGTAACACTTATAACACAACATTGTGTTTTCGTCTAGTGCATAAAACATAAAAATAACCTCTTTTACCGCTACCTGTTTCATAACCGGTTTATAAAATGCCTCAACCTTTTTTTCATACCAAGTTATCTTACATCTGTTCTCTATTCATATTTTTAATACTAGGACTCATTTCACACACGGCTAGCTATTCCCATACTGCACCATTTCTAGTTTGTATTATGGTAGCTAACACAACTGATTTATCACATATACAAACATTTTTTATACAGATACATAATTATATAACACCCAGACCCACAGCCAACAAATTTAGTTAAGCACAAAGATGTTGACCCACCCAAAGGCCTCTGACTTAGCTTAACGACTGCTTGAACTAAGACTAACAGCTGGGACATTCAATTTAACGTGTCATCCTATCCACGGTAGCGGCCAGATGAAAATTACACTTTTAAAACGACAGTCTTTTTCATGGCCACCCATCCAAACACCGTCCGCATCGACCGTTGCTTAGTTTCGATGATCGCGTCAGATCACCTTAGCTAGCCGAGTTACAGGTCCCGTCTAATGTTTGTGTTTGTAGCCTCGTCACTCCGAATAGAAGAAACAATTTTGATTTTGAACTTTAAAAATAAGTAAAAATATAAAATAAAATAACTATTTAAGTCTTCCAATACAACAAACGTGTTATTTTCCCATTTTATCAAAAGATAATGATACGAAACCCTTCATGTGCAAGCCCGAATCGCACTTGCCCAATTTTTAATTATTAAATGTTAGGCTGAGGCTATTTGCACGGATATTTATTCGTCCAATACCCGTACAAATAGTCACAGTTAAGAGGTAAGGTCCTTACAATTTCGCTTAATACATAGTAAAGCTATACAGCTATGGAATGAGTTACCATTACATATGAAAAAGGCTCAGTCACTGGATTCTTTTCGAAATTTGGTAAAAAACTGGTACTTGTCCTTGTAATCTAAATAGTATATATGTATTTTCGTAATATTGTTATATATTGTAATATTTAAATTTAGTATATTTTATGTAGTTGTATATTAGTAGGTATATATAATATATAGTATGTAGTATATTTTTTATACTTTTTTGTACTCCCCTCTCTCGTTTTTTTATATCACTGTCCTTTCTCTGGTTGCCTGGAAGAGATCGCTTTTAATGAATGAATGAATGAATGTTATTTATTTTCCAATAAGTCACAAAGATATTACATTTCACTTATAATACTAAACTTCAAATTGGAATCGTCAAAAGATGTCATTACAATAAATACAATATTTCTTAGCTGTAAAGGGGCCATTTAGCGATAAGGCCGCCATTTTCGGCACTAGTTTTAAGTTTCTTCTATGTATAACAACACGGGTCAACATGAAATTTGACTTTGATTGCAAAGCATTAAATTTCGGTAGTTTAGGTCGTAATAAGACGGAAAAAAAATATATGGCATGAAAAACTTTGCTTTTGTGCTTAGAAGACTGATTGAACGAAATTTTTAAAAATCTTGGATTTTAATTTTTGATTGAAAATAAAACTATTGAAATAAAAATGTTTTATTAAGTTTTACTATAAAATTAGCTCACAGAAAAGTGGAAAATAACGTAAAATTGCTCCCTTTTACTTTTTCTTTTATGTTTATAACTGCTTTCTCTCAATAAACCCCAAATATAATATTATTATTATAACTATCACAAAAGCAAACTTTATACCGAAAAAAGGTATTTTCTTTTCGTTTTTGTGCATAACTAACTGGAAAATATTAGTATAAACTTTAGGACAAAGAACGAAAATTTTTTTGTAGAGTCGTGTAATTTAATGTAATTAGTGGGAAATAAAGTATTTATCTATCTATCTAAATTTAAAACCACTCAAGACTTCTAAACCCATGCATGCAAAAGAGATGAAAGATCATTTATTTTTACGAAGCACGATAAAATACATTTTATTAGGGTTCGGAGGTCATTAAAATTGCTTGCACATGGGACTCGGCGGAACCCTTGAGAGTTGGAAAAATGGTGTCGTAAAAACATCTACTAAGTTGAAGAGATGCGAATGGAAATATCTTGGGAAAAGGATAAAGGAACAGTAAGCAAAGAACACAGACTTCATTTTGTTTTTTGCTATGCTTTCTTGTTCCTTTCTAAGGTTCCGTCTGTCTGTTTGTCACCAGGATTTATCTCAGAAAACATCAGATTGATTCCACATGAATTTATTTTGTGAAATACCTTCAGTCGCGCTTCGGGCGCTTTGCTCAAATATATGTCGCGGATTCAATTAGATTAGAATCAGCGTGGTCGTCGTCGTTGTCTGCCATTATGGGTTTTAATATTGTCAGTGCGCACATATGGCGCAGGCGCTGTTTCGTGGCAGACTGAAGCACATTCAAGTCAAACCGCGAGTGAACGCACTACCGACCAATAGGAAACAACTTCATTCGTACATTCACAATCGTTCCTTCAATCAGCACAGATAACAAACTCTTGCGTTCACAGTGCTGCCATTCGATAGGAAGGAACTACTAATCGAATAAATTAAAATAAAACATTCCTCTAACATACATATACTCGTATATACCGCTAACACTGTCATCTCTCATATATCAAAGCAGTACACTTGTTATCAAACTCCCAGTATAGCTGTCAGTCAGACATCAATAACATAAACGGAGTATGTTATACGAAACCTATTACGGATCGACATCGGATCGAGTCGCTATAGAGAACCGGGTATTACATACCCAGCTGAGAGCCGAGATGTGTCAAAAATAACAGAATGGAAAACTAAAACCAGAAGTTTTAAATATACGAAAAAAACACGCTTATTGTATGAGTATAATAATATTGTACTTTGTAAACTGTTATCGTAAGGCATATTATATACTAGCTGACCCGGCATACGTTGTTTTGCCTCACTTAGGGGTATGAAAAATAGAAAGTGTAGCTTATATGACACGTTCGTAGATTTACCATAGCAGCGCCATTTATTGATTACTTACTCAACCCAGTCGAAAGGTATCGACATCTGTTAGAATCATTTGGAGTTAACAGATAATTGTGACTGTCAAATAGTAACAGACAATAATTAGCCATAAATTAAAATTTCGAATATAATTTGAGATTTAAACTATCCTATCTCTCAAGTTGGATCGAACTGCACATGGTGTGCGAATTTTATTATAATCGGTTAAGTGGTTTAGGAGTCCATTGAGGACAAACATTGTGACACGAGATATATATATATATTAAGATTTGCACGAAACAAACGAATGCGTCGAAACCCGTTGGACGTATATCCAACGTTTTTAAAGTAAGTGTGACCGTTCGTTTCGTGCAAATAGATAATAATATTATTTTTATTTAAGTATTATAGTTTTAGCGGCACAGGAAATACGTAACTTATAAAAGTTTCAGCTTTCTAGCTATCGCGGTTTCTACGATACAGCCTGGAGACAGACAGACACACATAACATTACATCTTTTATTCGCTTAACAAAGTTAAATAATTGGTCAAGTGCAAGTAAGGCTCACGCATGAAGGGTTCAGTACCATTGTTGTATCGGAACCCCCCCTTAAATATTTATTTTATTTCAATTTTATAATTTGATTTGATAGCCAATATACTTGAATGTATTCTGTGAAAATTTTAAGTATCTAGCACCTACCGTTATTGATATAGTGCAAAAGAATAGGAAAAAACACATTTTGTTTTGTATGAGGACCCCCCTTAATACATTAATTTTTTTATTTTTAGTGTTTGTAGTTATAGCGGCACGGGAAATACATAAATATCTTGTGAAATTTTCAGCTTTCTAGCTATTACGGCTTCTGAGATACAGCCTGGAGACAGACAGACAGACAGTGGAGGCTTAGTAATAGGGTCACGTTTTAACCTTTTAGGTACGGAATCCTAATAAAATGAGCTATCTCCATCTATTGGCCATTCTACAGGCATTGATATTATCCGGTTTAGTATGATATAACCGGTTCTAACAAGTGATAACCAGTTTGTAATATGATAAGTTTCGAAGCGGATAGAGAGCCCCCGTACCATGGTAGGGGTTAAAATAATTTTATCTCCGAGGGAAAGGAGACTTGATATTTTTTTTCTGACAATAAATTAATTTTCGTTCTTTCTTTTTACGGTTCCGTACCTGGAAGGTAAAACGTAAAACGGGACCCTATTACTAAGCCTCCGCTATCTGTCAGGCTGTATCTCAGAAACCGTAATAGCTAGAAATTTGAAACTTTCACAAGATATGTATTTCCCGTGCCGCTATATCAATACAAAAACTAAAAATAAAAAAAATGAAATATTATGAAGCTAACCAAAAGTGTGTGCAATGTGTCCACTATACGTTCCGATTGCCGGTACTCGGGGCCTTCTCTCACGAGGAGAGAGATATAGGTCATAATCCACCACACTTGCCAAGTGCAGGTTGGCGGATGACACTCGTCTTCGGAAACTGTCAATATGTAACATCTAATTATTGAAGTGTCTAGATTTGGATTATAAAGCTAAACGCGTCAGCAAAACGTTACCCAGTGATACAAGGGTATCATAAGCCAATTATTTCACACATGATGGAAGAAATTAGTACTTGCACAATACTGCTTACCTTGCAAAATAGCAAAAGGTGCAGTACTTTTCCAGAAGGCTGCCGCAAAAGATTTTCTTTATCTTTACGGTAAATTCGATAAAAAGACACAAGATTAAGTCATTACAGATGTGTAACCTCATAAGGAAATTCTGTATTTTTCCTCAGAAACTTTGAACGATTCAAAGGAAAACCGTTTCTATTACTCTACATTTAGAGACCATTCTCCTATGTATTGTTTTTTGGGTACAATAAGAAAGTAAAATGCAGAGGAAACAAAGTCTTGTGGCTATAGGCTTAAAGTAGAATTTTCCTTACTATTAAGATCGAATAAAATAGCAAAGGTATTGTAAAATAATAAAACAATTTCCACTATAAATGTTGCAAATTTCTACCTATAAATTTAAGCGAATTTAAACTTTATTGGCATTGAATTTAAGGGCTGTTTTTGCTTTTATGATTGGATCTGATACAGGGTTCAGGTAAAGTACGAAAACTACCCTGTTCCCATACTGAACCATTTCTATTCATAATGCTTATGTTACTCAAGGATAATGTAGCTTCCCAACGGTGAAAGAATTTTTCAAATCGGTCCAGTAGTTTCTGAGCCTATTCGCGTCAAACAAACAAACCAAATATACAAACTTTTCCTCTTTATACGTATATTGGTACTAGCTGACCCGGCAAACATTGTTTTGCTTCACTTAGGAGTATGAAAAATAGATAGTAGCCGATTCTCAGACCTACTGAATACGCATATAAAATTTAGTAAAAATCGGTCAAGCCGTTTCGGAGGACTACGGTAACTAACATTGTGACATGGAAATTTTATAAATAAGAATAAATATATATTAGGACACATTTCACACACGGCTGGTTAACCCCATACTGAACCATAATAGTTCGTATTATGGTTGCTAACACAACTGATATACTACATATACATACATACATAAATATATTTTTATATAGCTACATATTTATCACCCAAACCCACAGCCAACAAATCTAACTAGATTTGTTACACATCTTTGTGCTTAACTAAGCACAAAGATGTTGGCCGTGCCGGGAATCGAAACCGGAACCTTCTGATTGGCAGTCCGGCATGGTAACCCTTACGCTAACGAGGTCGAGGAATATACATAGATCAAGGAAATTCTAAAACAAAAAAGCATTACATGAAAAATATAAAAAGAAAACTACCAAACACAAACTCATATGAGTTTGAAAACCATTTACGTTAGCAGTAACGGGATCAATAAGATAGAGCATTTCATGAAAAATATACAAAAAAAAATACCAAACACAAACTCATGTGAGTTTAAAACCATATACGTTAGCAGTAAGTGGATCAATAAGATAGAGCATTTCATGAAAAATATAAAAAGAAAAAAAAATGGTTGCCTGTAAAGTCGGTTTTACGGGCGAAGATTTTACGTGACAACGTCTGACCGATCATAGTTGAGCGGGAGAGAGACGCAAGGCATTCGGCGGGCCTCTCTCTCGTTCGGTGACTCATCGTAACGTTACCGGGCGTTACACTTTTTCATAAGTGACTCCCAGCCGCAACCTAATTTAAGACGTTGTCACGTCAAAAGAAAATTACCAAACACAAACTTATTTGAGCTTGAAAAAAAATGTACGTTAGAAGTAGTCCTGTACACGAAGTGTTTTGAAGTGCGCAGTCACGTTTCGATGTGGAATTATAGGCTTTGATTCCTCGCTGGTGGAGAGGGAGGGAAATATTATTATTTGGCAGTAATTACATACTTATTGGCTTAGCCGCATTCTGCCATAGATACTGGCAATTTCTATGTGTTTGATCATTTTCTTTCCATATTTTTCTTGTGACTCTCGCAATTTCTTTGAGGTAAATATTATGTTTGGTAATTTTATTTTTTATTTTTTCTGGTATTGCTTGTTTATTTTGTTTACGATTTTTCCTCGATCATAATATACCTATATTTTTTATATTAAGACTGATTTATACACTAATTGGCTTTGCCATAGATATTCCTCATCTCTTTGAGGTCAATATTGTATTAAGTAATTTTCTTTCCATGTATTTTCTTGTAATTTTTTTAATAGAATTTTCTCTGATCAGAATATAAAATATTAGCTTTGCCTTGCGGTGTCTCTCGCTTCCTGGTTTTTATTGGTTCAAATTCCTTATAAGTTATGCGTATTTTAACGCCTGTAGCTCAGCTAGCTAAGGTGATCTGACGCGATCATCGAAGCTAAGCAACGGTCGATGCGGACGGTGTTTGGATGGGTGACCATACACAAGACTGTCGTTTTAAAAGTGGCATTTTCGTCAAGGTGCTACTGTGGGTCAGCTGATTCGTTAAATTGCAGGTCTCGGCTGTTAGTCTTAGTACAAGCAGTTGTTAAGCCTCCTATCAATCAGAGCTGTCGTTCTGAATCGCACGCGCGGTATTTTCAACGCGCGTACGACTGGTCCAAGCTACAATGCATGACCTGTGGACGGCCGTCTCCGGAGACAACATCTGTCCGGGGGATATCCCTTTGCTAGATGGAGGCACATATTATGGGCCCAACCATTTACAATAAATTACCTGCTAATGTGACCGAGGCAACAAGTTTAGGTAGCTTCAAAGCTCGACTTAAACGCTGGCTTATCGAGGAAACTTTCTATTATATAGATGACTTAGTAAAAATTACAAAATAAGATAATATTAGTACTCGTATGTTGACATTGACATTGTGTTGACATTATTTTATTTTTGATTAATACATATGACATATTTGAACTCTGAAATGTACACATTAATATTTATATTTTTTTTTGTTATTATGTTTACAGCTTTTAATCGTTGATTATTAGTAGGAATAACTCCTATTATAATAAGTATGTTTGTTACTAAAAAATAATGTTTTAAAATTATGTATGAATTGAACTGTAAAATATGATTTTATGAACATCGACGCTTAATTTTTCATTGACATATAGAGGAAAGAAAGAAGTCATTAATAAATAGTACAGCATATACGTTATTATCAGCCATCTTGTATTCCTACTCTAGGGTTGCCGATAACGAAGTAAAAGACAAACATCACCCGTTACCACAATCCATTACTATGCAAATGAAAGTGCGAAACGTCTCCTAATTGTTTCACAGAATACCCCTACATGGCATAGATTACGGTGTTATAGATTCAACATAAGTTATTTATTCAAGGTGAAGATAAGGGCAGGTTTTCATTTTACAGTTTTTTCAGTATAAATCGTAAATGGAAAAAATATCAATACAATTTAAAGTGTCATCCGACCCACGGTAGCACCCAGATGAAAGTTTCACTTGAAAAACGACAGTCTTGTGCATCCAACACCCTTCCAAACACCGTCTGCATCGACCGTTGCTTAGCGTGATCTGACGCGATCATCGAATGATCGCGTCAGATCACCTTAGCTAGCCGAGCTACAGGCGCTACAAACTGTAAATGGTGGCGAATCAGCGGCACACACGACTAAACTAAATTTAAAGAATACGTGATTTTAGTTGTTTTGTCTGTGGTTCAGAACGTGCCGTCTCTTTCTGGCCACCTAAGATGAATAGAGACGGGGCTTCTTTAAATTTAGTTTAGTCGTGTGTGCCCGCTGAATCGCCACCATTGACCTTAAAAATAATTTCTTCTCCGTAAAAGCCATTTAAAACAAAACACGCAGTAATGCTATATCTAGGAGTGAGTAATCTATCACATGGTGTCATCAATGACGTCATACAGTAGTAATGAAATCCACGAAATAATCAACTGCCTGTCTGTTTGGTGTTTTTTGTGGAACATGTGTATAGCTCGGCAAACTAAGGTGATCTGTCGCGATCATCAATGTTAAGCAACGGTCGGTCGATTTGGGAGATACGATGCCACAGACATATTATACTATTTTTAATTTATATCATATTCTGTTGTAATGATATTATATTACTAGAATTAGAAGTGAAAATTGACATTTGATTAATATCATATTTTATTTATTTATTTATTTGATTTATAGGCGAGCACCATTATGCTGATGTGCCTATATCACACTGTGTTGAAATATTTTTTTTAATAGTTTACATAATGTCCACTATTAAATTTAAATGTTTAAAGTTCACTAGTGCACTGATCACAGGTTAGCAAGAGATTTTTTTGTTTTCTGCAACCAGCTATCAAGCCGGGTTATAAAGCTGTTCACTGATGTAGCACTGACCACTTCCTCAGGCAACTTATTCCAATTATGAATCACTCTGTTGCTGAGTATATGATGCCCCGTATTAGTGTTGGCAAGACTACTATGGAAATGATATTATATGACTAGAATTAGAATTGAAAAAATGACATTGATACATATCATATACTTTTGTAATGATATCATATTATTTGACTTGTAACTTTGGTGTTGTCAATAAATGATTTGTATTTGTATTTAACAGACACACTATACAATGAAAAAAAAAACGAAAAACCTTAGGCTTATATTTTTTTTTGTATTTTTTTATATACTGCTAGGCATTTGAGCAGCTGTTGTAACCTCGCGTGCCTGCAACACTCTTGCTTAAGCTGGAGCATGCTTAGTCTGGAGTAACTGGCTCTCAAGGAAGCCAGAAAATTCAATTTGGTGCTTTTTTTAGGACACATTTCACACAAGGCTGGTTAACACCATACTGAACCATTTCTAGTTCGTGTTATGGTTGCTAACACAACTGATATACTACATATACATATATAGATACATATTTAACACCCAGACCCACAGCCATCAAATTTAGTTAAGCACAAAGATGTTGGCCGGGCCGGGAATCGAACCCGGAACCTTCTGGATGGCAGTCCGGCATGGTAACCCTTACGCCAACGAGGTCGTCAAATTATTCATCATGAGTGTAGCAGCTAACCAGCCGGGTATTAGAAACTACTTTAACAACTTGCTATAGTTTTTCACAATTTTTTTCTTCACCGATAGCTTAAACTCATTAGCGGGGACTGAATCCGAGTCCCGTGAGATGCAAGGCGACTGCACGCCCAACTGAACTGCCATCGCTTTGAAAGAGATTTACCTAAAGGTTAATTTAAAGCTGTTTCCGAAAATCTCCTGTCCTTGTCCCGCTTAATATCCTGAAGGAAATTAGAAAACTTGTTCAAATTACTTTTTACTTCGACTGAGAAATTTTGACTTGTTTGTACAATTGATAACAAGTATTAATTGAAAGTTGAGTTGAAGTTCCTTTCTCTTCCACGTTTATTGTGCTGTAAAGGGACGCAAGCTCAGTCAGGCGTTCAGCCGACTTACGTACCGCAGGTCGTGTGTTCGAATCCAGATAAAGAACTCTAGCTATATGTAAAGGAAAACATCGTGAGGAAATCATAGAATGGTGGTGAAAGCAGCCCCCTACACGTTCCCACGGCTGGGACTCGGGACCTTCTCTCACTAGAGCGATATAGGCCATAATCCACAACCAAATGCGGGTTGGTGAATGACACACGTCTTCGGATATTGTAGTACTCAAACGTGTCGGTTTCCTCACGATGTTTTACGTCACCGTAATATCACTGGAAATTTTTGTAAGGGAAAATGTCTTTTCTTACCATGTTTTCAAATTAGAAAAGAAAAATAAACATACTATAGTATGTCTCCTGCCCTGTGTCAAACGAAGAGTATTTATCATCGTTTTACGGGGAAACAGCGAGTAATAGCGGGATAAAATGTCCACCATAAAGGTCACCTGGAAATACCTACTTTGTAAGTGTTTGTGTTACATGTTTTTAAATAAAAAAAGATAAAAACATACAATAGTACGTCTCCTGCCATTTTCAGAGTATTTATCTTAATTAATTCAGTCTTTCGGGGAAACGAGGAATAGCAGGATAAAATATCCACTACAAAGGTCAACTGCAATATTTTGTAACGGAAAATGTCTCTTGTTACCATACTTTAAGGTAGAAAAGATTATTATTTCCACGGACAGGTGAAAAGACTGTAAGTTCTTCGCCCTTGTTAGCCCCGCAGCTAGTATTAAAAAAGCTATTCTTCTGATGAGCTAAGTACCCAAGCTCTGGTATCAAGAGTTTTCAAGCTGCCCGAAGGCCTCTGACTTGGCTTAACGACTGCTTGTACTAAGACTAACAGCGGAACCTACAATTTAACCAGTCACCCGACCCACGGTAGCGCCCAGATGAAAATGCCACTTGAAAAACGAGTCTTGTGCATGGCCACCCATCCAAATTCCGTCCGCATCGATTGTTGCTTAAAACCATCTCGTCTCTAAGTTCTTTCTACGTGTACATTCTAGAAATTGGTTGCCTGAAAGAGATCGCTTTTAGCGATAAGGTCGCCAGTTAAGGCACTAATTTTAACTACCTTAGTTTTTTCTGTAATGTATTTTTTGGTAAGTGTTTTAATAAAGTGTTAATCTATCTATCTAATCTACCATTAAAAGCTATTAAAAAGCCATTTCCGCTCGCTTAATACCGCATTATGTGAAGTACTACCAACTTGAGCCAACTTAAGTTGACGGAAAATTGAATCCAACTTGAGATTGTTTTACTTAATGGACGATATTAAATTCTTCAACTTAATTTCCGATTTTAGGATTCTTTCGTGTCGGTGCAGAGTAATACATTGCAGAGTGACAACTTTTTTATTAGCTCCAGAAGCAAAAATGGGACTGTTAAAAACAACCACAAATTCTTCTTCTTCACCTTATACCATTTATGTGGGGTCGGCACAGCAAATCTTCTTCTTCCACTCTCCTCTATCAGACGTCATCTCTACACTCAATCCTTTCTCTCTCATGTCCTCATTCACACACTCCATCCATGTCTTTTTCGGTCGGTCTCTTGCTCTTCTTCCTTGCACTACCATTTCCATACATCTCCTAGTTACATGCTTCTCCTCTCTACGCATCACATGTCCATACCACGCTAACCTTCTATTCCTTATTTTCCCCCTCCTTCTAAAAACAACCACAAATATTCTACCAATATAAATAATTGGCCAAGTGTGAGTTGGGCTCGCGCTTCAAGGGTTCCGTACCAATGTTGTATGGAAGCCCCCCTTAAATATTCTGTAACGAATTATTGTATAATTTATTTTTTATTTGATGCATAATTCAATATTCTGTGAATTTATAGAGGGTCTACCAAATAACGTTATAAAGATCGTATAATATATCTTTATTGTTGAATATGTATTTATGTAAAATATGTTTGTATATGTAGTATATCAGTTGTGTTAGCTACCATAACACGAACTAAAAATTGTTCAGTATGGGGTTAACCAGCCGTGTGTGAAATGTGTCCTGATATTTATTTATATTTTTTATTTATATTTGTTGCAAGAGATATACTATCATATGTTTTTTTTTCTTACTTAAGCATGGTAACACTAGTTATCACTCTGGAGCAAAAACCTACTCTTTGCAACCTTAACGAAGAAATTAAGTTAAACGTAGCAATGGGAATTAACTTAAATGTTTCCCTGAAATTTATTTTCTCAGAAGGAAAATGTGATGTTTTTTTTGTGAACTCATTTGGAAATTATCGTTCTTAATAATTTGTTTCTTTTGTTAATACAAAAGATTTTATATTTTGAATGAAAAATGTTTATTTTCTGTTACGTTTAATTTTAATATTAGCGTAGCGTGATGTTTTCAATTTTAGGGATATATGGTTTCATGTATGTTTGTATATGTAGTATATCAGTTGTGTTAGCAACCATAATACGAACTAGAAATGGTTCAGTATGGGGCTAACCAGCCGTGTGTGAAATGTCTTAGAAAAAAAAAACAAATAAAATGGTTTCCGAGATACAGCCTTGCGACAGACAGAGAGACAGATAGCGGAGGCTTAGTAATAGAGTTCCGTTATACCTTTTAGGTTTGTAACCCCAAAAAAATGTTATCTTTAAATAAAAGCCCTAACCAGTAATGTAGAACAAGGCATAAAGCACAAACAGCCCACGAATACGTTATTATAGTATTGCTAGGATCTGAACACTGATATTGTACATACCTTAAGGTTTTTGTAAAAATAAAGACACTATACATTTTTTTTTTATATATATTAGGACTCTTTTCATACACGGCTGGTTAACCCCATACTGAACTATTTCAAGTTAGTGTTATGGTTGCTAATTCAACTGATACTACATACATACATATACATACATACATATATATGTATTTTATATAGATACACATTTAACACCCAGATCCACAGCCAACACATTTAGTTCAGCACAAAGACGTTAGCCGTGTCGGGAATCGAACCCGGAACCTTCTGATTGGCAGTCCGACATGGTAACCATTACGCCAACGAGGTCGTCAATTAATAAATAATTGTTAGTTACATGTTTGAGATTAAAGTATTCGCTCCTAACTTACTCTTTCCGCCTTAAATCTAAACAGTTATGATATAACCCTTTACTAGTATTTATTCTACCGGTTAAACGGTAAAGCAATCCAGTTCATGATTTTCCGATTTCCGCTTCCGCTGGCAGAATCGAATCAGAATCGAGATCACTCGATTCACTGAGCGTTACATTTAGCTTTTAGCTATTGAAGCGACGGTAGCTCAGCCAGGCGTGCGGCTGCCTTACGTACCGTAGGGCGTGGGGATCAATCAAATCAAATCAAATAATTTATTTGTACAGTTAATATTTTTACAATTCGTAGCAAAAATGTTTCTCTTTATCATATTTTTACATATTTGTATTACTTAAAAGCTACAAGTGACATGATAAATAATATACAAGAATTGCTCATTTTAAGATAAATAAATAAATATTTAGTGACATGATTATGTATTTATATATTTTAGTTATATAATATAACTAGCTGAACCGGCAAACGTTGTTTCGCATCACTTAAAGGCATGAAAAAAATATAAACTAATAAATAAAATAAACGAATTTGAATTTGAATGAAAAATAGATAGTATACCTTATATGACACGTTCGTAGATTTACCATAGCAGCGCCATCTATTGATTACTTACTCAACCCAGTCGAAAGGTATCGACATCTGTTAGAATCATTTGGAGTTGACAGATAATTGTGACTGTCAAATAATAATAGACAATAATTAGCAATAAATTAAAATTGCAAATATAATTTGAGATTCAAACTATCCTATCTCTCAAGTTGGATCGAACTGCACATGGTGTGCGAATTTTATTATAATCGGTTAAGTGGTTTAGGAGCCCATTGAGGACAAACATTGTGACACGAGATTTATATATATATTAAGAAGAAAGATTACAACTAAACAATAGTTGTTTATTAAAAAACTGTTTTGAATTTCGCGCGTCTATTTAAAGCGAGGTTACGTGCCACAGAACAAAACAAGCAGTAGATCAACCAAAATAATTACGTTTGCATTCGTTAAGTGATAAAAAGCATACTCGAGTTTTGTCCGGGTTGAACGTTCGACCAGGCGTACAGAAATAAATGGACACAGTGTAAAAAACACGGTAGGTAAAGTACATTGATATTTAAAAGTTGTTATATTTTTGTATTAACATGTCAACCAATCCACTGAAATTCTTAAAAAATCATCGTTTATTCTAAAGCAGTCACTTTTGCCTTAGTAGCGCCTGTAGCTCGGCTAAGTAAGGTGATCTGACGCGATCATTGAGGTCGACGCGGAGTCTTTAGATGGGAGACCATGTAAAAGACTGTTTTAAAAAGTGACATTTTGATCTGGGCGCTACAAATACATTTATTTGACATAGATTACAAAAATACAGTTTAGCAGGATTCCAAAGGCTTCCAAAGTAAGATTTATCTTTACCCAAAGATAAATCTTTATTTAATAATAAGATAAGTTAAAAAAAAACTACTTTGAAAGCCTTTGGAATCCTGCTACACTGTATTTTTGTAATCTATGTCAAATAAATGTATTTGTAGCGCCCAGATGAAAATGACACTTTTTAAAAGAGTCTTGTCAACTTCATGTCTGACATTGCGAGACATGTCATTGTCATACCTAGGACTAACGCGGGAAAAAATATAGAGAGACGTGTTGTAGAATAAAAGGAATTTAAAGAAGACGAAATATCTACAAATACACTACAAAACCCAAATTATAAACATAATTGTCGTTTCTTTGTTATTTCAGGTGAGATTTTAACCACAAGTTCACCTGACGTGTATAGTTTGTATTGTTTATATTATGTTGTGTTAATAAATAAAAACTTTGATATTTCAGAGCAACTCAATTGTGTTTGATTCCTCTTAAACATAATTAAATTCAAAGTTATGAAATGAAACACGGTAAATATTGAGATAAATATGAGTGTCCTTATTAGGCTACCGCATAAACAGTGAGCAAATGTCAATAAATAAAAAAACAATCTTATTATGATTTACCGCATATGCAGTGAGCAAATGTCAATAAATTAAAAAAATATTTCTGATTATGATTTACCGCATGCAGTGTGCATATGTCAATAAATTAAAAAAATAATTTCTTATTATGATTTACCGCATATGCAGTGTTCAAATGTCAATAAATTAAAAAAATATTTTTTTATTATGATTTACCGCATATGCAGTGTGCAAATGTCAATTAATTAAAAATAATATTTTTTTATTATGATTTACCGCATATGCAGTGTGCAAATGTCAATAAATAAATAAAAAAATCTTATTATGACTTACCGCATATGCAGTGTGCAAATGTCAATATATTAAAAAAATAATTTCGTATTATAATTTACCGCATATGCAGTGTGCAAATGTCAATAAATTAAAAAAAAAATCTTATTATGATTTACCGTAAATGCAGTGTGCAAATGTCAATAAATTTAAAAAATAATTTCTTATTACGATTTAAATCCTACTGTGTTTTACATAAACTGTGCCGTGTTTAAATCTGGTCAGCTATTGATTGCGCGCGCGCAAGCTCCAGATATTGGTACCGGGTATTTAGGGCAGTTGGATAATGTAAAGGGGGTGTGTCGAGTTTGAAATGAAATGAAATAATTTATTTGCGTAGCCACAGGTAATATAAAAACATGGGAAAAATAATATAAAATGTCCCTTGTAGGCTACCGCATATGCGGTGTGCAAAATGTCAATTAATTAGTAAATTTATAAGTTTCCCACTATGATTTACAGCTAGGCAATAATATTTAAAAGAAATGTCAAAAGATTATAAGTGTACAATATCAAAAAATGTCAATAATAGTAATATGTCACAAGGTTTTATATAATGTCAAAGTTATAGTATTTACAAAGAGTTATCAAATGTTTATAAAATATCATTATGAAAGGAATTATATAATAATGTATATCAGTTTAATTTTAATTTCAAATTTTTAATACAATTAGCTTTTACATTTCATATAATTATCCGAGTCTTAATTTGGTATACTGTGTTGTAGGTAAATATTTCTAACCGACTGCAAAAAACACGTTTATTGTGTGGGGGTGTACATTAATATTTTTTTTAAGTATATTTTGTATTTGTTGTTATAGCGGCACGGGAAATACATATTTTGTGAAAGTTTCAGCTTTCTAGCTATTACCGTTTCTGAGATACAGCCTGGAGACAGACAGACAGCGGAGTCTTAGCAATAGGGTCCCGTTTTTACCTTTTAGGTACGGAACCCTAAAAAGGAAGGGGCGGCAGTTCGATTGTTTGTTTTTCGTATTGTATTTAAACTTAATTGAAACTATTCTTCTTATTCGTTAAGCTAAGAGGCCAAGCTCTGGTGTCGAGAGTTTTCAAGCCGCACGAAGGCCTCTGCCGTGGCTTAACGACTGCTTGTACTAAAACTAACGGGCTGGGACCTACAATTTAACGTGTCATACGAGCCACGGTAGCACCCAGATGAAAATGCTACTTGTAAAACGACGAACATTGTCCGCATCGACCGTTGCTTGACTTCGATGATCGCGTCAGATCACCTTGACTAGACTAGCTACAGGCGCTACAAAATACTCGTATACTAATTCGCTCCCATTCCACATTAAGAAGTGCATGGAAAATGAAACCTTACTACATTGTAGTAGTATTAAAATGTAGTAAACTAATAATAAACTTCATGACGTAGAAAATCAGACCTTGACACGCTTGTAATAAGCTATATTTTACCAAAACATAAACAAGCTATGAAAATGCTTACGTCATAAACAATAGGGCAACAAAATGTTACTATTATTCAAGGTGTTTTATCCCATTATATCACTAATATTTTTAACAAGCAATTGCCCGCGGCTCCGCCCTCGTCTAGATCGCTTTTCGCGTTACCTGTAGAAACTACATTTATTCAGACTTGTCATAAACACAAATAATTATATAACATCCTATTTCCGTGCCAATTTTATATAGATACAAGCTAACCCGGCAAACGTTGTTTTGCCTCACTTAGGGGTATGAAAAATAGATAGTAGCCGATTCTCAGACCTACTGATTACGCATATAAAATTTGGTAAAGATCAGTCAAGCCGTTTCGGAGGAGTACGGTAACAAAGACTGTGACACGGAAATTTTATATATAAGAAGATAACATGCTAAGATATCAAACTGAGTCGCATCTGTCATTTCGCATTCGATTCCTGAGATCTTGTTAACCTTGGATTTTAGCTATCATGGAATGATGCGACAGATTAGACTATTTTCTCTCGGGCATTATTTTTAATTATTCAACATTCTCCATTGTTTCTTCGCTCCTTTTCATTTCAGCGTGTTTTATATAGCTTAAAGCCTTCCTCGATAAACGGTCTATTCAACACAATTTTTTTTTGCAATATGAACTTCAGGTAAGGTACCTGAGGAAATATGGATCGCCAAGACACAGGCTCACGCCTAGGTTGGGGTCCATGGAGTAATCTCAGCGGCCTTACTCAAAACTAATCAGCTATATAAACTGTACAAATCATACAATAAGGCCAAAGTTGTATATCGACGGTTAAAAGGCAAACTGCGTTAAGCGACAAATATTTGAGTTTTGAGTTATATACATATTTGGAATCAGCGATTTTTTCTGCGTCATCTGAACCCAGTTTTGTTCAATTCTGAGCACTTTTTTGTCGCTTGAGACCATTGCAAAAATTGGCCTATTTTTGGCTTGCATGGTTTAAAGCGACATGGAATTTGATCATTTTCGACACAAATGTATTTCAGCTGTTTTAAACTGTTCTTAATTTCATATACATTGGTACTTAAGCACACTGTTTGATAACATGAAGTCGGGTAAGATAATTGACCTCGAATTAAAATAAACAGTGATGTCGCTTGAAACATTTTTCTTTTCATTCAAATGAAAGCATCGTGTCGCTTAAACTGTTTCATTCAGAGTATGCTTTAGGGCTATTTGGGACTTAAGCTGGTTTGCCGTGATGTGATGTCGATGTCAAGAGTCATATGAGCCTGTTATGAAGTCATAATATTTTTCGATATTGGTCGTTTCAAACAAAACATTAAATACATTTTAGAACTTAAAACATTTTTCAACATGTCGAAAAACGGAGCCTTGGAGGATAATCATCTCGAAATCTACTTTGGCAGCGTAAATAGTGTCGGTTCATTCAAAGAAATTTTCTCGCGCACATGTACTAACCTCCAGCGTGTAGCGAGAAACGCCATCTGCACGGGCGCTTCAGTCAGCAGTAATACATCGATGGGGACGGTTGTGTGTACAAGTTTGCTTCGAAGTAAGTATTAAACACACCACACGGAAACAGTATGCTGCTATTCTACTCAAGAAAATATGCTGTGTATATTTTTTTTTATAAAAGCATAACAAGAAACGGATTTAGTTTTACATGGGGGGAAGCTGGAGGAAAAAGAGGTGGCAATGAAGTAGCCACAATTTTACAAAATATTGCTGATGTACATTCACGTGGTACGATCAAATCCCTGATTTTATACTCAGATTGTCCGGGTCATGTCCGGGTCAAAACAAAAACAAAATTGTGCTCGCAGCTCTTCATAATGCACTCTTGCAAACAGTGCGTTTAGAGACTATACAGATGAACTATTTGCTCCCAGGGCATACTGAAATGACGGTAGATAGCATGCATGCTACGATCCGAAATTCAATACGAAACAACATTATATGAGCATTTTTTTTATTTAACGTGAGGAAATGCGCTCACGGAGGATTTTACGCATGCCCACCACACCCGGGGAGGTAGGTGGGGTGTGTCGGGCTCGATGCTAGAAGAGCATCACGGCCGACTAAAACCTCACGATGGCATCCTCACCGGAAAGTGGTGTGAGGTTCCAATCCCCGCATTAACCCACCACCCCGCCCAACTCAGCTAGCCTGCGAGACTCCTTCTCAGGGGATGACTCCCTTTGCAGTGCACCACTTGTGCACCGCAACCACCTCGGGGACCGTGAGTGCAATGGACGCCGGACAACCCTGGTCCGACGTCTTAGGTCCCCCGCAACGGGTCAGGTCTGTGGCCCCGTCACCTGCCACTACAGCCGCAGAGAATAGGGAGAGTGGTAGATAGTCACTTCTTTCTCCCTGCGGCCCCACCGCGTCCGCCGGAGGCGACCCCGTCGAGGTCGCGGCAGGTAGGAAAAGCGGCGCATCGTAATACCGACACTTCTCTCCTGCCGCGGCCCCACGCTTTCAGCTGTGGTGCCTCCATGTCCACATCACAAGCCCGCCTCAGTTGCGAAACCTCCCCCCCCCCCCAACGAGGTTCCGCAACGTACTGGTGCCACTCCATCTATAACTTGCATGGAGGAGTGAGTACAAGTCTAGGGAGTGGCCCGCCTCAGGGACCCTCTTCGTTTCACCGTGGGTGACTAGGCCAAGGTTACTGAGCGCCCCCGCCTTGACAATGCGGGGACCCACGGGGGGATTATATGGGCGATTAGGATTATATGGTACAGTTTTTCAGCTGGCCAGTCCATCCATACCAAGTGGAGACGCTGACTCACTGTGATTTTAAAAATTATGAAGAAATGTCAGACAAGTATTTCAAAGGAAATCTCATAGGAAAGATTAGCAAAATACGGGTAGCGTCATTTAAAAATCTCCGGGCATTGTGACAATTAAAAACAGTATGAAGGATGACGCAAGAGCCGAGACAATCCCTATAGTTAGGCCGGAACCAATAAATGGAAAATATAAATCCATGTTGCCAATACTACCACTAAATACAACAAATTGAAAAATCTGTGTGACAATGGTGTGATTCCAAAAATATTCCAGTTGGAATACACCAATCTGCCTCACCGAATTGGAAAAGATAAACGAATATATAACTAAAATTTAAAACTAAAATATCATACCAGGTTAATTGAGGATATAGGATATTAAGATTAAAATAATAGTTTTTTTATATTAAGTGATTAATTAAAACATTCTCTTAAAATTATAACACTCATAAATGCTGTTTTAATGCTATCAGTCGTTAATTCAATTCTATTACAGGTTTATTTTTCTTATCGATTGTCATTTGGAATGAGGTTTTATCTGACAAGCTTACAAACATTATTGCATTTTAGCGAACTTAAGTCAATTTGGCTAGTATGTCGATTGTCGCGTGAGTCACTTTTCCTTTCTTGTTTTTAACTCTTTGATACACTCTTGCCAATTTGACTCGTTCTATTTTTGTAATTTTGTTGAGATTAAAGCATTTTACTTCGATCTAAATATGAGGTCACCTGCACTTAAACATTTTTTGCTTTGAACTTATTTTAAATCCTGTGGCGGTTCAGTCAGTTATCCTTATTCCTAAATAATGCATTTGGGATTAAACGACACTTATTTTTAAAAATAATACTCGTTAGACCACGAAACTTTTGCATTAGTAGCGTTTGACTAAATAATAAATACGTTTTTCATCATTCTTTAATCCACCCAGAAATTTCTTGATTATGATTTTTTTTCCGAAATAAAAAACTTTGAATGGCTCTCCTGTAAAGTTCAAAAATTGTCGCTTAACGCAGTTTGCCTTTTAACCGTCGATATGCCATAGGACGATTAATTGTATGGTAATTATAGTATGTAGTACGTAAGCCCTGTTAAATGTCCATAAATAAACTATTTTTGATTTGATTTGATTTTGAATTCGCACTAGTAGTTCCTGAGATTAGCGCGTTCAAACAAACAAACAAACTCTTCCGCTTTATAATAATAGTATATAGTATACAAGTAGATGTGAAAGTTTGTGTGTTTGTTCAGTTACTTCTTCACACTCAACGGCTGAACCGATTTGTTTGAAATTTGATTTGGAGTAAGCTTAGACTCTGGGTTTACACAAATGCAACGTTTTATCCTGGATTAACACGGGTAACGGGTAAAGCTCTGGGGTCAAAAGTTTTCAATACTTTAATGCTTCTGTTAACCGTGTACCATACTGTATTAAATTACCTACGGTAATTAAAATTAGGACCTATAATTTTACATGTCATCCTACCCACGGAAAACATTGTTAATACGAGGTAAAATCTATTAAAAATTTTCATATTCGATAAAAGCGAGTGTGGCTCGGTGGTAATAACATCTGTTTTTCAATAAGACGGCCCCTAGTTCGATCCCAGCCCTACACGAATGACTTGTTTTTCTAGTTATGTGTGCATTTGCACTCGCTTTAAGGTGAAGGAAAACATCGTAAGGAAACCGACATGTTTGAGGACCACAATATCCCAAGACGTGTGTCATCCGCCCACCCGCACTTGGCCAGCGTGGTGGATTATGGCTTATATCTCTCTCCTCGTGAGGGAAGGCCCCGATTCCCAACAGGGGGAACGTATAGTGGACTGCTTATGCTGGATAGGCACAGTAAGGCTGCCCTTTATTTTTTTGTGTTAATTTTCATTAATCCTATATAATAATATTATTTACTACCTGCACCTGAGGTGCTGCACGCGTTAATCCGGGAAAAAAAATGACAACATTGTTGGTGTAATGGTTACCATGCCGGACTCCCAACCAGAGGGTCCGGGGTTCGATTCCCGGCACGGCCAACATCTTTGTGCTGAACTACGAGTAAATTTGTCGGTTTGGGACAAAAAGTATTTATAAATGAATATAAAATAAATACTAGGACACATTTCACACACGGCTGGTTAATCCCAAACTGAACCATTTCTAGTTTGTGTTATGGTTGCTAACAGCACTGATATACTACATAGACCTACATAAATACTTCATATCTATACATATTAACACCCAGACCGACAGCCAATAAACTTAGTTCATCACAAAGATTTTGGCCGTGTCGGGAATCGTACCCGGGACCTTCTGGTTAGCAGTCCATTTTTATCCCGGATTAACGCGCGCAGCACCTTATGAGCAGGAAGTAAATAATATATAGGATTAAGTAATAGAAATTAATGAAAAAAATAACCATGCACCTATCCAAACAACTTTTATTCGATGGCTTTTGAAAATTTCCGGAAATTAGACAATTTTTCGTAGGTTAATTAGGCAAATTTGAGATAAACTAAGTTTGTTGGCTGTCGGTCTGGGTGTGAATACACCCAGACTTAGCCGTGTCGAGAATCGTACTTGCGGCCCTCTGGCTAGCAGTCCGACATGGTAAAAATTTCGCCAACGAGGTCGCGGCTTATTTTCGGTACTACGTTTTCTACTGTTTAATATTTCTATGAGTTAATATCAGTAAAGATCAATGTGTGCATCTTTCACCGGTCGATCATAACAGTTCGGTATATACAGTATATATATAGTAGACTAGTACACTTCACACGAGTCTGGCAACCCGCCAGCTATCTGATCATACCGCTACGTTTATCATCTGGCAACACAGCTGTCAAAATAACTTGATACCGGGTCACTCACTCTAAAGGAAAAATAATTGGCCAAGTGCGAGTTAGGCTCGTGCATGACGGGTTCCATACCATTGTTGTATGGGACGCCCCCTTTACCCCAAATGGACGATTTCTCTTTCACGTTTTAAAAATATATATTTGTGTAATAGACATGTATTACTGTTTAGGAAAAATTAGTAAAAAACATCTAGACATTAATTTACTATACTTTTTTGCAATAATATGAGTGTTGTTTATAAATTATATTGCGCAAAATTTAAAAATAATTAAATGAAGGTCAATTTTGCGTGTGTTTTTTTTTGTATGTTGTTTAGAAATAACAATGTCCATTTAAGGGTTAAACATTTATTTTTATTAAATTTATAATTTGATAGCTAATATACGTTTATATATTTGGTGGCAAAAAAATACGTTGACATGGGGACATGGAGACACATGGGGATCCCTATTATATATTATTTTAAGTATTTGTTGTTATAGTGGCAAGGGAAATACGTATCTTGTGAAAGTTTAAAATTTCTAGCTATTACGGTTTCTGAGATACAGCCTGGAGACAGATAGACAGCGGAGTCTTAGTAATAGGGTCCCGCTTTTACCATTTAGATATGGAACCCTAAAAAAGTCCTGTAGCTTTTGCGTTGGAGCTACAGACTTTCCAAAGTCACTGATATCAATTTACTTGGGATTTTCTCGTAATTTTTGTCTAAAAATAGCTTGAGAAAGATTATTCAATTTATCACAGTGGCTGTCAACTCTGGGTTGGTGAATTGTTTCTCATTTTGTATTTGTGAAAAATGAACGTATATTTTTCAGTCTACGCTTGAAGCTAAGTTTTATTTTACCTAATATTCCAAATGCAAAGGTCGTACGCTTAGCTGAGGTATTTGACCGCTTGTAAGCATATGGTCGGCGTAAAATTGCCAGTCTGTCGGTGTTTTATAGAATACTAGCTGACCCGGCAAACGTTGTTTTGCCTCACTTAGGGGTATGAAAAATAGATATATATATATATGACACGTTCGTAGATTTACCATAGCAGCGCCATCTATTGATTACTTACTCAACCCAGTCGAAAGGTATCGACATCTGTTAGAATCATTTGGAGTTAACAGATAATTGTGACTGTCAAATAATAACAGACAATAATTATCAATAAATTAAAATTGCGACTATACTTTGAGATTTAAACTATCCATCTCTCAATTTGGATCGAACTGCACATGGTGTGCGAATTTTATTATAATCGGTTAAGTGGTTTAGGAGTCCATTGAGGACAAACATTGTGACACGAGATTTATATATATTAAGATATTTCGGGGAGTGCGCAACGGAGTTGCATAATATTATTATACCACCATCTCCGTTCCATTACAGAACGAGCAGAAACTCAGCGAAGAGACATAGGTATACAGTCGAAATCTCTAAGTTTCGCACAAGCCGATTCGCTTCTACCTTTCTTGTGAGGACTGCAAAACTTTGGAATTCTCTTCCTGAGTCTCTGTTTCCTGAGAAGTACCACCTGGGGGTCTTAAAATCTAGAGTTAATAGGTATTTTCAAGGTAAGCGTGTAAAGTATTGTTTAACACCAGGCAAGCTGTGATCAAACGCATACCTATAAGTTATAAAAAAAGGGTCGAGAAACCACAATAGTCAGCGACTGTACGGTCGAAAGTGAAGTAAGCCGTTTTTTTTCTTGAGGAAATGTATTTACGCATCTCCCGCCACAAGCCTGTGGGAGACGGACGGGGTATGTCGGGCTCGAGGGCCAGAGGGCCGTCACTACCGAGTACAACCTCACGGTGTCCCATCTCACGACGGGGGCAGGGATGCAGGACCGCTTCGCGCATTGCTGCTGCTCTCCCCGCCCAGGCCGCTGTCCGCAGTGCGACCGGACCCACCTCAAGGGCGGCGACACCCCCTTTACGGCGCGAGTGATGTCCTGGGACAGCCAAAGGCATCGTCTCTTCGGGAGAAAGGTGGAGTAAGCCTAGTCAAGAATAACAGATTCTCAGGAATGCTGCCGGAAAAAAGCGCTAGGTTGTTGACGTGACAACGTCTTAAATTAGGTTGCGGCTGGGAGTCACTTATGAAAAAGTGTAACGCCCGGTAACATTACGATGAGTCACCGAACGAGAGAGAGGCCCGCCGAATGCCTTGCGTCTCTCTCCCACTCAACTATGATCGGTCTGCCGCGCGCAGCACGCGGCAGACGTTGTCACGTAAAATCTTCGCCCGTAAAACCGACTTTACAGGCAACCATTTTTTTGTTACATCATAATTTGCTGGGTATTTTTTTTTACTCCTAGCAGCTAGACACACAAGTTAGCTACACTCTGGCCTAAGGTGGAGCATGCCTAGTCAAGAATAACTGGCTATTAATAAGGCCGACGGAAAACACTGTTAGGTACTTGCTGACAGATTTTTCAACATGAGGCCTTTTCTTCTTCGCATAAGCTAAATGGTCGAGCTCTGGTGTCGAGAGTTTTCAAGCCACCCGAAGGCCTCTAACTTAGCTTAATGACTAACAGTTGAGACCTACAATTTAATATGTCATTCAACCCACGGTAGCGCCCAGATGAAAATGTCACTTTCAAAACGAGAGTTTTGTGCAAGGACACCCATTCAAACACCGCCCGCATCGACCATTGCTTAACTTTGATGATCGCGTCAGATTAGCTTAGCTAGCCGAGCTACAGGCTATACGTAAAAAATGCCCTACCACCAGGCTATGGTTTCCTCATGCGCATGAGCAAAATTAGCTGAGAGAAATGAGGCTATAGACTTAAGGAACACATTTTCTATAACAGTATTATAAAGAGGAAAAGTTTGATTCATAGTTTCTTCGATCAAAAATGTACAAGATTTAATGTGAAGTTTCTAAAAACGGCAAGAAAATAAGAGCGCAAGTAAAAGTGTGGTCTTATATTTGAGTTTGAAGGATTTAAGCGTTATTAGTATAGTAATACAGTTGAATTTTCTAACGCTCATGCGTACGGTCATAAAAGTTTATGGCTGTTATCGTGGAGCAAGATAGCTTATGTTTATTACGGCACTAGTCGAAACTCAACCTTAAGATACAGTGGTAAGGTTGACTTAAATTGAAATATTATTTTTTGTGACATGGTCATATTTTGTATTTTTGTGTATATCGTGATAGATACAGTATAGTAAACTCGTCCCATTTGTGCTGTGTTTGTATGCAACACTGACTCTGGTATATATTTGATCGAAGGCTAGTAGTAAGTAATAATAAAAACCCCAGACACACACAAAAACAACAAACTTATAAAACCCCTTCTTTTGTGCGTGGATGGTTAAATATAGCCCACATAATATACCAACAAAAACTAGCGGAAAAGCCCGACTAATAACGTGACATAAAAATATATGGAATGCCAATTAGAGCTCCCAAAGAAATAAAGAAAATAACGCATTAAACTAGAACTTGCTCCAAATACTTTTCTATTTATAGATAGCACAGAATATGGGAACGACAGATGGTAAACTTCAACCGAGTGGTGCCTACTACTTTTCTGTAGAAGCCTATACAGTTAAGTTTTGCATTTGGATAATTTGTTAATTACGAAAAATCGGTAACAAGGTCTGTTGTGTTGTATGGTTCAGAGTGTTGGGCAATGAAAGGGTCGGATGAAAGAAGGTTGCATGTAGCGGAAATGCGAATGCTATGATGGATGTGTGGTGTGACGCGAATGGATAAAATTAGGAATGAGCATGTGAGAGGAAGCCTGAAAGTAGCACCTATTACTGACAAACTAATGAGTAATAAATAGGCTGTCGTGGTATGGTCATATTATGCGACGTGAGGAAGGCCATATCACGAGGAAGGCAAAGAGTATGAGTGTGGACGGACAGATAGGAAAGGGGCGGCCTAAGAAAGTGTGGATAGATTGTGTGAATGACGATATGACCAGGAGGGGTGTGAATACAGAGATGACGAATGACAGAGATGTATGGAAGAAGCGTACATACTGTACCGATCCCACGTGAAGTGGGATAAGGTGAAGCAAATAAAGTAGAGACAAAAAAATTTTGTTAAATTGGTGTAGCATTAATTTATTAAACGAGCTAGTTCTACGAGGGTGGGTCATCATCCAAACAATCTCTTAAATTTATAAATTTACTCAAATTATTATTCTATTTAGAAATATGACACCACCAATATGACAACAATCACTTTATCTGCACAAGGTTATAAAAATATAGTTCCCAAATATACTTTTTGCGTTTCGCCGAGCGGTAGTAGATTTATTCAAAAAAAAAATTAACAATTAATAATATTGAAATTATAAGCTCTGGCGATTTCAGATAATATAAAAAAAAATACCTACAAAACAAAGTTAAGTTTGTTTTTAATTTATTTCATACTTAGAGAAGCACATTAAAAAGAATCGTAAGAATTCCACCGCATTTTGGAATAAACGATTTTTAACACTAGAGTAAAGTTAATTTAACGAAAAAACTCGTTACCCTTATAACAAACCCTTTTTAATTTTATTTGCAATATTTCAAATAATTCTATAAATTTTGCTTTCACAGAACCTAATATAACATTGTAGAAAGTAGAATAAATAAATAAATTAAAAAAAATAAAAATATTAGGGCACATTCACTCACGGCTGGTTAGCCCCATACTGAACCATTTCTAGCTCGTATTATGGTTGCTAACACAACTGATATACTACATATACATACATACATATTATATATAAATACATATTTAACACCCAGACCCACAGCCAACAAATTTAGTTAAGCACAAAGATGTTGACCGGGCCGGGAATCGAACCCGGAACCTTCTGATTAGCAGTCCGATATGGTAACCTTTACGCCAACGAGTTCATCAAATCCACTGCATTTTGGATTATTTACACTAGTATAATGTTAATTAAACGAAAAAAATCGAAGCCCTTATAATTTACGCAAGAATTTATACGTTATTTAAAAAAAACTATAGATTTTTCTCCCATATTATCTTTTAATATAACATTAGTACAAAGTAGAATAAAAAGAACTAAAATCGTCATTTTATTGATTTAGAAATGCAGTAACATTAAAATAATACCATATTACAAATAAGTAATAAATTAAATCGTAGTCAGTGTCCGCGGGTAAGGTGCCCAATACGCTGGCGGCATTACTTCGCTGGATTGCCAAACTAAAAAGAAAAATACATCCTGTAATTTTCGAGTAACGATTAAGAGTTACACATCTGCGCTTATCTATTCTCCGCTCGCGAATACAGTGGCTTAGAGACGCCATGTCGCTGACAACATCAAAGCTCTTGCTTTGAAGCCTGCAAATTGTACAATAGACAACTCGCCTGTATAGTGATACTTTTAACACTCGTGTGCATGTTATACAGAGTGGCAGAGAAGATAACAAAAAAAAATGGTTGCCTGTAAAGTCGGTTTTACGGGCGAAGATTTTACGTGACAACGTCTGCCGCGTGCTGCGCGCGCGGCATACCGATCATAGTTGAGTGGGAGAGAGACGCAAGGCATTCGGCGGGCCTCTCTCTCGTTCGGTGACTCATCGTAACGTTACCGGGCGTTACACTTTTTCATAAGTGACTCCCAGCCGCAACCTAATTTAAGACGTTGTCACGTCAAAAAAAACAGCCAAGTCAGGCTCGCGTACGAAGGGTTTAAATTACGACAAAAAACTTACATAAGTGCACCGTTTTCCGTACCTAAAAGGTAAAAACGGGACCCTATTGCTAAGCCTCCGCTGTCTGTCTGTCTCCAGGCTGTATCTCAGAAACCGTAATAGCTAGAAAGCTGAAACTTTCATAAGATATTATTATGTATTTCCTGCGCCGTTATAACAACAAATACATGTGTAAAGTAAAAAGTAAAAGTAAAAAAGCCATTTATTCAATTACAAATTATAAGGTTCTGTTTCCAATTCACAATCACAATGTTTACACTATTTATAAAAAAATAAATTTAAATATAATTATCATAAAAAAATCTCTTGTTTAATTTTTAGTTTTTAAATATGTCATTTTTTCTTGTAAATAATAGTAAGTTTAAATTTCAGAATGTCAAAAATATAATAAATTATTTGTGAATTAAGCGATTTCTCTTGTCAGTTTTAGGTTGCTGTAATTGTCGCCTCGTTGGCGTAGGCCTCCCCCAGTTTACTCCATAATTTCCTATCTCTTGCCAACCTCGTCCATTCCTGTCCGTATCTTTGATTAAACAAGTCTTCCCATCTTCTATTTGGTCTCCCTCTACCTCTTTTGTCCTCTCTCGGTACCCATGATTCTATTATCTTTCTTGTCCAACGAAATACATGTGTAAATATAATATATTATGAGCCTATTTTGTTCCATTGAAGAGCAAAGGCCTATTTCTTGCCAGCCTCTTGTATATGCTATTAAATAAAAAATATTAAAGGTGGTCCCCATACAAAAAACTTGTTTTATTCGTATTCTTTTGCTATATATCAATAACAGTTGCTGCTAGACACTAAAAATTTTCACAAAATACATAAAAATATATTGACTATCTAAATAAATTATAAAATTGAATTAAATAAAATATTTAAGGCGCCATACAACAATGGTACGGAACCCTTCATGCACGAGCCAACTCACACTTGACCAATTATTTTTAAATGACAATGGCGACGCTATAGAGAGTGTGTCGTTAATTTGAGTAACGTTACATGGAGTTAATCCTTTAGTTACTGTCGCTGTCCTTCAAAGTTTTTTCCAACCATGTCCAAGTTACTTGTTAATCAGTCCATGAAACGTGTCAATCAATACACAGTAAAAAAAATGGCAAAGTGTGAGTTGGGCTCGCGCATGAAGGGTTCTGTACTATTGTTGAATGGGAGTATTTTTTTTATAATTTCATCAAAAATGAAATATTTTTTTTATAATTTCATTTTTAATGAAATAAATCATCTTATATATAAAATTTCCGTGTCACAGTGTTTGTTACCGTACTTCTCCTAAACGGCTTGACCGATTTATTCCAAATTTTATATGCGTATTCAGTAGGTCTGAGAATAGGCTACTGTATATTTAGAAATAATTATTAAGGCAAAACAACGTTTGCCAGGTCAGCTAGTTTTTAATAAAAAAATAATGAAATAATAATAATTTGAAAGGTAATGTATCGTACATACATAAATACTTTATATCGATACATATTTAATAGACAGACCGACAGCCAACAAATTTACTTATTTTTTACTCTAAATAGGCCGGCGCTTGACCACACTTCACTTGATGGTAAGTGACATTGAGGTCTACGGTGAAGCGCGCTTACTTAGGAGGAACCGGTTCACTCTCTCCTTAAAAATCGCTAAGTCATACTCATTGGGGAACAGGGAATTCGGCAAGGAATTCCAAAGTTCATCACAAAGATGTTGGCCGAGCCGGCAATCGAACCTGGGACCCTCTGGTTGGCATTCCGGCGTGGTAACCATAACGCCAACGAGGTCGTCAGTTATACAGCAACGGAAACTGCTAAACTATTCTTGCCACACATGAGTTTACAACAAAGCAGGTTTATGCCAGTTTAACAGCTTGGTATTAATAGGTACCTACCTCTGCTATTGCACTACTGGTTTCTCAATGGATGACGGAATAATAGTAGTTTAAAAAAAATATAAAAAAACACGCTTATCTGGCCGTTTTAAGTGGGTCAAAATCGCGCCCAAAGAAGTCGGTTAGAAACAAAAATACAAAAAAAAATGTAATAATTTTATCAAATTAGTGTATTGTCATCGGTCCTCAATAAATCTACAAAGTTTTAACGAAATCTGGACGTTTAAAGTGGGTCAAAATCGCGCCCAAAGAAGTCGGTTACAAACATACATACAAACATACAGGTGAAGCTAATAGAAAGCGTGTAAAAAAAGGATACGGTGCATCAGGAAAAAGCATGGTCTGGTCTATCTAAAGTTAGATAATATTTTTAACTAATGAGAATACAATAATCTACTATGACATTTTAATTTATTGTTTTTTTTTTACTTATAAGTAATGGTGTTATTAATCAATATTTGCATAAATAAATAATTAATAAATAAATAAATATTAGGACACATTGCACACACGGCTAGTTAAACCCATACTGAACCATTTCTAGTTCTAGTAGGATATGATTTGCCAATTGTTTTATCACACGTTAAATTTCTACGTACGCAACGAAAATGGAATTAAATAGAAAAGATTTTAAAACGATGAATTTTATGATTTTAAAAGTTCTCTTTCTCTCCAAAATAAGTATACATATAGTTAGAGTTGTTCTTTAAACGGTCTTTGAGCAATTGTTTTCTACATTTTTTATCGTTTATATATATACATACCTAATCTATCTACTTATATATCTAAGCCTATAAATCAGCTCACTGCAGGGCAAAGGCCTCCCTACCGTTCCTCCACTTTTGTCTGTCCTGGCCAACGGTCTTCCAGTTCGCATAACGAAAAAACTGTTTTTTCAAGATTTTTTATCAGTGCCTTAAACAGAGGTAAGAACAAAAGAAGAACTGCTTTATTTATTTTTATTTATTTATATGACAAAGTAATTGTTACAAATATATAAAGAAATCCAAAGGCTTCCGAACTAGTTCAGAACTGTATGACGGAAGCCGATGTCTTCTCCCAATCGTAGGTATAGAACTTAATTAGGTTTTCAGTACATAATTTGTGTCACAAAGTTTTCGAAAAAAAGGAAAAGGAAAGAAAAATTACAATAACTGCATTCTATACTTTCTAGACACACCCTAGAGTTTTCTTCGACTTTGAATTCGTTTGTAATCTCAATGGCAGTAGAAGCATAAAATTAATTTACTACCGCCGTAACATGTCTTTGCGTAAGGCAATAAAATAGCCTGAGCGTTGCTCTTTGTTGTGCTAAAATAGTTTTATATTGAACATCATTCATAATCTAAATAAAAGCAACTGTGACTCGGTAGTCTGCTTTTCCATTAGACGGTCCCTGGTTCGATCCCGGCCCTACACCAATGACTTGTTTTTCAAGTTATGTGTGGATTTGCACTCGCTTTTCTACGAAGGAAAACATCGTGAGGAAAACGGCATGTTTAAGGACTACAATATCCGAAGACGAGTGACATCCGCCAATCCGCACACGGCTGGTTAACCCCATACTGGATATTTTTTTTCGTATTATGGTTGCTAACACAACTGATATACTACATATACATACATACATTTTTTATATAGATACATATTTAGCACCCTGACCAACAAGTTATTATTCTGTGCCCTGACCAACAGCCAACGAATTTAGTTAAGCACAAAGATGTTGGCCTCGCCGGGAATCGAACCCGAAACCTTCGGATTGGTAGTCCGGCATGGTACGCCAACGAGGTCGTCAAAGCAGCCAGCGTAGTTGATTATGGGTTATATATCTCTCTCCTCGTGAGAGAAAGCCCCGAGTCCTAGCAGTGGAGACGTATAGTGGGCTGTTTATGCTATAACGATTAACAGGGGGGTCTCAGTAAAAGGTTCCTGTTAGTGCCCTTCAGATACATGAAATCAAAAGTACAAAGCAGAACATAATGATATTTTTGGGCCGAATAAAAACACAACCGTATTTTTTTCTGATTTAAGCGGGAAAGTAAAACAAAACATTGCTTACAGTAATACACCACCAAAATAAGAGAATTTCCCTTTGCTTTTCGTGCAAAGTTCTTAAAGGCCGTTCGAAATCGAATTGTTTTCACACGCCTATTATTAGAGTTATATGTCTAATGATAGAAACAGGACCTTATCTTAATATATACATCTCGTGTCACAATGTTTGTCCTCAATGGACGCCTAAACCACTTAACCGATTATAATAAAATTCGCACACCATGTGCAGTTCGATCCAACTTGAGAGATAGGATAGTTTAAATCTCAAATTATAGTCGCAATTTTAATTTATTGCTAATTATTGTCTGTTATTATTTGACAGTCACAATTATCTGTTAACTCCAAATGATTCTAACAGATGTCGATACCTTTCGACGGAGTTGAGTAAGTAATCATTAGATGGCGCTGCTATGGTAAATCTACGAACGTGTCATATAAGCTACACTATCTATTTTTTTACCCCTAAGTAAGGCAAAACGACGTTTGCCGGGTCAACTAGTTACTAATATAAATAAATAAAAATATTTAATTCAGGTTTCAAGGACCCATCTTAATTCTAAATTATATTGATTCTTTCATGATACAAAAAAAGCTACTTAGCTTGCGCTGTCTATCTGACTGTCACCAGGCTGTATATCATAAACTGTGAAAGCTAGAAAACTGAAATTTAATTGAGCAATATTTTAATTTTATATACGGCATTTTACCATTAAATTAATAAAATTAATACAACAATATTTTTTATTTGTTTGTTTGTTGGACGGTAAAGAAAAGAAAGTCAGAAGAAAAGCTAAAACAAAACACCACACGTGAAATTCCCCCGTTACCAAACGCAGCCCATTTAGTTCAGAATTATTTTCCTATCTCAAAAGGGGTGTATTTTCCGTGTGTTTTTCTGTTGACACATCCAAACATTATTTTACTAAATCGCGTGAGAAAATATGCAAATACTAGCAAAAGGAATGCGGCTGGAAAAATATGTATTGTTTTGCTTTACTTATTCCTAACAAAATACAAAGAATTTGTTTTCTTTTTCATTCACAAATCTTCCGGAAAACTTGCCAAAGGTGGCTTTTAGTGTGTGTAAATAAACTACATTGGTCACCTTCTTTCTTCTTCTTCGTATGAGCTAAGTGGCCAAGCTCTGGTGTCGAGAGTTTTCAAACCGCCCTAAGGCCTCTGACTAGGCTTAACGACTAACAGTTAGGATCTACAATTTAACGTGACATCCGACCCACGGTAGCGCTCAGATGAAGAAAATTTTACTTATAAAACGAAAGCCTCTGACTTGAATTAACGGCTGCTTGTAAACTAACAGCTGGGATCTGCATTTTAACGTGTCATTTGACCCACGAAAGCACCCAGATAAAAATGACCTTTTAAAACGACAATATTGTGCATGGTCACCCATCCATAAACGGTTCTAGAATCTAAAGTCAAAGTCAAACATTTATTGCAGATTTAAATATAACAATCTTTGCTTAAATAAGACTTAATATACCCATGGTCAGGGTGTAGCAATTAAGATTAAGCAATAATAACAACCAATTAAGCTTATGATTTCACTATTGTTAATAATTGAACAGTTGCTTTCATTGTATCAAGCACAAGTTCGGTCGTGCATTTTTTTTTTTTTTTTGTTGACGAGGGGGAAATCTTCTACAAGATACCTGGCTACGATGGGGCGCAGCCAGGTTATGTGGGATTTGTACCCACTAAAACCCCCCGGTGACCTGCCTCTGTGCTTAACGGAGGTCTCCGGGTTCTTCCGGGAAACACTCCGGAGACCTCCTTGCACTGCGCCGTGGCCCTTCTTGCGACGGTGACGGTCACTCGACGCCGTCGTCGTTCACCCCGGACTCGATGGAGTGGGTGTCGGAACCCCATCTCCGAACACCTTCGAGTCTGATGCCCCTTTTAGTCGGCTCTTACGACAGGCAGGAGCAATACCGCAGCCTTATTCTTTCACCCAGGCTGCAGGGTTAGCTGTGGAGGTGCCTAAGTCGCGTACAGTCGGTTTGCCTCCACCTTCATTGTACGTACCGCCAAGGTGTGGAATTAGGTTGTCAGTGCAGGTCTGATCGCCCCCATCATAGAATAAGAATAAGAATAATAAGGTGTGGAATTCTTTGCCGAATTCCCTGTTCCCCGATAACTATAATCTAGCGGTTTTCAAGGCAAGAGTGAACCGGTTTCTTCTGGGCAAGCGCGCTCCACCTTAGATCGCAATTTCGCTTACCATCAGGTGAATTGCGATCAAGCGCAAGCCCATTATGAGTAAAATAAAATATTTTTAGCAAATTTATGCCGCTAAACACCTACTACCGCAGTTGAGGCGATTCGCCCAAATATTTACGACTCAAGTTGGTACAAAATTGCCTTAGCAAAAATACCACAAATTTAAAACCCTTTACAGTATTTAGGCAGCCAATTAAGTTGAAAACTTTTTCTCATTAGTTTCGTAGACTGATTACGAACCGAATTTTCTTAAGTGAATTCCGAATTTTATTTGACAGTCTACAAATTGCTCTTTGAATTTCGTATTAGAAAGAAAAGGTTACATTTAATTAAGGCGTGTCATTTAGACATGGGCAAAATAACGAATGCAGTTTTTTTGTTTTAGAGACGTTTCGACCGCGTTGGCGTAATGGTTACCATGCCGGACTGCCAATCAAAAGGTTTTGGGTTCGATTCCCGGCACGGCCAAAATCTTTGTGCTGAACTAAATTTGTTGCTTTTGGGTCTGGGTGTTAAATATGTATCTATAAATATGTATGTATGTAGTATATCAGCTTGGTTCAGTATGGGGTTAACCAGCATTTTATGTTTTTTTAATGCTACATTATAAAAATTACGTTATTTTTTTTATTGATGGTGAACAACCCTTATCATTAAGGCGTATGGAAAATAGATAGTAGCCTATTCTCAGACCTTCTGAATACGCATATAAAATTTGGTAAAAATCGGTCAAGCCGTTTTGGAAGAGTATGGTAACAAACACTGTGACACGGAAATTTTGTATATTACTCGTAGAAAAGAAGACCGTAAAGAGGAAAAGTTTGATTATTTGTTTGTCGCGAATAAGCTCCGAAACTACTGGACCGATTTGAAAATTCTTTTACCATTGGGAAGCTACATTATCCCTGAGTAACATTATGCTTTATTTTGTTTCTCTTTACAACTTTGATTATTTTATAGCCCGTGCGAAGCCGGGATTGGCTGCTAGTTAGTGATAATTACGAGTATTTTTCGTGAATTGTAAGTGTATTTTGTTTTGTGCGCAATTAATGTATTTTCTTTTTTTCTTTCTTTATATTTGTACCTTTTATTTATGTATATTATTAAATAAAAAGTTATCTTTTTTTTGACATTTAACATATTAATTCACTTAATTTTTTTTGACATGTTACTAATGGTGTTATCAATAAATATTTGTATTTGTAAAAAAAAATTGGTAGGTAATAAGATATAGTTTTGTTGTATTGGATTTTTATTTTTGTGTATGTATTCTTATGATTTTTGAATTTGATGATAATTTTTTTATCATGATTTTAATTCTTATTTAATACTATTTAATGGGCCAAAAGTCTGAAATAAACAATTTGAATGATCTGTCCAATAAAGAGTTTATCTATCTATCTAACATTAGCCCTTAAATGGACGATTTTTGTTTCACGTTTTAAATAAAAAAATATTTGTGTTATAGACATGTATTAACTGTCTAGGAAAAAATAGTAAAAAAATCTACTATACTTTTTTTGCAATAATGTGAGTGGTGTTTATAAACTACATTGCGGAAAGTTTAAAAAAAAGGTCAATTTTATGTGTGATTTTTAGTATGTTGTTTAAAAACAACATTGTCCATTTAAGGGTTAAAAAACATGGAGGCGACTGAACAAGAAATGGTTACTTAGCAACAGATTCCCTTTTCCCTTTCCGTCAGTATGCCGACATTATTTTCTGTACCTTCTTTAACGAGGACCTTAGTTTGCGAGCCCACTGAATCTCCAGTTACGGCCCTCTTCCAAAACAAGTAATTAGAAAAAAAAATGAAATTTCTTTTTTGAGCTTTTTTTGCTGGCAGTACTATTTTGACAGTTATCGTGTGAAGTTGGAAGCAAGCGCGATCCTATAAATATGGAATGTGCAGGCAGTTTTAGAGGTGATACATGTGAGTGCGTTCTAAAGTCGCCTATATTTTCTACATTTGACGTGATTTTAGTTGTTTTGACTATGGTGTAGAACGTGCCGTCTCTTTCTGGCCACCTAAGATGAAAAGAGACGAGGCTTCTTTAAATTAAGTTTAATCGTGTGTGCCGCTGAATCGCCACCACTAACTCTTTCCGCGCAGTGATACGCATTATTTACACACTTATTTTACTATGCGTGCCAACTAAGAATAGGATCGCACTTGCTTCCAACTTCACACGATCACTGTCAAATTGTACTGGCAGCAAAAAAAGGCTCAAAAAAGAAATTTAATTTTTTCTTCTTCTTAGGTATTGATTTAATTACTGTACTACCGTACTCTTCGAACTCCGAATAATTTATAATGAGGTATAATTTGTATACAATTTTTTTGGCAAACCATACACTTTAGCAATGACGTTAGCGCGTATTGCTGAGCAAAATGGAGGCTTGGCAGTCTTATTCCTATTAGGCACGCATAATATTTCTTAACGTCTTTATAATTTTTGAGCTATCCGTAAAGTACTTAAGGCGCTATGCGCATTATTAAAAAATTGCATACAAACTATTTCATAATATACATATTTTGTAAGCATACGCTTAGGTCTTTTATTTATCGACAAGCCCTTAGTTCACCCCGGGCAAAAAACTTGACACCATTATTTTTAATTTTACATAAACTATACATATTCCAAATTTCGTTGCTGGAAGTTCAAAAACAAAGAAGTTTCAAACAAACTGTTTTACCCCCTTTAACCCCCTTAGGGGTGGAATTTCCAAAAATCCGTTCTTAGTACGCGTCTACATACTAAAACAAATACACCCTCCAAATTTCATAACCCTTGGACCAGCCGTTTGGGCTCTGCGTTGTCTATAGATGAATGAGTCAGGACAAAGAGTCTTATAGTATACGAGTAGATTGAGTCAGTACAGATTCTCCCGAGTCAGCTAGTATCTAATAAAATAACCACAGGCTTCTAAACTATTATGAGAAAGCTCCTAATTTCACGCTTGTTAAACCGGCGTTTGAGAGCATAATTTTATTTGTAGCTTCGAAGGAAATACGCCTTCCGATATAAACCGGGATTCAAAAGGTAAGCGGAGTTAATATATTTATTTCAATTGAATTTTTCAATTTAATGGGCACCTAATCTGCATTGAAAAGGGAAAAATAGCGTTAGACATTGTAAATCGCTTTATTAAATTTATTGAGAAGTAAGTAGGTAGTTAGTAGGTAGTAGGTAGTAGAATGAATAATTTATAGCCAAGCATTTAGCGGCACGCCCAACATCTTTGTGATAAACTAAATTTTTGGTTGTCGCTCTGGTTGTTTTTTTTTATATATTATTCTTATTGATATACGGTTGATATGGACAGTGTTGGATGGGTGACCATGCACAAGATTGTCGTTTTTCAAGTGTAATTTTTATCTGGGCGCTACCGTGGGTCGGATGACACGTTAAATTGTAGGTAAAATCAGAGGCCTTCAGGTGGCTTAAAAACTCTCGACACCAGAGGTTGGCCACTGAGCTCTTATGGTACGTTTACACGCTTGCCAAGCCTTGGCAAACTGCAAACAGTCCCAAGCCTCCACAAATATACACAAATCGTTTGAAAGGCGTTTATACGCTTGTGAATACGTCAGTCTGCAATATACATCCAAGCATGGGCCCTTTGATCTGCGTAAAAAACCGACACTCGACTGGATCGGAAGCAAGCAGGCACAAGCCCACGCAAGCCAAGCCAAACGCCCTATTTACATGCTTGCGATTGTCGATCCTTGCCAAGGCTTGGCAAGCGTGTAAACGTACCATTACGAAGAAGATGACTGAGCTCAGCTACAGGCGCTCGTTGTTAATTGAAACCACAATCAAATTAGAATGGAAAGATTTTCTCCCGGAACCTCTTAATTTCCCCGAAACCAAAACACCGGCCTCACAAAACACTTTGATAATGACATGTTTACGTTTACCTTGTAAACAGCGTTCAACGTTAGCACCAGGGACTAATAAAGAGTGGACACGATGTAGACATACAATTATTTTGACAGTGGAGCGAAAAAGCTTTGCAGGCCATATCCGAGTACATAGGCAGAAATATATTATAAATAGGTACGCCTAGGAGGACTAAAGTATTATAGAATTTAATACAGAAAACTTTAAAAAGTAATAAAATATATTAAGACTAGGGTAAAATCTAGATTTTACAGTTTTTTGTTATATTTCATTAACGGTAAAAAATTACATAAAACACGTCTAAAGAACATATTTATTCCTATTTTGGTACCAATAAGATTTCTAAATATGAAAAAAAGCTTGTTTAAAGTTTAATTTTAGTGTCGTTCTTTGGTGATTTTTTTATTTCGTTTTCGTCAATATTTATTATTAGATTTATGAAAAAAAACAGTTATTTCAAGATTTGCCCATATCTTCTCCCTAATTGACTAATTAACTTCACTTTTACCTTCACCATTTACTAAGCTTTCGTCCAAACGTGCACTCAAACTTGCTATGTTCATATTCAGTCTCTAGATTGATAATAAATAAAGTGTAAATTATTAGTATTACAGTAATACCCCGACTTACGCTACCTCGACTTACGCGAATTCGGAGTTACGCGATTTAATTTTCTCGTCTATTTTAACGTTTTTTGTTTGAAAGCCGCGCACTTCAGATTGTGTTTATACATTTTATTAATATAGTTTGTCATATTATTTAGAATTAAATTAAAATTTATTTCCTAAATTATTGTTTTATATTTCCTAAATTATAGTCTCCGGTCCCAATTAAACATACTTTGTATGACTTTATAGGTATGTAAATGCAAAATTGTACCCCGACTTACGCGAATTCGACTTACGCGGATAGCGCTCGGTCCCACCTATCGCGCAAGTCCGGGGTATTACTGTACTTTACTTTGGGTGTACTAACTGAACTCTTACAACAATATTTTTTTACTTACATTAAAAAAAACTATCAAATACATTACACGAATCAAAGACAATTAAAGTAAAGAAATCGTAGCCCTATCATTCAAGCAGAATAAAACAGGTAATAAATAATAATAATAAATCTAAATACCTTGTGCAACAAATTTCCCTTGCAATACAAAGAGGCAATGCGGCAAGCCTGATGGGCACGTTTGGGCGGGTGTCTTAATTTTTATTTTGTTTTTATAATTTTTTTAGTTTACTAAATTTTCGTCTTTTATAAGCTTTGTAAATATTCTAAAGTCCTTTAAAATATAATTATTCATAAATTTAATAAATCTATCTTTATTCAAAAACTATGTAAATACTTAATCCTTATTTAACTTATAAAGAAATGTAAGTATTTATATTTTTAACATTATTGTATTTTTTTATATAATATGCTATTTTGCGTCACATACCGCTTACAGGTCCTACATTTTATTCATCGTACATTCCCTAAACCCTTCTTAATGATCTAACTCCATTAATAAGTGGTCCCATTTAACTCGTGAGCCCTATTTTAAGGGAATGAAGACGTTTTTTATAAATGTTTCATTTAAGAAACAACAAAATTCCAGTGCGTATGGCTCGTCAGGAGATTGTTGGACTGCAGTTCGCGACACGCCGGATCTTAATTCGAATTTTATTAAAAAAATTGGCCAAGTGCGCGTTGGGCTCGCACATGAAGGGTTCCGTACCATTTTGTATGGGAGCCCCCCTCAAATATTTATTTTATTAAATTTTTATAATTTAATTTGAAAGGTAATGTACATTTATACATTCTGTGAAAATTTTAGGTGTCAACATGCTAACGTTATTGATACATATATAGCAAAAAAATAAGGTAGTTTTTTGTAGTTCATAAGACTAGCAACACCCTAATGTTACATAATTACAGGGTACATGTTACTGTATTAATTTAATTTGTAGTACTGTACATGTTATGCTGAAATAAATATTCTATTCTATTCTAAATACAAAAAAAAACGTGTTAACTGTATGGGACCCCCTTAATATAATATATACTTTTTTTAGTATTTGTTGTTATAGCGGCACGAGAAATACATATCTTGTCAAAGTTTTAGCCTTCTAGCTATTACGGTTTCTGTGATACAGCCTGGAGACAGATAAACAGACAGCGGAGTCTTAGTAATAGGGTCCCGTTTTTACCTTTTAGGTACGGAACCCTAAAAAGTACAGTACACAAAATGAAAACAAAAATCTAGATTGTATTATGGTTGCTAACACGATTGATATACTATATTTGATTCATATCATGTACAAGTAATGATAATATGTTACCTATTAGAATTAGAATTGAAAATTGACATTGATACATATCATATACTTTTGTATTGATATCATATTATTTGACTTGTAACTTTGGTGATATCAATAAATTATTTGTATTTGTATTATACATACATAAATACTTTATATTAATACATAATTAACACCCAGACCGAGAACCAACAAATTTAGTTCATCACAAAGATGTTGGCCGTGCCGGGAATCGAAACAGTCCAAGGTAACCAATACGCCAAAGAGGTCGTCTAATCATACAAATCATTTATTGATAACAACAAAGTTAAAAGTCAAATAATATGATATGTATCAATATCAATTTTCAATTATATTCTAGTAATATAATATCATTACAATAGTATATGATATGAATCAAATGTCAATTCTCAATTCTAGATAATAATAGTTATATTATAGAAAGTTTTATCTAATAGCCAAACCCTGAGTGTTAAAGCTGGCGGCGGAAGGTGCATCCCGGACAGTCGCGGGTACGCGGTTGTAGATCGCGGGCCCCAACACGTAAACGGACCTCTCCAATTTCACAAGTCGATGAACCGGCGTTTTCAGTTGCATCTTCTTCACGTTGCTACGTAAATCCCACGTATTATTAGCACCCCTGCGTTGAAATAATTCAAGGTGCGTGTGTGTGAAAAGTGCAACTAGATATATAATTCACATGGTAGAGGCAATATATCAGTCATGAGTTACCTCTCTGTCTTAGATAGCTACTCTTTGATCAATTGACTACCTTCTCCGTAGATGAAGATAAATGTCTGGAAGCTTTTTGTAGAATGACACGAGAATAGGCTCGACTTCGCTACATTTGGTGGAAAGGTGGTGAAAAATGGCTGTCGCGAAGAATTTCCCCGGCAATTTGCCACCAAAAGTTAGGGAAATTAGATTTTTTTTAACACATTTCACACACGGCTGGTTAACCCCATACTGAACCATTTTTAGTTCGTATTATGGTAGCTAACACAACTGATATACTACATATAGTATATACATCTTAATATATATAAATCTTGTGTCACAATGTTTGTCCTCAATGGACTCCTAAACCACTTAACCGATTATAATATAATTCGCACACCATGTGCAGTTCGATCCAACTTGAGAGATAGGATAGTTTAAATCTCAAATTATAGTCGCAATTTAATGTATTGCTAATTATTGTCTGATATTATTTGACAGTCACAATTATCTGTTAACTCCAAATGATTCTAACAGATGTCGATACCTTTCGACTGGGTTGAGTAAGTAATCAATAGATGGCGCTGTACCCCTAAGTGAGGCAAAACAACTTTTGCCGGGTCAGCTAGTATTTTATGTAGATACATATTTAACACCCAGACCCAAATTAAGTAAATGTATATCGAAGCTTACGTGAAAAACGATTGCGGCTCGGTGGTAAAAACGTTTGCTTTATTACGTAAAATAAAAAATACAATGAAGTTTCGAGCCTCTCCCGTAAAAACCCGCAGAGGAGTTTTCTTTTCAAATTAGGGTATCGTTATATTATAATAACGAAAAAACTGTATTTTCAAGTATTTTCTTATCAACGCCTTAAAAAGAAGTTGGAACAAAAGAATAACTGCTTTCTAGACCTACGCTAGAGTTTTCTTCAACTTTGAATTCGTTTGTAATCTCAATGGCAGTAGAACCATAAAATTAATTTACTACCGTCGTAACATGTCTTTGCGTAAGGCAATAAAACGGCCTGAACGTTACTCTTTGTTGTGCTAAAATAGTTTTATATTGAACATCATTCATAATCTAAATAAAAGCAACTGTGACTAGGTTGTCTGCTTTTCGATCAGACGGCCCCTGGTTCGATCCCGGCCCTACACCAATGACTTGTTTTTCAAATTATGTGTGGATTTGCACTCGCTTTACGGTGAAGGAAACTGACACGTTTGATGACAACAATATCTGAAAACGTGTGTCATCCGCCAAACCTCACTTGGTCAGCGTGGAGGATTATGGCTTATATCTCTCTGCTAGTGAGAGAAGGCCCCGAGTCCCAGCAGTGAGAACGTAAAGTGGTCTGCTTATGCTTATGCTTATGCCTATATAGGTAACGGCGCTATTGTACCGAGTTTAATATTTGTTTTTATAGCGGCACGGACAGATCGCAACATCGCTTAACATCAGATGAGTTGCCATCAAGTGCAAGCCTATTTATCATATAAAAAATAAAACAACAAATACAAAAAAATATTTTTTTTTCAAAGCAGCAATAATAGTTTGTTTTTGCCATATATACCTGTATATATAGAATCTATAACCTTGAGTTCTCGACAGATAAAAGCGTAATATGTACATATTTACATACAGATTCTTTTTATCTGTCTCATTTTCAACCTTTTTCATTGATAAGATAATATTAAACTTAACTAATATAACATTTAGTTGAGAAATATATTAATTCAATTTAATTAAGTTCTTTATTTATATTAATAGTCATGTATAAGTTAATTAAATGTAATAATGTTATATATATATTATGATTTTGGTAGTTAATATACAGTCTAAATATCATTTATATTGAATAGAATTATTATATAAGTATTCGTTTTAGCTATTTATTTATTCATTAGTGTTCCAAAACACGATTACGTAAAATTAGTTCGAAATTATTATTTTTGATAATAGTCGTGTTACAATTTAAAAATTGGCCAATTGGTTGGGCTCATGCATGAAGGATTCCGTACCGTTGTTGTATGGAACTAACTCCCTCTAAAATATTTATTTTACTTAAAAAATTAGCTTAATTTGAAAGCGTCTACTAGCTACAAATTTTGATATATAGCAAAAAAATATATACACAAAAACTCGTTTATTGTATGGGAACCCCCCTTAATATTTTTTATTTATAGTATTTGTTGTTATAGCGGCACGGAAAATACATATCTAGTGAAAGTTTCAGCTTTCTAGCTATTACGGTTTCTGAGATACAGCCTGGAGACAGACAGACAGACAGCTGGTGCTTAATAATAGGGTCTCGTTTTTTACCTTACCTACCTTTTTAGGTAGGGAACCCCTAAAAACGAACTTGACGGGTCTTTTTATTTTTTTTATTTACTCTGAATAGGTCAGCGCTTGACCACAATTCACCTGATGGTAAGTGATATTGAGGTCTACGGTGGATCGCGCTTACCTAGAAGGAACCGGTTCACTCTCGCCTTGAAAATCGTAAGATTGTAGTTATTATATATATAATATGATATAGATGACTTTGTAAAAATTACAAAATAATATATAAATACTAGTTTTTTGACATTGTTTTAATATTAATTTGATGACATACTTGTATTTAACTCTAAAATGTACAGAAGTATATTTATATTCTTTTTGTTGTAATATTTTACTAAAAATTTATGTATGAATTGACTTTAAAATATTTTTTACCAATAAATATGATTATGATTATTAACCAAAAGATAGATAGATAATACTTTGTTGAACACAAACTTAAAACTAAAATTAAAGATAAAATAATAACTAAGCACAAAAAATAGTGTGCCACAATTGGCGGCCTTATCGCTTAAAGCGATCTCTTCCAGGCAACCTTTGGATTGGTAGTGTACAATAAAGAGAAAAGAACAAATAATAAGTTACATATACTTACAATAATTATAATAATTTATGCTAATCTTATACATAAAATTTCCGTGTCACAGTGTTTGTTACCGTACTCCTCCGAAACGGCTTGACCGATTTTTTCCAAGTTTTATATGCGTATTCAGTAGGTCTGAGAATAGGCTACTGTATATTTAGAAATAATTATCAAGGCAAAACAACGTTTGCCGGGTCAGCTAGTACATATATAAAATGTACATAAAATATACTAATCTTATATATAAAATTTCCGTGTCACAGTGTTTGTTACCGTACTCCTCCGAAACGGCTTGACTGATCTTTACCAAATTTTATATGCGTATTCAATAGGTCAGCTACTGTATATTTAGAAATAATTATTAAGGCAAAACAACGTTTGCCGGGTCAGCTAGTAATATATAAAGTACCAATTCATAATATTATAAATAGAATTCAAAAATAGAATTCAATTCATAATATTATGAATATGATAGATAGCTATCCAAAGATCATCTTTAAAAAAAGAAACACACTTGCACCGGCTGTATCTAATCGTTAATGAGTGATCACTGTACGGTTAAAAATACCTATTGTTTATCCTGCTCTCCGAATAGCAACATATAAACAATTCACTCTGCGTTCCTATTCGCCACATGGTAGCTGTGGCTAATCTTAGAGGCGATAATGTTTTGAAGCCCAATCGAGCGTTGTAGGTGGTTAGGTTTTCCCCATCAATGAGGACAAGGAAGAAAATAATAATAATAAATATTAGGACACATTCACACACGGCTGATTAGCCCCATACTGAACCATTTCTAGTTCGTATTATGGTAGCTAACACAACTCAATTTCAATTTCAAAGAATCTTTATTTTTTGCATAAATCTTAAGATAAGTACAATGCCAGTGTTTAGTTCCTAGCTATACAGTAATATTGATATTTGAACTGTTTAAAAAGCATATATAACCTAATATAAACTTGTTGCATATATTTTTTTTTTAAATAAGAAATATGACATTAATTTATTTTAAGAAGCAACACGAAATTAAAATTATATAAGCTTTAGGAGAAGAGCATTACATATTTAAGCTAAGACAACTGATATACTACATATACATACATACATATTATATATAAATACATAATTAACACCCAGACCCACAGCCAAAAAAAATTAGTTAAGCACAAAGATGTTGACCGGGCCGGGAATCGAACCCGAAACCTTCTGATTAGCAGTCCGGCATGGTAACCTTTACGCCAACCAGGTCGTCTCATACAAAAAAATACATACAGTCGAATATTTATAACCTCCTCTTTTTTTGAAGTCGGTTAAAAAATAACAGATAAACATTTTATTAATAATATGTCAAATTATAACTAAATAACGTAGACTATCTTACTAAAGACGTCCTCGTTGACGTAATGGTTACCATACTGGACTGCCAATTAGAAGGTTCCGGGTTCGATTCCCGGCACGGCCAACATCTTTGTGCTGAACTAATTTTTTTTGGCTGTGGGTCTGGGTGTTAATTATGTATTTATATATAATATGTATGTATGTATATGTAGTATATCAGTTGTGTTAGCAACCATAATACGAACTAGAAATGTTTCAGTATGGGGTTAACCAGCCGTGTGTGTGTGTGTGTGAAAGCATTCGTTGTATTTTTAGCACGTGGTAAACTTGACATGTTAATTTAATTTTATGAATAACTAGAAATCCGTCCCGGCTTCGCACGAGCTATAAAATAATCTAAGTTGCAAAGGGAAACAAAATATAGCCTATGTTACTCGGGGATAATGTAGCTTACCAACGGTGATAGAATTTTTCAAATCGGTTCAGTAGTTTCGGAGCCTACTCGCGTCAAACAAACAAACAATCAAACTTTTCCTCTATATATGTAATAATAAAACAAACAAACAATCAAACTTTTCCTCTATATATATATAATATAATATTGGTACATAGACTTATAGTAGACACCTATTATTTGGCACCTTCCACCGCCAGCTTTAAGACTAGACTAGGGTTTGGCTATTAGATACGACTTCTTATAGTATAATATTAATGATTATTTAGAATTGAAAATTGACATTTGATTCTTATCATATACTTTTGTAATGATTTATATTACTAGAATTGGAATTGAAAATTGACATTAATCATATCATATACTTTTGTAATGATATTATATTATTTGACTTGTAACTTTGGTGTCACCAATAAATGATTTGTATTTATAAAGAAGAATTTTGTCTTTGACAGTGACATAAAACAACCGTTAGACAGCCAGCAGTAAAAGTTAATAATTCTATCAGAAGCGTTTACAGAAATCTTGTAAAGCTATCATAAAATCCATAAAAACGTTAACCATTTGATTTACGTCCGACATCAAGACATAACAAGATGGAAAAAAACTTTCAAATACTCATTTAATGTATAAACCAGCTGTGTTTTGACTGGGAGTAGAAAAAATGTAGACAGAACTAAGATACGAGTAATAGCGTTTTTTTACTTTCAACGCAAAAGACGGCGTGGATATATATATAATTACTAGCTGACCCGGCAAACGTTGTTTTGCCTCACTTAGGGGTACAGCGTCATCTATTGATTACTTCTTCTACTCAACCCAGTCGAAAGGTATCGACATCTGTTAGAATCATTTGGAGTTAACAGATAATTGTGACTGTCAAATAATAACAGACAATAATATAATAACAGGCAATAATTAGCAATAATTTAAAATTGCGACTATAATTTGAGATTTAAACTATCCTATCTCTGAAGTTGGATCGAACTGCACATGGTGTGCGAATTTTATTATAATCGGTTAAGTGGTTTACGAGTCCATTAAGGACAAACATTGTGACACGTGATTTATATATATTAAGATAAATATTTTTATAAGCAGCCTACTTTACGTTCCCACTGCTGGGACTCGGGGCTTTCTCTCACGAGGAGAGAGATACAGGCTGGTCAAGTGCGGGTTGGCGAATGACAGACGTCTTCGGATATTGTAATCCTCAAACATGTCGGTTTCCTCGCGATGTTTTCCTTCACCGTAAAGCGAGTCCAAATCCACACATAACTTGAAAAATAAGTCATTGGTGTAAGACTAGGATCGAGCCAGGGGCCAGACGATTGGAAAGCAGACGTTTTTACCACCGAGCCATACTCGCTTTGCTTGTATGAATAGTACTTAAACGTTATCTTTAAAATACTTATTTATTTATAGATTCACGTCATCTTTTACAAGTAGGATATTATTGTGTTTACTTGAGTTCAAACAAAATTATGATAAGAAATAAATTGAAAAGGCCTTCTATTTTTACACGCTTCATATTAGTTTCACCTGTATGTTTGTTTCTATGTTTGTTTGTAACCGACTTCTTTGGGCGCGATTTTGACCCACTTTAAACGGCCAGATTTCGTTGAAACTTTGTATATTTATTGAGGACCGATGACAATACACTAATTTTATAATATTATTCCATTTTTTGTATTTTTGTTTCTATGTTTGTTTGTAACCGACTTCTTTGGGCGCGATTTTGGCCCACTTTAAACGGCCAGATAAGCGGGGTTTTTCGTTTTTTAAACTACTATTATTAAAGGTAGATTTGCTGAAATGTCGTATGAGCTAAGTCAAGCTCAGGTGTCCAGCCTTTTGGACTCAGGTGTCAAACCAACCAGCGCTTCTTTCTGACTTCGCTTAACGACTGCTTGTACTAAGACTAACAGCCGGGATCTACAATTTAACATGTCATCCTACCTACGGTAGCGCCCAGGTGAAGATGCCACTTTTTTAATGGCAGTTGTGCGCATGGTCACCCATCCGTTCGAAGTCCGCATCGACCGTTGCTCAACCTTGATAATCGCGTCAGATCACTTTATTTAGCCGAGCTACAGGCACTACAAATATTTAAATGATACTTGACAAAACATTTATCACACTAATTTTAATATTTTTAATACTTAAACTGAATTATTCAGTTTTAAATAAATATAATATAATATGTAGCGCCTGTAGGTCGGCTGACTAAAGTGATCTGACACGATCAACGAGGTTAAGCAATGGTCAATGCAAACAGTCTTTGGATGGGTGACCATGCTCATGAATTTCTTTTAAAAAGTGTCATTTTGTTTGGGCGCTACCGTGGGTCGGATGACACGTTAAATTGTAGGTCCCAGCTATTAGTCTTAGTACAATCAGTCGTTTAGCCAAGGCGGAGGCCTTCGGTCGACTTGATAAATCTGGATACCAGAGATTGGCCACTTAGCTTATACAAAGAAGAAGAAGATATAATAATAATAATATTAAATTAACAACTAGCTGACCCGGCAAACTTTGTTAAGCGCTAAAAATAGATAGTAGCCGATTCTCAGACCTACTAAATACACATATAAAATTGGGTAGAAATCGGTCAAGCCGTTTCGGAGGAGTACGGTAACTAACATTGTGGCATGGAAATTTTATATATACCTAAGAAGATGTAAGAAGATGTTCTGAAAAATACACTAAACTTACCATTCCGAAAACTACACTAAAGAAACTTATAAACTCGTTTTAAGAATAACAAGACCTTGCACAAAAAAAAATAAGAGGGTACACTAATGTACCTAAATAGCATTAAAAATAAACATTTATTTGAGCATTTGAGTAAAAAGAACACATTCCTAACCAAAAATAAATATACAAAACCATTATTATCTAAAAACCAAATGACATTTAATATAATACCACTTATGTATGTACCTACTTTTATAGACAAAAAGTAATTCATTCGTTCATTAAAAAAATCATCATACATTTATATACAAGACAATATCTTAATTCTTTTTCAGCTAAGATGCAACCGGTGGTTCCTAAAGACACGCCTTTTTTCTTACTAATATAATAAAATTAATTTAGTATTCTAATAAAAAAGTATATAATAAATAGTTTACATACCAAATAATCTCCTTCCAATTTCGAAACAATCTCACATGTCTTTTTTCACAAAAAAACGACTTCACACGATACACAAATTAAGCATGTTTTTACAAATTTACAAAGAGGAAGTAAAAGAGTCACGAAATCAAAACAAAGCTTATTTAAAAAAAAAAAAACTAATATTTAAAGACACTGAAAGCGTTTTTCTCCATAAAATCAAGATTTATTTTTCAAAACACATTGAATCATGTTCACACGTGTTTTTTTACCCTCATGTAATGGAAAATATGCGAAAATTTTCCACCGCACCGTCAAAGCGACCGCCCCCTGCCACGGCTCGCGAGATACTAAATTGGGATGAAATTTTCTCCCAACTGAAAGCAAATCTATAAGAGAAAGTACACAAACTAGCCATCCCTTTCTAACCTGAGGGCGAAGAGTGTGTTGTCTCTTTTGTTTTTTGCTAGTAATGTCCTAAGGGCATAGATAAGGGGTTTATTTTAATAGCAGTCTAGCACACTTTGATATCATAAATAACTATGCATATTACTCGTTATTTTAAGTCAGGGATTAAATACGCGAGTCAGTGATACACTGGACTATGATGGAGCATTACTAGTCTGGAATATCTGGCGTTTAAGGAGGCTACCGAAAAACAACATAAGGTGCTTGGTAAATACTAAAAGACAGGAACTATAATTTAACGTCTCATTTGAACCACGGTAGCGCCCATATGAAAATACCACTTAAAAACGACAGTCTTGTGCATGGTCACCCATCCAAACACCGTCCGCATCGACCGTTGCATAGCTTCGATGATCGCGTTAGATCACCTTAGCCAGGACCTATAAAATTTAACGTGTTATTTAAACCACTGTAGCGCCCAGATGAAAGTGCCACTTAAAAACGACAGTCTTGTGCATGGTCACCCATCCAAACACAGTCCACATCGACCGTTGCATAGATTCGATGATCGCGTTAGATCACCTTAGCCGGGACCTATAATTTAACGTGTCATATGAACCACGGTAGCGCCCATATGAAAATGCCGCTTAAAAACGACAGTCTTGTGCATGGTCACCCATCCAAACACAGTCCGCATTGACCGTTGCTTAGCTTCGATGATCGCGTCAGATCACCTTAGCATGCCGAGCTATAAACGCTACTACTGTTTATAATTTGAATTATCATATCCCCCTGAATAAAGCTGAAAAAATGTAAATGCACAAATTTAATTTACTAAGATACTTTATTTTAAGAATCCAAAGCAAAGATTTTGTATTGGAATAAAAATTTTAGCGCTGTAGTTCTTAGTGCTTCTAGCAAAAATACAGAACAGTATTGACCATGTTAATGGCAAGTCACACTACAATAATTACTTAAATACTTATAAATACTAGTTTCATAAAATAAAATTACAAATTTCATTAAATAAATATTCTACACTATTAAATACTACACACAATAGCACTTGTTCTCATATCTATTAAATTAAAAATAATTTTAAAAAACTTTTTACACATGAATAACGATTCAAGCTCAATATTCATATTCATATCAGCATTATGCTTAATTTGACGAACGAGAAATTGGCTAGTTATCCTCTAGAAGTTGGTTTTTAATTACATAATTAATAAAAATGGTTCTTCTTGTACAACAAAAGCATTTCACAAGAGCACCTTTTCAGTTAATTATAAGCAATTATTTTCAAAGGATTTCGCTGAATTATTAAGTCTTAATTATACCTCTCTGCAGAAATTCTTTATTCTTTTGTTTTTCAGAGGTTTTCACGGAAAATTAGATTATTTTGCGACTCTCAATGGGTCCTTGAAAAACTCGTAGCTTCGCGTAGACCATCTACGCGTTTTGCTACGAAAATTGCTACGAACGCTACGAGGTTTTTTATGAACTTTTAGACCTTTGCCTTTGGGCGGTTGATTAAACTTCAAATATTTTTTGTTGTGCTAGCCGTCAGGGGAAATAACAAAATGTTTTTTTTTTTATCTTCAAGCAGTAGTGTCCAAGCACTTTTTTTTTACTCTAAATAGGTCAGCGCTTGACCACAAATTCATCTGATGGTAAGTGATATTGAGGTCTACGGTGAAGCGCGTTTACCTAGAAGGAACCGGTTCACTCTCGCCTTGAAAATCGCTAGGCTATAGTCATTGGGGAACAGGGAATTTGGCAAGGAATTCCAAAGTTTGGCGGTTCGGACAATAAAGGTGGAGGCAAAACGCTTAGTGCGTGCCTTGGGCACCTCAACTGTAAACCGATGCCGCCTTGGCGTTTCCCTGCTCGTCCGATAGTGGAAGGGGGCGGGGGGAATTACTTCATGTAATTCAGTCGCATACTCGCCGAAATGCAACCGATAGAAGAACCGCACTATAGTTACCTTCCTCTGAATACGCGGTAAGACATATTTTTACACGCTTTTATTAGCTTCACCTGTATGTTTGCTTGTAACCGACTTCTTTGGGCGCGATTTTGACCCACTTTAAACGGCCAGATTTCGTTCAAACTTTGTAGATTTATTGAAATGACGGACAGGAAATTTCTTTGACCTATTTTGATATTTTTTTCCGTTTCTATTGCACTTAATTATTTTTTAGCAAGTATAGAATTAATCTTCGTTAAATTATCTCGACAATAGTGTGCATAATATCTTGATTCCTTTAACTAACAAGGCTATAATACTAAAAATAGTTGCCAAATTAGAGCGAAAAAAAAATTTCGATCGTAAAGCACTCTCTGATGCTTTGCATCATGAGTCGTGCAATAGTTTAGAATTAAAAAATCAAGCTATTATAACTGAAAAGTAGAAAATAAATAATAGTTTAAAACAAAACTAAAAAACTCGCTTTATAAGTGTAGAAAACCGAACTAAAAAATAGAAAATAAAATATATTTTTTTATTCACACTATTATTAATTGTATTTCGTTGAAATTTTTAACACTATTTTCTTAATTTAAATTCATTTAAATTTATTTTCTATTTTTTAGTTTGGTTTTCTATAAAAATCGTGTTTTTTAGTTTTTTTTAAATATTATTTATTTTATCTAACATAATTCGTATACAAATATCAACAAGACCCTTATTTTTCCTTACATTTATTAGGTTTTTCAAAGAAGGTTATATTTGCAGTAAGGCATTTGTTAGATCTCGCCTGACTAGCAACCACCGTTAAGTTAGAAAACCAGTCTTTTTTTACACATTTCACACACGGCTGGCTAGCCACCTACTAAACCATTTCTTGTCTGTATTATGGTTTCTAACATAACTGATATACCTATTACATATACGAATACGTACATAAATGCTTTATAACTATACATATTTAACACCCAGACCGACAGACAACAAATTTAATTCATCGCAAAGATGTTGGCCGCGTTGAGAATCGAACCCGGAAGCCTCTGGTTGGTAGTCCGGCATGGTAACCATTACGCCAAGGTCGTCAAAAGAGCTGAATAGAGTACTATGACGCCATTATGACGCTTACCCCGCTCGATCCGTAAACCTACGTCAAACTACTACCTAGTACTGCAGCGCTAGCATGGGACGAGGACATATAGTCTTTCCACCATATTATTATCCCACCTGCCAGTGGAAACAATAATCTTATCCACCTTAATAGCATAGTAATGAGCGACATTTTTCCGTTGCTTATGTCAATTTGGTCACAGCGGAAATACGCTAAATATTAATTTTTTTCTTCTATATCTATCTATAATGAATTTCCACAAAGACGTCTAATTTAATAGGTTATATGCCTGAGTCATTAGGTTACATTTTCCCCCAGAAAATATTTCCACTTGACGTTTATCATGGACATTTTATCCTGCTATTTCCTGCTGTTTTCCCCGAACACGATGAACTCTTCATTTGACATATGACAAGGGACAATATTTATACTTTACATTTATTTTTACATTTAGACTAATATTTATATTTATTCGACTTGAATTTCTTAAGATGGTAGGTACTTTTTAGCCACTTTAACGAACATTTACAAAAACGTAACTTCAGGCGTAGCTTTGAAATAAAAGTTTAAACATAAGTAACAATTACGAACAGATTGTTTCCACTCCCGGTGGATAATTTATCCAATACTCGTGCTAGCCCATCTGAAAGACATTATCTCCCATCCTGCCCTATCTTTACGATATAATGAGGATATACCATGGAGGCCTGCGTCATTAAATTGCGATTTACGGCACACATTGTCTTTTTAGGGACGGATCAAAAAAATTCCGGTTACAACTAGAACAATACCTGTAAAACAATGGCGTTAACAAAAATAACGTGGCTTTAGGCGATGACCTCAACCCGCATCCCGCATCTCGCATCCTACATCCCACATCCCGCATTTCGCACCCCGCCTCCCGCCTCCCGCCTTCCGCATGCCGTCTACCGCCTCCCGCCTCTCGCCGTCAATATTTTGAAAACTCATACACCCATAATCCTGCATAAATGAGGGGCTACAGCAATTTTTCTCAGTTTTAATCTTTATAAGAATCGTAAGAAGACAAATTCTCTCGATAGTACATTTATGAAAAATCGTCTATCATAAATTTTAAAATGTTGTGCTTGTTGAAAATGTATCCTGATTCTCTATAGGTCTATAAGTATTATTTTCAATATATTTTACCGTGTATGATTTTTAACAAAAAACTGTATAGGTAATTCAAAATTTTCTCCTTATCATCGCCTTACGAAAAAGATCAAAATATTTGAGTAGCCGATAATAACCAGGTATTTATCGCAACAATATTTTTTTTTCCGTCATTCAGTCCCTTTCAAGTGAACTTTATTGAGATTCTCTCTGACGACTTTATGTGAACTTCGGTCATTTTCTCGTACCCGGAAAACTTCAGCGCAAATTGATTTCCGATTTTATTGACAGGAGATAAAGTAGAAAATTGCTTAACTGGAGTGTCAGTTTCTAGCCCGACATTTCCCTAATAGGCACAAAGAAATGAGCATGAATGGAAAAATGATTCAATTGAGTTATTTTCGTTTGACGAAAATGAGCAAAATTAGGTTATTCGTAGGCGTACCTACCAATTGCTATTTCCAGTAAATAGGTACATCGAAGAACCTACCTAAGTTGGTATATGAAAAAAAAATACCATGCGTGGGAGTAGGTGGTCTGTTTTAATAATAAGTAAGTGTGACCGTTTTCTACGCGAAAATAGGTGGTCTGTGTTAATTTATCTCCCTACCAAATTGAAATATTTTTCGGTTCAGCCATTAAAGCGCAAAAAAAAACCATTCTTACCTTCTCCTTAGAAGTCTGTAATTCTCACAAATTTTTATTTTTTTATTTGTAGTATGCAGAATAACACAACTGGGACCTATTTATTTCTTATAAAAAATGAACGAAATAGGTCAATTCTTCTTCTCTGTTTGGGCTTTCGGCGTTAATTAGACACAGCTTTGTCAAATAAGTGGATACATAAATTATTATTAATGTGAAGCAAAAAAATTCAAGAAATCTCCTATCAAAGTCAAAACTTGGAATGTCATTGTCACAAGCAAATGTTGCTGTGTGTCATTGTCAAGTGTGTCTTAAGTTCATGTTGAGTTTTGACTTTCTTATGCCAAAAATGACAACAAAAAGGGCTGCCAGCTTAGCACTGTGAACTCTAGATCTAGCACTATTTTCCCGTGTCTAGCATTTCCAATTCAAAATCAAATTCTGTTTATTCGTAAATAAAGAGTAAGTAAGTAAGAGTAATTTACGTATAAATTACTCTTACTATTCAATAAACCAAACATATCACTTAGACAAGTAGAAAATTAGACTAAAATAAATTACAATAATAAGCCTATGACTTGGCTTAAATACTCCAAGACTAGTATTTGCTCATAAAGTTCAATTCTGTGGCTAAAAGTAGCCCTAGTAATAAAACGGAAACTAGTGCATTTGTAGTCCGCTACAATTTGATAAGAGATTCCCGTGGAACGTATAAAAAAATGTGATAATAAGTTTGTCTTTTTCTCTAAGATAAATCATTGTTTGTCAAGCCTTGTTTGTTTCACTCATATTACCTTGATCTCCTTATCTCTTATAACACTATCAAAAAAATGGTTGCCTGTAAAGTCGGTTTTACGGGCGAAGATTTTACGTGACAACGTCTGCCGCGTGCTGCGCGCGCGGCAGACCGATCATAGTTGAGTGGGAGAGAGGCGCAAGGCATTCGGCGGGCCTCTCTCTTGTTCGGTGACTCATCGTAACGTTACCGGGCGTTACACTTTTTCATAAGTGACTCCCAGCCGCAACCTAATTTAAGACGTTGTCACGTCAAAATTTTAGGAAAACACATTGGTATCTGTTATTTTTCTCTTCATTTGATATAATATATAAATTGGCGCTATATTTAGATTATTCCAGCAATTTAGCAATATTTTTGAGATATTACTTAGCACTCAACCGAGCCATTGAGCTGGCAACACTAGAAGTGGAAGAAGTTAACAGTATTATAATCACATAAATAGTTTTCTTGTTATTTTACTCATTGTTGAATTAGAAAACGACATTAGTGGTAGTGTTTGAGTCTTATCTCTATTTTAGATTCTATAAGGTCAAGTTGAGCCTAAGTTTGTCACGAAAATCTGCAAAACAGAGCAACGAAACATGTCTAAAGTAAAACTAAATTTAATCGCTGCTGCTTGCGAAAATATGGGCATTGGAGTCAACGGTGCACTACCTTGGAGACTCAAGTAAGTTATAGTACCTTTTATGATAGTATTTGGCCTAAAAGTTGGGTAAAATATTTTTCCCATTTCATAAACATAACCTTAAAAAACTTTGGTGAATTTTGGCGCCAAAAAGTTTGCCTCACTGTAGAAATAGATATTGCTATATAGATTAAATTTTACCCTGTTTAAGTCCCTAATTGAGTGACTTTTGTGCTTAAAAAGTATACCTAACTGTGAATATACTTAATAATTTTTATATTTTGTAGTACCTAATTAACATGTTATTTTTTTTTAATAATAATTTATTTATTTAATAATAATTAATACAGATCAAGCCAATTACACTAATTTTCTTAAATTCAATTCATGGTATTAAAATAAATTCATTTATATAAATTAAAAAATATATAAATGTCACAAAATGTCAAGAATGAAGTCAGAATAATGTAATGTTATAATATAACTACTTATACCTAAATATCTTTACACTAACTATTTCAATGTATTCAGACCGACCTCCTAGCTTATCTTGGGCAGTTCAAGTAACTATATTATACTGATAACAGAAAGTTCAATTACATCATTATTTCTATTCTAATGTATTTGATAAGAAGGGCTTTGATAAGTATGTACCTATCCTACTAATATTATTAATGCGAAAGTTTGTGTGTAAGTGTGTACGTTTGTTACTTCTTCACGCTCAAACGGCTGAACCAATTTTGATTAAATTTGCTATAAAGATAGGTTAGACGATGACTTAATATATTGGCTACTTTTTATCCCGAAAACAATTGTGATAACATGGGATATGCAAATACAGTGTAAACTCCATGTAACATCACTCGATTTAACAACAAACTCTCTAAAGCGTCAAAATCAATTGGCTTTAGTTGGTTTAGCTTGGTATTCCATACAATGATACATTCTCTCTATTTAACAACCACTCTCTATTACGCCAGAAATGCACAGTCCCTTTATTGTCGTTAATATAGAGTTTTACTGGAACTTTAAAATCTCCAACTCTTGAAAGCTCCAATGTGTTGCCCGATTTTGTTGAGATTTACTATGAAGATAGGTTAGACTAGCGTGGTATGGACATGTGATGCGTAGAGAGGAGATGCATATTACTAGGAGATGTATGGAAATGGTTGTGCAAGAGAGGACCAGAGACCGACCGAAGAAGACATGGATGGAGTGTGTGAATGAGGACATGAGAGTGAAAGGAGTGAGTGAGGAGACGACGGCTGATAGAGGAGAGTGGAAGAAGAAAATTTGCTGTGCCGACCCCACCTAGTGGAATAAGGCAAGGAAGAAGAAGATAGATAGATAGATAAATAAATTCTTTATTTCCCACTAATTACATTAAATTATACATAGAAGAAACTTATAACTAGTGCCGAAAATGGCGGCCTTATCGCTAAAAGCGATCTCTTCCAGGCAACCAGAGGAAGGACATATAGGATAGACCTTGGATTAACACATAGGCTAATCTTAATCCCGGATTAACGCGAGTGACACCGTGAGGCGCAGCTAGATATCAAAGTAACCACTAATTAATGTTATCATCAACATTCATGCTAAAATAGAATGATGGAATGTTTTTAGTAATTGGCTTTTCAATTATTTTATAATTTATTTATTCTAATTTATCCTCAAAGAAGTCTTTGAGTTTGTAGTTAATGTAGTATTTCATAAGATTTATAAAAAAAAACCCATGATTTTTGTATGTAATTAAGAACTTTAAGTATGTGCAAAATAAACTATTTATTTCTTTCTTTGTTTCTGTTGAAGTTTATTGTAAAAGATTGAACTTGGTTTCCTATTTTATCGAGTCAGGGATATCAATATTATATTCTGGTTGACATATACATTGGTGCATATCTGTAAATTTCTAGTCTAGGTTCAGATAATTTCAGTTTATATTGTAGCTGTGGAATGGAATCTGTTTCAAAATCATTTGGATGTTTACGTACAAATATAGCAGATTCTAAAATATACATTGAAGGTAATGATAAAAATAAATTTAGATATAACTTAAGAATAATATTTACAAAGCATAGTAAAAACGAAAATTTTATTTATTTACGAGTATTTATTTGATTTATAGGCGAGCAGCAAAATGCTGATATGCCTATATCACACTGAGTTGAAATTAAATTTTTAACAGATCATAAAATGTCCATTGTTCTATGTCAATGTTTAAAGTCCACTGGTGCACTGATCACAGGTTAGCAAGAGATTTTTTTGTTTTCTGCAACCAGCTATCAAGCCGGTTTTTAAAGCTGTTCACTGATGTAGCACTGACTACTTCCTCGGGCAACTTGTTCCAATTATGAACCACTCTGTTGCTGAGTATATGATGCCCCGTATTAGTCTTGGCAGGATCACGCTGGATTTTCTGGTTATGGCTTCTGCTATTCTCGCAACGATTACAATTTTTAAAGCTGTCTGCTTAATTTAGTTCACTAAAAAAACAAAATAACAAAACAAAAATTTAAAAGACCAAAAGTGCCCATCAGGATTGCCGCATTGCCTCTTTGTATTGCAAGGGAAATATGTTGCACAAGGTATTCCCCGGGCCGCGGGTCCCGCCGCCTATCGCGGAGACGCCGCTCCGAATTCGCCATAAACTTTTTTGCTTCTGAACCCCACGGCCCAGCAACCTCTACGGCAACTCATAGTGTAGTAATGTTAGTATTTTTTGAGATATAAACTGAGTCCGGCAATGACTACGTGTTTTTATGTTCACCTTGTATAATATAATACCACCATCTCCGTTCCATTACAGAACGAGCAGAAACTCAGCGAAGAGACATAGATATACAGTCGAAATCCCTAAGTTTCGCACAAGCCGTTTCGCTTCTTCCTTTCTTGTGAGGACTGCAAAACTTTGGAATTCTCTTCCTGAGTCTCTGTTTCCTGAGAAGTACCACCTGGGGGTCTTCAAATCTAGAGTTAATAGGTATTTTCTAGGTAAGCGTGTAACATCGTAGGCCATAGTATTGTTTAACATCAGGCAAGCTGTGGTCAAACGCAAACCTATAAGTTATAAAAAAAAAAAAAAACTTTTGCAATTACTTACGAAGGTTTTTCTCTCAATTTCCAGAAAGGAAATGTCCTACTTTGCACGGATGACCTCCCAAGTCTCAGACACATCCAAAATGAATGCTGTCATAATGGGACGGGTTACTTGGGACTGTATACCGGACAAATATAGACCCCTAGCCGGGAGACTTAACATTGTAATTACAAGACACGTGGACAAAGTTAAACCTAATGTAAGTATAGCGTCTGTAGCTCGGCTAGCTGAGGTGATCTGACGCGATCATCGAGGTTAAGCAACGGTCGATGCGGACCGGGTTTGGATGGGTGACCATGCACATGTCGTTGTACAAGTGGCTTTTTCATCTGGGCGCTACAGTGGATCGGATGACACGTTAAATTGTAGGTCCCAGCTGTTAGTCTTAGTACATGCAGTCGTTAAGCTAAGTCAGAGGCCTTCGGGCGGCTTGAAAACTCTCGACACCAGAGCTTGGCCCCTTAGCTTTTACGAATAGAAGAATGTATATGAAAACATTTATTGCTTATGCTTCTCTAGATAGACCTGGGCACGCTTAAATGCCTATACCGCATAAGCAATCCACTATACTTTCCCACTGCTGGGACTCCGGGCCTTTCTCACAAGCAGAGAGATATAGGCCATAATCCAAACGCTGGTCAAGTGCGGGTTGGCGGATGACACACGTCTTCGGCATTGTGGTCCTCAAACATGTCGGTTTCCTCACGATGTTTTCCTTCACCGTAAAGCGAGTTCAAATCCACACATAACTTGAAAAACAAGTCATTGGTGAAGGGCCGGAATCGAACCAGGGCCGTCTGTTTGAAAAACAGACGTTTTTACCACCAAGCCACACTTGCTCCCGAAAACATTACTGGTTCCCGTAGGATGCGTGAATAACTTCAAAATCAATTTTGAATCCTTCACGCTTAAACGGCTTAACCGATTTTGATGAAATTTGCTATCGCTACACCCTACGTACTCGGTACAGTAATTAGTTAGCTATAAGTTAATGTAATTATCTATAATGTTAAATAAATAAATAAATCTTAGGGTGCAATGTCACTTATCATCAAGTGAGTTGTGGTCAAGCGCAACCCTATTATAAAAGAAAAAATGGTTGCCTGTAAAGTCGGTTTTACGGGCGAAGATTTTACGTGACAACGTCTGCCGCGTGCTGCGCGCGCGGCAGACCGATCATAGTCGAGTGGGAGAGAGACGCAAGGCATTCGGCGGGCCTCTCTCTCGTTCGGTGACTCATCGTAACGTTACCGGGCGTTACACTTTTTCATAAGTGACTCCCAGCCGCAACCTAATTTAAGACGTTGTCACGTCAAAAAAAAATAGATATAACCCTGCCGAACCTGTGTTTATGTTATATGTTTTTCAAATGTCAGGTACCAGATGGAGTAATAGTATTGTCAAATCTAGATGAAGCTATCAGATATATTGAGGGAAGACCAGACATTGAGAGTTCCTGGGTCATTGGAGGATCTTCTATTTACAAGGTAAATTTAAATTGGTAAAAATACGATATTTTTACGAGAAAGGATTGAGTGTGGAGATGACGTCTGTAGAGGAGAGTAGAAGAAGAGGATTTGCTGTGCCGACCCCACCTAAATGGGATAAGGTGAAGAAGAAGAAAAATACGATATTTTGCATATACTACCTACCTACATTTTTTATAACTGTTTCATTACTTGTCTTGTCTGTATATCAAGCGTAGATCTATACATGTATATATGTACATAGCTCACACAACTACATTTACGCATCCATACATACACACACTAACACAAACACACATTCAACATTCACTTGCTACTTTGTATTTTTTACTATTTTTATTATTTTTTATGCTATTTTGGCAGATAGTTTCTATTTTAATTTGTTTACCTAATGGCATTAAGCGATGGCACCGCTATCACTCGTGGTAATCTAGATAATTGTAAGCCCTGCGATACAGGTTTATCCTAGTGCAGAGCTTACAGTCACTCGCCAAAGCGGTTGGTTACCTATCATTTCCATAAATCTTTATTTTTGTTATATCTTTTGTGTAACCATATTTTTATTGGAAATAAATAATTTTGTATTTTTTGTATTGTATTTTGTATCTATGTACAGTGTAAACTCCATGTAACATCACTCGATTTAACGACAAATTGAATTAGCTTCAGTTGGTTTAGCTTGTATCTTAAACAATGATACATTCTCTCCATTTAACGACCACTCTCTATAACACCATAAAATTCACAGTCCATTAAGTGTCGTTATATAGAGTTTACACTGTATATTATTGTACACCATTTTATTTGGCCAAATAAACATTTTATTTATTATTATACATACTGTTTGTTTTCTATTTTCCAGGCAGCAATGGAACATCGGAATTGCGACAAAGTTTATCTAACAGAGATACAAAAATCCTTCGAATGTGACACTTTCTTTCCTACAATAAATAAACAGGAATACCAACTGATTCAGGAAGAAAACGTCCCTTCAGAGATACAGAGTGAAGGCGATATTAGTTATTTTTATAGGATTTATAAGAAAATCTAAAAATTATGTGCAAAAATAATTGGGCTCTCTGGGATTTGAACCCGCATCTCCATAATATGTTGGCCTTTTTATAAGACCTGTCTTGTTCTAAAGATTTAATGTAACTCCAATTATCAATGAAAGATGTCCAACTAAAGATATAAAGTATTTCAGTAGATATTAAACACTTTTAATTTGATTAGAGATAAAAACTACACAATAATTAAAAACTTTAATTACAAATAATTCTCCCCAGTTCTCGATCGTACTTGGTGCAGAGGATAGCCATTGCTATTCAGCGTGGAAACGCAGCCAGTGTTATGGGCACCTTTGCACCAAGTACGGTCATGGGCGGGTTTTCCTAACATTAAATGTTTTTGACATGTATAATTTCTATTATATTTTTTTGTGATTACAAATAATAAAATATACTTAAGAAGTATTTAAAAAATACATATTTTTGATAGTAATGTATAGTTAAAATTACATTTAAATATAAGAGTGATAATAATGTTAAGTTCCTTTACACTAAACCACCAAATTCCAAATTTTATTATATTATCAACAAACCAAATGGCTATGTGCTTAGTTTTTAAGTAAAATTAGGATACCTACCTACCTCATTGGATATTATGACCCTGTAATAAAGAGCTTTGCCTATTCTCTTTGTATTTATTTGTTCATTAACTAAATATCAATCGACGTCTATATACTAGGTACCTGCTTATAATGCAAGAATGGCGGTAGCAATTTTAAAGAGTTGGGTTGTGACCTTGTTGGCGTAATGGTTACCATGCCGGATTGCCAACCAGAAGGTCCCGGATTCGATATTCGGCACGGTCATCATCTTAGTGATGAACTAAATTGGTTGGCTGTCGGTCAGGATGTAAAATATTTATCGATATCATAGACAAAATATATATTTTGTCTATGTCGATATTAACCCAGATAAGCCTACTGTCCTATATTTAGGACAGTAGAAATAATAAAAAATATCAGAATACCCTCTTTATCTAAGATTATTTAGTCTTATGATTTACAGTAAGAAACGTGTCAGCTTTATTAGAAAAAATAATGAGACAGTTATTTTAACAGTTTTTACCTCATATTTTACCTTATAAGTGTGTAATGAAAGTGCGTTGCAGACATGGCAAATGACAGGTATGTATAAAAAGTTATATTTTACTCGTGAGTTGATTTTTTCTGTGTTAATATTCTAGTTGATAACCTTAACTTTTGTACTAAATAAATATTCTAGCAAAATAATATAAATAAATTACGTATAACTTGTTACAAATACTAGCGTACTATATATAGGACAGTAGGATAATATACATGATTTTAGTACAATGATACAACTTTTTCTTTACAGACCGTTAGCTGCGCATGAAATTTTAGATGCTTTAGAAAATGTTTCTGATAATGAAGAAGATTATAGAGAACGACTGATATGTATTCTACCTCCTCCTGTTGATCCTGACTGTCTCACTGACGAAGATTCGGGTGAAGAAGATAATGTAACTTTGAATAATTTGCCACGAAACATTCTGCTTCAACCGGCTGAAGTAATGATTCAAGGGCAGATTATGGTGAGTGATACAGAAGAATAACCTTCTGATTCTACAGGTCGAACTAAACGTAGGCGTACCTACGCATGGAGAAAACCGGAAGAGAGGAAGAGAAAACGGACGGCAAAAAACCCAGTGAATTGGCCAGATGTTCAAGGCGCTTGCCAAGATAAGCGCCCAATTGAGTGGTTTGAAAACTTCTTAGATGAAGACGTTATTTCGTTGTTGGTGTCAGAGAGCAATAAATATGCTGTAAAAAAGAATTTACCTGGAGACATAACCACTGAAGATATGAAATGTTTCATCGGCATATTGTTGGTTAGTAGTTATTCATGGCTCCCCCGTAGAAGAATGTATTGGGAAAACTCCCCTGATACAAAGAATGAATTGATCAGCTCGGCTATGACTAGGGATAGATTTGACTTTATTTTTCGCCGCCTTCATGTCAATGATAATCTGGATTTGCAAGACAAATACACAAAAGTACGCCGCCTAGTTACACTTCTAAATAAAAAGTTCTTAGAGTTTTCTCCTCTTGAAGAGCATTACAGTGTAGATGAGGCCAAGAAATAATGCCAAAAGAGGGCCTAGCCGACCCTCCCTCCCATCATAAACATGCTGATAGTCGTAAAGACCAAATGAATCATCTGGTTATTCCTCAATCGAAGCAAACACACTGTCGTCAATGTCACAAAAAATGTTTGACATGTTGCAAGAAATGTGATGTTGGAGTGTGTGTCAAGTGTTTTGAAACATATCATTCATAAATAGTGTTAATCTAGTAAATTACATATAACAATGGGTAATATAATCTTATAATAGTTATCTAATAAACCACACTTTTTGATTACATTCTGTTTTGTCATAAATGGTCTTTTATTTCCTCTTATTATCCTACTGTCCTACATATAGGACGGCTGTTTCCCTGAAAGCCTTACACTTATTCTTTTTTTCATAATTTTTTTTATGTTGCTTATGATCTAATAAACTAAATAATGTAACTTTTTTCAAAATTTTCAGAAAATTTTAATTTCAGGCTTATCTGGGTTAAGTATTTTTTGTATGTATACCTTTGTAGTATATCAGTTGTGTTAGCAACCATAATACAGACTAGAAATGGTTTAGTATGGGGCTAACCAGCCGTGTGTGAAACAAAAAAAAAACAACAAACCCAATAAGTTGAGTAATGGGTTTCAATTCAGCTCAAATCTTTGACAGTCGTATTTGCGTATCCTACGGGGACCACAATTGCCAAAAAATTTAGTATAGCACAAAGATGTTGGCCGTGCCGGGAATCGAACCCGGAACCTTCTAGATTGGCAGTCCGGCATGGTAACCATTACGCCAACGAGGTAGTCAAATCTGCGGGGCGCAACTAGTTTTTTGAGTAAAACACAAAACTGATTATTAATATTTATTTAATCTGTCAATTATTACATTATAACTTACAAACTATTCTACTTACAGGGCACCGAAAAGAATTAGGCTGGAAGTTTTTTTGAATACTGTTACTTGGGTTCCCTGCAAACGAAAATATACCTAAAGTTGTCGACTTATGGTCTCAATTAGAACATTTTACCAAATTAGCATAAATTAGAAATGACCACTCAAAAATATAAATTACCTCTGTAAGGGGTTGCCGACCCCACCTAGTGGGAAAAGGTAGAAGGGGTGAACCCCATTCTGTACTTTTTTAAAGAGTCAATTAATTATTAAATTACTTTTCAAAGAAAATAATATGAGCAAGTATTTATTAAATATAGGTCTGTAATCAAAAACTTCTAATTTGAACAAAAATAATTGAGTCGTAAGATTTGCTAATTCAAAAAAAGTTAAGGCCATAAATCGTTAATACTAGAAAATAAAAACATTAAACCACTTAATCTAGGTTTCTAAGGCTATTTGTTTATGCTAATTACACTTGGTTTTTTCATAAGACAGTTTGGAAAGTGTTTAGATTGTGACGAGTGAAAAATTTAAATAAAAAAAAAGATTCTTTAATATAAGAAATAAGTTATGATTTATTATTTTTCTCCTTTAATAAGTAATAAATTTAACTGAATTAAATTAATATTTCAGAGACTATACAATGTTTAAAATACCGTAGTAATTAGGTTTTTTTTTTCATAATAACTCGTCATAGGAAAATTGATTTAACTTTTAATAACCAAACAATATGCTGAATCAACTTTAGTGTAAGTGATAAAAAGAAAGATTTGAGGAAAAAAGGGAAGCAAGTAAAAATCTTAAGTAAATGTTTTTTTTTTTGTTCATTTTTTTATTTTTATTATTTTTTTTGGCTCTATACCCCCGGAGCGGGTGTTAAACAATTAAACACGACGACATTAATAAGTAATAATAATACAATGCGATAAAATGTTAAAAGGAAAAAAAATAAGAAAATTCCTACATTTCAGTTTTGAATGAAGGTGTTAAAGAAAAAGTGTCTAGTGTTTTTTTTTTCAAAGCTGTAATGGAAGATACAATTTTAAAACTTGAATTTCTTATGATTTCTTTACGCAAAAATTAAAAATTGTTATTCAAAATTTTTTATTTTCAAATAAAAATTTAAGTCATTTTATATTTTAGAATTATTCTTCGATGTGTTATTTTTTGTAATCATATGAAATCCAAGTTTTCCATACATTAAACATTATACTAAAATATCTAATCTACGTAACTTGTTGACGCTACAAGCATATAATGATTATATATTTTTTAATTAATAATAGAAAAAAGTGCATTCGAAATACTGTTCTTTTATTATTTATTAATTAAAGTGGATTATTTTTTTACTTGACAGACGAACTTTGGGATTCGGGTGAGAAAGGGAAAAATACTGTTAACAACTTTAGATTTAAATCTACAAAGTATACTTGATGAGCAATCAATTGAACAATGACTGTTGTTTTTAGCTATTTTTATATTTAATTCCATAGTAATCGGATCCTTAATCAAAAGCCAGTGTCTTCCAGCCACATTATTTATTAGTATTAAATTTTCTCATTAAATTAAATTAATTAGGGGTTTTCTCGAAAATGACAAACCCCTTTTTCCTACAACCGGACCCCTTACCCCACAACTCGACCCCTTACCCCACAACTCGACCCCTTACCCCACAACTCGACCCCTTACCCCACAACTCGACCCCTTACCTCCCGAATCCCAAACCCGTGAACCTACTGCATAGTGTAGTGCAAGAATATATAATCAGGGTTGTTGATCTCTGCCGGTAGAGCGGGCGAGTTTGGCGGCAGCACAGAGAAACCCATAAACATGAAAGTGCGGAGAAGGGTGGCGCGGTCGGGGCGCGACTTCAACACGCAGATGATGCAGCTATAACAGAGAAAGGTTACACTTGTTAGTACAATCGTCCCATCCCACGACACGATTACGATTAGTACGGCGCCACAATTTGAAGACGGATTCTTATAGATCTCAACGTTACATGGAGTTTACGCTGTATTTATTATTAAATATTATTACACGACGTCGTCAATTATGACTACTATTTTGATTTGTTTTTAATTTGATCTGTATATTATTAATTGATTTGTATATTATTTAATTTCATTTGATTTTATTTATTTGAATTGTATGGATGGATTATTCTGAAATAAATGGATTAAAAATTTTAATTGACAACCAACAAATTTAGTTCAGCACAAAGATGTTGGCCGTGCCGGGAATCGCACCCTTCTGGTTGGCCAACCATTACGCCAACGAGTTCGTCAAAAATTTTAACCGACAACCAACAAATTTAGTTCAGCACAAAGATGTTCGCCGTGCCGGGAATCGCACCCTTCTGGTTGGCCAACCATAACGCCAATGAGTTCGTCAAAAATTTTAACCGACAACCAACAAAGATGTTGGCCGTGCCGGGAATCGCAACCTTCTGGTTGGCCAACCATTACGCCAACGAGTTCGTCAAAAATTTTAACCGACAACCAACAAATTTAGTTCAGCACAAAGATGATGGCCGTGCCGGGAACCGCACCCTTCTGGTTGGCCAACCATAACGCCAACGAGTTCGTCAAAAATTTTAACCGACAACCAACAAATTTAGTTCAGCACAAAGATGTTCGCCGTGCCGGGAATCGCACCCTTCTGGTTGGCCAACCATAACGCCAATGAGTTCGTCAAAAATTTTAACCGACAACCAACAAAGATGTTGGCCGTGCCGGGAATCGCAACCTTCTGGTTGGCCAACCATTACGCCAACGAGTTCGTCAAAAATTTTAACCGACAACCAACAAATTTAGTTCAGCACAAAGATGATGGCCGTGCCGGGAACCGCACCCTTCTGGTTGGCCAACCATAACGCCAACGAGTTCGTCAAAAATTTTAACCGACAACCAACAAATTTAGTTCAGCACAAAGATGTTGGCCGTGCCGGGAATCGCACCCTTCTGGTTGGCCAACCATAACGCCAATGAGTTCGTCAAAAATTTTAACCGACAACCAACAAATTTAGTTCAGCACAAAGATGTTCGCCGTGCCGGGAATCTCACCCTTCTGGTTGGCCAACCATTACGCCAACGAGTTCGTCAAAAATTTTAACCGACAACCAACAAATTTAGTTCAGCACAAAGATGTTGGCCGTGCCGGGAATCGCACCCTTCTGGTTGGCCAACCATAACGCCAATGAGTTCGTCAAAAATTTTAACCGACAACCAACAAATTTAGTTCAGCACAAAGATGTTCGCCGTGCCGGGAATCTCACCCTTCTGGTTGGCCAACCATTACGCCAACGAGTTCGTCAAAAATTTTAACCGACAACCAAAAATTTAGTTCAGCACAAAGATGTTGGCCGTGCCGGGAATCGCACCCTTCTGGTTGGCCAGCCATAACGCCAATGAGTTCGTCAAAAATTTTAACCGACAACCAACAAATTTAGTTCAGCACAAAGATGTTGGCCGTGCCGGGAATCGCACCCTTCTGGTTGGCCAAGCATTACGCCAACGAGTTCGTCGAAACAGTTATGCCGGCTGTACACATGGGGCCAATGTGTTGGGCAAAAATTATGGAAACCAAGATTCCTGTTCACACATTGGCTTACTGCTCATTCTGCATTTGCGGAGCGCGCCAAGATCCTTTGATGTGTGCACTAAAAACCGACACTATTCGGATGGCCTGCCAATGTTGGCGCCAACTAGACCAACTAAGCCAACATACCGCCAAGTAGCTACACGTTGGCCCAACACCTTGGCCCCATGTGTACAGCCGGCTTTAGATGTGTGCACTAAAAACCGACACTATTCGGATGACCTGCCAATGTTGGCGCCAACTAGACCAACTAAGCCAACATACCGCCAAGTAGTTCTCTACTCGTTGGCCCAACACCTTGGCCCCATGTGTACAGCCGACTTTATACGAGGTGGACTCACGTGTTGGTCCGGAGACGCTCCTCAGCGAAGTCTAGAAGCAGGAGGAAGCTTTCCTTGCTACCGGCAGCCAGCACGCTCGGCACGCGTAGGTACATGCTGTCACCATGCACCACCTGCAATTAAAAAAAAAGTTATTAGTTACAAATGTTAATAATAATAATATCACTGTCCCGATAGTTGTATCGGCAAACGGCCTCGTAGCGAAGAGCTTCGACCAACATCTCGCGAGGCTCTCGCTAGATGGACGATGAACGTGACGGAATTGCATGAGTTGATTCCCCCTGCCCCATTCCACTATCGGACGAGTAGGAAAACACCAAGGCGACATCGTTATACTGTGGAGGTTCCAAAGGCGCGTACTAAGCGGTTTGACTCCACCTTCATTGTGCAAACCGCCAAGGTGTGGAATTCTCTGCCAAATTCCCTGTTCCCCGATAACTATAATCTAGCGGGTTTCAAGGCAAGAGTGAACAAAGGTTTCTTCTAAATATTTATTTTATTTCAATTTTGTAATTTCATTTGATAGCCTATATTCTTTTATGTATTTTGTGAAAGTGTCTAACACCTACCGTTATTGATATATAGCAAAAAATACGAATACACGTTTATTGTATGGGGACCCCCCATAATATTTTTATTTTTAGTATTTGTTGTTATAGCGGCAGGAGAAAAACATATCTTGTGAAATTGTCAGCTTTCTATCTATTACGGTTTCTGAGATATAGCCTGGAGACAGACAGCCAGACAGCGGAGTCTTAGAAATAGGGTCCCGTTTTTACCTTTTAGGTACAGAACGCTAAATAACAAACAAAAACCTACCTAGAGTAAATATTTTTTGTGAGAGTGGTCTTTTATCATTTCATCGAATATAGCCTTAACAGTTAAAGACCTAGTTGTAGGTAAGTAAAGTAAAAACTTCACACTGAAATACAATGCCTAATACAAAGTAGTACAAGGAAAGGTAGTGCAAGGAAGAAGAGCATGAGGCCGCCCGAAAAAGACATGGATGGAGTGTGTGAATGAAGACATGAGAGAGAAAGGTTTGAGTGTGGAGATGACGTCTGATAGAGGAGAGTGGAAGAAGATTTGCTGTGCCGACCCCACCTAGTGGGATAAGGTAAAGAAGAAGAAGACTGAAATACAATGCCTATTCCGTAATTATGAATTCCTAGCATAATATTTCCTCAACAAAGCAATTCTGAATGCCCGGTAGGTATATACACTTTGCGATAAGCGCAATATGGCTTTACTGCACAATGCTCTTTATCAGTACTTCCATATGTATAAATATACAGACCTATTAGAAAACATTGTTTGAACCACGGATGACAGAAACAAGTTTATATAGTATAACTAGCTGACCCGGCAAACGTTGTTTTGCCTTAGTAAAAAAAAAAAAAAAAACTAAATATACAGTAGCCGATTCTCAGACCTACTGAATACGCATATAAAATTTGGTAAAAACGGTCAAGCCGTTTCGGAGGAGTACGGTAACAAACACTGTGACACGGAAATTTTATATATAAGAAGATAACTAGCTGACCCGGCAAACGTTGTTTTGCCTCACTTAGGGTTATGAAAAATAGATAGTTTAGCTTATATGACACGTTCGTAGATTTACCATAGCAGCGCCATCTATTGATTAACTTACTCAACCCAGTCGAAAGGTATCGACATCTGTTAGAATCATTTGGAGTTAACAGATAATTATGACTGTCAAATAATAACAGACAATAATTAGCAATAAATTAAAATTGCGACCATAATTTGAGATTTAAACTATCCTATCTCTCACGTTGGATCGAACTGCACATGGTGTGCGAATTTTATTATAATCGGTTAAGTGGTTTAGGAGTCCATTGAGGACAAACATTGTGACACGAGATTTATATATATTAAGATGTTGATATCTTTACTAAAGGGAGTTACATAACACTGAATATACCCACACAAGTACTTCATAAGTGCGTTGACTTGTCGATAACCCTACAACAATCTACTGCGTTAACAGACCTACGTACTGAGAGGTTATACAGTATCCGGCGATAAGTATTGCACGTCGACTGTTGGAAAGAGACAATCGGTTAATTTCGGCTTTCTTCGTATTTTTTGAATGAGCTAAGCGGCCAAGCTGATGTCGAGAGTTTTCAAGCCGCCCGAAGGCCTCCGACTTGGCTTAACGATTGCTTGTACTAAGACTCATAGCCGGGACCTGCATTTTAACGTGTCCTCCGACAAACGGTAGCGCCCAAATTAAAATATCACTTAAAAACGACAGTTTTGTACATGGTTACCTATTTAAACACAGCCCGCATCGACCGACCATTGCTTAGCTTTGATGATCGCGTCAGATCACCTTAGCTAGCCGAGCTATAGGCGCTACATTTCGGCTTTTAGAAAAGGTCACGATGCTAAAAATGTACTAACTCGAGCGTGAGGAGCTTGATAATAAAAAAGATAATAATATTATAACATGGAAAACAGTTGTATGGGACTAATCTTGTCCACTAATAGGACACTACCAGACACTGTTAATTTAAATATATAAAACGAATGCTTTTTTTTTATGTTTGTATTATTCGGTAAATAAGTATAATATACTTGGAGATAAATTTACGAATTTGTTATTTTGGTTTCAGATCACAGCGGAAGTACACTAAATATTTCTGATTTTTTTATATCTACAATGGATTTCCGCAAAGTAACAACTGAGTCAATAGGTTATCAGCCATATCTTAATCTAACGCGGTCGAGATACTTCAAAAATGCCCTCTTCGGCTCCCCTACTATAGAGCATTACCCCATTAGCCTACTATTAGACAGAGATTTGTCGCACGAAAAAAACAGGTAAAATTTGCTGATTATCTCTTTCCAAAGGTCGATGTGCAATATTTATCGCCGATTACTGTACATTAAGTAGGTCGCACGTGTACACGACCTAAGATAGTATATAATTCTGAATAATTACTTTGTTATGCAAAAACATTTGTTATAATCATTCTTCATCTTCGTTTTGAAGCTATGACAGCTCAGTATGGCGTGCCGCCGCCTTACGTCTAATAGGGTAGGTTCGATCCCCGCTGATGAGCTCATGCTCTTGGTGAAAGAAAAATCGTGTGGAAACCATAGCATGATGGTTTTCACGTGTGGCATTTTCCAGTGCTTGCCTTGCTAGCAATCACCTTCAAATTGAAAAATCTATCACCAAGTAACTGTGTTTTTTTCTGGCAGCGTCCTCGAGAGCCAGTTAGTTCATACTAGTCATGCTCCACCTTAGACCGCAGTGTCAGTGAAAATAAAATGTACAAAAAAAAGATGCTATTCCATATTTATTACGTAGGAAGATAGGTAAAGTTCTACCAGCAAATAGACTAGCTAAAGTACAGAAACAGGGATGTTATACAAAACTATTAATGTACAACAAGTTGCCAGAGAAAATAACAAATCTTAATAGTAGTATGTTTAAATAGATAATAAAGAGTTTTTGTGAAAGTAATCCCATTTATAATTTAAGCGAATATATGAATATGGAGCTTGCAGAATCGTTATTCATTTGTAAAAAGTATTAATAGGTAGGTATTTTAAAATAAATAGATATGAAAAACAAGTCCTATTGTGTGTAGTATTTAATGGTGTAAAATATGTATTTAATGAAAGTTATAAGTTTATTTATTTTAATCTAACTAGTTAAGTATTAAGTAATTATTGTAGTGTGTGACTTGCCTTTCGTATGTTATTTATGGCTAATAGAGTTCTGTGGCTAAGCCAAGAAGTTACGCAACCTAATGCCTAGTCAAATGCCTAAGTGTATAAAAAATGTTTTTTTTCTCATTACTAGACTTACATTATGAAAAATACTAAAGGATTCTAATTATTATCTAAAGTACACACAAACTAGTACAATGTTATCAGTTAAACCTGAGATATCTTTATAATCTATCCGCAAATAAAACTATCTTGTTTTGCGGAAAATAACCGCCATATCATATCACCTATTTGTTATTCATAAGTACTCTAATGACTCATATACATACTGCCTTTCAATTACAAAGTTGTTTTAGGGTACCATCTTCTTTCTATGAGCCAAGTGGCTTGTCTCTCAATATTGTCGCGTAGGCTCCAAAACGTATTACCTCGAACTTTCTAGAATAGAAAATTAGAAAACTTCCCGAACGCCGCCTGTTTGTTGAATGGAATACATATAACTTGGATGTTTTCATTCGACTTTTTTTTTAAAAAAGTCGAATTAAAAAAAAAGTCGAATGGCTGTCCGAAGACCTCTGACTTGGCTTAACGACTGCTTGTACTAACATAAAAATATGAAAAAAAAAACTCTATAGACGAAAAAATAAAATATTTAGTGTAATTCCGCTACAATGGATTCTTCTATCTACAATGGATTTCCGCAAAGTAGCGCCTGAATTAATAGGTTTGAAATATTTTCTAAAGTAAATAAATAGAGTGATATAAAAACTAAATATGTACGAGTTTGTTTACTCACAGCTTCCCAGCGCGTAGCGGTATTGGGTGTGACGTAGATCTTAAAGTCAATCTTCACCGGGCGCGCTTCCTTGCGCTCGAGGATCTTAGACAAGACCTGTAACGCGGAAATGTACACAAGTTTACATTAAAAATGTTGATTACATTTTTTTTTTTTGGTTGGATAAAAAAGCAATTGTGGGTAGGTGGGAAAACGTCTGCGTCGTTCTTTTTGCGTCTTTTCAATCAGACAGTCCCTGGTTCAATCCCATCAAAAATAAAGTAAACTAAAAAAATAATACTCTCGACATAATTTTTTCGATGTATTTCATCTTGGATTAGTGATTACTCTTCTAATCAATTCCTTTCACTTGAGAACCATATATATAGGCAATTGTGAACAAATATGTCATCCGCCATTTTGTATCGGCGGCCATCTTGTACAGACTTTCATCAAACAAAGCTAAGAACACTCGCCAAACATACCATTCAAACAAATTAACACCAAGTCTTAAAATCTCCATTCATTTGGACGCTACGATGCCACTGATACACACACACAGACACGTCTAACTTTCGTTTCGCCTTCCATTGCTAATCTTCAGACAAACAGACCATCTGACGCAACATAGATTGAACAGGTATGCCATCGAGCCAGGGCTGTGCTCCGTTATTTCAAGGAGCTCGGTTGGCTTGGGTAGGCTGGTAAGAGGGGAATGCACAATTCGCCCCTAGCGGGATGTCAGTGCAGGTCTCATCACCCCCACTTCAAATTAAAATTAGACACGTCTATACTTAAATAAAAACTAATTATAAATGAGCACGCCTTACTGAACTGTTCTGAAATCAATTAGTTATAGTTTCAGAAATTAATTAATTTAATTGATAATTATCAATCAACTAATAATGTTTTTTTTTTTTACTCTGAATAGGTCAGCGCTTGACCACAATTCACCTGATGGTAAGCGACATTGAGGCCTCCGATGGATCGCGCTTACCTAGAAGGAACCGGTTCACTCTCGCCTTGAAAATCGCTAGATTGTAGTCATTGGGGAACAGGGAATTCGGCAAGGAATTCCAAAGTTTGGCGGTTCAGACAACAAAGGTGGAGGCAAAACGTTTTGTGCGTGCCTTGGGCACCTCAACCGTAAACCGATGCCGCCTTGGCGTTTCCCTGCTCGTTCGATAGTGGAATGATGATGATGGTACTGACCGCTTGGTTCTCGTGTGCCAAGGCTCGCGGCGGCGGCTGCTCGCCGGAGAGACTCTCGTTGCTGCTGCACAGAGAGCTCGCCGAGCTCCATAGCAGCGAGCTCAACAAGTCACCTGCAACATACGGTGTTTACAAATACTACCAGTGATTAGGGTTAATTTAGTTTTTACCTGTCTTTTAATCTATAACAGTATTTTGAGTTAGACTAACAGAGTTATGAGTATAGACTAAGTGTTTGAGTATAGACTAAGTGTTTGAGTATAGACTAACAGGGTTGAGTATAGACTAAGTGTTTGAGTATAGACTAACAGGGTTGAGTATAGACTAACAATGTTTTGAGAATAGACTATTCAATGTTTTGCGAATAGACGGTGTTTTGAACATAGACTAACAGTGTTTTGAGTATAGACTAAGTGTTTGAGTATAGACTAACAGAGTTATGAGTATATACTAAGTGTTTGAGTATAGACTAACAGGGTTGAGTATAGACTAAGTGTTTGAGTATAGACTAACAGAGTTATGAGTATATACTAAGTGTTTGAGTATAGACTAACAGGGTTGAGTATAGACTAAGTGTTTGAGTATAGACTAACAGAGTTATGAGTATATACTAAGTGTTTGAGTATAGACTAAAAAGGTTGAGTATAGACTAACAGGGTTGAGTATAGACTAACAATATTTTGAGAATAGGCTATCAGTGTTTTGCGAATAGACGGTGTTTTGAATAGACTAACAGGGTTGAGTATGGAATAAGTGTTTGAGTATATAGACTAACAGGGTTGAGTATAGAGTAAGTGTTTGGAGTATAGACTAACAGGGTTGAGTATAGACTAAGTGTTTGAGTATAGACTAACAGGGTTGAGTATGGACTAACAATGTTTTGAGAATAGACTATCAATGTTTTGCGAATAGACGGTGCTTTGGATATAGACTAACAGTGTTTTGAGTAAAGACTAACAGATCTGCAACGAATGTCTATTATACGGTATTTACTCAGCTTATTACCGCTGGACAAATACTACCAGTGATTAGGGTTAATTTAGTTTTTACCCGTGTTTTGAGTATATACTAACTGAGAATAGACTACAGTGTTTTGAGTATAGACTAACAGCGTTTTAAGAAGACAGTGTTTTGAGTATAGACTTACAGCGTTTTAAGAAGACAGAGTTTTGAGTATAGACTAACAGCGTTTTAATAAGACTAACAGTGTTTTGAATATATACTAACAGTGTTCTGAGTATAGAGTAGCAGTGTTTTGCGTAGAGACTAACAGTGTTCTGAGTATAGACTAAGAGTGTTTTGAGTATAGAGTAACAGTGTTTTGAGTATAGACTAAGAGTGTTTTGAGTATAGACTAACAGTGTTTTGAGTATAGACCAACAGTGTTTTGAGTATAGACTAACAGTTTTTTGAGTATAGATTAACAGCGTTTTGGGTATAGACTAACAGTGTTTTGAGTATAGACTAACAGTGTTTTGAGTAAAGACTAACAGCGTTTTGAGTATAGACTTACAATGTTTTGAGTATAGATTAACAGCGTTTTGAGTATAGACTAACAGTGTTTTGAGTATAGACTAATAGTGTTTTGAGTATAGAGTAACAGTGTTTTTTTAATAGATGAACGGTGTTTTGATTATAGACTAACAGTGTTTTGAGTATAGAGTAACAGTGTTTTTGTAATAGATGAACGGTGTTTTGATTATAGACTAACAGTGTTTTGAGTATATACTAACAGAGTATGAACTAGCAGTGTTTTGAGTATAGACTAACAGTGTTCTGAGTAATGACTAACAGTGTTTTGAGTAAAGACTAACAGTGTTTTAAGTATTGACTAACAGTGTTCTGAGTATTGACTAACAGTGTTTTGAGTATAGACTAACAGTGTTTTGAGTATATATTAACAGTGTTTTGAGTATAAACTAACAGTGTTTTGAGTATAGAGTAACAGTGTTTTTTGGATAGACGGACGGTGTTTTGAGTATAGACTAAGTGTTTTAAGTATAACAGAGTTTAGATTATAGACTAACAGTGTTTTGAGTATAAACGAACAGTGTTTTAAGTATAACAGAGTTTAGATTATAGACTAACAGTGTTTTGAGTATAAACGAACAGTGTTTTAACTTAAAACACTGTTAGTCTATAATCTAAACTCTGTTATACTTAAAACTTTTAAGTATAACAGAGTTTAGACTAACAGTGTTTTGAGTATAAGCTAACAGAGTTAGAAGTATAGATTAACAGTGTTACTCACGGTTGTTGTCGTCGTGTGTCGGGGTGGACGGGGTAGCGGGGCTCGCGGCCCCGCCGCTCACCCCTCCGGGCGGTGGAGCGGCGTTCGCAGGGACATCAGGACCACCACAGAGGCCCGGCGCCCAGGCACAGCGAGAAGCACTCGGCGTCCGAAGCCGACAGGGCCGACCGCTTGCTGCCCGCGGACGCGCTCAGAGACGCGCCGTCGCCACTGAAACAAACAAAAACATCAATAACAGTTTTAAATAAAAATAAGATCTTCTTCTTCTTCTTTACCTTATCCCACTTCATGTGGGGTCGGTACAGTATGTACGCTTCTTCCATACATCTCTGTCATTCGTCATCTCTGTATTCAAAAATAAGATAGATGTTCATAATCATTTATTTTTGTAAAACCAATTTGCATGTCAAATTCTTATTAAATGATCGTATAAGTATGTTAATACTTATTTATGATAGATTATGATAGATAGATAGATAAACTCTTTATTAGGCAAATGAAAGGTACAAGTCAAAATAAAAAGTAACAACACAAATGTATGCCACAAACGGCGGCCTTATCGCTAACAGCGATCTCTTCCAGGCAACCTTTGGATGGAAAGGAGTTGAAAAACATGTTTGAATATAAATAACATGTTTGAATATAAATAAACATGTTTGAATAAAAATAGCATGTTTGAATAAAAATAATTGGCAAGGAAAGTGATAGAAGTAATGTAAACAGCAATGAGTCAATCGGTTCTACCAGATGACCAAGGCGGTAGACCAAGATAAATCCTATAAAATAAGTGGTGCTATTTAGATAGGATTACTTAGCTCATACAAGGAAGAAGTATTTTTATAATTGATTATTACCAGTAAAATATAACTCCACGATTAATCAAAATCGGTGTACTTAAATCTGGCATGTTAAGTTCTTTTGAAGACAGAAATTCAACTAAAGCTATGTTACTAGACTGACAATCTTATTGACTATTTACTTTCTTATCTTGGTTCATTAAGGTTTAAGTGTTTTAGTGCGTGGATTAGAAAATAACAAACATACAGGGTTGTCGCGCCTGTAGCTCGGCAAACTAAGGTGATCGGACGCGATCACCGAGGTTAAGTAGCGCTCGACGCAGACAGTGTTTGGATGGGTGACCATGCACAAGGCACTTTTAAAAAAACCGATAGCGTAGGGTTTATATGCCTCTGATTTGACCTAATTGCCAGCATGGTGGATTATGGCCTATATCTCTCGCCTCGTGAGAGAAGGACCCGAGTCCCAGCAGTGAGTGGGCTGCTTATGCTATGAGCGAGCGAACGAAATTACAGTGTAAACTCCATGTAACATCACTCGATTAAACGACAAACTCTCTAAAGCAAGAAATAGTTGGTTTAGCTTGTATTGCATACAATGATCCATTTTCACAATTTAACGACCACTCTCTATAACGCCATAAAATGCACAGTCCCTTCAGTGTCATTGTGTGTATACAGTCTAATTAGTAAAAAAGCCTTTGTATTGCATACAATGATCCATTTTCACCATTTAACGACCACTCTCTATAACGCCATAAAATGCACAGTCCCTTCAGTGTCGGTATATAGTCATTGTGTGTTTACAGTCTTATTGGTAAAAAAGCCTAAGAGCTATAGCGATAAGGCCGCCATTTTCGGCACTAGTTATAAGTTTCTTCTATGTATAATTTAATGTAATAAGTGGGAAAATAAAGAATTTATCTATCTATCTATCTCTATTTAACGACCACTCTCTATAACGCCATAAAATGCACAGTCCCTTCAGTATCGGTAGAGTTTACACTGTATATTTGGAATGTGTACTTACCGTCACAATGAATGTAAGAGCCAGGTCAATTAGCATTTGAATCGCATTGTATGTGAGTATATCTGCTGCGCAAAAGTCTACAATTCTATATTTAGTACGCCCCTTTTCCTGAGCTCGGAGATAAACAATATGTTACGTCATCAAGCACTCACGTGTTATGAAAACATGGTTTGAATACATACATAACCTTTCTTGTAACGTTGACTCAATATACAGTGGTGGCGATTCAGCGGCACACACGACTAAACCAAATTTAAAGAAGCGCCGTCTCTTTTCATCTTAGGTGGTCAGAAAGAGACGGCACTCTGTGCACCATAATCAAACCAACTAAAATCACGTCAAATGTAGAAAATATAGACGATTTTAGAACGCACTCACTTGTGTCACCTCTAAAACTGCCTGCACATTCCATATTTGACGTGATTTTAGTTGTTTTGTCTGTGGTTCAGAACGTGCCGTCTCTTTCTGGCCACTTAAGATGAAAAGAGACGGGGCTTCTTTAAATTTGGTTTAGTCGTGTGTGACGCTGAATCGCCACCAAAGCTCCATGTAACGTCATTAAATCGCACTCGATTTAACGCCAAACTGACCAAAGTGGAAATGACTAGGCTTTGATTGGTTCTGCTTTGTGTCCTTGGACACAATCAATTCACTATGGAGTATTTTGTATTACTGCAAATGTTAAAAACATAGCAGTTCACTGGCACGTTTTTTTTTTTAATTTTCGAATTTTTTACTTGGTCACATTAAAAACGATTCTACTTGCTCTACAATGGAGCACTGCACCTCAAAATGAGTTCGAAGAGTACAGTAGTTAAATCAAAAACATATATAAGAAAAGAAGAAAAACATATATAAGACTTCTTTTTTTAAGCTTTTTTTGCTGACAGTACTATTATAGTTTAGTACCCTAAACAAAAATAAATATTCAGCGAGGAAATTCTGCCATCTGGGTTAGGGGCTTTGACGTAGTTTTTTAGACTTACAACTATTAATTTAGTTTTATATATATTATTACTAGTTGACCCGGCAAACGTTGTTTTGCCTTAATATAAAAAAAAAAACTAAATATACAGTAGCCGATTCTCAGACCTACTGAATACGCATATAAAATTTGGAAAAAATCGGTCAAGCCGTTTCGGAGGAGTACGGTAACAAACGCTGTGACACGGAAATTTTATATATAAGAAGAAGATATCAAGAGGAAAAGTTTGATTGTTTGTTTGACGTGCATAGGCTGCGAAACTACTGGAGCGATTCGAAAAATTCTTTCACCGTTGGGAAGCTACATTATCCTTGAGTAACATAGGCTATATTTTGTTTCTCTTTGCAACTTGGTTATTTTATAGCCCGTGCGAAGCCGGGACTGGCTTCTAGTACTTAATATTATGACAATACTACAAATTTAATAATGATTATTAAAAAACATATACGCTTTATTAATAAAAAAGTATAATAAAATGCATCTTACCAGTAAAGCTTGACCATTTTGACTTTTATAAAAAAATAAAACCCCTAAACACAAAAACGAAATAGAACTCGTAGAAAAATATCAACAAAAAATAAACTATCACAACAAATGGAATGTTTTACACAAAAACAAAAAAAAAACGACAAAAAAAAACAAATCAAATAAACACTTTACGATTTTTTAAAGGAACTTTTCTGAAAAAGATCTTCTTTATGCTGTATGCCGTATACAGCATATTATCCGTTTTTCAATTGTTTTTTTGTTTACTTATTTGTTTCTTGTTTAGAAAGCGAGCGTTTTGTGTGGATTTAAATCGCATACTGTGATTTCCGAAACAATATGGGAACCAAAACACAAGCGCGTCTTGCCAAGAACAGAAATAGATGGCAATAAAAAGTGAAGAGAAAATATAATTATACGTGTACGTACCGACTCGATCAAAACAAAATTGCCAAAACAACCGGGACGGCCTTGCTCGAAAATAGATATCTTTCACTAGCAATAAAGATAGATAAAGATAAATTTATTTGTAAAATAAAAACAAAAAAGTGTACGTACAAAGTTCTTACGTCTACACGATACCTTAAGATTAACTGGTACGCTGTAGGGAGCACTACGCCCTGCTATAGGACTGCCAGGAGCCTGAATCACAGGGCCGTAGGAATTGCAGCAATACTTGCATATGTATGAGTATCATGCCATTTAATTTCCTCTAAATTTATATAAAATGACCATAAATAAATAGGGGTTGGTGATAAAAAAGTTAAAATTAATGGTTGTATGTATTTTAATGCACATCACATAAAAATCACATTATACAAAAATAAAAACAAAAAACAATCACGTGACGTGATATTGGTTTTGGATAGTTTCGACTTAAGTGCTGTAAGCAGTATAATAAACTCTTTTTATTTGGTACAAAATTAAGTGCCAACAACGAATAAAAAAACAATTATAAATATGCTTTTACTTTCAAATCCTACTCGTATAAAAAAACTAGTAGTAAACCTAATTTTCAAATCCAAATAGTGTTGTTTTTCACATTTATTATCACGATACATCGAAATATGCGGAACATTTGGGGCAAGTATATTTTCACTGTTAAAGCCATAAATATTGTGAAAGTAGAGTTGGCAATGTTCTGACATTTCGAACTTTGTGTAAAATATTATAAAACCGTATTTTGTATGTGTGTGTGTTTGTCCTCTTTCACGGCCAAACGGTTGAATAAATTTAAATTTAACATATCTTTTAGAGGCTTTGACTCTGGAGTAAAACATAATTGCGTCCACCTTCATTGTGCGTACCGCCAAAGTGTGGAATTCTTTGCCTAATTCCCTGTTCCCTGATAACTATAATCTAACGGTTTTCAAGGCAAGAGTGAGTTTCTTCTGGGCAAGCGCGCTCCACCTTAGATCGAAATATCGCTTACCATCAGGTGAATTGCGATGAAGCGCAAGCCCATTAAAAGTAAAAAAAATAAATTAGGACACATTTCACACACGGCTGGTTAACCCCATATTGAACCATTTCTAGTTCGTATTATGGTTGCTAACACAACTGATATACTACATACCTATACATACATACATATTTTATATAAATACATATTTAACACCCAGACCGACAGGCAACAAATTTAGTTCAGCACAAAGATGTTGGCCGTGCCGGGAATCGAACCCGGAACCTTGTGATTCTACGACTACGAGGTCGTCAAACCATTAAATGGAGAGAATGTATCATTGTATTGAATACAAGCTTAACCAACTAAAGCCAATTGATTTCGACGCTTTAGAGAGTTTGTCGTTAAATCGAGTGACGTCACTTGGATATTAACTGACCAAATAAGAATTTTAAGTCTCGGTACATGCAGTTGTTAAGCCAAGTCAGAGGCGCTCAGGCGGCTTGAAAACTCTCGACACCAGAGCCTCGCCACTTAGCTCATACGGAGTAGAGGGAGAGTGAAAACCGTCGACATTTTTGTCTGTAGTCCAATTTGGGTATGACCAGACTCAGCCAAATTGTCTGGGCATCGTTTCAAATCAATGATAATATCCTCGTTGATGGAGTATAGTATATTCCTCTTCCGAAACAAGTAAGTGAATCATCACTAATTCTTTCCACGCTACGCACTTATTTTGAGTCTATATAGATAAAATCAATCCGTCCGAAAGCTTTAATTTCTTTTTACAGGTATGCTTAATTTTCCATATATACCAATATTATAAAGAGAAAAAAAGTTAGATTTTTTGTTTGACGCAAATGGGCTCCGAAATTAATGGACCGATTTGAAAAATTCTTTCACCGTTGGGAAGCTACATTATCCCCGAGTAACATAGGCTTTATTTTGTTTCTATTTACAACTTGAACTATTTTATAGCCCGTGCAAAGCCGGTACTGTTTGCTAGTTAATTCATAAATAAGATAATCAGTTATTACAGAAATACTGACGAACAAGCGAAAATTAGACCTTAGCACATGATCGAAAAAGATGTATCGCGAGGCAGTGTCTGCATAATATACCAAAAACTGTAAATACGGGTAAAACTGTAAAACTGTAATTACTGTATAATCGCTTACCATCAGGTGAATTCTGATCAAGCGCAAACCCATCTTAGAATAAAAAAAAAAAAAAATACAGTGTAAACTCTAAATAACGACACTGAAGGGACTATGCATTTTAAGGCATTATAGAGAGTGATCGTTAAATGGAGATAATGTATGTATGGAATACAAGCTAAACCAACTAAAGCCAATTGATTTTCGCTTTAGAGAGTTTGTTGTAAAATCGAGTGACGTTACATGGATTTTACACTGTACTCACTCCTTACACCTTTTTTAATTTTTTTATATAATTCACTATACTTGCTCTCACGAGGCAAGAGACCTTTATCATCGTACTTTTTTAAGTTTGCTAAGATGTTTGCTAGATTCCGCTAGGTGGCGCTACCCACACTAGTTCGTTTTCTAAAGGCTCCTTGTTGAAAAATATTTAAAATAGTTTTATAATCATCTTAACAGTGCTAAAAAGAATATTAAACAGTGCGCAGGATTTCAGTGTTGGATTACACATAAATTGTCTCAAGAAATACTCACGAAATAAAAACATTGCAGAGATTATAAGAACCCGGAGAAAAGAAGACACAAATACAAGAACTGGATAAAATATAGACCAAACATCGTAAAATACTTGTGAGTAACTTTGAATCACACTCTCCAACACTGATATTCAAGAGAAATTAACATTGTGTAACATAAAGTCATGAAATTCCTCACACGCTACAGTTGAAATTTGAATTTGGTTCGTCATTATGATGAATCACTAGAGAAGTAAATAACTGACAAGAACTATTACCGACACAGCAAATATTTCTTACACGTCTTCTTATTACCGCCACACGGTACTTGACGCGCCATCTATCATCAAAGTCATGAACAAAAAACAACGCTGGGTTGCTAGTGACCGGTTCATAGTACTGCTCCTCAAGCTCGACTAGTAGTGACATCTAGCGACGCACACCCGTACTACGTTGAAGATCAATAGCACGCACAGCACATATCACCTGTCAATTGTATCGAATAAGCGTCTCATTGTTCTAACGCCAGCAGAAAGAGGGCGCTGTAACGATAATGGCGGAACAAATGAAGGAAATGTTGCGCGTTTTACGTACCCAAATCAAAGAGGACAACGAAAATAGCTTGAAAAAAATTGAGGACAGTATAACTCAAATAATAACTAAAAAAATAGAAGACCAATTTAACGTTTTCGAATCAAAATTACAAGATATAATAGATACGCAAAATAAACAAGAAACCAGATTAGATAATTTCGAAAGGCAACTGCGGCAACGGAACCTAATCCTTTTCGGGATTGCAGAAGAAGAGAAAAGTTATCACGAGCTCGAAGATCTTATACTTCATATTATTAACTTCAAGATGGATATAGAATGTGAGCGCAGAGACATCGAGTTTGTGGGGAGAATGGGGAAAAAAAGTGCGAAGCCTCGTCCTATAAGATTAACACTTGCAACTTTTGGTAAGAAAATTAATATTTTACAACGAAAGTCTATGCTGGATGGCTCTGGCTCGTACATCAAAGAAGATTACCCACCAAAAGTTCTTGAAAAGAGACGAGCACTAATCCCTCAACTCATAGAGCACAGAGAAAACGGAGTCTCAGCCATGTTGAAATACGACCGCCTCATCATTAAAGATAAACCAACCAATAAAAGAGCACTCTCATTAAGTCCTTTAGAAAAGATAAAGCACAATATAAAACCTGTAAATAATCTTTCACAAACTTCAAAGAAGTCGAAAACATCAAACTCTGTGCCGTCAGCTAGTAAACAGGTAAAAACTAAAAAACCTGGTCATGGTGTTACTCAGCCTATAACGTCCTACGTTATAACAACACCGCAACAAGAAAAACATAACCCCATAATCAGTAAAGATTAGCAATTAGCTACGGCACCCAAAAATAACAAAACCACCAAGCGGAACACAAACTCTCTACTTACCTACAAAAACAAAGGAATTACAACACAAAATTCACTCCCAATACGGGTGGTCGCCGCGGGAGTACTTGACCATAACCCTCCATGTAACCCGAATATTACAGATACAGTTACAAGACGAAGACAACATTTAAAGTTATGCACGTATAATATACGCTCATTAAAAGCTGAAAATAGAATTATTGAGCTAGAAAATGCACTCAGTTATGTTAAATACGATATAATTGGCATTTCAGAGGTAAAAATCTGTGGTCAGGCAATAATAGATAAGAGCAGATACGTTCTGATGTACCGAGGAGATAAAAAAGGTAGAAATGGCGTAGGATTCATGGTTGCTTCTCATTTGAAAAACTGCATCACTGACTTTATACCATACTCTGATAGAGTAGCCAGACTGGACATGAAAATTGGAAAAATACATATAAATATCATCCAAGTGTATGCGCCTACCGAGAGCAAAATAAAAGAAATTTCTGTACAGAGTTTCTATAAAGATATACTTAAAGCTCTAGAAGGAACTTCAAAGGATACTGTAATAATGGGCGATTTCAACTCAATGATAGGTACTCCACTTGAAGAAGAAAGAGATATCTGTGGCCCATATGGTTATGGAAAGAGAAATGAAAAAGGAGAGCTACTACTAAGCTTTTGTTTTGAATACAGATTTTCCATTGCAAACACGCTCTTCAAAAAACCTGAAAAAATGAAATGGACATGGAAATCACCTGATGGGAAAACTCTAAACGAAGTAGACTATATACTTGTAAAGCAACGACAAAAAGTTAATAACTTAGAAGTACTCTCTACTAAATATTCCACAGATCACAGAATGCTTCGCATGACATACAATATAAACATAAACAGGAAAAGCCGAACAGGATATGGACAAAAAACTACTAACTATACACCAATGGAAGCTGAATGCTTAAAAAACCTCATGAATCTACATGTGCCTAGTTTCGACAGTGAAGATATCAACAGCGCGTACGTAAAAACACTTTCCTCAATAAAACAGTGCCTATCTAAATTGCCCAAACATACAAAACATGGCAAGTTACAAGTAATAGATCAGAAAATTCAGAGCCTCATTGAAGAGAGAGAAAAGTTAAAACAATTAAATCTTCGGACTAAGACTCAAAAAAGTAGACTAAAACAATTACACAAAAAAATTAAAAAAGCTATTATAGGCAACAAAAATAAATTAAAATTAGAAAGTTTAGAAAAAGAATTAGAAAGTCGCAGCTCTACAAAATACAGCCGAAAACTGTACGACCATAAAAAAGAATGGATTCAAACAATAAGTTCCAACTCAGGCCAAGAGACAACCAACAGAAACAATATTTTACAGGTCGCAACTAACTTCTACTCCACTCTATATTCTTGCAATGATACTGTCAGAGAACCACAAACAAGAACCATAGAACCCGTGCCAGACTTACTAGTACAAGAAGTAGAGCGAGGAATTGGACGTTTGAAAAAGAATAAATCACCCGGAGAAGACGGCATATCAACGGACACAATCATTGCTATGGTAGAGCCTTTGGCGCCGCAACTAACGACATTATTTAACAAAATTATAGAGCACGAAATAATTCCTCAGGACTGGAATTACTCAATAATTACTCTACTATATAAAAAAGGCGACCCCCATATCATAGACAATTACAGACCCATAAGTTTACTGCCAACTTTATACAAATTATTCTCGTCTATAATATTGAATAGAGTTTCTAATGCCTTAGACGAACAGCAGCCTAGGGAACAAGCCGGCTTCCGAAAAGGTTTCTCTACAATTGATCACATATTTACATTAACGCAGTGCATAGAAAAGCAAAATGAGTACAATAAGACTCTATATGTAGCGTTCGTAGATTATGCCAAAGCATTTGACTCTGTCAGCCAAAAATGCCTTTGGGAGAGCTTGGAAAATCAAGGTATTCACGAAAAATACATAAAAATATTAAGAACAATTTACGACAACTGCCAGGCAAAAATAAAAACAGAAAGAGTGGGACCTGCATTTGCCGTTAAACGTGGTGTGAAGCAAGGCGATCCTGTGTCCCCAAAATTATTCACGGCAATTCTAGAGTCAATGTTCCGAAACCTAGACTGGACCAATTACGGCCTGAACATTAACGGCGAACGGCTGACACATCTCCGATTTGCAGACGACATCATTATTCTATCGGAATCACATGTAGAGTTACAACAAATGCTCACTACTCTAAATACGGAAAGCCAAAAAATAGGACTCTACATGAACCTCACGAAGACTAAAATCATGACAAACGGACAACAGATACCTATTAAGCTAGACGAGATTCCGATAGAGTATGTGAGCGAATACATTTATCTCGGTCAGTCAATAACGATGCACGACTCTACCGCAAAGGAAATAGACCGCAGAATAGCAATCGCATGGAAAAAGTACTGGGCTAACAAAGATGTTTTTAAAAGTAGATTGCCAATACATCTCAAAAAACGACTAATGGATAACACCATTATACCATCGCTGCTGTATGGCTGCCAGACATGGGCTTTGACCAAGAAACTGGTGGCAAAAATTGCGACGTTCCAAAGAGCTGCAGAGCGATCGATGCTGGGTCTAAAACTTCTGGATCGAGTACCTAATACAGAAATAAGAAAGAAAACCAAAGTCATAGACGCAGTATCGATGCTCTGCAAGCTTAAATGGAAGTGGGCGGGTCATCTCGCTCGTGTTACAGATGGCAGGTGGAGCGAACGAGTGCTGCAATGGTACCCGCGCGACGCGTCCAGGGGGAGAGGCCGCCCGCGCGCCCGCTGGAGCGATGACATCATCGAGCTCGCTGGCCCTACCTGGACGCGACTGGCGCGAGACAGACGGCACTGGAGGCGCATGGAGGAGGCCTACTCCAAATTTTGGGTGCCCTAATAAAATTATTTATAAAAAAAAAAATGTTAATATTTAAAAGGGTATAATAAACGGCTATTTTATTTTATTTTTATTTATTTATTTTAAGATGTTTTCATCGCACATTTGAAAAGAAAATATTTTGTTTCGTTTGTAATCAAAATGCTCTTTATTCCGTCCTGCTCTACCGCACGGACACAATATATCTCTGTCCTTTGCTAGCACCGCGTCCCGCGACCGCAGCAGTGAACAGCGCTAATATGAGACATTGCTTACATCCAACATCAAGTGGGATATTATCATTGGTCCTGCTCCATCGCACGGACACATTATAGCTCTGTCCTTTGCTAGCACCGCGTCGCGCGACCGCAGAGGCGAACTGCGCTAATATGAGACATTGCTTACATCGCCCATCAAGTCGGATATTATCGTTGTTTCAAGTACTTTGAATGACGCACGATTTCTTTCACTAATATTTCAGTACTAATATTACAATGTGAATGTACCTGTGATCTATTTATTATTCGAGCACCGGCAATTACTGGGTAACTGACAAACAATGCAAACATTTCTAATGAAATACATTAAACTAGTTACGGAAAACTAGGATTTTTATTTCTTTTTTTTTATAAGGGATTGCCTGAAGTTGTCCGGTTATATTAGCGGGAGAACATTCAAGAATTCATTTTGGAAAGAAGAAATAAATTCATTAACTATTATGTCTGACAATATCTATAGGTACACGAATAACTACTTAATTATACATAGACTACCTCCGCCCCACGTTGATCTGGTATAAAAAGTAGCCTATGCGTTAACCAAGGTTAAACCTATCTGCATAGTAAATCTCATCAAAATCTGTCCAGCTGATGAAACGTGATGGAGTGACATAGATTTTAAAGTTATTTGCGTATCCCACGGCAACCACAATTCTTTGGATGTAAAATAGCCTATATGTTAATCCAAGGTCTACCAACCTATCTTTATACCAAATTTCATCAAAAATGGTTCAGCCTTTTGAGCGTGAAGAAATAACAAACGTGTGTATGTTTGTTACTACAAACTTTCGCATTTATAATATTATTAGAATAGCAGGATATAACATAGCTACATCTAATATATAAAATTTCCGAATCACAATGTTAGTTCGAACCATACTCCTCCGAAACAGCTTGACCGATTTTTACCATATTTTATAAGCGTATTCAATAGGTCTGAGAATCGGCTACTATCTATTTTTTAAGGCAAACCAATGTTGGCCGGGTCAGCTAGTATATCTATACAAAATACATTTCCTCTCATAAGCCGGCCCCAACTCAGCATGTGTATGTTTTAAATGTAAGTATGTTTCCTTAGTGATGCTTTGTGTATGTAAAACATTAGTTAGGTACTAGCAACTGAAGGTCATTATGTTTTTCTCAATGGTCTCAATTGACACGCTCAATTCCACTGATTATAACTGATTGCTCGATGGCCGAAGACAAATTGTAGATGGAAAATATTCAATGACAATTGCGGAGATTCTGGTATACATACGACTAAACTAAATTTAAAGTAACTCTGTCTCTTTTCACCATTAGTGAAAAGAAAGAGACGGCACAATCTAAACCATAGAAAAAACAACTAAAATGTGTTCTAAAATCGCCTACATTTTCCTAGTGTTATTAGTTGTTTTGTATATGGTACAAATCGTGCTGTCTCTTTCTGTTCACTAAAGATGAAAAGTGGCAGGACTACTCAAAATTTAGTTTAGTTGTGTGTTCGCCAGAATTACCACCATTATTTCTAAGATGATAAAATGATAAAGAATTTATTAGCCTTACAACATCTCGTCGCATTCGGCAAGTCATTTATTACATTCAGATTTACATTCTATTTAAAATAGACTACATTATTACATATATTGAAATTAAATTAAATGTTACTAATCATAATCCCAATAAAAATCCCAAATAAAAAGTCCATTAGGTGTACAGTCATGAATTCCTATAAGGAGTTCAGTTGATGACCTTGTAAACAATGTTTCAGTGTTGTTTTGAATTTGATGTGTGGCAATTCAATGACTTAAGTCTCAGAATACAGAAAGTATTTTGAGACTTAAGTTTATACTGCATATACATAATGTTAGGCTACAGCAGTAAAAGCATGGTTTTGCCTCTGTTTTAACAGCAAGTTTAAATCAAATATAGATTAAACGACAAACTCTATAAACCATCAAAATCAATTGGTTTTACTTAGTTTAGCTTGTATTCCATACAATGATTCTCTCTATTTATCAATCCTATATAACGCCCATATATAAAATGCACAGTCCCTTTTCAATGTAGTTATATAGAGTTTATATACACTGTGCGCAGAAAACCCTGGGACATTTTTAGTAGTGGCATTCTTGAATTTGAAATTTTATATGTATAATAGTGTATGTTATAACTTATTGACTCAGGCGTTACTTTGCGGAAATCCATTGTATATAGAACTCTCTCTCTTCTCTCAACTTGTCGTTTGAAGAGTCATCCTGATGATGCCTTGTGGTTAGGCGAAACATGTGTAGAGTTAAGAATTTCTGAATTGTGATAGGTAACGTTAATCTTAATTAATCTTAGTTAATTTATCTTAGTTAATTAATCTTAGTTAATTTTTCCTTTACTTGTCTTAATTTAGATTTCGGATCACAGCGGAAGTACACTAAATATTTAATTTTGTCTTCTAGTGTATGTTATACTAGTCAAGCCTATCCATATTCAGGTTAAGATAATAGTTAAAAATATGTAATATGCCACTTGGTGACTGCCATCTTTGATTGATTTTCATCAAACATAACTAAGAAACAAATGGCATCAATTTCAAATGTTTTTTTTTCAGACTCTGGCAGCCGATGCCTTATTACAGATGCCTTTATAACAACAAAGACTTAACAGGTGTAAATAAAAAAATTATTAAAAGTCCTCACAACATTCCAGGTTGGCAGCCATCTTTGAATTGTTTAATTTGTAACACAATGCTATTCAGGAACATTCTATAAACAATGCTGTCTCCAAATATGTGACATTGTTATGATAACAATGCTCTCTTAGAAGTAATGTAATTATTAGTTGTTATACAGCTAGGTGAAAAGCGAGTGTGGCTCGGTTGTAATAATGTCTGCTTTTCAATCAGACAGCCCCAGGTTTCATCCCGGCCCTACACCAATGACTTGTTTTTCAGGTTATGTGTGGATTTGCACTCGCTTTACGGTGAAGGTAAACATCCTGAGGAAACCGACATGTTTGAGAACCACAATATTCGAAGATGTGTGTCATTCGCCAACCTATATCTCCCTCCTAGTGAGAGAAGGCCCCGAGTCCCAGCAGTGTGAACGTATAATGGCCTGCTTATGCTTATACAGCTAGGTTTTAATCATTCCAAGGTGAAGGATGCTCATTCTAGAATTTCTGACTGTCCAGAAAGTTTTCAGACTCACCTGTAAAAATTTAAACTGTCTAGCCATCACTGTTGTCAACATGAGATACATACAGTCTGGTGACAGACATATGGATGGTCTGACAGCGGTCTTAGTAATAATAGAGGAATTTTCCAAAATTTTAACCTAATTTTCTTGAAAGTCTACTAAAGTCTGCATAAACATAGCATAACATAATCAGCCCATTATACTAAGGCCTTCTTTTTGGAGAAGAGTTATGTAGGCCATAATCATACATAATCCATGGCGCTGGCCAAGTGCAGGTTGGTTGACGACACACAACTTTGGATATTGTGGCCCTCAAACATGTTGGTTTCCTTCACTGTAAAGCGAAACTCCACACAAAGCTTGAAAACAATTAATTGTTGTAGGATGGAATCAAACCAACTGTCTGATTGAAAAGCAGATATTTTTTCTACTGAGCCAAACTAGCTTTTTTTAATTTGTACAATCCATGTTTATGTAAGTCCCTGAAGTCTCTTTAGATTCTTAACAAACCAATTTCACTCTAACTGCCTATGGAATAAAGTTGTAACAGTATAAATAAAAGAGTTTCTAATAGAATATTGATTTCAGAGTTACTATGGCTTCTATCCAATTATAACATGAGTTTGCTCGCTTTGAATTGCTACTTTCTACGGGTTAGTATAACTATAGCTGCCTATATGAGATTTTGACCACCAGACTGAAGGTCAGATAACATTGTTAGAAATGCTGGAAACATAAACATTAAACACATAAGAAGGAAAGTGCTGGTGGAAAGAAATAAAATACTAGTATCTCAATCAGCAAACTAGAATAAATATAATAGTAACTTGTCCAATAAAATAGTTCCACGCGTAATCGTAAAATACCGCAATAGGCGGGGCAAAAAAGCCACCCGCGCGTCACATGGTGTGGCACGGCACCAATCGCGTGCGAGCTTTCTATGTGTGTTTCATTGGGATAGCAGTATAATTGTGTGTGTAGATTGATACAAATTCTAAGCGGCAATTGTATGTAGTTACTCTTCCATTTTTTCTAGTTCGCTGATCACAATCATCAAAAATGTCAGCTGTCAGATATGAAGTATTGAACTTTCCATAAATTTGTAGAAATGGTAATGAAATTTCGGATTGTTATTGGAAACTTTCAGTGTGTTTTGTATGTGTGTGTGTAACCAGTTTTAAATATAAGTCCAAAATCACGAAAATGTCAATATTCAAAGTGAAATAATTTTATCAATTCAGCTCACCAAGTAAAATACTGTATGTCATGTGAAGAGGAGGTCTACACCCAGCAGTGGGATGATACAGGCTGATGAGGATGATGTTGTTTTTTAACATTAAAGTATTCAAGGTACCAGTGAAAGGACTCAAGACTCGGCTCAATAACTGGTTTTTTTTACCCATTACAGCTGGTGATTGTAACCATGAAATGGATTGCCTCCTACTGTGTTTCCTAATACAAGTTTTTTAAGGCGAGAGTGAACAGATTTCCCCTAGATCAACATGCTTCATCTTTGGCCACAGCTCCGCTTACCATCAGGTGAGTTAGTGGGCAAGCATCGATCTATGCTATTTAAAAAAAACATGCAAGTTTTGGCAAGTCTGGCCTAAAGTAGAGTATGCCTAGTTTGGAATTACTTGATTGATAAACAACTGCCAATCAGACACAGCCTAGTGGTCTATACCTATCTATCACTCCAGAAAAACGCCAGGTTTGATACTGTAAGGGAAAGGATTTTTGATTAGTGAATTTGAATCTCAGTTTCTAGTTTGTGTGTGTGTGTATATGACATCTCTGACATAGAGAGTAAGATATCATATAGATCTGTGAGTTTGAAAGTGTTTGTTTGTTTGTACCTATAGACAAAATAATAACAATGACAATGTTGGATGGAAGAAAACCAGAATTTGAAATCTGAAACCAAATTGAGATAAGTGTATAATAAAGTTCACAGTAGAAGTACACTATATATTTCTAATTTTCTTTCATCCACTTAGGATTGCCATATAATCAATGTCAATTCTATTAAACACTTTTAATACATACTAAGCCAATAAACCTAAAGCCAACTAATAAGTTGACTGGCTAAACAAGTAGCTATCATGTCGGTATTCAGATATGATAAAGGTTAATCTGACAATGAATTACATTGTTGGCATATTTTGTATCAAAATATGAATATGTTATTGATTTCGACACTTTTCCTTGAAAATAAAACTTAAGTAAAACTTTGATTGAAGGTTCTTTGTCAGCTATGGGTAGTAAAAGAGAGTGAAAAGAAGGTACCTCCCCATTACTTTATAGTTCTTAATCGACTGCCTTAGTGGATGATTGTATAATGAAGTAGAATGACACATAACACCATGAGTTTGTAATAAATTCTAACCTAAAATAAAGTAAAAACTCTAGATCGAACAAAGCGGAAATTAAACCCGAGAAATGCTAAATCGTAGAATGAAGGTAAGTGCCGATGACGTAGATCCTTACAAGGACGACGACAAACTTAATTCTTAAACATCTGTATTCCAATTACAAAACCAAACGTTTAATAATGTCGCACGATCGCGTGACAAATTTTTACGAGACAATGACAAAAACAAAAGAGATTAGATAAGAAACTTACTTGAACTTTTTCTTGCCAGAAATGGACTCCAGACCAGCGAGATCGACGTCGAAGTAGTTACTAATACTACTACTAAAATTTAACTGTTGTATTATCTTCGTCATCTTGGCAAATCGTAGTTAAGCCTTTTAATACTTGGAATCGAGAAACACGGTCAAAACCGTAGGGTAAGCGATAACTGCGCAATAACAAACTTCGACAACCAAAGCAAAGTGCACAATGTTGAAATTCTTGCAATAATGATGACTGTATCGCATGAAGTTCGTGAGAGAGATATAACGTGACCAAAATTAAAAGTAAGTGTATGAGTATGCTAAAACACTGCAATATTAAACTTTTGAATTTAGTCGCGTAATACCATTTCTAAAATGGCCACCGGAAATGTGACGTTTTGTTGCAGTTTACGTCAGGTGTAATTTACGTTCCATTCTTTGTATTATGTTGATAATTATTTTTATTATTGAGAAAATATTGCAATGGATAACAGAATTTCACACAAAAAATAAGTTTTTTGAATAAGGTGATGTTGTATATAAATAATTTCTTGTTTTAGTTGAACCGTGTATCTGTAATGCACATACAAAATAGTTTCTAGAAGCTTCAAGAAACTTCAAAGGTTCTTTGTGTGCTTCGATCAAATTTTGTTCGAATCTTGTGTGTCTTAAAGTGCACAAGGTAATAATTTTCTCTGTAACTCAGGTCAAATGCTTCATGCTGTTACAGAAAAAACATCACAAGTGTCATTAATAATATGTGAATTAAGCAAATTACGTTCCATTTAACGTACTACAAACAAAACAAATTTACGCTGTCAAATTTGACAATCGTACAAATATGTCAAAACTCAGTAACAACATGAAGTTGTCAACAAATTAATTCGATCAATAGTGCTGAGACGTCATTGCGTATAAACAAAATAATCGATAACAACTTACCGATTGCGAAAAATTAAAGATGGCATACTACTCAAATTCGAGTCGATACTTTTAAACCTCTGTTTCATATAGCTTGCAGCCGGTGCGGCATATAACGTCATAATCTCACTTTATATTAACACTTCACTGTAACAATAGCCACTCACTGGATATAATAATATAGTTTGTTCTCTGTGCAAAACATGTAGACACTGAAACTCTTTCACTTTGTATTTTCTAGAATGCGGTTGGTTCCTCAGATACGACATTCAGGCACGACGGTTGGGTCACGACTGAAGTGCGCATTCGAGCTTTGTTCGTAGCTGTATATTAAGGGTGTTTTGGGGTGAAAAGTGAAAACATAGGGCCCTAATTCCCTCCCGTGAAAAAGTGCTTTCATCCTACTAAATGCGAAAGTTTGTGTGTATGATACTTCTTCACGCCCAATCAGCTGAACCGAATTTGATCAAATTTGGTGTGAAGATAGGTTAGACCTTGGATTAACACAGCTTCACCTGTATGTTTGTTTGTTTGTAACCGACTTCTTTGGGCGCGATTTTGACCCACTAAACGGCCAGATTTCGTTCAAACTTTGTAGATTTATTGAGGACCGATGACAATACACTAATTTGATAAAATCATTAATTTTTTTTTTGTATGTTTGTTTGTAACCGACTTCTTTGGGCGCGATTTTGACCCACTTAAAACGGCCACATAAGCGTGTTTTTTAGTTTTTTTTTAAACTACTACCTATTATTATCCCAAAAACCCTTGCCCACTTAGCTACGCCACTGAGAGTAACCTTATAAAACAGGAACTCCGCCAACTCTTCCAATCCAGGCTCCGCCCGCGTGTAGATCGATTTTTTTCGCGAATCGATTTTTTCCTGAATTTTGTTTGCTACAAACCTCACGGAGCCCGAGACCTTTCCAACGAATGCTGTACCGTGGAAATCGGTTCGTGCGTTCTGGAGTTATAGCGTCAGGAAGGAAAACCCCACTTATTTTTTTATACTTAATAAAAGAAAGATTATGGAGGTGGCGAAACTCAGGTCGTAGTGAGTTCAAGGGTTTGGCCGAAGATAAAACTACCTGGAAAAACCTCCACGGGCAAGAACCCAGCTCTTAAGGGGGAAATCAGTTTAGGAGACCGAAATTTTGGTGTTTTTCAAGAATTTTTTGTACAACGAAGAAATAATCACAAATTGTTTAAATTTAGAGGATATTTTATTTATATTTTAAAGTACAATTTAATTTTTTTTTAGGCTATTTCCGCTGGAAATATTGGCGTTAAAGCCTGCTGTCCTTGGAAGATCGCCATCCGAGTGTCTTGCTGGCGGGAATTACTGAAGTTGCAATTTTTGTCTGAAATCAACGGATTTTTTTTATTATTAACAACATAATATTTCCTAAGAATATGAACCTAATTGTGATAAAAAATATTTAAAATACTTGTTTTTGAGGCGCTCGAATGCAATGTCACTTTTTTATACCATATTTTTCATCTATTTTGCTTAGAAAACAATATTTTTAGTAATAATATAATCCCAGAATTAGGTTCATAATAATAATATTGAACGAATGAATGATGAAATGCCTTGCCGTGTGTTTCTAGCCACCTACACGATTCACGCAGGCGCTTTCCTGCCCTATGACGTCATAATATGTTTACACCCCAACGTCAGAAATTATATTTTTAAAGGCATTGTGTACTTGGCTTTGTAATTAACTGTAATGAAATACAGTGTAAACTCTATGGGTTGGTGTCAAAAATAACAAAATGGCTGCCATTCCACCATGAGGAGGAAAAAAAAATTTTAGAGCTTGATTTGTCAATAAAATTAATCATATATTTTGCCATTTCAGACTCCGACACGGGTAGACAAACACATTGTATAACGACACCGAAGGGACTGTGTATTTTATGGCGTTATAGAGTGGTCGTTAAATTCAAATTCAAAACATTTATTTCAAGTAACAAGGACTCATACATACATGTCAAAGAAAATACCTACACAATGTAAAAAACTATTAATACAATTATAAAATGTCAAAAAATAAATTAAAAATGAGAATTAAAAATTACAATTTAAAAATTAATAAACATAAATATTACATTTAATTTACAAAAACATTACATTTTATTTTATGGGGAATCAAATGGAGAGAATGTATCATTGTATGGAATACAAGCTGAACCAACTAAAGCCAATTGATTTCGAAGCTTTAGAGAGTTTGTCGTTAAATGTGAGTGACGTAATTTATTTTGCATAGCCCAGATATTAGGTATTTTTGATACATTTCACACACGGCCCCATACTAAATCATTTAAAGTTAGTACTAGCTGCTCCCCGCGGTGATTTCCGTTTTAACCCGGGATAAAAATAAGTCAATTCGGGATAAAAAGTAGCCTATCTGCCTAATCCAAAGTCTAACCTATCTTCATATTAAAACTTATGTATTCGCGAGTTCCTGACTTAATCTTCTGCAAACTTACTTTATCTTTTTTTTTTTATAAAATTCAAAAATGTCATAAATACTTGGAGAAAGCTAAAATGGAGATGGACGAGACATATATAGATTAGAGAAAGTCAAGAAAATTGGACAAGAATAATAACCGCGTGGTACCCTAGAGATGGCGTAAGAAGTAGAGGAAGGCAACGTAAACGATGGGAAGACGATATAATCAGGATAGCAGGAACTACATGGACGAGAGTAGCTAGAGAGAGAGGAAAATGGAAGTGTTTGGAGGAGGTCTTTGTCGTAAGACAAGCTGGAAAAATAGTGTAATCAGCAATAAAGGCTTATTTTATTTTATTGTTCACGTATTTATGTATTCGTGTATTCGCATGTTTGCGTATTCCCGGTGAAGGAAAATATCAAACGAATAAGAATTCGTTCGATATTTTCCTTCACCGGGCGCTCGAGCTCATTGAACCCACGACCTCACGGTCTTGAGGTGTCCACTCGCCCGACAGAGCTGTCATCGTTTCAAAAATATCACACACGTACCTAAGTTCACAAGCTTGATTTTTGATATTTGTTTTGATATCATTAGAAAAGGTAATAAATAACAAAATTATTGATTCGGGTGTTTATTTTTGTTTTCTCATTTCATTTTGTATAATATTAGACCTATTCTAATTATTTGAATATAAATTAAATAATTTACTAAAAGGAACTATGTAACTACATTTCGTTTTTATTGACTAATTATTAAAATTTGCATTGCATTCTCTTGAAAATGCAAACAATCGTCCTTAAATTGTAACATTTTTTTATGATAAATACGTTTGACCGCAACTTGTGTGATGTTAAGCTTCACTGTGGTCTCAGATGTATCAAGCTAGCTTAGAAAGGACCTTTTTACTCTAGATTTTGAAGACCACCAAATTGTACTTCTCGGAAAAAAGAGACTCAGAGCTTCGCAGTTCTCACAATGAAGGTCGAAGCAAAAACGTTTTGTGTGAATCTTCGGAACTTCGACAGTGAATCGATGTCTTTTCGCTGTGTCCCTGCTCGTTCTGTAGTGGAATGGAGATGCGGGAATTAAATTGTGCATCTCCATTGCACACTCTCCAAAAATGGACATTTAAATAGACTCATAGACTTAGAATAGCATTCTTTTCCTTGTAGACTACCTATTTTTCACCTAATTTTGACATGTGATATGGTACTAAAACAGTTATTGTGATTTTCTTCAACAGATTTCCGTAAACTTGCTGCAGTGAAATATTTTTCGGTTTAAAAAGCATAGCTACTGAACCGTCTTTGTCAGCACAGCTTATTTTGACTGGCGATGGATTCTGCTGTGGAATTATAGTGTTTACAGCTCTTGTAATAGGGTTTATAGTTCTACAAACAGCTTGCTTTGGAATACCAATGTTCATGTCCAGTACATCTGCAGCCCTTTGGCATGGGATTTCAAACTTTTGTAGACTTGGAATAGGGGTCATGTTTGTCTGAACAATCTTTTCTGGTATAAAAGAAACTGGTTTTGATTTAGGCATTGGTCTCGTTGTTGAAGGAACTGTCGAAGCTATAGTTTTGTCAGCAGAAATAGGACTGTATTCCGTTATGATTTGTTGTCGTGGTTTGAAAATTGGTATCATAGTTGGCATTTCAATGTTGTTTTGATTGTTTGAAAGGTTTTGTGGATATCCTATATGTAATTTAATTTCCGGCACGTTTTTGTATGAACCTAATTCATTTTGTAAACAACTTTTATCATTTCTTTGTAGTTGTCCTTCTTGTGATCTAATTTCTGGCACGTTTTGATACGAACCTAGTTCATTTTGCAAACAACTTTGATCAATTCTTTGTGGTTGTCCTACTTTTGATCTTATTACTGGCACGTTTTCATATGGACTTAGTTCATTTTTCATACAACTTTGGTCATTTCTTTGTGGTTGTCCCACTTGTGATATTATTTCTGGCACGTTTTGATTTGAAACTGGTTCATTTTGCAAACAACTTTCATCATTTCTTTGAATTGGTTTTTCTATCTGTGTTTCGTTATTTTCCAAAGCTTGTTTTTCTTCTATAATGTTTTTTATAGTTGTCAGTACATTTTCTTGATCTTTGTCTTCTGTGATGCTTCGGGCATTTTTTAGCTCTTCGGCTAAGGCTTCTTTGAGAAGATTTAGTACGCAGGAAAATTTGTTTCTTTTATTTTCGGAAGCCTCCACAAATGCTTCATGTGATGCTGAGATTTCTTCCCATCTAGAGCTCTGATCTGTTATCGCAGATTCTGTTTTTTGCGTGCGTACTGTTGTTACCTATAACAATAAAATTAATTATTAGCAGAAATTTGGTTATTGGAAGCTTTTTTTTTTATCTAATAGGCTTGTGTTTGATCACAATTCCTGACGACAAGACCTAGAATAGAGAGCACTTGCCCAGATAAAACGGTTCACTCGTGCCTTCAAAAATACTGGATTAAAGTTTTTGGGGAACAGGGCGTATGGTATAGACTTCCACACCTTCACGGTTCGCACAATGAAGGTAGAGACAAAACGCTGGTTAGGCGTCTTTGACATCTCCACCGTTGTGTTTATCTAGCTGCTTGATACCCATGTTAATACGGGATAAAAATCTATATGTTAAGCAAGGATTTTATCTATCTCGTACCAAATTTCAATCCACACCAATTCAGCTGTTTGAGCGTCAAGATATATTTATATAGTTAATTCTTTGTCAACTATCGCATTTATCTTATACCTGTATATAAAATTTCCATGTCACATTGTTAGTTACCGTACTCCTCCGAAACGGCTTGACCGATTTTTACCAAATTTTATATGCGTATTCAGTAGGTCTGAGAATTGGCTACTATCTATTTTTCATACTCTCTAAGTGAGGCAAAACAACGTTTGCCGGGACAGCTAGTAATATTAGTAAGTTGTATAACAATGTCTGCGTTGTAGACAAAGATATAGATGAATAGAATAGAACGATGTCTGTTGCCTTAGTGTTCTCTTGCTCATCCATAGATATGGCAAATGATTGGCAAAATCTTCTTCTTCTTCGTATAAGCAAAGTGGCCAAGCTCTAGTGTCGAAAGTTTTCAATCGACCCTAAGCCATATACGTAATTGATAAATCATTTTAAATCATTTTAAGTAATAAGTACAAACTTATTTATACGATAATTCCAAAGAAGTACTTAAATTAAAATTTACTCACACAAAAAACACAACAGAGGACAGCTAATCCAATAATTTTCATTTTTAAATATTAAATTCCTAAAACGAAGCACCTAATACTTCACAATATTCGTTTATCAATAAAGAAAAATTGTACAAATTTTACTTATGTATTAAAATTGATATCGATAATTTACATTACGTCATCCTGCATAATTTAATCGATTGTGTACGGTTTTTGCCACAACACTAGATAAAGAAATTCGGTATTTCAAAAACTGTGTTCGGGCAATAAAATCGATATTGCTACTTATGATATTAATATCTTTCGATATTACAACACTATTTACAAGCAGTTCGAAAACAAATTTGATTTTAAAAATAATCATTATCATTAAAAGTAATCGATTTTGTACTTGATAATTATCATTATTTTTCACCCGATAACGTATTTCTTTTGTAATTTTTGAATACCTAATTCTGTCCATCGATATGTGCAACACCTTTGAGAACACAGCTAAGTAGTCAAGGTCTGGTGTCGAAAGTTTTCAAGCCGCAGAAAGTCCTCCGACTTGGCTTAACGACTGCTAACCTTAAACCTTAAAGACTAACAACTAGGACCTAAATTTTTTTTACTACACATTTTACACACGGCTGGTTAACCCCATACTGAACCATTTCTAGTTCGTATTATGTTTGCTATCACAACTGATATACTACATATACATACATACATACATATTATATACAGATACAGATCGGCAGCCAACAAATTTAGTTCAGCACAAATATGTTAGCCGTGCCGGGAATCGCACCCAGAACCTTCTGATTGGCAGTCCGGTATGGTGACCACTACGCCAACGAGGTCGTCAAATTTAATTGTGTCATGCGAACTAACGGTAACACTCTGATAAAAAATCCACGCTTTGAACGACAATCTGTCCTACGGTCACCCATCCGATGACTATCCGCATCGAACGTTGCTTAACCTAGTTGATCGCGTCAAATCACCTTAGTAGCCTAGATACAGACAGTATACAATACGAGTTAGTAATTCCATGGACTCAGATGGAGTATGCCTAGTTTGGAATTACTACTTAGCCTGCCACAACACACTGATAAGTTCAGATTTTTCATCTTGAGGTGCATTTTAACTTATTATTTGAGGATTGTTTATTTTTGCTATCCAGGCGAGATCTTGTAAATACTCTACATGGTGGTAGAGTATTTACTGGAGTTCGCCTGGATAGCAAAAATAGAAAGTAAATAAATATACATCTACTTCTTATATATAAAATTTCCATGACACAATGTTAGTTACCGTACTCCTCCGAAACGGCTTGACCGATTTTTACCAAATTTCATATGCGTATTTAGTAATCAGCTACTTTATATTTTTAAGGCAAAACAACGTTTGCCGGGTCAGCTAGTATTCTATAAATATGCTACATACACTACACTGCTACGAAACACAAAACGGGAGATACAATAGATAAAAAAAAATTATATTTAATCATCAAAATCAAGTAGTATGTTTGTACTACTACTTTTTCCAAAAGAAGAACTGATAAAAGAATAAAATACTTATAAAATATCACAAGCATATTTTTCGCCGCTGACCATTTCAGTTCAGAGGCAAAGAAGAAGGACCAGGACAACAACCTGAACAATTTATCTGACAAAGGCATAATTCCAAAAGAGTTAAATGTCTGGTATGTCTTTACCCACAAAAATGTAATAGACAAGAGCACCAGCAAAGATGTAATAGACAAGATTTCTGGAGCCAGACATTACCGAAGATGGCGAAGACGAAGTAGATTGATTTTGATGATTAAATAGTAGCAGTGTAGTGTATGTAGCATATTTATAGAATATTGTTGATTTACAAAAAAATAAATTGGCCCCATAACAGTAGGATTGTTTTATTGTTGAAAAATATTTACTGTCTCCTCTTTCTTGTAGTTAGTGGAACATCTAATAGAATACTCAGGGGTGTGTCTTTGTTCTCTCTCTGTAGCACTGTGCATAGAATCCACTTCCAAATGGGTGTGAACACTCTCTAAACATTTTTGTTTGATTACTTCAACATCCGTTCGTTGTATTAAATGTGCCAAATACGCCGTTATACTTATTTTATGTTGCCTGGCACATGTATATACATAGTGATTTCTTTAATTTGGGTTTTGTATCTGAGTAAACCACCAATCTATGACACTGGCAATTTCAACACTGCCTGTTTTGCCATTAATCTCATACCATGTTATACAGTATGCTTCATGAGGAAGTTTAGCTCGTCTTTATATTTTAAGGCTTCAATGACATATCCATTTGAAATACACAATGTCTTTAGGACAAAATCTCTGCAGACGCGTATCTAAGTTTCATTTTTATCAAAATAATATTCATAGGTAGCAAGCAGATCGGTTTTTTTTGGCTACGAATACCAACTTTCACAGTTTTTAAAGGTTGAGCCACCATTTTTTGAAGTAAAAGTTGTTTTTGTGCTTTGAAATCGGTAATTTGCTAGTATGTTTGACAAATCCTATATCTATCTTCGTCAGAAAAGTTATTATGGCACTGATACCGGCATTCAATGAAGCATTTCATAGGTTTAGGTTACTTTTTACCCAAATAAGGCAAACAGTTTTGTTTGTTAGACTTAGCTGTATTTTTTTTCCACTTGCTAGGATCACATTTCTTCCAACGCGTAGGTTCATTATTTTAAGCAGCATTTGTAATTGGCTGCTCTGTTGAATCTTGACTGCCTATAGTGTAAATACCTGCTAAATTAGAATTGCAAGACGGTAAAATAGGCACCTGAGGTTGGTTCATCATCATCGCTACGATCAATCTTCTTCAAGTTTGATTTCTGAAAATCGTCACTATCGCTCTCGTCGTCTCACTAGACGACGTTGCAACATACTCGTACACACGCCTTTTCTTCTTAGTACGCTTATCATCTTCGCTGTCGGAAAACCATGAAACGCTAGAGTCAGAGAAAATTCGAATAGAAGAAGAACTGAGACGACCTCGTTGGCGCAACGGTTATCATGCCGGACTGCTAACCAGAAGGTTCCGGGTTCGATTCCCGGCCCGGCCGACATCTTTGTGATTAACTAAATTTATTGGTTGTGGGTCTGGGTGTTAAATATGTATCTATACCTATAAAATATATATGTATGTACCTATATGTAGTATATCAGTTGTGTTAGCTACCATAACACGAACTAAAAATGGTTCAGTATGGGGTTAACCAGCCGTGTGTGAAATGAGTCCTAATATTTATTTATTGAACTCAACTCTTCTACTAGATTTTTGGTTCTGGTGCCTGTGACAAGATACGTATTTTTCTTATTTAACACTGTCATCGGACTAATTGTCCCAGCAGCTTTCAGCCAACAAAGACGCACAGTGTGGTGGGTTATAATTATGAAAGTAACCACGCGACGCACGCGGCGTTCTGCCCGCGAACAAGTCACTAACTCGGGAGCGACATATAACTAAATGTAACGACCCACGTCGAACTTATACAAATAATAACTAAACTATTTTAATTAATATTTGCAATCATTATCTTAAACTATTTTTTGTTATAGAAGAAGTGTTTATGTTGAGATAATAATTTTTCGCTGTGGTAGTATTTTACATAATCATTTAACAGTAAAGAATAAGCTGTCACTATCCCGAGTTAGTTAATTTTCGCATTCGAGTATCGAAACAAACTGTTGAATTAGAAAACTCACTAAATCATTATAGTGACTTTATTTTAACAAAATGCGTACGAATTCATAAGATTTGAATTCTATAAAGTAATTAAAAATATTAGTGACTTCTCGCATTTCCCGGCTGCATCATAAAACAAGATTTATTCACTTTTCACGCTCCGTAACTTGGAAACTAAGACAGCTACAGAATTGATTGTCAAACAGATATTTAGAGAAAAAAAATGTTGTTTTAGTGACATTAATAACTCATTTTGGCCATTTTCCGACTTAGTGAGTTTTCGCTCTACGGGGACGTTATGGTCATTTAAGTAATTCGATAATTTTTCATCCCGCTCGATAACTGATCAATTAGGTATAGTGTTTTTAACTGTACTTAAGGCAATACAACGTTTGCCGGGTCAACTAGTAGTTATATATCTCCTTATCTTCTTAATATGTATAAATCTCGTGTCACAATGCTTGTCCTCAATGGACTCCTAAACCACTTAACCGATTATAAGAAAATCGTCGATCCAACTCGAGAGATAGGATAGTTTAAATCTCAAATTATAGTCGCAATTTTAATTTATTGCTAATTATTGTCCGTTATTATTTGACAGTCACAATTATCTATCAACTCCAAATGAATCTAACAGATGTCGATACCTTTCGACTGGGTTGAGTAAGTAATCAATAGATGGCGCTGCTATGGTAAATCTACGAACGTGTCATATAAGCTACACTATCTATTTTTCATACCCCTAAGTGAGGCAAAACAACGTTTGCTGGGTCAGCTGGTAGATAATAAATATTCACAAGCTTATCTATAAAATGTTGCCTACTATTACTTACACTGTGTCTATTTGCTTAATTGTTTCTTAACCGATAAAAAATCTAGGCACTTTTATAAAAATTTCATAGCTTCGTGTAAAAATTCAAAGAATTATGTTATTTTAAATATTATGACATATCTAACTATAAATTATGCCGTTTTGTAGGTGGTTGTCGTAATTCGATTAAACTTACCTTAAGAAAATGAAGGCATTTTTTGTGCTGTGCTTTGCCGCTTTGGCGATTGAGGTAAGATAATTGTTTACGGGATCCTTCTTTAGGACTTATTGAAGCATTAGCGACGTAGTGCAGTGCGGCTTAACATTAGGCTAGCTGTGGTCAAACGCTAACCTTTCAAGGTTAAAAAATAAAAAAGTGTTACATTGTGAATCTGGGATTAAATTAGTCAGTGTTAATCCATGGTCTAAACTTTATGCCAAATTTTCTCACATTCGTTTTAAACGTGAAACGATAACAATCATTGGGCAAGGGCGAGTCGGGCTCGCACATAAAGGATTCCGTACCTATCTGAAAAAAAATAATAACAAAAAAACAGTTTGTTGTTCAAATTCAAATAATTTATTTTGCAAAACACGGGTAATACATAATAATGGAAAATAATGATGAAAAGTCTCACCATGTTTAAGGCATGCAAAAATTTTTATATTACTAAAACTTATATAAATTTAAATTCAGTCATTACATTATATGGTACATAAATAAACACAATAAGCAGTCCTAACTAAAAATCCAATAATAAAATAATCCAATAAGCAGCAGTTGTATGAGAGCTTCCCTTTAATATTTATGTATTTTTTATATATACTTTGAAAGGATAATTACAAATCTCTCTTTCCCAGTGTTTTTTTCTTAACAAAAACTAGCTAACGTTTTCCTGTCTTAATGATGATTATTTAATTCTAACTGATATGATTAATAATAAATGAGTGTTTATATGTGTGTTTATGTGTAAAAAAATTTTTTAAGCCATAAGTACCTTCTCCTGACAATAACAAACACAACATTAAGTGAAATCAGTCCAACCGTTCACGCGTGATGGCGTATCCAAAGGATATGGGGATTCATTTTTTTAACCGACTTCAAAAAGGAGGAGGTTATATATTCGACGTGTATGTATTTTTTTTTTTTTTTATGTATGTTCACCGATTTCTCAGCCATTTGTGGATCGATTCTCAAAATTCTTTTTTTAATTGAAAGAGTATGGTTCTGAATTGGTCCCATTGTCACCAAAATAGGATCTGATGATGGATTCCTAGGGAAATCGAAGGAAAACCTAAAAAGTTAGGTTATGTTTACGCCCGAAGAGAGATTCACGCTCGTTCGGCTGTACTGATATTCTTGAAATTAAAGATGAAAATAGGTAAGACTATGTGTTAACACATAGGCTACTTTTTATCCCGAATATAATTACTGTTCCCGTGGGATGCACCAAATAACACATAAATCTTTATAACTTCTTCACGCCCGAACGGCTGTACTGATGTTGATGAAATTTGAGATGAAGATAGGTTAGACTAGTTGTTAACACATTGGCTACTTTTTATCCCGAAAATAATTACTGTTCCCGTGGGATGCACCAAATAACACATGACACACTGATTTCGCTTAAATTTGATATGGGAGTAGACTAGACCTTGTATAACACGAAGGTTACTTTTTATCTTAAAAGTCATTGCTATTCCCTTGGGATACCCAAATAACTCGATAACCTATTTCACTTCTTCGCGCTCATACGGCAATACAGATTTCACTCATGTAAAATTTGATAATATATTAATAGACTAGACACTCGAACGGATAAAAAAAATATTTACGGGCTCGCTTCGCTAGAAGTTATCCCACTTCGTTCGACTTTCCCCCAGGATGTTTTGGGCTTATGACACTCCAAAAATTATATAATTTGTGCTGCTTTGGACTTCTTTATGCTCAAATGGTTTGAACAAATACGGTGAAAATTTTCGCACTCGCTTCGCTCGCGCATTGCTCGATACGCTCGCATCCAGCTCGCTTTGCTCGCCCTTGGTCCTAGTACGTTTTGACACAACAAACATTATGTTATTTGTGCTGCTTTGGACTTCTTTAAGCTCAAACGGTTTAAACAAATACGGTGAAAATTTTCGCGCTCGCTTCGCTCGCGCATAGTTCGGATCGCTCGCATCCGGCTCGTTTCACTCGCATCCGGCTCGTTTCGCTCGCATCCGGCTCGCTTCGCTCGCTGTTGGTTCTAGTAAGTTTTGACACAACAAACATTATGTAATTTGTGCTGCTTTGGACTTCTTCAAGCTCAAGCGGTTCGAACAAATACGGTGAAAATTTTCGCGCTCGCTTCGCTCGCGCATAGCTCGCTTCGCTCGCAATTAGTTCTAGTACGTTTTGACACAACAAACATTATGTAATTTGTGCTGCTTTGGACTTCTTTATACTCAAACGGTTCGAACAAATACGGTGAAAATTTTCGCGCTCGCTTCGCTCGCGCATAGCTCGCTTCGCTCGCATCCGGCTCGCTTCGCTCGCATCCGGCTCGCTTCGCTCGCAATTGGTTCTATTACGTTTTGACACAACAAACATTATGTAATTTGTGCTGCTTTGGACTTCTTTATGCTCAAACGGTTCGAACAAATACGGTGAAAATTTTCGCGCTCGCTTCGCTCGCATCCGGCTCGCTTCGCTCGCAATTGGTTCTATTACGTTTTAACACAACAAACATTATGTAATTTGTGCTGCTTTGGACTTCTTTATGCTCAATCGGTTCGAACAAATACGGTGAAAATTTTCGCGCTCGCTTCGCTCGCATCCGGCTCGCTTCGCTCGCAATTGGTTCTATTACGTTTTGACACAACAAACATTATGTAATTTGTGCTGCTTTGGACTTCTTTATGCTCAAACGGTTCGAACAAATACGGTGAAAATTTTCGCGCTCGCTTCGCTCGCATCCGGCTCGCTTCGCTTGCAATTGGTTCTATTACGTTTTAACACAACAAACATTATGTAATTTGTGCTGCTTTGGACTTCTTTATGCTCAAACGGTTCGAACAAATACGGTGAAAATTTTCGCGCTCGCTTCGCTCGCGCATAGCTCGCTTCGCTCGCATCCGGCTCGCTTCGCTCGCAATTGGTTCTATTACGTTTTGATACAACAAACATTATGTAATTTGTGCTGCTTTGGACTTCTTTATGCTCAAACGGTTCGAACAAATACGGTGAATATTTTCGCGCTCGCTTCGCTAGCATACAGCTCAATTTGCTCGCAATTGGTTGCCTGCCTGGTATACGCCAGAGGTTTTTTGATCGTGAAGTTTATTTGGCTCTCTATAGCTAAAACTTAAAAAATATCATGACTAACCACTAAAAATGTAAAAATAAAATTGTTTTAAAAAACAAAGAACCGACTTCAAAACACAACTAAAAAGGGAAAAATAATTTTAAGCCTACATCAAATCAAGAATAGTTATATAAGTAGAATCGAAGAGTTTATTTCATGTACTTATAAAAAACTATTTTAAATTTTTATTTATCCTGTTTTCTTGAAGTCGGTGCCATCTAAGAAGAACAATTTAATGTTTGTTAAAAAAACTATTTTCAATTGTCTTTCTTTGCTGGCACCGACTCCAAGAATACAGGATTCATAAAAATTTAAAATAGTTTTTTATAAGTACATGAAATAAACTCTTCGATTCTACTTATATAACTATTCTTGATTTGATGTAGGCTTAAAATTATTTTTCCCTTTTTAGTTGTGTTTTGAAGTCGGTTCTTTGTTTTTTAAAACAATTTTATAATAAATACCAATACATAGATAGATTATAATGAAAGCATGAAAGCTGTATACAGTCGTAATAGGATTTGAAGCGTATAGTGGTGTTGTTAATTAAGTTAAACTGTAATTGTCACTTATATTTTGCCATAAATAGTTCTATAGTTTTCGACTATTGTGCCAAAGGTTTGCAATCTCAGGTCGTTAGCGTTCGCGCCTAATCACCTGTGCAACCTACCCTACCCGCTTGCAAATGGATGGATATTTAATTTGTATTTTAAAATAATTAAAGTAATTGTAAAATAATTAGTTATTAGAAGCTAAGGGAAGGCACTGAATCCCACAACACAGGATTTGCCTCGTGTGGGATTCAGGGATCAACTAAGTGTACATTAACTCATATTTTATTCTTTTAAGCCTAGTACTTATTTAGTCATAGTTTGTGTTGATATACGAAAATGTACAACTTTTTGGTAAATAAAGATGTTTTTATGTTTTTTTATGTATGTCAACTTTTTGTCTGTGACAGTACCAAATAAATAAACTATTTTATTCCCTTTTTCCAGGTCATCAACGCCAATGTGATCCGTTCCTTACCTACCAGCCTCATCAACTCTGGCTGTGGTTGTGGTTGCAACAGCATCTCCCCCATCCTTGCCCCCATTTCCCCCTGCGCAAGCAACATCATTGCTCCAATTCCCCCCTGCGCCAGCAACATCATTGCTCCAATTCCCCCCTGCGCCGGCAACGTGCTTTCCCCCTGTTCGAACAACATTATTGCTCCTCTCTACTCTGATATCATCTCTCCTCTTTCCGTTATGGCTCCTTACTCCTCCGTTTTTGCTTCTGCACCGTTATCTTCAAGCATCATCTCTTCAGTGCCTGGATCTTCAACAGTCATTGCTCAGCAGCCCTCAGTAGCAGCTAGCCTTGCTGATACGTTATCTCTGCTGACTGTCAGCAGTTTGTTAGCTGAAACTCTGCCTCTCTCTTCGAGTGTAATAGTAGCGCCACCTTGCGGTATGTGCGGTGGTTACGGTGGTTACGTTTACTAGACTGACCGATGTTTATCGCTTTTTTGATAGAATTGTGTGTCGTTTAGATTTTGCTGTTTGTGCATGTTTTGGTTTATTTTATCGAATTTATTTTAGTTGTTAATGATTAAAACTCGGTAACGGGAATTTTAATCAAATGATGTTTCTGTTTGTTAATTTTGATATTGTTATTTTTTGTTGTTGCCATATTATTATAATATTATGTATTTAACAGTATAATAAAATAAAACAAAAATAAAAAAGACATTACTATTTCAAACAAACTATATTATTTCAAAAATGTTCATAACATCATATTTAGATGTCACTTTAGATAACTATATAAATAAAACTATATAAAATAATAATTCATTTCATTTATTTGACACACATATATGTACATATAACACACATTACATAGAAAAAACTAAAATTATTATAATATTAACATTTGAACAAAAAATTTATCATATTAACTTTTATATAATATTAAATTTTATTGATTATACAGTATTTGTGTAGGTCCCTAGCTCTCACGCTAGGATACCCTGAGTTTGTGAGAGCTATAGAAAATATAATCAAGTTGATTATTCTGTTTTGTAGTGTATGTGTTGTCGTGGCTTTCTTAGTTATTTTTCCATTTCTTGTGTAAATGTTGCCTGGGCGTAGGCCTCCCCCAGTCTTAACCAAAGTTTTATGTTTCTTGCTAGTCGTCGCCATTCCTGGCTATGTCACTCCATAAACAAATCTTCCCACCTTCTGTATGGTCTAACAGTATAATATGTTTTTAAACAATATGTTTTCCTTAAAGTTACATATCGTATTATAAAATTTTTATGAACTTTTTTAACACGTATATATAAATAATTAGAAAGAAAAGAAACAACTAATATGAGATCAATTTAACTATCAAAATAAATATATACCAGATTCAGTGTTGCATACAAACACAGCAGAAGAAAATGGCATGAGTTTACTATACTACTAAAACTGTATCTATTACTATATACTATATCACAAAAAATGTTTCAATTCAAGTCAACCTTACCACTGTCTCGTAAGGTTGAGTTTCGACTAGTGCCGTAATAAATATAAGCTATCTGGCTCGCGATAACAGCTAGTAGGTACTCGTAAATTTTTATAACCGTACGCAGTGAGCGTTAGAAAATTCAACTGTATTACTATACTAATAACGCTTAAATTCCTCAAACTCAAATAAGACCACACTCTTACTTGTGGTCTTATTTTCCTTGCCGTTTTTAGAAACATCACCTTAAATCTAGAATAATATTTTGGTCGAAGGGTCAATGGTAATTATTTCATGTTATAGGTCACTATTACTCTTTACTACCTATGCCCCACGGTCTTACCCGCGTTAATCCGGGATGAACACACACGGGATAAACGGGGTAACACAGCGGAGCGCAACTAGTAATTAATATAATAATGAATTATGTTATGGAGCGACGACGAATATAGGTAAGACCTAGAATTAACTTTATGAAGCAACGACGGTCTGCCTCCATTTAGCAAAGGGATATTCCCCCGGACAGATGTTGTGTCCGGAGACGGCCGTCCACAGGTCATGCATTATAGCTTGAATCAGTCGTACGCGCGCTGTAAATACCGTTTGTGCGATTCAGGACAAGCGCTCTGATTGGTAGCGGGCGATAAAGTGCGACAGAGACGCCACAATGTTATGAAATGTGCTCAGAATACACTTTCTGTATTCTGAGGAAATGTGTATACTTTTATTAATAGGGCTAGGACTGTAATAGCTAGGATACGGTATGACAAATAAACGAAATTCACACTCGATTTTCATATTATTACTAGCTGACCCGGCAAATGTTGTTTTGCCAGCACGGTTAAAAACACTACTATAAATAATTGATCAGTAATCGAGCGGGATGAAAAATTATTAAAATACTAAAATGACCATAAAAGTAGGGATTGATGATAAAAAAGTAAAAACGTATGGTTGTATGTTAATATGTATCAATATAAAGTATATGTGTATGTATATGTAGTATATCAGTTGTTTTAGCAACCATCATACAAACTAGAAATGGTTCATTGTGGGGGTAACCAGCCGTATGTGAAATGTTTCCTAGTATTGCCTAAGTCGCGTACTAAGCGGTTTGCGTCCACCTTCATTGTGCGTACCGCCAAAGTGTGGAATTCTTTGCCAAATCCCCTGTTCCCCGATAACTTTAATCTAGCGGTTTTCAAGGCAAGAGTGAACCGGTTTCTTCTGGGCAAGCGCGCTCCACCTTAGATCGCAATATCGCTTACTACCAGGTGAATTGCGATCAAGCGCAAGCCCATTAAAAGTAAAAAAAATTATTATTTTATTTATTATTTATTTACCCTGTATTGAAAGAATTTGTTGACGCAAGTTAATCGTAGATATTATACAAACATTTAGTACGTGCAAAATTGCGAAACCAAATTTAGTTAATAATAGAAGTTATTTCAAAGTCACGTAGCACCTATTTAAGTAATTACCTAATTGATTTCAATAATAAACAAGAAAGTGCTTTGTAATCGATGTATTTTGCAATTTTCACCCACACACACACACACACACACACACGGCTGGTTAGCTCCATACTAGACCATTTCTAGTGTGTATTAGGGTTGCTAACACAACTGATATACTAAATATAGATACATATATGTAATACTCTATAAGTTTAATTAAGAAATAAACGAATGCTAAATCCAGAACAAGTTTCTTTCAGGCGTATTATTTATTAGTAAGTATTGCATTTTCCCATTAATTCTTATATAATGTACAAAATAAATGTTTTTTTCTTTTATTTCACACACGGATGTTTAGCCCCATACTAAACTATTTCTAGTTCGTATTATGGTTGCTAACGCAAGTGATATACTAAATATACATAATTTTATGTATACATACATACTTTATAAGTTTAATTACAAAATAAACGAATGCTAAATCCAAACCCAGTTTTTTTTCGTTTCTTTCAAGGTGGGTCGGATGACACGTTAAATTGTAGGGCCCGGCTGTTAGTCTTAGTACTGTTTGTGTATGTGTGTGAAGTTTTATTTTTTTGAATTTAGAATCTCTATATGTAACTTTTATTACTTATTTATGCTTTTGTTTTGTGAAATTTATTTGAATCATAATATGTAAATAAAAAACGATGTAATTTAGAATTAATATGGGTCCTTGAAACCTGAATTAAACAAATTTATTTATGTTAAATATCTATAGCCGCACGTAAAACCGATTTCTGGCGTGGTGACGCGTGCCGTGGCGACGCCACGCTATAAGATGGTATATATCAATTGTGGTGTATATATACAGTCTATATGCAGTACCTAGTGTGTACGGTGTGGCGACGCGTCGCCATGCGCAATCGACTGGGACGAATTAAGGTTGATCGTTAGCATGCCACAAGTGCTCAAATGCCGCTAGATGGCGTTAAATTTTCATAAGTATGTTTTCTTTATCCTGGCGGCTCAAATTATCCCTTTCAGAACTTCTGAATCGTAACGCGAAATCTATTGTTAATGCATTATTTTTAGGGCTCATCACAAAACACCATCTACTAAGGCGTTGGTAGAAAAAGTCAAATAAACCCTATCTACTATCATCTATTCTGTGACGACGCGTCTACACGATATTAGTACGTAGTCACGATTTGGAATAAATTCCTAAATTTTTGTGTTTCATGAAAATAAATGTTTATTCAATAAAAATTCTTTGTTATCTGGAGAAAAATCTAAACTTTTCCTCTTTTTAATATTGTTCTAAATAAATAAATATTTATGTATTGACACTAATATAAAGTACATGATTTCATGAAATGTGTACAATAATTATAATTATGGTTATTTTCTTATGTCCCTCTTCATTTTCTTTGTATGAGCCAAGTGGCCTATGGTGTCGAGAGTTTTCAAGCCGCCCAAAGGCCTCTGACTTGGCTTAACTACTGCTTATACTAAGTCTAACAATCTGGACCTACAATATAACGTGTCATCCGATCCACGGGAGTTATCAGACGAAATTACCACCTCTTTAAAATATTGTTGTAAATCTGTTGTGTTAGCAACCATAATAACTAGAAATGGTTCAGTATGGAGTTAACCAGCCGTGTGTGAAATGTGTCCTTCTTAAATACAAGGATTTGTTTATTTGATCTTCATACATCACTTGTCTCAAAGAGATTGCTTTTAGTTTTACGGTCGGTGTTTGTAGAACTGAATTAAAGTTTTTTTTTCTATTATTGTATTGTTCTCTTTCTGTGTTGCAATAAAGAGTTCTTCTATCTATTTATCTATTTATAATACAGAAGAGAGAGGCACGAATACGATTCGTACGACGCCACAATTTGATGGATTAGGTTAGGTTAGTTTAAAAATTGAAAAATACTTTTTTTAATACATTTTTCATATTGTTGAATATTGAAGTGTGGATATCTCGTAAGCTGTTCAAGATATCGAAAAATTTTATTAATTTTTTACCATTTCTTATCAATTTTTTTTTAAATATGCTAAAAAAAGTGTTTTTTTTTCGATTTCTAAGCCTCGATATACCAGAAACGAAGCGAGATATCAAAAAAATTGATTCCTTCATTTCGTTTTCTTTCGTCACGACCTATAAGAATCCGTTTTAATAATAATTTAATCATTTCAAATCGTGGCATCGTACAAATCGTACAAATTGTAAAAGCGAGGTGGAAACATAAAAAGCTTTTTAAAAAGAAAAACAAAAACCAACCAAATTTGAAACCAACGACTTTTAATTGTACTCAATTTATATTCTTCTCCAACTTGTTTTTTCTTCTTTTACATCTTCTTCTTCTACATTCGGCAAGGTTCTAGAACTTGCGTCCGCAGACCACTAGCCGTGTTGATGATAGCGCTACCCGCCGAAGGTACAGCGCCATCTACCGACACCAATCCGTAAACTGGGAAACAACCTGCAACAAATCAAATGAAATCATTTATTAAGGCTTTACGACCCCCATACTAAATGCTTCTCAGACTGGCAACCATTTCCTCTAATATTTTTAAATAGTAATCACTTAACTAAATTTGTTGGCTGTGGGTCTGGGTGTTAAATATGTATGTATATATAATATGTATGTATGTATGTATATGTAGTATATCAGTTGTGTTAGCAACCATAATACGAGCTAGAAATGGTTCAGTATGGGGCTAACCAGCCGTGTGTGAAAGTGTCAAAAAAATATATTGAAAAAAATAAATAAAAATAATAGACTTAAAATGGTCTTTACAGATCGCAAAATAGACAATACTATTAAATTTGAATCACAAAACAGATATCTCAGTGCAATTATTTTCAGATAAATACAATTGTGTGGTGTTTTGTGATGAGCCCTAAAAATAATACATTAATAATAGATTTCGCGTAACGATTCAGAAGTTCTGAAAGGGATAATTTGAGCCGCTAAGATAAAGAAAACATACTTATGAAAATTTAACGCCATCTAGCGGCGTTTGAGAACTTGTGCCTTACGGCATCGGACCGTACTGGGCAAGTCAATTTACAATTATTTATTACTAAAATTGTAACAGCAACAGAAAAGGGCATGGGATTATTGCACGGATAACAGAAAATTTGATATAAAAATTTGATATAAGTATCTATAAGCTAGATATTAAGTAAATAACATAAAATGCGTACAATTATTTCCCACCAATAACCCGGATCCCTTATAATGGAAATGTAAAATAAAATAGGCTGGATACTCATAGAATTAGGGAAAGAAAATATAGAAAGAAAGGTGACGGATGAAAGAAAGACAAAGTATGAAGAATGAATGTGCGAGAAGCATAAAAGCGAGAACTGGTATGAAAGGTTTAAGCGTAGATCAGGCCCCATACACCCACTAGTCGGGGTAGGATAAAAAAAAAAAAATAAAAAAAAATATAACAGAAAATAAAAGGCCAAGTTCGGGTCGGGCTCACGCATGAAAGGTTCCGTACCACACTATCTTAAATAAATGACAAAAAACACGTTAGTTGACTGGGATGCCCTTAAGGCCATGAAGAGGGCAAACTCTTGAATTTACTGTTTTTTTGTTATAAATCATAAATGATACAAAAATAAAATAGCGTATAGACCGTCTAAGAGACTCTAAAAATATTTATACTTATTTGGAACCAATCATAACAATGCTTGACAAAATTACTGCCTACAGAAATATAAGTTATTTTATATATCCCTTCTTACTTTGAACATCAAAGCATTTTAACAAGTGACAAGTGATTGATATTATAAAAATAGCTTAAATATCGTCTGACTGACAATTGATATTGTAAAAATAGCTTAAATATAACAGACCGACAGCCAACAAATTTCATCACAAAGATGTTGGCCGTGCCGGGAATCGAAACTAGGATCCACTAGTAGGCGGTCCGGCATAGTAATTATAACGCCAAAAAGGTCGTCATTTATCGCAATTATGTCGGATTCACGATTTTACGATATCGTGGTTTTTCAAGAGAGACAATGAGTAACCTGCAATTCTTAATTTTGAATGTATTGTTAATTTAGACTTTGTGTCAGTATTGACTTAGACTTAAGACTTTCACTTACAAGTTGAGTTTATGTTGACTTTGAGTAAGTTATGACTTTGACTTACCAGTGACTTTAATGCTTCTACCAACTGGTATGTCTCCTCCGACAGTGATATCGCCAAGTTGCAGGTTAGGTACGATTTCAGTGACCAGCGGAGTCATCTGGCTGCTTTGTATGGGAGCGTTACAACCGATCTTATTTTACTCTAAACCAATATGATTTATTTACGATTTTACGATATTATAACGCGGGTTTATAGATAAATAAATAAAAGCTTACCTGCAATTGTCAATTTTGACGTTGAGTTAGATTTAAGACTTTGACTTTCAAGTAGAGTACATTTTGACTTTGAGTAAGTTTTGACTTTGACTTACCAGTGACTTTAATGCTCCCACCAACGGGTATGTCTCCTCCGACAGTGATATCGCCGAGTTGCAGGTTAGGTACGATTTCAGTGACCAGCGGGGTCATTTGGCTGCTTTGTATGGGAGCGTTGCAACCGATCTTGTTGTTTATAGTGGGTAGTGCGGTAACCGTGGTTACGGCGTTTCCAGGGATGACGCTGGGTGCATTCCTGTTGCATCCGTTGAGGGCGAATGAGTAGGCTTGCTGAAAGAAAACAAACTGTTGTTTAGCACTGCTACGGGCTCGAGTATGAAGGGTTTTTTTTTTTTATAAATAGTCATTATTCCCCTAAAGCATGTCACAAATATTTGAAATTGTAGTCCTATTATTAGTTTTAGTTTCTATCATGTGACATGTATTAAATTTTAGATTAGATTTACAATAAGTAATATTGAATTTGTAGTAATTAGTTATTCTCTAAATAAATATACTACCTTTAATTTAAAAAAAAATATAAGGTTATATCTACTTTTATATACAGTGTAAATCTTTATTACGACACTGAAGGGACAGTGCATTTTATGGCGTTATAGAGAGTGGTCGTTAAATGAAGAGAATGTATCATTGTATGGAATACAAGCTAAACCAATTAAAGCCAATTGATTTCGACGCTTTAGAAAGTTTGTCGTTAAATCGAGTGACGTTACATGGAGTTTACACGGTATTCAGTGAAAATGTAAAGCGTATACTATTATTTTTTGTATATAGCAAAAAATACTATACTACTAATATAAAAACTATGAAGTTTCAAAAAATATATATTTTAAAAAATATAAGGGGGCCTTTTTTTATTATTTAAATATTAAAGGAACCCTACATAAATTTATTTTTTAGTCTTTGTTGTTATAGCGGCACAGACAATACATAACTTGTGAAAAATTCAGCTTTCTAGCTATCACGGTTTCCCAAAATACAGACAGACAGACAGACAACGGAGACTTAGTAATAGGGTCCCATTTTTACCTTTACGGTACGGAACCCTAATTAGAAAATTATATATTATTTATTGCTATTTTGCTCCCAAAACCTTAAGTAACTTACAATAGTAACTTAAGACCTAAAGTCAACAACCTTTTGGTTTCAAAACTTACATTGAGCAGTAAAGCCTGAAGACAAACAAAAAGCACAAATTTCCCGACCATTTTTAAACAATTTTTTTAACTTAATGACACTAACACATATAAAAGCATGACTTTTATACCTTCTTTCAATATGTTAAAAATAAACTAATCAGTTAAATGGCTGTTAAATCTTACGAAAATTATCAGTTATTACTGTGTTATCATGCAACTTTTGATAAGAAAATAGTTAAGTTACGTTTTTGTGTTACTTAAAGCAATGTTTACTGCGACATACATATTTGAGCTAAGCGAGCGAGGTCAAAGTTATTTCAGAAAAGAAATTCATTTTAATCAACAATTGACAAAATTGCAATCATAAGATAATTTTTTTCCTACAAAAAAATAAGTATCGTTGAGTATAACTATACATACATTAAAAAAATCTGACGTCTAAATATGAACGTATGGAGCCTTATTATAAGTCAAAACAAGTTTCGGTATGCATCTACTAGTATAGGTACAACCAAAGCGCTTGCAGCGCCTCTACCGGTAGTCAATGAAACAATTTCACGATATGATCGATTAAGATTCATTATTTTATGAAATAGCAGTGCGTCCAGCTGGCCCTATCGTCAAATAATTTCTTATCATTGATCTGGCCTGGGCACATCATGATATGGCCAATAGACAGTGACATATTTCATGAAATGCTATATATCGTCGCCGTAGTTGGAAAATTAAATAACTAACAAAATCAAAATTGCGAGAAAAACGCGATTTACTGTTTTTTTGCACCAAAAATGGTGATAACTTTTTTTTGAAAAACAATTTTGCTGTCCAAATTTTAATATGTTAAAGATTGATAAAGCAGCTAGTTATTCATTCAAAGAAATTTTATTTTAATTGATTCGTTTGTGAGAAAAGCAAAAAATAGCCACTATGTATTTCTCCCTCGCCCAAAATTTTAACATTTTATGTAATTATTTAGTTTTGCATGTTAGTTATTTAGTTTTCCTTCGCCAATATCTTTCATTAATATTTAAAAAGCCCATAATAAAAGCACTTATTTAATTTTCCTCCAACGGGAAAGTTTATAATTGATCTATTATTTATTTATTACTAAGGCTATCCAACCCAATTGTAAGTATTGATTTTTGATTACTAATTAAGTTTTAACAAATTCTTTATTTTTTTTACTATTAATAATATCTTACATATAACGTCAACATAAAAAAGAAAATATTCAAACATAAGATCATCCAAGTCCTTCGCCCAAATGTGCCCATCAGACTCGCAGCATTTCTCCGCTGTATGGCAAGGGAACTTTGCTGTCTTTAGGTCCGGCCTGCCCCAGGGTCTCGCCCTTTCTCACGCAAATGACGCCCAATGTCTACGGCAGATTTTTTTGCCTCTTCCCCCTACTGCTCCGCTATTTTGACAGCAAAAGGCACAAACTCATACGCCGATTCCAGGGCAGAATACTTCAGGTGATTACTGAGCGCAGCCGCCTCCACACCTTCACCAGCCACGCTTTGAGTAGCTGGAAGATGGCAAGATGCAAAGGTATTCACACAAATACAAATGCTACTTTCGTGAGTACCTTGATTAACTAGCATGCCCAGATAAGACAGCATTCTTTTTGGCAAGGAATCAACTTAAGTCTATCCGCCCGTTTACCCTCGGAGCGCGATAGGCCGGGAGGTTCCAACACGCACAGAAATTCGGCTAGCACCAGAGCCCTCCTTAAAATTTCATTAATGGCATGATGCCTAGGTCTGCGTCCTGCACACCGGGAACAACTAAGAGCATGTAAGCCATTCGCCTCTACTCTCACGCCACAGATGCAAACGTGAGGTTCACAAACCACACAACCGGGTCGGTTTCCTGCAGCCAACCCTAAAAGAGTCGTCGTCCAGCAGAAAGTCCAGATGAGGTGAATGTAGCCAGGCTCCGGACTCCGGCTTAGTAGCGGCATTGAGCCGAGCCAACTCGGTTCCTGAGACCCTCACGAGCATGCGAGACAGGATGTGGGAGCTTGATAAATTATCTCAACACCTTTGTGAGTTGGGTTTCGTTGGCAAAGCTGCACCAGGATGTATCGCTACCCAGACATCGTGCGTCTCTGATGCAAAAGGGATGGTGAACGAGTCCCCACATTCAGACAGAATATGCCGAACCAACCCGGAGACACCATAAGCTGATGCCAGGAAAGCAATGGTACCGCACTCCTGTACTCACCTAACACCCAGACCTCTGAATTGGACAGGCAGATTAGCCTGGCACCATTGCTCCTCACTAAGACTGATATTGAGCCGATTCTCGATCACACGTTTCAAACTGCCATCAAATTGAAGGACCTCCTTCGGGAGCTTCCATGTTGGCGCCGTACGCATGACATATGTCAAGTTGGGCATCCCGAAGCAGGCCCGCATGAGAACCATAGAGACGTGTGCTGGCAGGTGGAACTGATCAGCCCGTGAGGTCAGAATCTGTTTTTTCTTTCAGGCATGCGAGATAGGATTTTTAGCTCAGGAATGAGAGACCTAAAATGAAAGACCAAAACTATAAAAAGTTAGTTTATGTATGTTCACCCATTTCCCAGTCATTTGTGAACCGATTCTCAAAATTATTCTTTTAATTGAATGTGTATAGTCCTGAAATGGTCCCATTGGCACCAAGTTAAGATCTGATAATGGCATCCCAGGGAAATCGAAGGAAACTATAAAAAGTTAGGTTAATTATACGCCTGAACAGATTCACGCTCGAACGGCTGTACTGTCTAAATTTCATCAATAGATATTGATGAAATTTGGGATGAAGATAGGTTAGACTATGTGCTACATAGGCTACTTAATATTCCGAAAATAATTACTGTTCCCGTGGGATGCACCGGATAACACATCTCTTTTACTTCCTCTAGCTGTACTGATTTTCCTAAAATTTAATATGGAGGTAGACTAGATCTTGAAGGTTACTTTTTATAACATGCGGCCAGTCTTTGAATGGGTGACAATACTGCACAATACTGTCATTTAAAAATGTGGTACTTTCATCTCTGTGCTACTGTGGATCACACAACAATTACATAATTGTATAACCATAACATTCCATGAGACACGAAATATTACATAACTGCCTTTAATTACTTTTTTCGAGACCGTATTGGTCCAATAGAGAATAAATGTGTCGAGGGAAAATTAAACAAAACACTTTATGCACTTTATTCGCTCTTGAATTGACGCTTGGGTGCAGTTAGCTAATTATTGCAGAGTTAGCTTCTTTTCCTTCGCTAAATTATTCTCTTATATTCGATATTCATTTTTCCAACTATAGTGTGTTGTAATGTTTACGTGTAGTTTATTTTGTGATTAATTAAGATATTACAATTTTAGTGAGACAGAAAGATGCCGCTTGAATTGGACTTTATGATAATGCAAAAAAGTCGATTTCACGAAATTGGCTAGTTATTTAATTTTCCAACTACGGCGACGATATACCATTTCATGATATGGCCGATCATTTCATGAAATGGGCAATTCTACGATGCGGTCACGACATATACATTGTCATCCGTCTGTTGTTCTGTGGAGGTGTGGCAATGTACAGTATATTATACATTGTTTTTTTCTTAACTACTAAAGTAATTTTTCGTGTATATTTCGTGTCTAAATAAATAATATTTCATCAAACTTTTGGTTTATTTTACTAAAAATGATCAGCTATCTTAAGGGTTAAAAGTTTTTATAACTGTCAGAAACACAATATTTTGAAGTTATATAATTTTAATTTTACTCTAAGTAGGTCAGCGCTTGACCACAATTCACCTGATGGTAAGTGACATTGAGGTCTACGATGAAGCGCGCTTACCTAGAAGAAACCGGTTCACTCTGGTCTTGAAAATCGCTAGATTATAGTCATTGGGGAACAGGGAATTCGGCAAGGAGTTCCAAAGTTTGGCGGTTCAGACAACAAAGGTGGAGGCAAACGCTTAGTTATTTTGCAAAAGATAAAACTATCAAGTGTATTATACGAATTCGTGTTTTAGAACTGTAGTGATTCTTTTATATTCACGTGACTTTTTTTTATATTCACTTTAATAGCAAATTGATATATTGAAACTAGCCCGACAAACGTAATAATTTATAAGGCAAAACATTGCCTTATAAATTATTTCTAGTCTAATATATAAAATTGTGATGTCACAATATTAGTTACCATGTTCCTTCGAAACGGCTTGACCGATTTATAAGCGGGATGAAAAATGATTAAGTTACCATACAACAAACATATGTTTTTTGCCGTTTTTTTATATAAGATCACAAGGAACCCTTTAAAATATTTTGAGTGTTCTTAACTAAATAAAATAATGCAATATAGTGAATTTATGTAAAAGCGAGTGTATTATAAAATTAAGGTAAAATATATTTTATATTTAAGGGGGGCTTCCATACAACAATGGTACGAAACTCTTCATGCGCGAGTCCAACTCGCACTTGCCCAATTTATTAGACTTTATTTTAAAAACCTTAAAGTTCACTCTTGTCAAGTACCTATATTTTTCAATCGAATTTATTATAGCAACTTTATTATCTTCTTTTCAGTTACACTATGTAGGTTATATTCGTCATCAAATTCCGTAAGTTAAAACTTGTGACATACTTTGGATAATAATAGTTGCGTTCTCAACTTGATATGCTCACACGGCACGTACTTATGTAAGCAACTAGCGATGACAGTTCAATCAGGCAACTGGTTGCCTTACGACCCGCAGAGTGTAGGTTTGTTTTTGGTGAAGGAAAACATCGTGAGGAAACCATAGCATGAATAGAATAGAATAGAATGTCTTTATTGTCATATTGTTAAATAATTATTACATTATATAAACATAATCATAACTATCATCAATATGGACTCGTCAGTATTTCATTCAATAATAATCAATAAATTAATAAATTAAAATGGTGGTAGACCATTTTCTAGAGGTTGCCTGGCTAGCAACTAACCTTTGGTTGAAAAAATATAAATTACTAGCTGACCCGGCAAGCGTTGTATTGCCTTAAGTACAGTTAAAATACTATAATTGATCAGTTATCGAGCGGGATGAAAAATGATTAATTTATTATATGACCTTAAAAATAAGGGTTGGTGATAAAAAAATAAAAATTAAAGGTTGTATGTATTTTTATGCCCATTATAAAAAAAATCGTAAAAAATTAGTGTCAACAACCCTTATCACTTAGGGGTATGAAAAATAGATAGTAGCCGTTTCTCAGACCTACTGAATACGTGTATAAAATTTAGTAAAAATCGGTCTAGCCGTTTCGGAGGAGTACGGTAACTAACATTGTGATATGGAAATTTTATAGTAATATATAAGAAGAAGATATTGCCTAATGGTTTAGTTCCGGCAGCCTCTTTAAAAGCCAGTAATTCCAAACTAGTCATGCTACAGCTTTAGCCAGAGAGTCACTCGCGTAGTTACACGAAGTAGCCAAACACCTAGCGGATTAAGGTAAAAAGGAAAAACTTATTTTTCTTCTCTACTATAATTATTATCATCTTCTGGAGTCAGTCGATTGATCTTCATCTTCTTCGTTTGAGCTAAGTGGCCAAGGTCGGGTGTCAAGACTTTTCAAGCCACCCGAAAACCTCTGACTTGACTTAACAACTGCTTTTTTGGTTGCCTGGAAGAGATCACTTTAAGTGATAAGGCCGCCACTTGTAACACTACTTATAAGTTGATTACTTATTTTACTGTCTGTTTTGTATTTCCTTTTGTGTAATAAAAAGTATATCTATCTATCTATCTGCTTGTACTAAGACTAATAGCCGGCACCTACAATTTAACGCGTCATCCGACATAGGTTCGCTACTGAGGTGAAAAGGAAAAAACATTTTTCAATCAATAACGGCATTTATTAATAAACTTTTCAATAAACATAGCAGTCATAGCCGCTGTAACCATCATACATAGTAACTGCATCTCCACAACCATAAGATACTTGACCTGCCCCGCAAGCAGGCAACGCTCCCTCTAAAGCAACCGTGCCAGCAAATGGCAATTTCCCCGCTGCAAGAACTGGACCAGAAATAAGCAGATTATCCGAAGCAATAGTCATGGTTGCTGGAATATTCGGAGCAGCGGCCAAAGGGCAAGGCGAGACTGTCAAAGAAATTGCATAAGGACGAGAGCAACCACAGGTTGGAATTGGTTGGTAACAACCACAGGTTGGAATTGGTTGGTTGCAACCACAGGTTGGAATTGGTTGGTTGCATCCACAAGTTGGAATTGGTTGGTTGCAACCACATGGCTGGGGAGCAACTACTTGGTTGTAAATTATTGGTTGGACGGGAATGCCTTGGTTGCAACCGCATGGTTGGGCTGGGCAGGGTTGGTTGCAACCACAGGACTGAGCAGGCACCTGGTTAACGTATATTGCGGCGGGTATATTCTGGTTGCAACCGCATGGTTGGGGTGGAATTGCTTGGTTACAACCGCATGGTTGGGGTGGAATGACTTGGTTGCAACCACATGGTTGCGCGGGAATTTGGTTGTAAACATAAGGTGCTGGGTTTATTTGGTTGCACCCACATCCTTGGGCAGCGATTGTCTGTGAAATACAAGGAAATTTTAATTTAATTTATTTTTAAATTTTTCTTGTTTAAGTCAAAATTAGTAAAGAGTGTATAGGTACTATAAGACATAGAACCTGTGAAATATATACCTAAATATAAATATGTTATAATAGCATTTCTAAACTGCTCCGTTAAAATAATATTTATTCTTATAAATATTCCTTAATTACTCGTAGCTATAATTTGCGATGTTTACACATTTTAACTTAAAATGTTAACAAATCTTATGAAAGTGTCTTTAGATTTCTTGACAGCAACAATATACTTATTAATTAATGATTCAGTTTTAATACTTTTAAAAGGCAAGCAATTTATACACATAATGCCAATTCCACACAGTTTCAATATTTTTTTCTGTTATGCGGAGTTTTAAACCATAAGTGTATTTTGACTTTCGCTCTTTGATAATTTCAACCTGGAAATCTTAACAACGATTTCTATGAAGACTAAGTATTTTTTTTCTAAAATAAAACGTACCTGTATTAATACAGCTGCACAAAATATTACCCCTTTTAGGTACATCGTTTTTGATATTGTTGGTGGAAATAAGGCTTTTGTAATGACTGTACTATATATATAATTTCATGAAGTTACTTAATAACTTTAGTAACCTATGTTAGTAATAAGGTGCATACTAGTTTTGCCCTGCGGAGTTTGATAGCAAAGGTATTTCTATGCAGGGTCTTTGAATTGCCGCTTCTGTACGAAAAGAGAAAATATGATAAATATATTCAATAAATTTGCGTATCTATACCAATATTGATTAATTAATTATATTATGTAATATTTTTAATGTGATTTTATAGTTTACTTATAAAAAGTGCATATGTAAATTCGAATAAATACAATATATCTTTAGTAAAAATAATTAATTAAAGAATTAATTACTAAAAATTATTTAAATTGTTTTATTCATAACTAAAATTGGCACAGCCAAGTTACTAGTCCAAAAGATCTAATAAATTCATTTTTTACTACATATCAATAACGAACGGTAGTTGCTAGATACTTAAAATTTCCACAAAATATATAAATGTGTATTAGTTATTTTTTATTACGTCGATATAAAAAAAAAATATATGTTACTATTTTTTGTATTTAACAATAGCGTGAAAGAATAACTGGGCAAGTGCGAGTCAGTATCGCGTATGTAGGGTTCTGTACCGTTTTATCTAACAAATGTTGTTAGTTGTTTGGTAGCCTGCCTTAAATATTTATTGGTTCTGCTTTTAGTTGTTGTTAAAGTGGCAAAAGAATACATCATATTATGTGAAAATTTCAACTCTTTAGCTGTTATGAGATACAGCCTGGTGACAGACAGACACCAAAGTCTCAGTAATACGGTCCTATTCGTACCTTTGAGGTACGACGGAACCCTAAAAACTTACTCATTAAGTGACCTAATCTATATTTTTGTAATACTTGATAAGATTCTGTTACTTTGGAAATAACTATTTACAAAATTGGTTAATTACGATAAAAGGATGCAATGTAATTTTTAGGTTTTGTCTATACCAATATTATAAGGAGAAAAAGTTTGGTTGTTTGTTTGTTTGACGCGAATAGGCTTCGAAACTACTGGACCGATTTGAAATATTCTTTCACCGTTGGGAAGCTACATTATCCCTGAGTAACATAGGCTATCTATACCAATATTATAAACAGGAAAAATTGATTTTTTTGTTTGACGCGAATAGGCTCCGAAACTACTGGACCGATTTGAAATATTCGTTCACCGTTGGGAAGCTACATTAACCCTGAGTAACATAGGCTATCTATACCTACCAATATTATAAGGAGAAAAAGTTTGGTTGTTTGTTTGCTTGACGCAAATAGGCTCCGAAACTACTGAAGAGATTTTGTATATTCTTGCACCCTTGGGAAGCTACAATATCTCTAAGTAACATAGGCTATCTATACCAATATTATAAACAGGAAAAAATGATTTTTGTTTGACGCGAATAGGCTCCGAAACTACTGGACCGATTTGAAATATTCATTCACCGTTGGGAAGCTACATTAACCCTGAGTAACATAGGCTATCTATATCAATACTTTTTATAAAGAGGAAAAGTTTGATTGTTTGATTTGATTAAACCAGTTCTATTTCTAATGTCTTATTGATACCAAAATACTCGATAAGTATAAATATCCTAAGAGTGGTTCTTTAAACAGCCTTTTGATATTTTGTACATTGATGGTTGGCCACCTTATACGACATGACAATTTCATTAAAAATGTCGTAGAAGGAAAGATAGAAGCCAGGAGAGGAAGAGGAAGAGCTAGAAGATCATATCTAGATCAAATTAAGGAGAAGGCGAAAGTCATGCCTGCATGTGCCTTCGTTGTTTTTAAGCTGAATAGCTAGTGGGTTCACGTGTCTCTCGAGCCTGGCCTGGTATCTCTTACTGTGCTTCGTGACTTCCTCTTTTAAAGTAGGCATTTCTAGATACAGATACACAGAAATTCTTGAAAATAAAATGTGCCAAAATAAAAGAGATGCTACTCCATATTGTTTACGTAAGTAGATAGGTAAAGATGCTATACATAAATATAAATGTACAACAAGTTGCTAGAGAAAATAACAAATCTTAATAGTAGTATGTTTCAACAGAAAATAAAGAGTTTTTGTGATTTAATCTATTTTATAGTTTAAGCGTATATAGTTCTGTATTTCTGTATTTCACCTTAGCTAGCCGAGCTACAGGCGCCACATAATTAGTATAGAAACAAAACAACACGTTAAACTAGCCTACCTGGCTAGCTAATAGTCTAGTCAACAAGTGCCTTTTTAGTCAACTTTTTTTAGCATTCAAGGCCGAAGCAATGAATAAATATTATTTAAACTTATTAAATATGAAAATTAAAATTTGAAAAAATTCAGGTGTCTACAGGACAGATCAATAAACAATAACACAGCTCTACAAAAAATCTATTTTCTTTTGTTGCCCTGGATATTATCGCAAATTCTTACTTTTTAAGTGCCCAGATTACGAATATATTCGTAAAAGTACTAAATTTGCTTGTTTCTACATATTTAATTTTGAACTATTTATTGTCAAAATTTTAATTTTCAGCCATTTGTTGAAAAAAACACGAGCAGATCTTACAAAATCATTGATATTTTCACGAATTGTGTGTATAAATAGACCCAAAATCATCATCATATCAAAGGCAACAAAACCACTGTAGACCAGTGTAATCCGTGGTCAAAAACCTTTTTTTTTTTTTATTATTTTTTTTTTTCAGCGGAACTTCATTGTTTTTCGAAAACTATCTAGATGACATTCCGAATCGAATGACACCTCAGTCATAATTTTCGGAGACTGCTGAAAAAAGTTGACCAAAAAGGCACTTGTTGACTAGACTATAATATTAGACTACGTAAGCGTCTCGTACGTGCTTGTATGTGTATGTTAATTAAGTAAACGTGTAAAATTGCTGTCAGCATTTTCAGAAAGTAACATTAAAGTATAAAGTTCAAAACATGATGAGATGTAGGCTAAGTTTGCCAGCGAATGACACACGTCTTCGGATATTGTTGTCTTCAAACGTGTCGGTTTCCTCACGATGTTTTCCTTCACCGTAAAGCGAGTGCAAATCCACAAATAACTTAAAACCGAGTGATTGATGTAAGGGCTGGGATATAACCAGGGGCCGTCAGATTGAAAAGATATCTATATTATAAGACTCTTTGTCCTGACTCAATTCATTCATCTATAGGCAACGCAGAGCCCAAACGGGTGGTGCTATGGGTATGAAATTTGGAGGGTGCATTTGTTAATTATAAGCAAAAAAAACGCAGTATATCTGTCCAATAAATATTTTATTCCTAACACTATAACTTAAAACAAGTAGCTTAAATATCACAGTTTAGAAACTAAAACCCATACGCCATATTATTGCAAGCACAAGTGCCAGAAATGGTCACTGCGCCAGAAGCAGCTACTGGTCCATTGAACTGCACATTTCCTAACACCGGCACTTGACCAGCCAAGTTGGTTGACCCTGATACCGGTAGTTCTCCCAAAACCACCACATCACCTGAACCAAACCCTCCATAAGGCCCGAAGTTACCCGTATAGGGGCTGTATCCTGGACCTCCTATAGGGCCGTTTTGACCTGCTATAGGATTAATTTGACCCGCGATCGAGCCTATTTGACCGGACAATGAACCGAATTGACCTGGCATAGGGCCGAATTGACCTGTCATCTGGCTGATTTGACCTGTCATAGGGCCTAGGGAGCCACCCAAAGAATTGATAGCATTAATAGCAGAGCCGAAGTTTGTGACAGATCCGTAAGCACCATTTCCTAAAGGACCTGAATTGAATTGTGAGATTGGACCCAATTGGCCAGGGGCTTGGCCTATTTGTCCAAAGTTGGGGCCGTTTGGTCCAGTTATTGGTGAACCTGGACCGAGATTCTGGGCATGGGAAGTCTGTAACAAAAGAAAACTTTTAAAAAAATTGTTGTAGTCAGGTTTAAAAAAAATCTTCTGGTATTGTTTTTTACAAGGTATTTGTTTTTTTAAGATGTCCAAAATTGCTTATATAAGCTTGCTGGTAAATGACTAAAAATATTAATTGTGTCTAATAAATATAATATAATAGATAATCAAATTTGCTTCACTGCTTGAGTATTTGATTTTGCTCATATAAAGTTCGTTGACAACAACAGAATTTCCCGTGCAGTTTTTTTTTATTTTGCTTGTTATGAAATATTAAAATTGCTAGTGTGTATTAAAAGCAGACCTTAAAAGATTTTAAATCAGTTATCAGTAAAAAAGCTGAATACCTGAATAGCAAACATCTGCACACAAAATGTCAGAAAAATTAACGATATCATTTCAATAAATTAAATTAAGATGTTTTTCCCAGAAAAAAATGATTAAGAATGAGACATTAAATAATGAGATACAGCTTTTATACAAAACACATTAAAAACACTAATTCCTTATCAGATATGAAAGATTAGGCAGTCAAAGTTTTGTAAATCAATGTAATATCTGTGCAAGTCAATTGATATAGACAGAGTTCTTCGAAAGTGAACCAATCTTAGATTAATATATTTTTTTATCGATAAGTTTTGAAACAAACACTTTTGTATAAAACCTCTGTAATAATTTAACTACTTTTATTTGTCGAAATAATTTTGTAGGGACAAATAATTATTTATTTATTTGTCATGGGGCAATTTCATTATTTGTGCATTGTAATTTTATTAATTCAGGTAATTAGACAAATCGGTTAATTATTTTGCATCTTAAAGAAAACTAAATGACTCTTATATGTTTATAACTTTAAGACTTAGATGCCTCTCAATCTTCATGATTATCTCTAAGCCTCTGTATTTAAATCTGGCGTAGCAAAAAAATATGTTCACTAATTTTCTTCTTTTTTTTTATAACTTTTTTCCACTACGTGAGGCCAGCACAGCTAGTCTCCATCTTTCAAACTATTCGGTCAGCTATCATCTCCTTTCACTTCCTTTTCTTTCATATCCTAAACCACAAAATTCACCCAAGTCTAGGTCTTCTTCCTAGGTCTACCTCTTCTTTTGCTACCTTGTACAATCATATCCATACTTCTCCTAGTCACATACATCTCCTCTCTACGCATTATGTGTCCTTACTTAACGAACGGAAGGTTAGCTAAACCTTCCGTTCTTCATTTTCTCTGACACTAGAGCCACATTTAAACTCCCTATAATATACTCTTCTATCTTCTCTCTTCTATTCTGTCTTTTGCCAATTTCATCACACGTCCACTAATATACCCACTTTTTATTTCAGGCAGCCACGAGTCAAAACATTGGCAGTTCTCTTAATGGAATCAGCAACAATGGGTATCCACTAAGAACCAACTTGGCCAATCTTCCAACTGGACCCAACATATCGCATCTCGGATCTAACTTCGGCAGTATTGGGCCCAACATACTCCGATCCTTAAAGCCTGGCATAAGCAACCCTGCTTTAATTGGAGCGGCATTGGCAAACCCTGCACTACCCACAGGACCTTTAAGCCGTAGTTTTCAAGTCAGCAGTACCTCTCCTCTAACTCCTACTGGTATCTCTGTTTTAGCTGAGAATTTAGCTATCGAAGGCCCTTTGAATGTTGGTGGGCAGTTGTCATTTTTGGGCACAGTTGGTATAGAAGGTTCTTTGCCCAATGTTGGCTCTGGCATAGTATCTTATGGATGCGGCAATAGTAATGTTGGAATTAGCAATGAAGCTTCTGGCAATGCGGGGCCAGGTCCGTTTAGTTTAGCGGGGCCATCTTTTGTGGCTGGGCAAGGAATGAATGTGGTTGGGGAAAATGGGCTAAGTTTCACTGGGCCATATGGTGTGGCTGGGCAGAATCTGAATGGACTAAACAATGCTGCTTTTAGTTATAATGGAAATATTGGTATATAATACTGTTTGAAATTTAATTTGAAAAGACCAGCAAGTTCAATATTCTGAGTAAAGCAAAACCGGTAAGTGCCTAGTCAATATTTTAGACGTAGAGGCCAGTATAATTCGTAAAGTAAATACATGCTAAGATAATAAACGATATTATTTAAATGATTTTATTTTATTTAAATGATCCTTAAGCTGGGCGCTTACGTCGAGGTTTGGCTATCCAACGAGGTAATGTTACATTTTAGATAAACTTCTATTAATTTATTTATTTAATAATTTGATTTTTTGTAAGTGTGTGTGACGAATACACGAACAAACAAACACACGAACACAAGCTCAAAAATAGAAGACAAAATTAAATATTTAGTGTATTTCCGCTGTGATCTAAAACCCAAAAAGATAAACAAAAGAAAAGCTAAAATATTTAAAAAAAATTATATGTGTTCTTCCGACCGACCACCACACCTCCACTACAACTCACACCAGTAAACTAATCACTAAACTACCCTCCTAACACAAGGAAGTTTCACTCCGCGTGGCTGGTCTCCTCACACTCCGGAACAACCTGAAACATATAATTCTTATATTAACGTCGCCTATCTCAATTCGGAAATTCTTACTCAACACGTGTTTCGCCTTTCCGCAAGGCATCATCAGGACATGATGACTCTTCGAACGACGGATCGAAAGTGAGACACAGCGGATATACACTAAATATTTAATTTTGTCTTCTATGTACAATGGATTTCCGCAAAGTAACGCTTGAGTCAATACGTTATGAACACAAGCTCGTTTATTAAAAACTTACTAGATGGCGCTGTTGGCGCCAATAATAATATCAGTGCAATTTTACTAAATTAAACATTACGGTTAAAATATAAATAAATCGTTACCATATAAAGAATAGATAATGCTAAAAATATTACTACAAATCTAATTATTTTTTTTAGTGTATTCGTACGTACGTTTTTATGGTTTGTATATCGAAAACGTGACAATATGTAATTTTATTTATATCTATAGCTGAGATGAATTGAAATAAATTTCTCTATTAAATCATAAGATAAATAGCAAATTGTGTCACGAACTCAGTGAAAACTAAAACAAAACAGATAAAGCGTTTTGAGTGTACTTTATATCGACAATTAAACACCCAGTCCGACAGCCAACAAATTTAGTTTATCACAAAGATGTTGGCTATGCCGGGAATCGAACCCGGGATCCTGTGGTAGGCAGTTCAGCATGGTATCATTACGCCAACATAAAACACTGAATTAAAAAAAATATATATTTCTGGACATTTAAAAGGGCTTACGTACCTACTATAATTACAATACGATAAATATAAATATACATCTAATGTATAAAATTTCCATCTCACAATGTTAGTTACCGTACTCCTCCGAAACGGCTTGACCGATTTTTATCAATTTTTATATGCGTATTAAGAAGGTCTGAGAATTGGCTACTATCTATTTTACATACTCCTAAGTGAGGCAAAACAACGTTTGCCAGGTCGGCTAAAAAATAAATATACGTCCTATGGCATTTACTGTGCCTTATTGTATTGAATTTACATTTCTGTTTGTATAAATAGTTAGTTTTGAGTAAGGCCGCTGAGTTTACTCCATGGACCCCAACCTCGACATTTTTTGTTTTACTCAAAATAGGTCAGCGCTTGACCACAAATTCACCTGATGGTAAGTGACATTGAGGTCTACGGTGAAGCGCACTTACCTAGAAGGAACCGGTTCGCTCTCGCCTTGAAAAATTGCTAGATTATAGTCATTGGGGAACAGGGAATTCGGCAAGAGATTCCAAAGTTTGGCGGTTCGGACAAAAGGTGGACGCAAAACGCATAGTGCGTGCCTTGGGCACCTCAACTGTAAACCGATGCCGCCTTGGTGTTTCCCTCCTCGTCTGATAGTGAAAGGGCGCGGGGGGAATTACTTCATGTAATTCATTCGCACACTCGCCAAAATGCAACCGATGGAATACCGACTAACTGCTATAATTAGGTACATAATTGAGACTACCTAAACAAGAAAGTAAGATTCGTTGTAATTATTTTTATTAAGTACTTTCATAAGCACAATATTTTTAAATTTAAAAACGACTGCTTCAAAATTAAACTATCGTGCGGGTTTTACGTAATCGATTTTTAGAACTCTAACGACTAATACTCAATAAAAGCTAAGAAAACTGGAAAATCGTTGCCTTATAATTTACGTAGGAATTTATAAAATTCTTCGAAGTATGCTATTTCAATTCTTATTTCATTTATTCAATAAAATAGTCAGAATAGTTATACACCCTAGCTATTTTAGATGTAATAACTAAACGCGTAAATACCCACTCAATATTAGTGATGGCGCTACAGAAGACATCGATATCTTGAAGATCAGATATAGCGTATTTTGCTCCATAACGCCTTTAATCTGCTTGCCAGCCCAGGTACTAGATTTATAAAGAAAGAGGTTTATAATTATAATAAAGAAAAAATATATAAATTTTCAACTTCATTTATTTATTGGCTCAACGCCATATTCGATGTACAAAAAGTTTAACAACAACACCCTTAGATAGCGTAGCCGTATCCGTAACCGTTACCGTAGCCGTTGGCACCGCAGCCGCAAGCGCAGGAGCCGGCGATGGTGACGCCGCCAGCGGCGCACACGGGCCCGGCGTACTCCACGGCGCCGATGATGGGCACCTGGCCGGCCACGGCGGTGGCGCCGCCCACGGGCAGCTCCCCGGCCACGGCCACGTTGCCGATGCCGTTGCCGCCGTACGCCGCGCCGCAACCAGCGCCAGCGCCGTAACCAAGACCAGCGCCGTAACCGAGACCGGCGCCGTAACCGTTCAGACCGGCGCCGTAACCCAGACCGAGAGCCGGGGCGGCCAGAGCGGGACCAGCCAGACCGGCGCCATAGCCGCAGCCGCAGTTTCCGAAGGCAGTCTGGAATTAATGAGACATTATTACATATAATATGACATGCAAAAAAATCTCTTGCTAACCTGTGATCAGTGCACTTTAAACATTGACATTGAACAATGGACATTTTGTGAACTGTTAAAAAATACATTACCTACATTGAAAGACCAAATTTAAACCCAAAATCTTCCGTAGTCAAAATATTGAATAAGGAAAACATCTCTATATATACCTAATAATTGGCCAAATGCAAGTCAGGCTAGGCACGAGTAATACATAACTTGTGAAAATTTCTGCTTTCTAGCTATCGCGGTATCTGATATACAGCCTAGTGACAGACAGACATCGGAGGCTAGTAAAAGGGTCCCATTTTTACGACGACATTATTCGTGAACGGCTGGACCGATTTGTCTATTTTATTTTTGTTGTTTTTGTCATTGTCAATTGTTTTCTTTATTAAATAGAGTTATATCATAAATATATAAGGGATCTCAAAATCCTTGGGAAAGTACTTAATAATCACTGGAATTTCAATTTAATATCAAAATTATTTTTAAATATAAATATTATTATAAATTGGGATTCAATTAGGATATAAAGTGGGATTTCTATATTGATTCAGTACTTTGCCTTGCCTTGCCTGCGCAGTTAATAGACAAAAACCTGCATAATTATCTTAGTTAGGGAAAAATATTTAAAGGTTAACTGGTGATATTACTCAAATCTGGCTGCGGCCCCCGGTGTTACCGTTTTCATTTGGAACAAAAATAAGTTAGCCCCGGATAAGAACGAAGATCATCCCGGATAAAATTGAAGTTAATATCAGATTAAAAAGTTAATACCGGTCTAAAAAGTTAATCCTGAGTTAAAAATTAATCCCGAATAAATGGTAGTCTATAATTAATCCAAAGTCTAACCTATCTTCAACGAAGAAGTAGCAAACATGCACTAACTTTCGCATATATTATATTAGTAGGATAAATTAATATTTTAAGTACTTTTTTCAAACTTTTTTTTTAATTAGTACTAAAATAAATTACCTGGATGAGACAAGCCACGGCAAGGGCAACAAAGGTGTAAGAAGACATGTTTCTGTATTTACTGAATACAAGAGTCAGAATAATGGTTAAAAGAAATCCCTTTACTTTTTATACCCAAGTTTCATTAACCTTACAAAATTATGTCAATAAGTCATCCACGTGTCTTCATTGTGTAAATTTCAGTATCACTTCAACACTAATACATTTGTTTACAACATAGAATAACATATTAAAGGAATTGATAACAAATGCATACGTTTCCACGTCATTTTGTGAAAATTGCCCAACGAATTGCGGAATCAAAGTTTAGATTATATTTTTGACCATAAAAAGGGAAATTAATTAGTTCAAACTATTACTTTCGAGTTAACCTCATTGTATCAACATGTCTCCTAAAACCATCCTCCTTTTCTGCGCCCAAGCGCTCCTGGCTCAGGTAAAAATCTATTCTAACAAATTTGTCTATAATTTTTAATAATAATAATAGTTTATTTATCATAATTATTTTTAAAAAATCCGTTGTTATGGATTTTTTTTTATTGATGAATAGGCTTACGTTTGACCGCAGCTAGCCTGATGTTAAGCTTGACTGTGGTCTAAAATGTAAAACGCTTGCCTAGAAGGAACCTATGGTATCTTATTAATTTACGGTATAAAAATATGTCGTAGCTTCTGACACTATATTGTGGTTCATATTTCTATTGATCCTAATTAAATAAACATAATATAATATTTGTTATAATACTAACATAGTGGTATATCATGTAGTTCTAGTGCTCGCCTGGCTAGCAACTACTCTCAAGTTAAAAAAATCTGTCGCCAAGCAACTAACAGTGTGTTCCTGCTATCTCCTTGAAAGACACTGCCTATACTTACTATACTCGTAATTTACATTAAGTCAGAGCGTCACTGACTCAGACAAAAGAACCGCCAAACTATGGAATTCCTTACCAAATTCCCTGATGACTATAATCTATCTATTTTCAAGGCTAGAGTGAACCGGTTCCTTCTAAGTAAGCGCGCTCCACCGTAGACCTCAATACCATTTACTCGAATTGTGGTCAAGCGATGACGTATTTTATTTTTATTCCGTGCCTTATCCCAGTAGGTGGGATCGTTACAGCAAATTTTCTTCCTCCCCTCTCCTCTATCAGCCGTCATCTCTACACTCACTCCTTACTCTCTCATATCTCAATCACACACTCCATCTATGTCTTCTTCGGTCGGCCTCTTGCCCTTCTTCCTTGTACTACCATTTCTTTATACATCTCCTAGTAACATGAATCTTCTCTCTACGCGTCATAACTGCTGACTTAGTATATAAATTGAAAAAAAAGTGTTGTTATAATCAATAAAAAAACTTCTTTTTATTTTGTTTGTAGTCCGCCTTCAGCGCGTGCGCCGGTGGTGTTGGTTACGGCTACAACGGTCTGGCTGGTTACGGAGCCGGTCTTGGTTACGGCGCTGGTCTGAACGGTTACGGCGCTGGTTGCGGTTGCGGTGGTGTTGCCTCCACTGGCGGTGGTCTGCCAGTGTCCAGCGCCTCCCCCATCGCCCCTGTCGGGGTCTCCGTGCTGTCTGAGAACGTGTACGAGGGTGCTCTGGCCGCTGGTGGCAACCTGCCCTTCCTGGGTACCGTTGGCATCGAAGGTGTGCTGCCCACTGCTGGCGCCGCCGCTGTCTCCTACGGCTGTGGTGACGGTATCGCCGCCATCGGCAGCGAGGGCCCCATCGGCACTGGCATCCTCTCCGGCCAGGCTTTCGCTCCCTCTGTCGGTCTCGGAGGCGTCGCCGGGTACGGTGTAGGTGCCGGCTACGGACTCGGCGCTGGTGTCAATGGATACGGTCTTGGAGGCATCAATGGATACGGCTACGCCGGTAACGGTTGTGGCTGTGTGTACTAAATATTATTTACCAAGTAGAGGAATGAAAATCAATACTCGAAAGTAATAAAATGTTTAACGCATCACTACAATTAAATCTTATTTTTTTTCTGTTCCTCTCTCCTCTATCAGCCGTCATTTTAACAGACAGTATTTTTCTTTTATGCTTAGAGAAGTGAATTTCGAGAAAGAAAGATAGAAAGAACACAGTTATTTCAGACACAGAAGACACATGCATACTCGTATATATTATAACAAATTACTTAAAACAATATAGTACCTTACGTGATGTTACGACCAAAAGTCTAGCTGTATTGTGTAAACAAATAACAAATGAAGAAATGTTGGTAAAGTAATCCCGAGACGCTTTGCTTCTCTTTCTTCTTCGTCGTATGATCTTAGTAAGTCGAGTGAAAGTGATGGCATCGCCTTAATGCGATTACTTTCATGAATGGGGACACTATAATCATTTCTATATTTTCGCGTAGAAAACGGTCACACTTACTTATGATTAAAAGTGTGCACGCGCGGATCTCGTCGGCGACGGTCCGTGTAACACTCGCCCCTGAAGATGGTGCTCGGAAAGCACCGAAACTGTTGGACTCATTCCAACTTTTAGTAATAAGTAAGTGTGACAGTTTTCTACGCGAAAATATTAAGATGCCTTACGTGAACAGTTTACAATGTTTATAATCATCTCTTATTAATTATTTAAAGATGTGTATTTCCAAAACCGCACAAATAGATGCATTCTCATTTTACGATATGGACCACTTGTTTCTACCCTTTTTCTTCGTATGAGCTAAGTGGCCTAGCTATGGTGTCGAAAGTTTATGAGCCGCCCAAAGGCCTCTAACCTTGACATATGACATTCAAACAAATATATTAACTTTATCTGTAGTAATAATGTCGTATGACAAGACAGAAATAAACTATGTAAGTAGGTAACTATTACTTGTAATCAGCAATATTCACACGTATGTGTTACGTAGGTATTTTAATTATCAATTGTAGCGCATGTACGAGAAACTTGGCTTACTAAGGTGATCTGACGCGATCATCGAGGTTAAGCAACCGTCGATGCGAACACTCTCTGGATGGGTGACCATGCACAACTTACTTACTTACTGCTCCAGCACGAAAACCCCAAAGTGGGTGTTGGCCTCCGACAACAGACGGCGCCACTCGTCACGGTGTTGCGCCATTCCTCTCCAATCAGCCACCTGAAGCTCGCCAAGGTCCCTTTCGACGGCGTCACTCCAGCGGTACCGAGGGCGGCCAACTGGACGGCGTCCCTCCGGCTTCCCTAGGCTCTCTTAGCGGCCCGATTCTCCCCCATCCTTAACAGGTATCCAAGCCATCGGAAAATGTTACGAAACCGACCATGCACAAGACTGTTTATAAAAAAAAAAACTTATTTGGCAGTAGGTCGGATGACATGTTATATTGTAGTAGGTAGAAGAAAAAAAATAATTATCAATATTAGGGCAATAGCAAGAGCAAAATATTAACTTAACAGTGTTTTCGCTCTAAATAATGAAGCTAAAACATATAGAAAAAATAGCTTAAGGACCGTCATTCGTAAGAAAGTAAGCGATATTACGCTGAATAAATAAAATAAAAAACTAGGACACATTTCACACAAGACTGGTTAGCCCCATACTAAACGATTTCTAGTTTGTATTATGGTTGCTGACACAACTGATATACTACATATACATACTTTATACATATTTAACACCCATACTGTCAACAAATTTAGTTCATCACAAAGATGTTGGCCGTGCCGGGAATCGAAATCGGGACGCTTTGTTTGGCAGTCCGGTAAGGTAGCCAATGCCCCAATGAGATTGACGAAATAGTCATAAAATTTCAGCTCATAATATATTTACACCCCCAGTTTGATTTAATGATGAATATTAAAACTACTAAATTGTTTTTAAAACTTCTACAAAAGACCTACAATAATTTTAACTTGTCATATCCTCGTTTTTTTGGAGCACATTTAGCCCAGAAAGAGTAAGTAAGTGTGTTTTTATTCAAGCTTAGATAATTTGTTTTTGATAGCTTAGATAATTCGCTAATTTTTAATCTTAAGATACGTAATATCTTAAGATTAAGAATAAGCTCAACTTATTATCTATCAATAAAGAACTTGCTCTGCCTAACAGGGGTTAATCGTTTAAAAATTGAAAGAAAGTTTTATTTATGCATTCTTTATACTATTTTCCACGTGTTCATAATTAAAGATCTTTTTAAATACTGTGGTTAAATTAGTAACCGCATCCGCAACCGCATCCACGGCCAGCGCCGTAGCCGAGTCCGTACCCGGCGATACCGGCGCCGTATCCGGCACCGCGACCGTAACCGGCGAGGCCGTAGCCAGCGTTAGCCAGACCGACGGAGGGAGCGAAACCGTTTCCGGAGAGGATGCCGGTGCCGATGGGGCCCTCGCTGCCGATGGCGGCGATACCGTCACCACAGCCGTAGGAGACAGCGCCGGCGCCAGCAGTGGGCAGCACGCCCTCGATACCGACGGTACCCAGGAAAGGCAGGTTGCCACCAGCGGCGAGACGGCCTTCGTAGCAGTTCTCAGACAGGACGGAGACACCGACGGGGGCGTTGGGGGAGGCGCTGGCAACTGGGAGGCCGCCGCCGGTGGAGGCGACACCAGCGCCGCAGCCGCAACCAGCACCGTAACCGTTCAGACCAGCGCCGTAACCAGCCAGACCAGCTCCGGACAGACCGTAACCGGCGATACCGCCAGGGCAGCAGAAGACGGACTGGAAAATAATTACGGTTATATTTCTTTTACTATCAAAAAAAAAGTCTTCCATAAACTCGATGATTTGTGAAATCAAAAAAGAGTTCTTTTGTTTCTTTGTTAACAACATAAACCACCTACCAGAAAAGTGATAGAAATAAAATATAATAATGACCGAGGATAAAAGTTTCTGGAAAAACTCCACCGACAAGAGACCAGCTCCTAAATATCGATTGAACACAATCAGAACTTTTGTTTTAAGGTTGTATTTTCAATGCAAATCGAAAGAATGCGTAATTTTTATATTCACAGATAGCGCCTGCAGTTTGGATAACTAAGGTGATATGACGCGTCATCGAGGTTAACGGTCGATGCGGACAGTATCTGGATAGGTGAACATGCAGAAGACTGTCTTTTTATTGACGTTCGCATCTGGGCGTTACCGTAGGTAACAAACACGTTTAATTGTAGGTCCCGGCTGCTAGTCTTAGCACAAGCAGTGGTTAAGCCAAGTCAGAGGCCTACGGTGGCTTTATAACTCTCAACGCCAGAGCTATTCCTAACATAGCTTACACAGATGAAGAAGCATTTTTATAGATAGTCAAAAATTGTTCACTGCTTGAGAATTCCATAGACCAAGTCATCAAATTTTAAATCAGTAGTTATATTTAATTAATTATTAACATTAAGGGAATTTTTCCCACATGCACTGGTGATTTTTTATTATGAATAGTTTATAGAACAGGGTTTCTAGGTTAGTTCAATATCGTAAATGTTATTTAGTAATTTGTAATTTACCTGGGCCAGGAGAGCCTGGGCGCAGAAGACGAGGATGGCTTTGGGAGACATGATGAAGCTATTCCAAAGAGTGATTCTTGAGAATAATGACTTGTTTACCAAAACAATACTTTATATACCACAACGAATCCTTGACGAAATATTTGTTACCAAACAAAAAATCTCTAAACGTGAGCTTTGTGACACACAAGCTGCTTATCAAAATACGTAACACAATAACCAGTGTTTTGTTTTATTTAAATAATAATACAATTACCGCGTTTGTTACAAAATCTTATCCGAAAAAGGTGTTTAGAAATTTTTCCGTTGACCCATTTCGAAAGTTTGATAGAACTGGTCAATGAGAAGTATAAAATGAAACGCTGTTACTGATGAATTCATACTGTGAAACCTTCAGTAGAACAACAAACATGTCATCCTTCGCTTTCCTGATCCTCTGCATCCAGGCTTGCCTGATCCAGGTAAGATACATTTTTGAAGTTCTTCTTCTTCGTATGACTTAAATGGCCAAGCTCTGATGTTGAAAGTTTTCTGCTTAACTTCGTGGATAACACCAAATCATTTAAGTCAAGCACAGAAAATCCCCGAAATCACGTGCTTGCATCTTGTTTAAAATTTATCATAGTGTCATTAATATATAGTACTTGCTAAGCCCCCCGGTAATTCGGGACAAAAAAGAGTTAATCCGGGATGAAAGACCTTTTCAACCAAAGTCTGACCTATATTTATTAAAAACATTAAAATACACAGGGTCGGTCTTACCTATATTCAGTAAACTCTTCAAAATCGGTCTAGCCGTTGGAACGTGAAGGAGTAACAGATTTCGTATCCCACGGAAACCAAAATTATTTTCGGGATTTAAAGTACCCAATATATCAATTCAAGGCTGGACCTTGAATTGATTTCTTCACATCTTCACACCATCAGCCGTTTGAGCATGAAGAAGTAAAAAACTTACAAACTTACATACAAACCATCACATTTATTACATTAGCAGGATAATATAGAAAAACCCCAACATAATGTGATTGCGACCATCTTGTTCATAATTTATCATAGCGTAATCCATAGTATATAGGTATGCAGTCGTAATCCTTAAGTTTCGCACAAGCCGATTCGCTTCTACCTTTCTTGTGAGGAGCAAAACTTTGGAATTCTCTTCCTGATTCTCTGTTTCCTGAGAAGTATCACCTGGGGGTCTTCAAATCTAGAGTTAATAGGTATTTTCTAGGTAAGCGTGTAACATCGTAGGCCATAGTAATGTTTAACACCAGGCAAGCTGTGGTCAAACGCAAACCTATAAATTATTTAAAAAAACCATAGTATTATATTTGTCCAAACCCTTTTGTTTAATATTTAAATCGGGTAAGTTGCGCAAAAATAAATGATCGGCCATCGACGGTCTTTAAGTTATTTTTCATAACATAAATTTATAAATTTCATATAAAACTGGACCTAATTATTGAGTTTCTTAACTATTATGCAGTGTAATCTGTGTTGGATTGCGGACTTGTTCTTTATTCATTATATTAAATTTGTCACTTTAACATGTATGTCTGTAATCTGCATGAGTGCTTAATAAATAAACTAAATTATTATAGTTGGCTGCTTATGTTAAGCATCGGCTTAATGAGTATTATTCTTTGTCCACAGAATGTCTTCAGCTGCCCTGGAGCCGCCCGTGGTTGCTGCGGAAACGGCATCGGTCTTGCTGGCGCTGGTCTGAACGGTTACGGTGCCGGTCTTGGCTACGGTGCTGGTCTCGGTTACGGAGCTGGTTACGGTTACGGTGCTGGCGCTGGTTGCGGTGCTGCCTACGGCGGCAACGGTATCGGCAACGTGGCCGTGGCCGGAGAGCTGCCCGTGGGTGGTTCCACCGCTGTCGCTGGTCTGGTTCCCATCATCGGTGCCGTCGACTACGCCGGACCCGTGTGCGCCGCTGGTTCCGTCACCATCGCTGGCCACTGCGCCCAAGGTTGCGGTTGCGGTTGCGGCAACGGCATCTACTGAAAAGCAGAAAAAGCAATGTCATCAGCATTTCACTTAGTCAACGGAATTAAATAAAAACCGATGTCAATATTATGTTGGTGTTTTTAAAGTTTGTCGTTTATTACCTGTTAGCTGCACCCCGTGTTGATAATGGCGTTAATCCGGGATAAAATGTAGCATTGGTGTTACTCCAGGGTCTAAGTCCCTCTATACCGAATTCACCTAAATCGGTTCAACCGTTTGAGCACGAAGACGTAGCGAACGTAGAAACTTAAACACTGATAGACTCACAAATTTTCGCTTTTATATTATTAGTAGGAAATAGAATTACGCAGATGAAACATTTTGGCAGATTTAAAATAAACATTTAAAAAGACACTACTTCTTCTTCTTCTTCTTCCTTGCCTTATCCCACTAGGTGGGGTCGGCACAGCAAATTTTCCTCTTCCACTCTCCTATATCAGCCGTCGTCTCTACACTTACTCCTTTCACTCTCATGTCCTCATTCACACACTCCATCCACGGAAAGAAAGAAAAAAGAAGACACTACTTAGGAACATAAAAAAAAAAACCTCCGACATATCTTGCAATGATGATTCTTAACATGCTTATGCAAGTGTCGCTAGCTCGTGAGGTTTCGCGCCCTGCTTGTCAAATGCTATGCTGAAAAGAGTAAAAAACAAACATGTGTAAAATTTTAGTTTTTAAGTACTTGTAACTTTAAGTCCCACCTGGTAAGTTGTTACCGTAACACTTATTGATATGACGACCTCGTCGGCGTAATGGTTACCAAGCCGAATTGCCAACCAGAGGGTCAAGAACAAAATACATACTTAAAACTATACTTACAAATTACATTTTAGTACGCTTGGTTTATGTATCGATATGTATCGATCGATGAAGTATATGGTGCCACCAAAATGTAACGATGGGCAAATTAGGCCCAAGTTAATTTAGTGGACTGTATGGGGCGAAGAAAGGAGATAGTAAAGTGAGGGATTTACGCAGGAAGGGGGTTCTGGTCCAGATATAGACGTAGGCTCCTCTCCTTCGGCGACGGTATCATATCAGAATATGGGCTTATCCACCCCAAGCACTTTGGGAACTGAAGTATTCGTTGTATCTTCCGCGACTCCATCCAGATACCATGAATAACAGTCAATACAATTTAACGTGTCATTTGACTAACGGTAGCCCCGTATGAAAATAACACTTTTTCAAAGAAATTCTTATGCATGGTCACCCATCAAAGATTGTCCGTGTCAGCCGTTGCTTAACCTCAGTGATAGCGTCAGATAGGCGCTAATACAGCTGAACTGATATTGAAGAAATTCGGAACGGACATATGCGTGTTCAGTAGAACACGCATATGGATATAAATCAGCCGTTTCAGAGTAGTACGGTAATTAACATGGTGATTATTAGAAGATAAATTTAAAGTAGTTTCTGGATTACTAGAATGATTACGTCATATACGCAGGCCTACTGGCCTGAGAATAATCGGCTACTATCGATTTTCCATACCCCTAAAAGATACGGGTTGTTCACCAACGTTTGCCGGGTCAGCTAGTATATATAGATATTGCATCTTGTGGCATGGGGCTCTCAAAAACAGGTTTATACTTGTACATGTAACATTTAAATATTTGATGTAATGTTTGTAAATTTTAGGCGATTCAAATTTGGGAACTGCATTCCGCGACTCCCCTGGGTCTGGATCATCAATGATAATTTTAAGTATGGAACTAAGCTCAGTTTGTGTGGTGAATCTGTATCTCTATTTTCGTGAGAGAAGGCTCTTAGTCGCAGCAGTGGCAAAACATAGTTGGCTGCTTATGTTAAGCTTTACGTTTAAGCTTTATTAAGATGTAGCTCTACAAATATTTACGCTCCTTCGGACCTCAAGTCAAACAACGCTCAAAGAGGCTGAGAACTGGTCTGGTATATCGAGCATAAAGATTCGATATAGCAATAAAAGTTATAAGTTTAAAAAAAAAAAAAAAAAAAGTTCTAGGATGTGTCCTTATTAAACGATATCAACAATCTTGTTTCTAATAATGAGGGCGAGAACCTATTTAACGGAAAGTTTACGAAATTAAAAAAGGTAAATATATGCCGTATTTGTCGTTTTATTTTGCATCGAGGTAGGTATGTGTTATTACTGTTGTTATTTTAATTAACAATCAGTAATGATTTAGTAGCCGCAACCGCAACCGCATCCGCGGCCAGCGCCGTAGCCGAGTCCGTACCCGGCGATACCGGCGCCGTATCCGGCACCGCGACCGTAACCGGCGAGGCCGATGCCAGCGTTAGCCAGACCGACGGAGGGAGCGAAACCGTTTCCGGAGAGGATGCCGGTGCCGATGGGGCCCTCGCTGCCGATGGCAACAGCTCCGTCACCGCAGCCGTAGGAGACAGCGCCGGCGCCAGCAGTGGGCAGCACACCCTCGATACCGACGGTACCCAGGAAGGGCAGGTTGCCACCAGCGGCGAGCTGGCCCTCGTAGCAGTTCTCAGACAGCACGGAGACACCGACGGGGGCGATGGGGGAGGCGCTGGCCACTGGGAGGCCGCCGCCGGTGGAGGCGACACCACCGCAACCGCAACCGGCACCGTAACCAGCACCGTAACCAGCCAGACCGGCTCTGCCGAGACCGTTGTAACCGGCGAGACCGCCAGGGCAGCCGAAGGCAGCCTGCCAAAAAAATATAGGTTATTTTCCACCTATTACTAAAAAACACATAAATTTTCAAACAAAAAATAGGTAAAAAGAGAGAGAGAGAGAGAAAAGTTTTTATCTGAATTTATTGATTATGGTTATGTGAAATTAAATAATTTGTCTTTTAATGAAGTAATCTAAAATAAAAACATTTATCCATTTTATTACGGCGTTTTCCTTTAGCATAAGGCGAGTGCAAAAGCACACTTAAGTTGAAAGAAAAAAAGTCAGGTCATACAAAATACTACTTAAAGATTTCTTTTTATCCTAAGAAGGAATTATTCTTATAAAAATTGTTACCCAACCATGTTAACTAGCAGCTACAATTTTTGTATATTTATTTATCTTTACAATATTCTGACAGAATTAGATTTAATACGTTAAACGATTGGTAAAGTTCATTATATATCATTTACGTAAATTGATAGATTTAAAAAAAAAAAATAGACGTGTTGCAATTGCGATCTTAACGTTTACACTCCTTGAATGAAAGAAAAACTTTGAATGGATAAGAGTTTATAAACGGCTAAAGAGAGATTTCATTGAATCTTGAATAGGTAAATCCATACCTGAGCCAGGAGAGCCTGGGCGCAGAAGAGAAGGATGGCTTTGGGAGACATGGTGATGCTATTCCAAAGTTTGCAGACTTGAGAATAATATTCCCTGAACCTAATACTTCCTTTTATACTCCCTTATCAACAAAATACACAATTGATTGCGACAGAGAAAAACATCCACAATTTTGTTATAAATATAATTAATTACTTTATCACCTACTTGTTGAGTTATTTAAAAAAAACGTGTGCCTGATACAAACAGCCAGCCTGTTTACACAACACAAAATTTGTTAACCTTGACATAATTATTGTTTCGAAAACTGATTGTGGGTGAGGTCTTTTGGGGTATATAAAAATAATTGGGTCGTGGGGGAAATCATTCTGAAAACTAGTTTCAGTAGCACAGCAAACATGTCTTCCTTTGCTTTCTTCCTTCTCTGCGCCCAGGCTTGCCTGATCCAGGTAAAACAATATTTTATATCATAATCATGATCGTCTTAGGCTTTAGTCCTACCTCTATATGTTTTTTTCTTTTCTTGTAATATTGTTTTTTTTTTGGTGTGCAATATAGTTATATTGTACTGTATTGTCAGTATGTGATCTCCCATTGCTGAGCATAGGCCTTTCTTCTATATGACGTTCAATGACATTCGTATCAATTCGTGTCTATATTCTTGTCGAAAAAAAAAGACTTAACGGCAAATATCTTCGCGGACTTTTCTATTCATTATTGAGGATTTCTTAGCTTTAAATTAAAAACTATTTCTCTTATAATTCATTATGAAACGCAGTTTGAGTTATTAAACTAGGATATTTAATATTCGTTATTTTATAGATTTTTTTGAAGTGTGTAGATATGTATATTTTTTTCTTTCTTTTCTATTTTAATATTAATAACAGGACAAATGAGTCTTAATGCGATATGGATTATATTAATCAGAATTTATTACCAATTTTCGATATTTGATTTGATTAAATTATTCAATTCTAATTTAAGACAAAAAATCATAAATATGTCGCTAAAAAATACCATAAGTCAAAATTGCAGACATTTCCAGAATTCAATGTATATTTTTTAATTACAGAGCGTGCTCAGCTGCCCCGGATCTGCTTGCGGATGCGGTAACGGTCTCGGTCTTGCTGGCCGTGGCTACGGTGCTGGTCTTGGTTACGGCGCTGGTCTCGGTTACGGTGCTGGTCTCGGTTACGGTGCTGGTTACGGTTACGGCGCTGGTCTTGGTTACGGAGCTGGCGCTGGTTGCGGTGCTGCCTACGGCGGCAACGGTATCGGTAACGTGGCCGTGGCTGGAGAGCTGCCCGTAGGAGGTGCCACCGCCGTGGCCGGTCAGGTTCCCATCATCGGCGCCGTGGAGTACGGCGGCCCCGTGTGCGCTGCTGGTTCCGTCACCATCGCCGGCAACTGCGCTTGCGGTTGCAATGGTTACGGAATCTACTAAAAAGTTCCCTCACAAACCTAAAACCTGCTGATGAAAAACAAACTAACGTCCTCATGCGAAAATAAATTATAACATAGCAATAACATTTCTTTTTATAATTTATTCCTTTAGCTACTTTAACTTTCTAAGTAGTGAGACAGATATAAACTGTTGGTTGGCTATTAAGTTAAAACCATACTAAGGTGTCGAAGATCAAAGAAAATCAGTCGAAAGATTAACTAAAAGAATCTGAACCTGGGTCCCCGACATAATATGCTGGACTTTCTAACCACCATGCTAAAAAAATTATTTGCCCGTACCTTGCAATATTTCAGCTTTTTAAAATCTTTGATACAGTACTATACGATAGACTTTGAAATATGGATGTTGGTTTTTTACGAGGAGTATATTTTCATAGATCTTCAACTACATTGGAATGTAGCCGGGGCATGTGAGATTTTCACTTAACCGTGGCCATCCCATAACTTTTTAAAACACAATGGCCACCAGATTCTGGGATATTAGTTTAGATGCTCCAGAACCTCCCACACTTTCCTAGATTTCCACGTCATTATTCCTTCTAACTCTATGTCACACTGTTGACCACTCTACGCTCCTATTCATTAGATGGCTTGATTCTAAGTCAGGGCACCAACAAGCCCTCAGGTTCAGGTCTATTGTCAGCTTATGGATGTGGGATAGACAGTCAAGGAACAAAGCGATTCTACCAAAACATTTTTTTTGTAAGTATAGTTATTTAATTACCATCAACCCAGTATATTTTATAGTATACTCGTATACTGCTTAGTTACATTTACCGCGTGAATAAAAATAATGTAGGCTCGTACTTATATGTGAAAGTATACAATCCGATTCAATGCTATGTGACTTGGATCGTGACATCACTAGTGTAATTATAAGTAAAATTGCTAAGACGAGGCCATTCCTACACTTGCTCTATAAAAATGATATCAGATCTCACGTGTAGTTCTACACGTTTCTAAGTCAATACTGCAGCAATTTTAACTACTACTTCAACTCTACGTCAAGCAATATCTGAGTCTGCCAATTTGTAATGGTAATTTTGTATATTAATATCATATTCAGGTAATTTTGTGTATCTCGTGTAGTCCAAAAAAAGTTATACAAGCTAAAGTCAAAACTGCTCTTATGCCGCCTATCAACTAAAATGCCGTAAACTTAGTAAAATTGTTTAGTACTTAACGGCATTGTAGGTAACGCACGGCAATCTTCAGATAATTCGTCTTGGCTTTAGCGTTTCCCTAGATTGCTTTCTTCAGCGGTAACATAACTATAATAGGGCTTGTAAAATTTTGTAAGTAAGAAAAAAAAATAAGAGCAAATAAGACTAAATATGCACGTACATATTTAGTTAGCAATTAAAAGACAAATGTAAACTTTTTCAAATATAAACATGATGGTCTATTTTATCTGAAATGTCAGCATTCAGAATTACATACCTATATAGGAAATGAAATCAAAACACGTTTACTAGCATATAGCTCTTAAAAGTTACATAAGTAGAATGATAGATAAAAGTGTGTCAATAAACCAGTTTCAAGTACCTACGAGAAAAGATGACAACTAAAGTCTAACTTGCACTGCAGAATTTCACATTATCTAGACTGACTACTCCATTGACAGTATGTAATATTTTTATAGATATTTTCATAGACACACGCTATTTAAAAAAAGGACAGGTTCTGGCGTCATTGCCCACACACACATCACAGCCCGCAGTTAATCACAAAATTATTTCTGAATCGCGCAAACAAAATTTGCTTACGCACTTAAGATAAGTTTGAGCTTCATTTTATGACCATAGGATTGCCGTCAAAGGACTACAGTACTAGTGAGGCGTGCAAAACACATTAATATTTCCTGACAAGATCTTGGCCATTTACTAAAAACGTTGTACGCTTTATATACAAGTTTATGACTTTAAGTCCCAATTTTTTACTATAAATATTAGGACACATTTCAAACACGGCAAATTGGCCCCATGCTAGACCTTTTCTAGTTTGTATTTTGGTTGCTAATACAACTGATATACTTCATATACATACACACATACTACGAGTATAATATAACGATACATATTTAACACTTAGACCGACAGCCGACCAATTTATTTCATCACAAAGAAGTTGCCGTGCTGGGAAACTAACTCGGGACTCTCTAGTTGACAGTCGAGGTTTGACCTGTTAACAAGGTTGTTAATTAGATGTAGTAACTGACTAAACTTACCAATTTCAATGAAAAGATATAACTTATAGTAATTGGATATATTCATTATAAGAAATAAAGTTTCAAAACGACCAAATATTGACTGCGGTTTTTATTTAATTCCATTATTTTTTCAAAAAGCTGTTGACAATGCTATTGTCTGGTTTTCAGTAGATGCCGTTGCCGCAACCGCAACCGCAAGCGCAGTTGCCAGCGATGGTGACGGAACCAGCGGCGCACACGGGTCCGGCGTAGTCGACGGCACCGATGATGGGAACCAGACCAGCGACAGCGGTGGAACCGCCCACGGGCAGCTCCCCAGCCACGGCCACGTTGCCGATACCGTTGCCGCCGTAGGCAGCACCGCAACCAGCGCCAGCGCCGTAACCGTAACCAGCTCCGTAACCAAGACCAGCGCCGTAACCGAGACCAGCACCGTAACCAAGACCAGCTCCGTAACCGTTCAGACCGTAACCAGCGCCAGCGAGTCCGATGCCGTTACCACAGCAACCACGGGCGGCTCCGGGGCAGCTGAAGACATTCTATGGCAGGCAATGAAACAAATGAGACTCTAAACTTTTATACCTGTGTATATTAGTACTAGTAACATAAGTTATGATATTTGTTTTTTTCTTATCTTTTATCTTCACATAATTTTGCATAATCTTTTGTTTAAATTCCTTGTATCATAATTGTGTCAAACAGACTTGTTCACATTCCGTGGGAGAAGCCATCGGTGCCGAATCACAGTTCCATACTATTTCAGCACTAATGGTTCAAATTAAATATGTATCTTCTATGTTTTATGCTAGTCAAGATATTATTATAAAAAAAATATAATATATATATTACACATATCTGAAGAGCTTTGAAACACTTTAATTAATTCGGAGAACAAAATAAATACTTTATCGCCTCTAACGATCGTTTCTACTAAAACCTCACATTTCTGGTGAAAATATATTTTTGAATAATAGTAATGATTTTGAATTTATGTTCTTGCTTTTAGATTTTGATTTCATTTTTCACTTCTAAAACTAGAGTTCCTGGGAATACATAGCCACTGGTAAATAAATAAAACTCTTATTCTGCATAATATTACGCTTTAGTATGTCTAGGCAAACAACATAGATCTAAGATGTTTTTAAATTTGAAATAATAAAAATCCCATCAACAGCTTATCTTATGAAAAATATTGCTAGGACAAGATTGTATGGTCGCATTGTCAAAAAGCTATCAGAACACGAAACTTAATTATTATACTCTTCTTACCACAAACTGTTATCAAAGAATTGGAATTTGGCGTTTTTTTTTATCATAAATTGTGGTGCCTGAGCTTGGATAACTGAGATGATTTGGTGCTATCACCGAAGTTAAGCAGAAAACTTTCAACATCAGAGCTTAGCCATTTAAGTCATACGAAGAAGAAGAACTTCAAAATGTTATCTTACCTGGATCAGGCAAGCCTGGATGCAGAGGATCAGGAAAGCGAAGGAAGACATGTTTGTTGTTCTACTGAAGGTTTCACAGTATGCACTCATCAGCAACAGCAATTCTTTTTATACGACCTACTGACCAGTTCTATCAAACTTTCGAAATGGGTCAACGGAAAAATTTCTAAATTCCAACCGTGGATAGGATTTTGTAACCCATAACATAACTGTTGTTTCAGCTATTGAAGAAAAACTGTTTGTTGAAGACACTTCGTTTGGTAACTTTGATAAGCAACTTGTTTTCTATGAAGCTCACGTTTAGATACAAAATGAAAATGTTTGTGTAACAAATATTTCGTCAAGGATTCGTTGTGGTATATAAAGTATTGTTTTGGTAAACAAGTCATTATTCTCAAGAATCACTCTTTGGAATAGCTTCATCATGTCTCCCAAAGCCATCCTCGTCTTCTGCGCCCAGGCTCTCCTGGCCCAGGTAAATTACCAACTGCTGAATAATAATACATAATAATTCATCACTTTCAGAATCACTTTTAATAAAACGAAAATATTTCTCAACTTTTGGCAATAGTAAAAAGGAAATTAACTTCTGCTTTCTCTTCATTTATTGTTTTGTAATATTTTAATATGAATAGATAATATGAATTTGAAAGCACAAAACTACTCAACTTAGTTCCTAAACAAAACAAAGAATGCTTTCAAAAATATTGAACTATACTTAATCCATTGAAATGTTACATTTTTTTAGGCCTAACCTTGCGTTTTGTAACCCAAAATGTAACTTTTCAATGGACTAACTACTAGTATTAATACCTCGGTGGTCAAAAAGCATTTCGTTAAAATTCGACCTAAAAAAGAATAAACGGCTCGGATTGGTTTCACAATTTTCATTTTTTATATTCGAACTCTTCATTGAAAGAATAAGTATTTAATTTCACATGACCATGATCAGTAAACTCAGATAAAAACTTTGTACTAGACTTTTTTCTTTTTATAGTAAGTAGTAGATGGAAATTAACCTTTATTTTTTTTGCCAGGCCGCCTTCGGCTGCCCTGGTGGTCTCGCCGGTTACAACGGTCTCGGCAGAGCCGGTCTGGCTGGTTACGGTGCTGGTTACGGAGCTGGTTGCGGTTGCGGTGGTGTTGCTTCCACCGGTGGCGGCCTCCCAGTGGCCAGCGCCTCCCCTATCGCCCCCGTCGGTGTCTCCGTCCTGTCTGAGAACTGCTACGAGGGCCAGCTCGCCGCTGGTGGCAACCTGCCCTTCCTGGGTACCGTCGGTATCGAGGGTGTGCTGCCCACTGCTGGCGCCGGCGCTGTCTCCTACGGCTGCGGTGACGGAGCCGTTGCCATCGGAAGCGAGGGCCCCATCGGCACCGGCATCCTCTCCGGAAACGGTTTCGCTCCCTCCGTCGGTCTGGCTAACGCTGGCATCGGCCTCGCCGGTTACGGTCGCGGTGCCGGATACGGCGCCGGTATCGCCGGGTACGGACTCGGCTACGGCGCTGGCCGCGGATGCGGTTGCGGTTGCGGCTACTAAATCATTACTGATTGTTAATTAAAATAACAACAGTAATAACACACACCTACCTCGATGCAAAATAAAACCATGAATGCAGCATAACAATTTTTTTATTACCTTAAGTTATCCATTAAAAAATTGCTTTTTTATCCCCAGTATTAGAAATATGATAGATGAGTATATTATAATAATGTAGTTTGATAAGGTTATATTGATTATATTGTGAAGAAATAGTAATAACGGAACCACACGTTCGACGAACCTTGACGAGCTCTTACTCGTATTATGTTAGGCCTAGAAGAGCGCTCTCATTTTTATTAGGCAACTAAGAGACCAAAAACATCACTATGAATATGACTTCACTTCATCGTAATCGCATACAAAAATAGTACAGTAAAATTAGAGAACTTGTGCATCTAATTAAAGATTTTTATAATGTAATAAATTATAACCAATGAAATGAAAAATTGTAGTGTATTTAATTGACTTGGATAAGCGAATTGGAGTGAATCTGTAATGCTTATTTTAAGGTTTTTTTTAATTAATAAATAAATAAAGTTTTATTTTCGAATAGCGCATTTCAAATGCGATTACTACGTGTAGTTTTTGTTTCGTTTATTAAGACATGATCTCAATATGCAAGATATAATATCAATAGTTAATATGTTTGACAGAACTAATGGAATTGACTTATACCGTTTGTCTATGGACATGACTTGAAAACATAACATTTGCACACCCTAACCTGTCTAGTATGAACTACATTACACTTTTTAAAACTAATGTAACATCTCTCTACCTAAACTCTGCAAAGAAAAACATTTAATTTGATTTAACTTTATGGAATCGGATTTTTTTATGGTTTAGTCTTACGCCTTTACAAAAATTTAGCCCTAAACGTTTTTGTTTTAACTTAAAGTGCTTAAGCGTACTTGGGACGACCAATTGGCCGACGTCCGGTTGGTCGACCCAAGTATTGCTGGGAAGACCTAGTGCAGCAAGACCTGAGCGCACTTCATGCCACAGACTGGCAGGAGACAGCACAGGATAGAGAAAAGTGGCGTCTCTTGGTGTCGGAGGCCAGGATCCATTTTGGGGTTAGCGAGCCATCACAGTAAGTGCTTAAACAACGAGTGGAGTCATAATTATGTCTGGTTGAACTAAATCTAAGTTTTCAATCTTCGTGATGGTCTAATCCAGTGGTAGCTCGTCCGGGCAGTCATAGAGCAGCTTGGCAGGGAAAGGGGAAGTTTCAATCTCGAGCGCGACTCGATCTGTTGGTCCAGTAGGAATACGAGCAGAGAAGATTTTCGGCGAACGTGCACACCCAGCACTGAAAGTCAGGTGATCTGCAAATTAAAGCATTTTGTTTCATTTCTTTTTATTTTGTTTTATTATTTATTTACTTAGTATATTCATACCTATTCATACTTCTCCTAGTCCGTAGTCTCCTAGTAGAGGAGAATGTTTCTCCTCTTTTCGCATGATATGCCAAGATAACCTTCCGCTCTTAACTTTCTCTGGCATAGGTGCCACTTTCAAACTTCCTCTGATATACTCATTTGATGAATGTCTTATGAAGAGGTGAAACGTGTTGAAAAAAATAAGTCGGGTTTTCCTTCCTGCCGCTATAACTCCAGAACGCACGAACCGATTTCCACGGTACAGCATTCGTTGGAAAGGTCTCGGGCTCCGTGAGGGCAGTAGCAAAATTCATACGGCGAAACGGAGTTCACCAGGTTTGCTAATGTAAATATATAAATTCTTTCTTTTCTTTTTTTTTTTTTTTAAACATTCACACACGGCTGGTTAGCCCCATACTGAACCATTTCTAGCTCGTATTATATAATTAGTTGCTAACACAGCTGATATACTACATATACATACATACATATTTTATATAAATACATATTTAACACCCAGACCCACAGCCAACAAATTTAGTTAAGCACAAAGATGTTGGCCGGGCCGGGAATCGAACCCGGAACCTTCTGATTGACAGGTCGGCATGGTAACCTTTACGCCAACGAGGTCGTCAAAGTGGACTGTAAACACGTACCGGGTCCAAGTGAAAACTCTAAGGGTAAGTAATGCTCGCGCCCTCGGCCTTGCTTGTCGAGGGGATCCAAGGCCCAGTGCTGTTCGGAGAGGTCAGCGATCCACAGTTGCTTCCAAGGAGAGTAGCGGATAAACTCTAGCGTGTTGCTTGTGTTGGAGAATGCTGAAAGAAAACGAAAACGATGTTGACTATTTGTACGGGTACTGGACGAATAAATTATATTTGTGTGTATGTTTCGTATGTTTAGACTCTTCTTCATATTGACGTGACAACGTCTTAAATTAGGTTGCGGCTGGGAGTCACTTATGAAAAAGTGTAACGCCCGGTAACGTTACGATGAGTCACCGAACGAGAGAGAGGCCCGCCGAATGCCTTGCTTCTCTCTCCCACTCAACTATGATCGGTCTGCCGCGCGCGCAGCACGCGGCAGACGTTGTCACGTAAAATCTTCGCCCGTAAAACCGACTTTACAGGCAACCATTTTTTTAGAATTTAATGTTATAGCATAGTTTTATAGTGCACGTAAAAGCGAGTGTTTTTTTTTGTAAGTTAGGTTCACTATAGGGGTAGTTCTACTGTACTTAAGATAAATATTTATAAGTTTGAAATTTAGATATATCAGATTATATTTAATTTTAGAGTATTCTATGAACTACTCTGTTTGTGGATTTTTCATAATAAATAAATGTGTATCATTTGTGTTAGCAACCATAATGCAAACTAGAAATGGTTTAGTATGGGGCTAACCAGCCATGTGTGAAAATGAAATGTGTCCTAGTATTTATTATTATTACAACAGTACTTTTTCGTTTAAAAAACAAGCTATTTGTACGGGTGTACTGGACGAATAAATTATATATATTCGTCCAGTTAACAAAACATCGTCGTATAAATTTAATAGCATTATATTTATTCTTTCTCTCCTTCCAGTCAGCCCGGTCTTCGGCTGAGGCTTTTGCCCAGCAGTGGGACACAACAGGCTTATAATAATAATAATATATTTATTTGTCCAGCACCCGAACAAATAGCTTGTCTTTTTAAAGGAAAATTACTGTTGTAATAATAATAAAAATAAAAACTAGGACACATTTAATTTTCACAGATGGCTGGTTAGCCCCATACTAAACCATTTCTAGTTTGCATTATGGTTGCTAACACAACTGATTTGCTACACATAGTATATGCATACATACCTTATCTTCTTTCTAATATATAAAATTCTCATGTCACAATGTTAGTTACCGTACTCCTCCGAAACGGCTTGACCGATTTTTACCTAATTTTATATGCGTATTCAGTAGGCCTGAGTATTGGCTACCATTTATTTTTCATACCATACATAAGGGTTGTTAAACTTTAAAATTTATTTTTTATTTTTTGGTGATATTTTTAGATATGATAATAATATTATTAATATAAGAAAGATGCGTCACTGGGTGCAAACCTCAACAGTCAAATAAAGTTACATATGAAGTTTGTCTCTATACACAGATTTCTCCAAATAAAGGACAAATGTACGTATATGTGTGTCAAATAAACGAATTATTTTTATTATTAAAGGATAAGAAAAAAAAAGTGATTTACCAAATCATCACCATCAGCCTATTTAATAATTTTCCACTGCTGGACATAGGCATCTCCTAACGATCGCCACAGAGCATTTGCCAAATAAGTACCTACCAAAGTAGTATTTCTTATCCCCGTTCCAATATATCTTGATATCAGTCCGACCTTCCCCAACCGTCCGCATCGCCACGCGATACTCCAGCACCCGGGGGGTGCCCTCGTAGCCCGAATCAGTTAGCCGGTCCCGTTGAAACGTTTGGCGGTCGTAAGGGGGTACCATACGGGGTTTGCAACCTGGAATTGATCATAATAGATATTAAATCAAGCAAAGCAAATCATTTTAAAGCTATTTACATGTTTACAAAAAAGCGAGTGTCGCTCGGTGGTAATCAAGTCTGCTTTTCCATCAGACGACCCTGGTTCGATCCTTTTTTATTCGTGAGGAAATGCATTTACGCATCTCCCGCTACAAGCCTGGACGAGGCGGACGGGGTATGTCGGGCTCGAGGGCCAGAGGGGCCGTCACTACCGACTACAACCTCACGGTGTCCCATCTCACGACGGGGGCAGGGATGCAGGACCGCACAGCGCATTGCCGCTGCTCTCCCCGCCCAGGTCGCTGTCCGCAGTCCGAGCGGACCCACCTCAAAGGGGGTGACGACCTACCCCTGTTTCGATCCTGGCCCTAAACCAATGACTTGTTTTTCAAGTTGTTTATGAATTTGCAGCTGATGAAATGATAATGATGGTATATTTGGGTAAAGCGCCTGTTGCGTGGCATTAGATATTAGATGAAATGTATATTCATTTTTTATTATAGAATTAACAATTAACCTCCTGTAATGTCCAGTGTACTACCGTAAGTGCGAAAATAAATTTACCAGACGCGTTCCGCGCATTAATAATAGTGCACAATTATAGACATTTGGGGAACTTTATCCATAACATGCAAATAATAAATCGTACAACCATTAGTGACGCGTCTGGTACATTTTATTTTCGTGTAGCTAACCGCTTGAAAATGGTCGATGCTTACTTGCTTGACCTGTGCTTGGACATTTAACACATACGAAGAAGAAGATGAAAAATTCTTTGTTATCGGTATTAGTAGTAAACTTACCACTTTGCGATGTAAGCCTTTCGTCGTAAGAGTCAGTATTAGGTTCATCTCCCGGTCCCCATCTTCTTTCGACTCTCCTCGCATCCTCTGCAGGATCATCGCAGAAAACACTGCGGAACTCCGTTTCATCCCACGGATCTCTGACACCCACCAGTTTTACTTCATCTGGATCTTTATGGACAGCGTCGGTTGCCTCACCGTTAACACCAGATTTATTTTTAATCTCAATATCGTCGTTTCCACTCGACTTACTTGCGCGATTCAAATCTGCTATGACTTGCGTTATAGCAACTGAAGTTATAATTAATATAATTAGTTTTAAAGCCATTTTGTCGGCACTTATTTAAATTTTTCTTTGTTAGGTGTTGACTACTCGATCAGTATATACTCAATTAATGTTTAGTATGATAGCACTGATTGCGTTCGGTTCTTTCCGCAACCGCACGCAAACAACATCTACTTTGCATTCGTGTACCGGTCGAACAACTAGTGATGGACTGGGATCCTGTCGACAAATTGTCGATAGTGTTTCCCTAGTCCAGTATGGATAGATATTTGAAGAAGATCACTCTCAGCCCAGCAGAGGCCCTAAAAGGACAGCAAATGAGTTATCCTGATCAACCGGACCATTAACAAAAACCCAAGATTTTTGTTTCAAACCGTAAAGACAATCTGAATAATAAGAATACCCCAACCAACAATAGATTCTTAGGTCTACCTACCGATGCTGACGAGAAGACAACTGAGCCCTTCCATATCGCCAATAATTATCGAGTTACAAGGCAAATTGCCCCATTAAAAAATCAGAGATGTCACCTTACAATTTATCCTTAAAAGGAGTTTCACATACAGAACAGAGGCTGCTAACTAGTAAGAGCTAAATGCTAATCAAGCAAAACCACCAAACCCTTAAGGAAGCTCTGCGCAGCGAAGACACATCCTTATTGGGCTAAAGATCATGAGAATAATCGTGGTAGATACGCCACTGTGCTTCTTCGGAACCATTACCGCATATACGCAAGCAATTGATAAACAAGATTCGTAGTTAGCAAATCCAAATAAAATTGGCTGTTAGATCCTTTAACGATTCTAAATGGGATTCGAAACTTAAGAGAGTTGATAACCCCGGATCGGACCCATGGCGTATAGATAAAAAAAAATACATACACGTCGAATATATAACCTCCTCCTTTTTGAAGTCGGTTAAAAACCGGGTTTAATACACCGTACTACAACAATCTTACCTGCTCACGGAAATAAGTTTCCCTCAAATACTAGCGTAAATTTTAAAATTAAGGCCACGAGAACCATAGGGCTAATTCGATGGACAAGCTTTTTGTATATCATAGAAAATAAAAACAGCATTTTTTAATCAACTATCACTTTTCAGAATACATGTTGTTTATTACTTTTATGTTTTATTTGACCTATTAATGTTCCAATTTAGGCCACTCTGGTTCTATGAAAATGATGAATTTGAACTGGAAAAAATCATAAACTCAATATTGTAAAAAATCTGCTAGGCCACTATGGTTGTCATGGCCTCAATTATCAAAGAAATTTCATTTATTCACTAACCCAAATTCTAAAAAACAAGTAATTAAAATATATGCTGAACTCGCCACTCAACCCTGAAATTTATCGATATTTATAACCGATAGCAGTAGCCACATCACTATCTTCTTCATTCAGACTAGTAACGCATGGACTAAGGCAGTGGTCCCACCGGCGACGATGAACGAGACACGAGTAGAACTAGAAACTATAAACGAGTTGGCGATCAGCGGGAAGCGAGTGTAGTTTCGTCGAGTGTCGCCGGGCTATAAGCGAGTGTGTAAGTGCGACGAGCGATTACTCGCGCCAGTCGCTCAGTCCTGTGCAAACGTGCGTACGCGTCACATGATGAAGCGGGCGAGTATCGCTGAGCGAGTTTATTTTTGAACGCTCGTAGCTTAAGCGATACAACTAGAAAGAAAGAAAGAAATAATCATTTATTTTGTGACACGAAATAAAAACGACAAAAAAAAATGGTTGCCTGTAAAGTCGGTTTTACGGGCGAAGATTTTACGTGACAACGTCTGCCGCGTGCTGCGCGCGCGGCAGACCGATCATAGTTGAGTGGGAGAGAGACGCAAGGCATTCGGCGGGCCTCTCTCTCGTTCGGTGACTCATCGCAACGTTACCGGGCGTTACACTTTTTCATAAGTGACTCCCAGCCGCAACCTAATTTAAGACGTTGTCATGTCAATAATACACAAGAAACATAAAAAAAAAACATTTACGTGGCACAAAACCGGCCCCAGCTCAGCGTGTACTGACTGCAAGCAATCAGCGCTGGTCTTCCGCTGGAGCCGACCGATGACGACACATACGAAATTACAGAAAACTCCTTACAAACATTATACATACAACAAATAAACAGAATAAATAAATACATTACACAAATAGAAAGATCAGCAATAAGTAGATAGGTATAACAGTTAATAACTATTTACATTCCACACAAAATAAAATATATTAGTTTAAATTAACAACTGGCGCTAATGTCATTTTTGAAGGGTGCTTGTAAAGCGAGTCGTCGGCGGCAGTGTGAACAGTCAGCGATCAACTATTTGTATGTGCATCTCTTTTATTTACACGGAATGTTATATATATTGAACGTTTCTTGAGCGAGAAAATAAAGTCAAAGTCAAACACATTTATTGCTTCGTAATGGCATAATTATGATGTTATACATTGAAAAGGTAGGTATCTCATAATGGACCCTGTTCGGGTATCGCAACACAAGAGGAGTGAGCCGGTTTATTTGCATGCAAAAAATAAATCCTTATCGTTTAGAAATTCGTCAATAGAGTAATAGCATTTATGCAACAATAAAAGTTTTAATTTATTTTCAACAATACTGTCTTTTTTTCTATTTCTTTTAACTTTTCTGGTAGCTTATTAAATATTTTAACTGCCATTGAGTTAGGGCCAGAACTATGTATTTTCAAACTACTTTTTGGAACTTTTAATTTATTTTTATACCTAGGTTCGTGTTTCCGTGAACTGTCGATAGTTAACCGTTTACTCGCCGTTGGTGGGACCACTACCTTATAAACGGGGCGGGCGGGTCGGCACTGTTGCTTAGCGCTGCGACGCGAGTGACATTCGACCTTATTGCCGGCTGTACACATGGGGCCAAGGTGTTGGGCCAATGTGTTGGGCATAAATGATGGAAACCAAGATTCCTGTTCACACATTGGCTTACTGCTCATTCTGCATTGGCGGAGCGCGCCAAGATCCTTTGATGTGTGCACTAAAAACCGACACTATACGGATGGCCTGCCAATGTTGGCGCCAACTAGACCAACAAAGCCAACATACCGCCAAGTAGCTCTCTACACGTTGGCCCAACACGTTGGCCCCATGTGTACAGCCGGCATAAGACTAGCATTGTGCACTTGCGTTTGCTGAATCCTGCTCCCGCGCCACTTGCACTTGCCTACGAACATTTGAAGGTCATGCTGTTACTGCGTCATTGCTGTAATTGTCGCGCATACTGTTTTTTTTTTACACGCTTTCTATTAGCTTCACCTGTATGTTTGTATGTTTGTAACCGACTTCTTTGGGCGCGATTTTGACCCACTTTAAACGGTCAGATTTCGTTGAAACTTTGTAGATTTATTGAGGACCGATACAATACACACTAATTTGATAAAATTATTACTTTTTTTGTATTTTTGTTTATATGTTTGTTTGTAACCGACTTCTTGGGCGCGATTTTGACCCACTTAAAACGGCCAGATAAGCGTGTTTTTTTAAACTACTATTATTAGCATTGATAGGTTAGCGTATAACTACAGCCTGATGTTAAGCTGCTGCAGTCTACGGTGTGGCACGCTTACCTAGAAGATACCTATTAACTCTAATTTTGAAAGCCCCCGGATGATACATCTCAGGAAACAGAGACTCAGGTAAAGAGTTCCAAAGCTTCGTAGTTCTCACGACAATGTCGATGAGAGTGTTTTCCATGTAATCACCGAGTGTCCGGTCTTTGGTAGGTTAAGGTTTTATGTAGAAATAGATATAGATATAAAAAAAGATAAGGGCCCATTAATCACGTAACGTTTTTTCAGCTTTTTTTCACCCTTGGTGATACATAGTGAGGTTTAAGATAACCCCCCCACCTCCCTTCCTATATCACGTGTATATTTTAGTAACTACACAATTTTGTAACTATTTTTAAATATTTATAAAATACAGCTTTCGGTATATGTAATCTAATTGTATTTTCGGTATATGTAATAAGTTAGTGCTAGCTAACTTATTTTACAGTTATTCTTTTATTTATTATTATTTTTTTCCAGTATTTATCAGTTGCTAAACTATAAGTTGTGAGGCCAAAAAGACGAACGCCGCTTTTCGCGTCGTATCCCGAGAAAAAAAATACACGTAATGATATATTATTACAACCCCTCCACTTCTCTGTGATAAATTACATATTTCGTGATTTATATATACCCCCCCCCCCCCCTTTTCGAAACTGGCGTGATTAATGGATGGACCCCTAACTTGTATATATGTAATAATAGAGGAAGTAAAAGAGACAACAATTTCTAGAAAATTGTAATAGAGTAATATCTAACGTAGTAAATAGAAAAAAAGTAAGAAATGGAACAACAGTTCTATGTAATTAAGTTTATAATAGAAAGTGAACATTTAGAATATGTAAATCTAGATATACAGAGGTAAAATATGTATCTATATAAAATATAGGTGTATATATTATGTAGTATATCAGTTGTGTTAGCAACCATAACACGAACTAGAAATGGTTCAGTATGGGGTTAACCAGCCGTGTGTGAAATGTGTCCCAGTATTTTATTTATTTATTTAAAATAAATTAATTGTTTAAAAAAACGTAGACTTGGACAAATGTGGGGAGCAAAATGACTAAATAAAATTTAAAAAAAAACACGAGTATACTTATCTGAATGTTTTAGAGAAAATATGTGTTTTATCAGTTTGCACTGATCCTGGCTTGTTGACCTCTCCGCGCAACGATAAGGAGTTAATATGACTAACGTTGTTTACTGCATTTCATTAATTAATTAATTTATTTATGTATTTATTGAATTTAATTAAAACGGTACATAGACCAATTACATTAAATAAATATGAATACTAATAGCATACATCTAATAACAATAGTTGCATACTTGTAGATAAATCATTAGTTTTATTAAATTAAGAAAATAATTATTACATTAGGTACATTAAATTATTTACACATATTTAAGTCAAACCTCAAAATACAAATCTAACTAACATGAGTCATAAATGACATAATAATTGTCAAATTATACAAACTTAACCTATCTCTTTCTCCTTAAAATTATATAACAATAGCTGACCCAGCAAACGTTTTTTTACCTCACTAAGGGGTATAAAAAATAAATAGCCGATTCTCAGACCTACTGAATACGCAAATAAAGTTTGGTAAAGATCAGTCAAGCCGTTTCGGAGGAGTACGGTAACAAACACTGTGACACGGAAATTTTATATATAAGATATGAAGATATTGCCATAGTTTTTTTTCTATTAAGTATATAACATATATTTGATTTTACTAAAAGAAGTTTGGTGATAATGATGGTTGAAATCTTTGACTAAAAATCATAGTTGTAGTGAAGAAAATTTTACTTATTCTTAAAATGGCGGTCGAAGTGCCAACAATAGCTGTACTCGATCAGGGATAGGTTCCTTTGCTGGGACTCAGGGCTTTCCTTTACGAGAAGTGAGATATAGACTATGTTCACCACGTTGGTCAAGACTTTATTAACTTTAGAACTTTATTAACCACAAATAACGTACGTTAAAGGCAAGTCACGCTACAATAATTACTTTAAAATAATATTATACTAGTTAGACTAAAAACTTGCAAATGTGTATTGATATAAATAACTATTAAGTAACGAAAACTTTTTATGTAACTACCCACATTACAGGCATTGGAGTTGTGACCAAACATTTTCCATAGAGGAAAGAAATAAAAAGAGTAGCCATTATCTATGACTTCTCCAAAGTGATCGGTGTAAAAATGTATGTTTTTTTTACAATATATAAATAAATAATAAATAAAAACGTGGCACGCATTTGTAGTAAAAAGAAAAAAAATACCATAGAGTTTGTTATTGTAATTTTCAAGTAGGTTTAGTATGGGGAAGGCCCTTATCTATGGTTTCTTCAAAGAAAATGTGCCAAATATTGGAATAGTTTTGTGATAGTTGTACACAAAACACAAAAAACAAGGGTGAATTGTTCCAAAACGTTATAGGTTATTATAGGTTTCATATCTGTATTATACATGTAATTATAATCTATAGAAATTTTGCTGTTGCATGTGCCATTAACGTCACAAGAATGCGTCAAGTGATATTTACTGTTCTTCTTCTTCTTCGTATAAAGATAAGTGGCCATGTTTTGGTGTCAACAGTTTTCAAGTCCGCCTCTGACTTGCCTTAACGACTGTTTATACTAAGACTAACAGCCGTGACCTACAATTTAACGTGTCATCCGACCTACGTAAATCGTGTAAAAACAGGACGGATGTTTATCTTAATAAATATAAATCTCGTGTCACAATGTTTGTCTTCAATGGACTCCTAAAACACTTAACCGATTATAATAAAATTCGCACACCATGTGCAGTTCGATCCAACTTGAGAGACAGGATAGTTTAAATCTCAAATTATAGTCGCAATTTTAATTTATTGCTAATTATTGTCTGTTATTATTTGACAGTCACAATTATCTGTTAACTCCAAATGATTCTAACAGATGTCGATACCTTTCGACTGGGTCGAGTAAGTAATCAATAGATGGCGCTGCTATGGTAAATCTACGAACGTGTCATATAAGCTACACTATCTATTTTTCATACCCCTAAGTGAGGCAAAACAACGTTTGCCGGGTCAGCTAGTAAGTAATAAACAAAGACCGATAAGTAGTGAGCAAAATGTTATGCGCGTAATTTCCCCAGTGTCAATATAAATAACTGATAATTATGTTGAACTGATAATTCTGGTCAGTAGTTCAAGTAAATACTCGTATTATCTTTCTCGGAATGGATTGAAATAGTTTCCTTTCTTTGTCTTTTATGATGTTGTTTTTATCCCGGGCGCAAAAACGACGATAAAAGTTGTTATTGCCATAAAATGCAAGTTTTTAAGTCATTATAACTTTTTCAACTTTTAGAAATATTAGAAACGAAAAAAAAGTATCAAAACATTGTTTATCGATAAATTTATGATGTACAATTTTGTCTTAGGTACTTCTACAACAAAGCTTACTACGCGAGTGTGGCTCGGTGGGAAAACGTCTGCTTTTCAAAGAGACTGCCGCTAGTTCGATGGCAATCCTGCTATACCAATAACTAGTTTTTTAAGTTGTGAGTGGATTTGCACTCGCTTTACGGTGAAGGAAATCATCGTGAGGTAATCGACATGTTTGAGGACTACAATATCCGAAGATGTGTGTCTTCCGCCAACCCACACTTGGCCAGCGCAGTAGATTATGGCCTATGTCTTTCTCCTCATGAAAGAAGGCCCCGAGTCCCAGCAATGGGAACGTATAGTAGGATGCTTATGCTTTAGCTAAATTAATTACTTAACTATTAAAACAAACGGTAGATTTGTGTAATAAATATAATTTTATTCTCTATGTATATATTTCGAAAATTTCCAAGTCAAAGAGTCTTCAAGACTTGGTTTAATAAATACTCAGCTACATATATACTGTAATTGTGATAGGCATGGAGGAATAAATAATTATAGTTTACTGGTAAACATGAATTATTGACAATCTGATATTGACAATCTGATATTGACAATCTGATATTGACAATCTGATATTGACAATCTGATATCGACAATCTGATATTGACAATCTGAAATTGACAATCTGATATTGACAATCTGATATTGACAATCTTATATTGACAATCTGATATTGACTATCTGATATTGACAATCTGATATTGACAATCTGATATTGATATTTCAGTAACCGCATCCACAGGCACATCTGCCGGCAATAGTGACGGAGCCAGCAGCTCGGACTGGACCAGAGAACTGGACAGAACCAATGATAGGCACCTGTCCAACCAACGAGGTGGTACCACCCACAGGCAATTCTCCGGCAACAGCCACGTTGCCAATACCAGAGCCGCCGTAACCAGAGCCCGCTCCAGCGCCGTAACCAGCCAGACCGTTGCCGTAACCAGCCAGACCGTTGCCGTAACCAGCCAGACCGTTGCCGTAACCAGCCAGACCGTTGCCGTAACCAGCCAGACCGTTGCCGCAACCGCCGGCAGCAATGCCGTAGTTGCTAGCTCCGCAACCGCAACCAAAGGCATACTAGAAGATAAAAGAAGTTTATGTTAAGAGCAAGCCGCGTAACCATTCAAGTCAGCGATTCTCTGGGCTAAGGTGGAGCATGCTTAGCCTAGAATAACTGGCTCTTAAGGAAGCTACTGAATACTTCGTTACGTGATTGATGGCAGACTTTACACCTTAAGAGTGGTTGGTATGGTTTCCAATGTTTTCTTTTAGCGAAAGTTCTAGCTCATTGACGGGGATAAAACCCACGTTTTTTAGGACGCAAAGCAACTGTAAGCCTGTCTGAGCTCTCATCGCTTAAACCAATTACAAATTGGCCATGGAAATACAAGAAGAACTTGTGAATAAACACGCCGCTGGCATTTGCTGAGTTGCGACTGTGTTGCGGCAAACTATGGTGTCTTATTTTTTTAATTTATACGATTGTTAAAGGTTTTGTGTTTGCCAAAATAAAAATATTTTTTCTTTATTTTTTTTCTGAATCAAAACTTAATTAATGTCTTGGCATCGACGTTCATTAAAAAATATTTACTTCTTCGACAAACTATTTTAAAGGCCTTAGTATACGTAATTAACAGTCCGTAGTAATTACGTTCTTCGTATTAATGTCACTATTAATTATTTTTCAAAGAAAATTTTTATTTTATCTCTTTCTTAATGATTAAAGAACTTGTGTAAAAAACATTCTACAAAAAGGCACGTTTCTAAGACCTAAATTTTCATTTTTTTTTCTAAATTTTCACTTAAGGCTTTGCGTTAAAAAAAAAATATTTTACCTGAACCAAGCAAAGTTGGATGCACAGAAGAAGTAGACCAGTAGACGACATTGTGAAATACTAAAGTATCAATTCAGAATACAATCTTTCAGCGTCTATTGAAACCTTTTATACAAATGTTAAAAAAGTATATAGTAAAATATTTCAGCATTATTTTTATCTTTATTCAAGGTTAACCAGATGTTTATTATCTTTGAAGTAAATAAAGCAATTAGAAGTTCAATAGGAATTTGATAAAGTTAATCTTGTACGGGACGTGCTGAGGAAGAATGTGGTTTTAATTCATAACGCAGGTGCGTGACTTATATGTTCAACTACATAAGAAAAAAAACCAGAAGCATTTTTTTTGTTAATAACTAGCTGTACCCGGCGATGTTAACTGTGTTAATCCGGGTAGCTTAAGTGTAAAGGCGCTATTGGAGACAAATGGGATACCAAATTTAAAAAAAATACATATAAAATCCCGCGTTAATGATAAAGCTGCTGTTTTTTTCCAGTTGTATTATCTTTCATTCAGTGTTAAAAAACATTATGAGCTCTAAAACACCATTACCTAAAAATCGCTTGATAGTTTTATGTTCGACAAGAAAATGTACTATTCTCAAAACTAAACTAACCACATATACAGCAGGGCCGCGATGATCCGAACACCGAAAACTTGAACCCTGTTCGGATGCACGAAGTATGTTAAAAATTTGAAAGGGATTTTTCGAAATATAACAAAAATATTTTACATTATAATGTGTTTATTGATGTGTGTATGTACGTTAGATGTTACAATGCCATTAATCACACTTTTTTAAAGATTTCCAATTTAGTGCTCTGACGAGTAGTATTTATTGACATAGAAAATGCTTTATCCCTCAATTTACGTAACAGCATTATTTCCGGAATAGAAATGTCGACTTCATCTGCCCATTCCAAACAAGTATTTAAGCAAGACACAGCTTGAGTATGTGGGATCGCGGTTGCGCAGGGGTAAGGGGGGTCGTTCGGATTATAGAGGCGTTCGGACGAGCTTCTACGGATTATCAAAGCCGTGGTGTACATATAATATACGAAAATCAAAACCTTTTCCCCCCCTCGAGTAATAATGATGTCCACCGAGTGACATTAAAAAAATACAATACAAGAGCCTCAGTTAGTCATTAAGGCAAGTCAGAAGCCTTTGGCCAGGCGGCTTGAAAACTCAACGACACCAGAACTAGGTAAGGTCACTTAGCTCATACGAATAAAAAATGCTACTCATTTTAATGCAAAATTTAGCTCTTGTGATATAGCTACTAAAATATTGCTGTCTGTTTGGTTTTTACGTCTACTTTTATTAATCGCTGACACAAAACTATTGAATAATGATTAATTTCAGAATGCATATTACGCAGTTTTATTACAACTTAGCAACTTTAAAATAGGTAATGATATATGACATAAATATGATTAACTTAATTTCATGCTTTTGTTTATAATATTGTAAAGTATTTTTTTATTATGAGAATTTTAAAAATAATGTTCTTTGTAATTTAATAAATTGGATTTGTCATTTTTTGTGTATTTAGACATTTATTTTGAAGTTGAATAAAGGTGTTTTATTGATTTTTGAGGTATACTGATTGTAATCTTGCATGCCTGACAGTAAAAGTATTTTGCAAGAAATAAATGATTTGTTTTGTTACAGTTGCATATTATAGTTATTTGACGACCTCATTGGCGTAATGGTTACCATGCCGGACTTCTAATCAGAAGGTACCGGGTTTGATTCTCGGCACGGCCAAAATCTTTGTGCTGAACTAAATTTGTTAGCTGTCGGTCTGGGTGTTAAATATGTATCGATATAAAGTATATATGTATGTATATGTAGTATGTCAGTTGTGTTAGCAACCATGACACGAACTAGGAATGGTTCAGTGTAGGGTTAACCATCCGTGTGTGAAATGTGTCCTAATATTTATTCATTATCACTAATACTAGGTATTTGTAATATATGTATATACGAGTACGTATAATACATAATTATTATGGTGTTGCGTAAGATAATAGTAAAAGGAGAGTAATAGACACAAAAAATCTAATTTGCATGGTGGTATTTTTGGTGGCATTTTCTGATGTTTGCTATTTTGGCAACCATCTAACAGTGTGTCCGGCACCCTCTTTGAGAGCCAGCTATTTCTGCACCTAGCACCAGCACGTGTAGTTTGAGTGATGCTGGTCAAACGCCTAGCTGTAATATGTAAAAAAGAACCTTAAGTAAAAGGGGATATAACTTCAAAAACATTAATAAAGGATATGCAATAATTTTATTATTCACATATTATTGAAAATTTTTGTTCTAAATGACTTAGAAACGGGCGCCACAGCCGCAGCCACCAAGACCGTATCCGTTGATGCCACCAAGGCCGTATCCGTTGATACCAGCGCCGTAGCCGTAACCAAGACCGTTGTAACCAAGGCCGGGGACAAGGGAAAGAGCATCAGCAGTGGCGGCCGGGGCGGGGCTGCCAGGAGGGAAGATAGCTCCAGGAACCGCGATGCCGGTAGAGATGGGACCCTCGCTGCCGATGGCAACAGCTCCGTCACCACAGCCGTAAGAGACAGCGCCGGCGCCAGCAGTGGGCAGCACACCCTCGATGCCAACGGTGCCCAGGAAGGGCAGGTTGCCACCAGCGGCCAGAGCACCCTCGTACACGTTCTCAGACAGCACGGAGACTCCAACGGGGGCGATGGGGGACGCGCTGGACACTGGCAGACCGCCACCAGTGGAGGCGACACCACCGCAACCGCAACCAGCGCCGTAACCGTTCAGACCGGCGCCGTAACCAGCCAGACCAGCTCCGGTCAGACCGTTGTAACCTCCCAATCCGTAACCGAGACCGCCGGCGCAAGCGCTGAAGGCGGACTGTAAAAAAAAAGGAAATTTATGTTTTGAACAGCAAACCCTATGTGACGTTGCATATTTCAAGAGTGGAATTGAATTCCTTTAAAATAAATTTGGTCCGCCAACCCGCACTCGGCTAGCGTGGTGGGTTATGGCCTACATCTCTCTCCTCGTGACAGAAGGCCCCGAGTCCCAGCAGTGGGAACGTATAGTGGGCTGCTTATAAATACATAGATTAACACTTTCTTAAAACACATACTAAAAATAATTACAGAAACAAAAAAAAAGGTATTTAAAAACTAGTGCCTTAATTGGCGCCCTTGCTTATGTTTATGTTATATAGCAATTTTGTAATTTATAACCAAAAAATGAGACTTCTTGACAAGTTCAGTTTTTTAGTTAGTCAATTCTCTTCTATCAATGATCTAGCCATTATAAAAAAATGTAAAGCAATGTGAAGCTTTGGTTGCCGAGCGGTATCCGTGTATGGTTAAGATTTTCAATTCAAGATTCGAAGCCTGAATTAAATAAATTAATGTATTATCATTACGGTTGGACGTCCCATCGCTGGATAGACCAAGTGGAGGAGGACCTGCGCAATCTTCAGGTCTCGCAGTGGCAGGAGAAGGCACAGGACCAAGAACAGTGGCGTCTCCTAGTATCGGAGGCCAGGATCCGATTCGGGTCGACGTGCTAACCCAGTTAGTTAGTTCATTATGGCATGAATTCCATCGAAAAGTGATTAAAAAATTAAGTTACAAGAATTAAAATAACAAACCTGGACGAGAAGCGCCTGGGCGCAGAGAACAAGAACGGCTTTAGGAGACATGGCTTCACGAATGTTAATTCGAATGTAATGCTTTCAATTTTCACCTTTCCCTATTTATATCGCTAACATGGTGACATATTTACTCTATTGGTTAATATTACGTCAGTTAACAATAAACCAACTGACATTAGCATTTAACTTTTTATCAACTATTTCATAACCATTTTTATGGAACTTTTACTAAATAATTTCAATCGTTTCACGATTAGTTTTTGGAAATCGACGGGGCTTTCACAAAGATAACATTTTCTAATTATGAAATTAGTAAGGTATAAAACCTAACTGCGTCTGTCATAGAAATTATTCTGAAAACCAACTTCCGTTGAATCAGTAGCTATGTCGTCCTTCGGTTTCTTGCTCCTTTGCATCCAGGCTTGCCTGATCCAGGTATACTTTTAATTACTATATCATGACCTCATTAATTTCCAAATAAAATTTCATTTTGTGCTCCTTTTTGTAACACAAAAATACTCCAGTTGACTTTAAGTTGGTGTTAACATATAATTCTGTTATAATATGTGACCCGATTAAAATCGGGATACAATTCGTTGCCTACATATTATGTGTTAATTTAAGGTATAAGCTAAAAATTCGCCATATTTCAAGAAGGATCATACTAGTCCAAAAAAAAAACTCGCAGGATTAGTCAATAGATTTTCTACCTTCTCTTCTTTTTATTGAAACAAATGCTCTTCTCTCTTTCATTCAATGATTTAAAGAAGCGCTTGGTCGACGCTACTCGTGACCAAAATGCCGGCCTCTACTTTGCACAGCGGATTAGCGTTGCTATACAAAGAGGCAACTCGGCTGGCATTTTAGGTACTCTTTCCACTTGCACACTAGTTTTTTAGATATATTATTAATTCAATTAATTTGAGATTAGATTTACATTAAGTAATATTGAATTTGTAGTCATTAGTTATCCCCCTTATAAATGTTTTATTAAGTTTCTTACGTATAAATATTTATGACTAACGAAATATGTCTCATTAATTCCAGACTGCCTTCGGAAACTGCGGCTGCGGCTATGGCGCCGGTCTGGCTGGTCCCGCTCTGGCCGCCCCGGCTCTCGGTCTGGGTTACGGCGCCGGTCTGAACGGTTACGGTGCCGGTCTCGGTTACGGCGCTGGTCTCGGTTACGGCGCTGGCGCTGGTTGCGGCGCGGCGTACGGCGGCAACGGCATCGGCAACGTGGCCGTGGCCGGGGAGCTGCCCGTGGGCGGCGCCACCGCCGTGGCCGGCCAGGTGCCCATCATCGGCGCCGTGGAGTACGCCGGGCCCGTGTGCGCCGCTGGCGGCGTCACCATCGCCGGCTCCTGCGCTTGCGGCTGCGGTGCCAACGGCTACGGTAACGGTTACGGATACGGCATCTACTGAGAAGGAGATTTTTGGTTGGATTAGCTGCTTACTGTAATAAAAAAAATGTTTTAAGCATTTCTGTTGTATTTTTTTCTATGGTAAATTTGCTATCTCGATAAGGTTTGATATATAATAGTAAATTGAAACCACTAGGCATTTCTTCTAGACAACCACTTATTTCTGACTAGACACGCAACACTTTAGGCTAGAGTGTCGTAGACTCGTGTGGTTCGTGCCAAATAAAAAAGCGTACGTGCAGCGAGGCTGATTTATTTTGATGCTATTCACGTAAAAGTAAAGTAAAAATGATTTATTTTCCTTAATGACATAACATTGATCGTAACATAATAATATTTAAACAAAGACACTTGACATGGAGACACTAGACATAGACTTCGTCGTATAATTAGCTAACTGTCTATCTATACAGAGTTTTTTTTAACAGCAGGCCCAACCTCGACATTGCCGGTATCTTGGTAGCTTTGTAATGAATTATATCTATCTTTGTATATTTATTTTAGCGTGAGAGCTTATTAATTGATTATTTTTACATTACAAACAGGTTCTTTTTTTTTTTAATTATGGTTACGTGTTGCCAATAGTTTACTAGGTGGCCCTAGTAGTGTTTACGGGACTTCTTTCTTATTAGTATAAGCTAAGTGGCCAAGCTCTGGTGTCGAGAGATTTCAAGGCGCTCGGAGGCCTCTGACTTGACTTAACGGCTACTTGTATTAAGACTAACAGCTGGGACCTACACTAATCATGTCATCCGACCTACGCTGACAATGCCATCTGTTTAAAAGACTGCCTTGTGCATGGCCACTCATCCAAAGACCTTCCACATCAACCGTTGCTTAACCTCGATGATCGGGTCAGATCACCTTAGTTAGCCGTGCAACCAATGCAGCCGGTGCAACATGTTTGCATTTATGTGATAACTAGCTGCAACCCGTTGTGCTACCCGCGCTAATCCGGGATAAAAAGTAGGCTTTAGTTTTAAATTATAAATATCATTGATTACTTGTACAAGCTCTGGCTGATTACAATTAAAAAGGTCAAGATCCTGATTCTATTTTAGTAATTCATTATTAATGAACATAGCTCTGATCCTAATTCCTTTTTAGTAATTCATTATTAATGAACATAGCTCTGATCCTGATTGTATTTTAGTAAATCATTATTAATGAACATAGCTCTGATCCTATTTCTTTTTTAGTAATTCATTATTAATGAACATAGCTCTGATCCTAATTCCTTTTTAGTAATTCATTATTAATGAACATAGCTCTGATCCTAATTCCTTTTTAGTAATTCATTATCAATGAACATTGCTCTGATCTTTATTCTTTTTTAGTAATTCATTATTAATGAACATGAGGCGCCCGTGTTCCTCTTTTTAATAAATGGTCAAAAGCTTGCGAGAAAATGTTCATGTGATTGTTCCGTATACGGATTTCCTACTAATATTGCGTGAAAGTTTTTTTGTGTTTGTTAAAGGTAACACCGCGGGGCAAAACTAGTAATACTATACAATTAAAACCAATTAATTAGTGAAATATTAAATGCGTAAGTAAGTAGTCAAAGTCAAACAATTTATTGCAATATTATGTCACTTTACAATCACGTAATTACCCATAAGGCATTGCAATTATTTACTGGAGATAAGCAACCCTGTTAATTGATTTGTTTTTTTAGTGTTCCATCATTTAAATACTCTTCTATTTTATAATAACTTTTTGATATGAGTAAATTTTTTAAGTAATTTATTTTATAATATATTAGTGGAAGTAATTAGTTAGTAAATGAACTAAAATAAGTGAATTGTATAAATCTGTAAGGCTTATTTTAAGTGTACGGAATAAATAAACGGTCAGCAAACCGATTCGAAATTAATAAATCTTCTTCTTTATTTTTACCTTTTCCCACTAGGTGTGGTCGGCACAGCCTGTTTTTGCTTCCACGCCACTCTATCAGCCGTCATCTCCACATTCACTCCCTTCTCATTCATATCCTCCTTCACACAATTCATCCACGTCTTCTTTGGTCTACCTTTACTTCGGCTGCTTCTTACAATCATATCCATACTTCTCCTAGTCACATGCATCTCCTCTCTACGCATTACATGTCCGGACCACGCTAACCGTCCACTCTTCACTTTCTCTGACACAGGTGCCAATTTCAAACTTCCTCTAATATACTCATTTCTTATTTTGTCCATTCTTGTCACTCCACACATCCATCTCAACATTCGCATCTCTACCACATGCAATTTTCTCTAATGCACTATTTTCGTCGCCCTTTGAAATTTTGAATTTGAAATGAATTAATAATGGAAACTAACAGAAAAACCTGTTATACGTGTGATAGCAATCCAATTATGAATTGTATGTTGCAAGATGTTTACAATTTATTCGCTTATCAATTGTTTTTACATTAAATTAAAGACATGTATTCTATTGTAAGTAAGAACTTAGGTAAGACCCTTATAACATCTGACATTTCTATGACAATTGTTAAGTTGTGTTTCGTAATTATTTATTTACAAGTCTTTTTACTAAGACATAATAAAAATAACTGTAGTTTTAGAAAGATAATTTGATAGATAGATAATTCCTATATTTCACACACTTATTATTAGAATCACATAATTCACAAAAAAAAACATAAAACTTAACTTTAACTACTACTTAACTACTTCTTTAAGTACTCGTATTATATTAAAGTAAAAAATCGGAATCGCTAACTTTTATCTACAACACTATTTATTTTCTTTACCGAAATTATATGTCACAAAAAATCGGAATCGCTAACTATTATCTGCAACACTATTTTCTTTACCGAAATTATATGTCTCGATATTGCTGTAGGAGTCAAGATAGGAAGGTAAATCTTCTAATATATAAAATTTCCATGTCACAATGTTACTTACCGTACCTCTCCGAAACGACTTGACCGATTTTTACCAAATTTTATATGCGTATTCAGTAGGTCTGAGAATCGGCTACTATCTATTTTCCATACCCCTAAGTGATAAGGCAAAACAACGTTTGCCAGGTCACCTAGTTATATTATAAATATTAATCAGTTTTAAGACACATTTCACACACGGCCCGACTTAACGTATTAAACACCCCGACCGACAGCCAACAAATTTAGTTCATCACAAAGTTTTTAGCCGTGCCGGGAATCAAACACAGGTTCCTCTAATTAGCAGTCCAGCATGGTAACCATTACGCCAACGAGGTCGTCGAAATTAAGGTATAAAAGACGGTAATTCTATTTTTAAAATCAGTCCAAGTTATGACCTTCTAAAGAATGCCACAAAGGTCATATTACAAAAGGTATGAACGAATTGCGCAATTTCCACGACAGAAAAGTCCGTGTTTTAACGAGTATATTCAATAGGTCCTGATAAAAATGTCAAGTAGGTATAAAAACAATAACCTTTATGTGCTAAGCCATTTCTTAGTTGTTCCTTGGACTGGAAAATGGCGGATATAAGGGTCTTTCTACTTTGCATTCAGACTTTGTTTATTCAGGTGAGGGGTTTGCGGTTTTTGTGTTTATGTAATGGTATTTTGTAATAAGGGAGCGTCCATAAATTACGTGAGGTATTTAAGGGGGGGAGGGGGTCGAGTCAAATGTCATCTTATCTTACGTTGGGGAAAGGGGGGTCTCGGCAAATATTACGCAATTTTTTTTCTGATTGAAACAAAAAAAAGTAATACTATTTTGGTTTGTTAAATCCAGATTGTACATGCTTAAGATTTGAGCGTAATCGCGTAATACAATTTTAGAAACCCACATTTTGAAAAATCTCATGTTATATATTGAGGTATGGGGAAGGGGGTTGAATAAAATCTCACGACATCTCACCAGGGGGGGAGGGAGGGAGAGACAGAAAATTAAAAAAAAAAAAACACCTCACGTAATTTATGGATGCCCTCTAATTGGTTTTGTAATATATTAGCTGTTCTCTTTCAAGGACATTGAAGATTAAGTTGTGTAATAAGTACGATATTAAGTAAAAAAAATAATATATTAAAAATATTTAATTAAATTTGTGAAAAATCTGTCGCCATGCATCTGACAGTGAGTTCCAGCAAGTTTCGGTTGAGAGCCTATTAAACCAGACTAGGCATGCTCCATGTTATACCAGTGTCACTAGCTCGTGTGGTTTTACGCCCTGCTGTGATGTAACAAGCAATTAAGAATAAGAAACAGACTGAGCTACTTCAAGATGGTTGCAAGCTGAGTCGATTGCTGGAGAATGCTTTAAAGTCAAAGTCAAAGTAATTTATTGATAACAATACAGTTACAAGTCACACAATCAAATTAAATATATCACCACCACCACCACCATGCTTTGGTTTCTTCACGATGTTCTTCTACAACACAGGATGTACTTATATGGGATTCAGTGGCTATCTTTAAAATGTCCATTGAGACTAGCGAACTAGAATAAATTGTGTGCGTAGATGGATCCAAATTCTAAGCGGCAATTGTATGGAAATACTCTTCTGTTTTTTCTACGCTGATTGAGACATGATTATCCTTTGAAACCTAGTTCATTGATAAAATTTTGTCAATGTACTAAAATGTATATATTTTTGCTCTTATAAAGATGTTTTATTGACAAAACTAGTAGTACTGATAAAAATAAATTTAAACCTAACTTAAAAATAATAAAGTGAAAATTATTTACAAAGCATATTGAAAACGAAAATTTTGTGAACTAAAAAAAATAATTAAACAAAAATTGAAAAGACAAAATTAAGCCCAAACGTGCCCATCAGGCTTGCCGCATTGCCTTTTTTTATGTTATATTATGTTTATGTTTTCCTTAACCAAAATCTCAAGCTCATTGGCGGGGAATGAACCAACGACTTTCCGTACATAAGGCGGCCACACGCCTGTCTGAGCTGTCATCGCTTAGTCTACTTGAAAGTTACGTACGACTACCAAAATTGACAGTAAACTTTTGTTCCAGTCTGCATGGAGTCGATGCATTGCCCCCGCCGCAAACTGCGGCTGCTCTTTTGCCCCCGTCGCCTCATCTGGGGGCTCATTCGTGGTCACCAGCTCTTCCCCGGTCGCACCGACCGGTGTCTCTATAGTCTCCCAAAACGTTTACGAAGGAGCATTGGTGGTGGGTGGAGACTTACCGATGTTGGGAAGCGTTGGAGTGGAAGGAGAAATTTGCACGGCAGGAGCGGGGGCAGTGTCCTACGGCTGTGGTGATGATTCGACAGCTATTGTTGCTGAAGACGGCCCGATTGTGACCGGCATTGTAGCCCCCGTTACAAGTTATGCCCCGTACGCAATTGCGCCCGGTTATGCCCCGTACTTTGGCGGTTATTACGGGTTCGGTAACGGCTTTGGGTTCCCCGGATTTTATGGATACGGATACGGATTCACGCCAGCGTATGGATGCTACTGATTTGGGATCCGTATAAAATTTTTGTTTGAAGATAAATATATATTTTTGGCGAAGTATTGTGTGTATTTCTTGTTAACGTATGACGCTTATTCGATAAGTTAAATTTAAGTAAATAGTAAGTGAACTAAAGAAATTGCATTTAGTCTTGTTAAACTAGAACAAGGAAGAGTAAGTAAAAAAAAAACTATACTTTAAGACTCTTTGTCCTGACTCATTCATTCATTCATCTATAGGCAACGCAGAGCCCAAACAGCTGGTCCTAGGGTTGTGAAATTTGGAGGGTGTATTTGTTTTAGTATGTAGACGCGTACTAAGAACGGATTTTTGGAAATTCTACCCCTAAGGGGGTGAAAGGGGGTAAAACAGTTTGTATGAAACTTCTTTGTTTTTTAAATTCTAGTAATGAAATTTAGAATACATATAGTTCGTGTAAAATTAAAAATAATGGTAACAAGTTTTTTTTTGCCAGGAGTGAACTAAAGGTTTGTAATGGGGGTGAAATTTTGTATCGAAAGGTCTTTATTTATTTATTATTAATTCATATAGCATTACAGTTAATTAAATTAACTCAATAGCTAATTAATTATTGTACCCTGTACATAGGGTGTAGCTACATCTTACTTAATCTGTGTCTACTTATAGTTAAAAAATAATTTAAAAAAAAATTGTTTATCAAGTAAAAGTCTTGATAAATATTGTGGTAGTAATTTATTAATTGGTTAAATGGAAAATTATTAGTGCATTAATTCTTTATTGGGCTTAATCAATATTATTTTTTGCATATCACTTAGATCATTAACATTACTACAACACAAAAAGGTAATTATCTAATTTTATTAGTGGTTTATTTTCTCATTTTTCTTTTTTTTAATTTACTATTATAATGGTTAAATTAAAATTATGAAACTTAGCGACCTACACGTGTGAGGAGCCGCGGGCAACTGCTAGTAAAATATAAATCTTCAACCAAGTATTCTATCATTTTTATCTGTCATCAATAAATTTCGCCCGATTATTTACTAAACAACGTTTAACACGGGTAACGATGAAAGATATTTTGATCGCTTTAATGTGAAAAGTGGCATTGAGGTCATATTTCTTTCTCCTTTTTAAGAGAAAGGAATATGACCTCGAATAAATTACACCAATGATTATCTTGATATACCATCACTATCATCGTGCACAGCCTGTAGCTCGGCCTGCTAAAGTGATCTGACGCATCAAAGCTGATCATCGAAGCTGAGCAACGGTCGATGTGAGGTGTTTGTTGATGTTTGATGGGTGACCATCGCGACTGCCGTTTTTCAAGTGGTATTTTCATCTGGGCGCTACCGTGGTCCGGATGATACGTTAAATTGTAGATTCCGGCTGTTTGTCTTAGCACAAGCAGTCGTTACGCCATCCTTCGGGCGGCTTAAAATCTCTTAAAACCAGAGTTTGGCCACTTAGCTCATACGAAGAAAAAGACGTCAAACGTATCGACAACCTCGTTGGTGTAAAGTTTACCATGCTGGACTGCTAACCAGAAGGTTCCGGGTTCGATTCCCGGCCCGGCCGACATCTTTGTGCTTAACTAAATTTGTTGGCTGTGGGTCTGGGTGTTAAATATGTATCTATATAAAATATGCATGTATATGTAGTATATCAGTTGTGTTAGATACCTTAACACAAACTAGAAATGGTTCAGCATGGGGCTAACCAGCCGTGTGTGAAATGTGTCCTACTATTTATTATTATTATTAATTTATTTACTATCCCTTCACTCGTAGTTTTTGCCTTGTAGGTAAAAAACCGAGCACTTACGAGTAATAAACAGAAGGTACCTGTCTTTATGAAGAGTGCATATATCATAATTCACCGAATCAGGTTAAAACGTGTCTTTAGTAACAAATAGTAATATCTTACTCAGTAGGTACCTAAGTCACGTATCAATTGATTTAAGGTCATTAGAATAAAGTTGAACGATTAAAAATGCTGAGACGTTTGTAACTAGGTTAATACTGGGCAAACTCGTGCAGTTTTTAGGGTTTCGTACCTAGAAGGTAAAAACGGGACCCTATTACTAAGCCTCCGCTGTCTGTCTGTCTCCATGTAACTCAGAAACCGTAACAGCTGAAACTTTCACAAGATATGTATTTCCCGTGCCGCTATAACAACAAATACCAAAAATAAAAATTCAGAAGGGTCCCCATACAATAAACGTGTTTTTTTTTTACTATATATCAATAACGGTAGCTGCTAGATACTTAAAATTTTCCACAAAATATACAAATGTATATTAGCTATAAAATAAAATTTAAATAAAATTCTTCATAATTTTTGAAGGGGGCTCCCATACAACAAACATACGAGGGTGGATTAGAAAACTTCTCCAGCCTAATACATAAATACTTAAACTATTTTAATGTAACCATAACAACCATGTCTCAACTCTGGTTATCAAATTGTCAAATTCTATCCCATTGGACTGTATGTAAATGAGACTGAATTTTGTGAGCATTTGTGCAGTGTTTTTAAATAATTTAATTGAAACATAATATTTAAGGGGGTCCCATACAACAATGGTACGGAACCCTTCATGCACGAGTCCAACTCGCACTTGGCTAGTTATTGTATATTAGAAGAAGAACTCTTCGAACGACATGTCGAGAGACTCTCGACTTATCTTTCGAAGAGTTCTCAGCATCTTCTGATGATGCCTTGTGGAAAGGCGAAACACGTGTAGAGTTAAGAATTTCCGAATTGAGATAGGTAACGTTAATCTTAATTAATTAGTTAAGTAATCTTAGTTAATTTATCCTTTACTTGTCTTAGTTTGGATTTCGGATCACAGCGGAAGTACACTAAATATTTAATTTTGTCTTCTATTTACAATGGATTTCCGCAAAGTAACGCCTAAGTCAATATGAGTAAGTTATTAATGTAGTGTATCTATGAGCGTGGTTCTTGAACCATATTATGACCACGTTGGCGTAATGGTTACCATGCCTTACTGCCTACCATAGAGTTCGATTCCTGCCACGGCCAACACCTTTTTGATGAGCAAATTTTTTTGCCTAACAGAAATGTTCCGATTTAAAGAATTTGTGTATGTATAAGTAGTGTATTAGTTGTATTAGCAACCATAAAACAAATTGGAAATAATTTTGTAAGAAGCTAACCAGTCGTGTGTTGAGTTAAATAATCGGCCACGTAGTTCATATGGAAAGAAAGAAATTTATAGTAAAGAACAACAGTATTAGTAAGAAATTTTTAAAATATATGTATGATTTTTCATATATTGTGAAAGTTTCAGCCTTCTAGCTATTATGATTTCTGAGGTACAGCCTGGAGACAGACAGACAGCGGAGGCTATGCCATGTCACAATGGTAGTTACCTTCAGACTACAGGAATAAAGGCAGACGCCGCGGTGTCAAGCGCACGAGTGAATGCGACTTTATATACATGTGTGCGTGACACACATAGACACGTACTTTTTACACTGTAGCGACACGCGTCGTCGTGTGCGTGTAATGCTGCTAGTATCAGCAAACAAAATACCTTAAAATTTTAGATGTACTTTATTAGTACCTATTTCTAGTGACTGAGATTGACGTAGTAATTAAAACACGTGACGAAAATTATTTAACACGCCTTCATTTTGCACCAATTTATTGAAATATTGCCTTTTGGCGTCTAATTTTACACTTTTCACGGTCATTTTTAGTTTTGATATATGGTGAAGCCGTATATTCAAAATTTTCTAAACAATTTACTTAATAAGGTTAACCTTGTGGTCTGCTCCATGCGACTCATGAGCATTCTCCATTCCTAGATAAAAAAAAAATCGTTTCAAATTAAACATATCAAAAAATTTTATCTCTTATTTTTATGGCCATGTTTCGTCTTTTCGATTTTGGCGAGCAATGGAGACCCAATCTTGGCGTAAGTCAGGGTCTACGGGAAATCTAAAAAAAACCAGTATCTTAGCATTTGTTATTATATCAAATAAATTAAGTATGAGAACGAAAATTTCAATGACATTAAAGACACGGATTTAAAATCTATAATTATTTGACGTGGGACTAATCTAATCTAATACATCACATGAATCACATTATCACACAAAATACTTTGTGAAAACATTGTTACACTGGATTATTTTATAATTTGAATAAGATAGGCGCAAGCTAAAATAATATGATATTTCAAAATAAAAAGACCCCGACAATAAAACTGAATGTACCTATAAAAAGTGAAAATCTTGAGACCTCATCCATGATCACATAGGGAAAATTACCCCACAATTACGGATAAAATAATTGCCGCATACTTGTCACACTGGCCCAAGCTGGTATAGGTTTTGTGTTCCAAGTAGTTTTATTAAAATATTTTTACGATTTTCTTACAAATCATTGAAGAAAACAACAAACTCAGCTATGAATATAATCCATCGTGGCTCTTTTGTTTTTGTGAACTATATTTGCAATCACGAGAGACGCAATACGGCATAATTTAATAGAAAGATACGCTGCGAAGTGACAACTGCGGAGCCGTCTGACGCGAGAGTTGCTTGGTAGCGACTGCGGGCGGAAACGTATTACTGGAGCATTTAGTATTACTGAACTTACAGTCACGCGTAAGTTCGAATTTTTTTTATGCTCGTACATAAATACTTTATCTTATATCTTTAAATGAGCAAATCTTGTTTTGTATATAGTATAATTGGAATCTCGGAATCGGCTCCAACGATTTTCATGAAATTTAGTAAATAGGAGGTTTCGGGGGCGAAATCAATCTAGCTAGGAATAACTTTTAGAAAATGTCATATTATAAAAAAAAAATACCGAGCAAAGCTCGGTCAACCAGGTACCATCTATTTACTGGGGAGAACAGAAAACGACCCAAAAATTTTTCTTTACATGCTGTTTAATTTTCTCTAATTTTTTTTTACTGAAAATTTTGTGCACATCAATAAATAGGCTTAACGAAATTTCTTTAAGCGGTTTTATTCAAAATTTTGTGCACATCAAAAAAATGCTTTACGAATTTTTTTTAAGAAGTTCTTAGTATCCGCATCCGCATCCGCAACCGCATTTGCCAGCAATAGTGACGCTTCCAGCAGCACAGACTGGTCCTCCGAACTGGACGGCGCCGATGATGGGCACCTGGCCGACCAGGGCAGTGGTACCGCCCACGGGCAGCTCCCCAGCCACGGCCACGTTGCCGATGCCGTTGCCGCCGTACGCCGCGCCGCAACCAGCGCCAGCGCCGTAACCGAGACCAGCGCCGTAACCGAGACCGGCACCGTAACCGTTCAGACCGGCGCCGTAACCCAGACCGAGGCCGTTGCAACCGCAACCAACTGCATTCTAAAGACAAAAAAATGGTTGCCTGTAAAGTCGGTTTTACGGGCGAAGATTTTACGTGACAACGTCTGCCGCGTGCTGCGCGCGCGGCAGACCGATCATAGTTGAGTGGGAGAGAGACGCAAGGCATTCGGCGGGCTTTTCTCTCGTTCGGTGACTCATCGTAACGTTACCGGGCGTTACACTTTTTCATAAGTGACTCCCAGCCGCAACCTAATTTAAGACGTTGTCACGTCAAAAATACAGGTTAGAGTTGAATTGATGACAGCAAATTGGGCTGCTTTACGCCCTGAAGGTCGTGGCTATGAACTAGAGCTTTTTGTAAAGGAAAACTTATGCATGGTGGTAAGGCATTAAAACTTAGAATAACTACACTTTTTATACAGTTCTAACTTTTTGTTATCTTTGTCTTTGCTTTTTCCCACTATGTGGGGTCGGCATATGCCGTTTTTTGCTTCCACACTATTCTACTGTTTAAAAATCTTATTGAACTTATTTTAAAGAAGATAAGTGAACATTAAATAAGAAAGTCAGAATCTAAAGAGACTAAAAAATCTAAGTACTCATTGAAGAAAACGGGAAAATAGAAGAAAATCTGAATAATGTACTTCCGATGTGATCTGAAACCAAATAAAAATAAGCAAAGAGAACGTCAAAACATAAAAAAAAAATACGTTATCATAATCTGGTTTCTGAATACAGAGGAAGTACACTAAACATTTCGGATTTTTTTCTATCTACAAATGATATCCGCAAAGTAACGCCTAAGTCAATAGGCTAAAACGGAAAAATTAAAAACAACAAAAGATACCTACTCCTAATAACCAACAATGTATTAAGGCGAAGATAAAGGCAAAATTTTGTGTTTCATATGTTTTTCGCTATAAATCGTAAATAGTAAAAAAAATCGAGTACCAAAATAGGTATAAATATTCTTAGAGTGTATTTGCACGAACAAACTGTCACACTTACTAAAAAAAACGTTGTTTATACGTCCAACGGGTTTCGACGCATTACAAGCTTTAATCTTAGAGTGGTTATTTAAACGGCCTTTAAGCAATTTTTCCAAACTTTTAACATTTACGATTTACAGAAAAAATACTGTAAAATCAAAATTTTGCCCTTATCTTCTCCTTTAAAAAAGAAACCAAAGACTTATTCCTATGCTCATACCTGGATCAAGCAAGCTTGAACGCAGATCAACAGGAAAGCAAAAGAAGGAGACATTTTGTATATCCAACAATAAACCAAACAGTAACCTGCGTTATCCTTTCAAACCTTTTATATTTAGAGCCAAAGCCATTGTGAAACATAGCTAATGTCGCAATAACAAGATTAAGGCACACGTGCTTCATTCACAGCTCGTGTGAATATTGTTATCATCTATTGCTTAAGGGTTGTGACCTATTTCTGAAATACGGATGATAGGGAGTTTTCTGTGTATTTAAGTAAAGGTTAAAGTTGATACCGCCCTCTGTTTCTTAGCACATAATCTTGACCATGTAAACGTAGGTCGTCCTTGTTGTAGCCTATTTGCTGTGCTTGTCCAGGTATGTGTAGATTAAAGTTCTGGTTCATATTAAACGACAACATTTGACGACCTCGTTGGCGTAACGGTTACCATGCCGGACTGCCAATCAGAAGGTTCCGGGTTCGATTCCCGGCGCGGCCAACATTTTAGTGCTGAACTAAATTTGTTGGCTGTCGGTCTGGGTGTTAAATATGTATCTATGTATATAAAATATGTATGTATATGTAGTTAATCAGTTGTGTTAGCAACCATAATACGAACTAGAAATGGTTCAGTTTGGGGTTAACCAGCCGTGTGTGAAATTTGTCCTAGTATTTATTTATTAAAAAATGCTTAATCATTCAATGCACATAAGTGACAAAAAAAATCCATGTACATTTTTTTCAAGACTAGCAGTTTCCCGCGGCTCTGCCTGCGTGTAGGTCGCTTTTCGAGTCTGCTCCACCACCATGCAAAACCATATTCGTTTGTAGTACATACTATGTATCAGAGATGGCGCTGTATGTGAAAAAATATTTTCCTAGTTTTCCTCCTGTTCTGTAGAAATGTTCCCAAAATATTGTTTGCTACAAACCTCACAGAGCCCGAGACCTTTCCAACGAATGCTGTACCGTGGAAATCGGTTCGAGCGTTCTGGAGTTATAGCGTCAGGAAGGGTAACCCGACTTTTATTTTTTAGATGAGAATGTTGGATAAAATATTTTATTATTTTGCAAATTACAGTTAGGCGTTTGACCAGCAGGGCATGTAACTACTAAACCAGCGATAATGTGTCCGAAGATGGAGCATATCTAGTCTGGGACAACTTTCAAGGAGGCTGCCGGAGCATGCCATTAGTTGCTTGGTGAAGATTTTTCAACTTAAAGGTGGTTGATAGACTGGCAAGCTCTAGAAAACGCCCTACTTCCATGCTTTATATATAAATAATAATATAATAATAATATTCAGGGTTGTCGGTAGCTAACTCAAAACCCATTTGACTTGTTTGTTAAGTCTACACTAATAAATTTGGCTCTAAACTTCTAGAAATCCGTGAGAAAAAATTTTGCTTCACTATAAGTTTTGCCGCGTGTCTACACATTTTTTGTATTGAACATCTGATTTTTTCCCATACATTTACATAAGTTATAGAACAATTATTTTTGTAGGGCAAGCAACAATGTTTTACAAATGCTAAGTTTGGCTACACACAAGGACAATTCTGACAACAGCCCTGGAACTCTACCACGATAGCTTGGACTAAATGCCCACCCAAATTAAAAAAAAAACCGCGTTATTTTATTATTTTTGTGTAGGTAAGAGTTAATAAGCATTGTTTTTATTTTCAGTCCACTTAAAGCTGCCATGGATCAGTTCTCGGATTGGGCGGCTACAAAGCTGTCGATGGTTGCGGTTTGGCCAGTTACAGCCTTAGTCTGGCTGGTTACGGCGCTGGTCTGAACGGTTACGGCACTGGTTGCTGCTGTGGCGTTGGTGTTGCGTCTACTGGTGGCGGTCTGCCAGTGTCCAGCGCCTTCCCCATCGCCCCCGTCGGTGTCTCCGTCCTGTCTGAGAACTGCTACGAGGGCCAGCTCGCCGCTGGTAGCAACCTGCCTTTCCTGGGTACCGTCGGTATCGAAGGCGTACTGCCTACTGCTGGCGCCGGTGTTGTCTCCTACGGCTGCGGCGACGGAGCCGTTGCCATCGGCAGCGAGGGCCCCATCGGCACTGGCATCTTGGTCCCCGGAGCTATCTTCCTTCTCGGCAACCCAGCCTCGGCCGCCGAAGAAAACCGAAGGCTGACCGAAGTGAAGGACTGAAGATCTCTCTTAGTCCCAAGACTCGGCTACGAAAACGGACCCAGCACTTGATTCAATAGATGCGAAGAATCTGAAAGCATCAACAGACACAGCCTTGAAGACTTCATCAATGCATACTGCCTTGGTAGTTTCAATGGATACGGCCTTAGAAGTACCTATGGATAAGGCCTTAGAAGCTTTAAGGCCTGATGAATTGATAGCACCAATGGATACGGCCTTAGAAGTAGGTACCTATGGATAAGGCCTTAGAAGCTCTAAGGCCTGATGAATTTATAGCACCAATGGATACGGCCTTAGAAGCACCATTGGATAAGGCCTTAGAAGCACCAATGGATTCGGCCTTGGTGGCATCAATGGATACAGACTTGACGTAGCGGTTGATAGACTTTCATATTGAAAGTTAATACCAATAAGATTACATGACCGATATGATTGCAAACTTATTCCTGTAGTTTTATTCCCTTTAATTTAAATTAATTTAATTAATTGCTGATTGGTCCAAACTTCAGTGTACTGAATTTTTGGACCAATCAGCAATGGTCTTCATCTTTTTTTTTAGTAACGGTTGCGGTAGACGGTATTTTTAGTAAGATTTTACCAGGAATTAAAACACGTTTAAATAATCTATTCATTAAACGTGATATATAAAGACTCTTTACCCGTTAATGACAAAGCTAATACCAACATTGTTTCCAGTTATAATTATTAAGCAAAGATGAACGAACAAAATTGTTTAGGAAATATCTATTTAAACAAATAAAAACAAAAAAGTTAGGAAACTTCTAACTACATTTTCCGGAGGTCTATCTTAGATTTGATGTTTTTCATATTATGTATATTGGTGGCGATTCAGCGGCACACACGACTAAACTAAATTTAAAGAAGCCCCGTCTCTTTTCATCTTAGGTGGCCAGAAAGAGACGGCACGTTCTGAACCACAGACAAAACAACTAAAATCACGTCAAATATGGAAAATATATATATAATCTCGTGTCACAATGTTTGTCCTCAATGGACTCCTATACCACTTAACCGATTATTATAAAATTCGCACACCATGTGCAGTTCGATCCAATTTGAGAGATAGGATAGTTTAAATCAAAAATTATAGTCGCAATTTTAATTTATTGCTAATTATTGTCTGTTATTATTTGACAGTCACAATTATCTGTTAACTCCAAATGATTCCAACAGATGTCGATACCTTTCGCCTGGGTTGAGTAAGTAATCAATAGAGTGCGCTGCTATGGTAAATCTACGAACGTGTCATATAAGCTACAGTATGTATTTTTTATACCCCTAAGTGAGGCAAAACAACGTTTGCCGGGTCAGCTAGTTGCCTATAAATCTAGATACTTTGCTTTCATTACAAAGTTGACGACATTGGTAATAATTTGCAAACATGCAAAACATTACTTGTCTCAGCTCTGACCTTCATATGTTTATGATTATTAAATCGAATGAAGTCGGTTGTTATAGAAACTGGCAAATTCAAATTCCATTTCCATAATTTATTATGTCAGTTTACTGACCAAAATATTTATACAAGTATTCCTTGAATGCAGGACATATTTTTTTAATAATTCGTTAGTTACAAGAATGTGCATAAGAATAATAATTAATTATGGATGATAAAGAGTGAGTGTCAAGTTATGTGTGGATTTGCACTCGCTTTACAGTGAAGGAAAACATCGTGAGGAAACCGACATGTTTGAGGACCACAATATCCGAAGACGGGTGTCATCCGCCAACCCGCACTTGGCCAGCGTGGTGGATTATGGCCTTTATCCCTCTCCTAGTGAGAGAAGGCACTGAGTTCCATCATTGAAAACGTATAGAGAGCTGCTTATGCTTATGATAAATGTAAAAGCTTGAGTGGAATTCAAACGACAAGAATAATTTTTAAATTGTTAATAAATTTTATTCAATATTCAACAACTATCAACAAATATCACTACAACGATTCAACCAACTTAATATACTGCTCCACAGCCTCCTAGCCCGTTGTTAAGAATGGCGGGGCCATAGCCTGCACCCACTGGTCCAATGGGGCCAACTGGTCCGAGGGGGCCAACTGGTCCAAGGGGGCCGAGTGGGCCAGCGGCGCCGTAAGCGGCAGGTCCAGCTGGACCATACACGTTAGGACCTACAATGCCAGTAGCAATAGGACCTTCGCTGACGATGCCAATAGCTTCGTTTCCACAGCCGTAAGACACGGCACCAGCACCAGCTGTAGGCAACACTCCTTCCAAAGCCACGGTTCCCAAGAAAGGCAGACTACCACCAACGGAGAGAGAACCTTCAATAGCATTTTCGGAAATAATGCTCAGACCAGTAGGCGCGATGGGGGAAACGCTTGTGACTGGAAAGCCTCCGCCAGTGGAAGAAACCCCGCCGCAGCCGTAACCTGCCCCGTATGGGCCCACCAGACCTGGCCCGGCTAGACCGGGGCCAACTAGTGGCCCAGCCAGACCTGGCCCAGCGAGACCATTGTAGCCACCTTGGAGGCCATAGGGTGCGCCAATCCCAGCAGCGCAGTTACAGAAGGCGGTCTGGAAAGAGACATGACTTTTACCAAAAGCAATAGAGATCGTAGGCAATGATTTTAAATGGTACGAAATGTTCTATTCTATTTTGAAGCTAAGAAATACCAATTAAGCCTTTTGCGCTTTGCTGTCTTTTAAATATAACTTGAGTTAGTAGCAAGACAATCCAGCTAGCCCTAAATTCGGAATAAGGTGGACTCATTTCAATTCCAGTAGAACCATTAGCTTAGAAAAAAACACGGCGGTACATTTATCGCGTTTGTTAGTATGTTAACTATGTTAGTTATGTTAACTATAGAATTCGGATACTTTCAAGTAGCTTTAATTTTTTTATTAGTATTAGGACACATTTCACACACGGCCGGTTAAGTCTAAACTGAACCATTTCTAGTTCGTATTATGGTTGCTAACACAACTGATATACTACATAATATGTACATACATACAGATGTTATATAGATACGTATTTAACACCCAGACCGGCAGCCAACAAATTTAGTTGGCCGTGCCGGGAATCGAACCCGGAACCTTCTGATTCTGGCATGGTAACCATTACGCCAACGAAGTCGTCAAAATTGATCGAGAGCTTTTAAGTTGACCTTAGTACTTCCGATATAAGGTATTCTTATGTATGAGTCCTTTTTAATAATTTATGATAATTACCTTAATAAGAAGGGCTTGAGCACAAAGAACCAGAACAATTTTGGCGGCCATTTTGTTTTAGTTTTTTTTTCTTGTTTCTTCCTTTAACAATGTTCTGGGTTTGAATGATATCCCTACGATTTTTTCGAACACTTTTATACTAAGTCGTAATGCAATATCGTATTAAGTTTCAGGTCCAACAACTAAGGTTGTCGACATAATTTTGAAAGATTGATAAGATTATAATATTGCTTCAAAATGGCGAATATATTGGTGTACTAGGGTACAATGTAACTGTTATTATGTTACTAAATAGATAATGTTTTATCGATATTAACATAATCTAGAGGTTACGTTTCAAGCTTGATTCTAACTATGGAATGGCATAATTACCTACTTTATTAAAAAAATATTATTTCTTTATTAAATAAATATTACTTTTATTTTCAAACGAATATTTTTTTAATTTTGAAATTATTAAATAGTGGGAAAGTAAATAATGCAGCTTGTAAACAATTTATGAAAATTCGAAAAAACAATTTTCACAAAAAGCACAAGCACAAGACTGTCATTTGCATAGCGCCATTTTCATTTGGGCGCTACCGTTGCTAAGAAGAAAAAGAAGAAAATATCTTATTTTTTAACTACCCGTAAACAATTTTAAATAACTATTTAAATTAGACCAATGAAATTGCTAAGGCTTTCTTAAATGCTAACTTTTAATTATTGTTTTTTTTTTAACAAAGAACTTAATTAATAACAATTTTATTTCAAATAAAAATGACAATATTAATAGATATTAATTGCATTATAAGAACATACACGCATTAATTTAATATGGACAGAACATCCAATTTACAATAAATTATAAAATTGTAAACTAAACAACTTACAAAACTAAAAGACTTTCAAATTAATTAGATGCCTAGCATAAATTCTTAATATTCCAAATCAAAATATTCACTCAACAAGTGTTTGTTAAAATGAGTGTTTAATATGGGCTGTAGGATTATTGAAACCTTCACTAAGAAGTGGTTTAATATAGGTTAGATAATAAAAAGTGGGCATTAAACCTGAAATAAATTAGTTTGCAATAGAGTTTTTCAATAATGATTAAGTCGAACAAATTTGACAAAACGCTTAGGGGAGAAAGGGGTAATGGGAGTCAGTGGGCAATCGTAGTCACTAAAATAACTAAAGAAACCAAAAGCCTAGAGTTATTGTTGCCTCGCAACCAACATCACTCCATGCACCCCGCACCGGTCCCCAAAGCTCCCTGAGTTCACGCCAAGCGCTAGGAAAATATTGCCGCATAACGTTTTCGCGCCAATTTCATATAATTTTTTACGTGAACAAAATAAACGTTAGTCCATTACTATGATGTATTTTAATCATTAGTTCAAGTTTAAACTTTAGTTATGACGTTTGAGATTGGATTTGTAAATCGTTTAATGTAATAAAGTCTAAAATAATTATTTTATAACTGTAAATTTTCAAATAGTCTGTTTCGGGTAATGAGAGTCGAGCGTCTGTGGGTAATAGGAGTCGACCATCGCCCATGTCTTATTACTCGCAGTTTTTATAACGTGCAAACGATTAATTATATCGTACATTTTTATTTGGCAGATGCCGAAAACTCGACCGAGGAGCACAAATAAAGCGTAATTGTCTTCTGACACAACGCACAGAGCGCAGAACTTCATAAAATTCGTAAATTTGGCCGAAACAACGAGATTTGGTACAGATGCACATCTTGTGGGCTATGGGCATGCGCAAGCTGCACCGGATGGGATTCAGTTGAAGATTACGTGCGTGACAACTGCTAGGATTCGCTGACTCCCATTACCAAATATAGTGATTATTATTACCCGCATGTGCGGGCAATGGTAGTCAAAGTCATTATTTTTTAAAATAATTATAAATATAAAAGTATAATTTTTACAGCTAATGAAACTTATCAGACTGATAGTTGATGAAGTATATTACATTAAAAATAAATAACTATCACCATAACTACAATAATGTTTGATTTGGAGAATATATTGCTTAAGTGACTCCCATTACCCCTTTCTCCCCTAACATGTAAATTCTTCTACTTAGTGGCCAAGCTCTGGTGTCGAGAGTTTTCAAGCCGCCCAAAGGCCTAATTTAACGTGGCATTCGACCCACGGTAGCAGCCTTATGAAAATGCGACTTGAAAACGCCAGTCTTATGCATGGTCACCCATCCAAACACCGTCCGCATCGACCGTTGCTTAGCTTCGATAATCGCATCGGATCACCTTAGCTAGCAGAGCTACAGACGCTACAATGTAAATTAAATTTGTAAATTGCATAAAAGCAATTTTTTCTACAGAACAATTGGTGATTCTTTTAAAGTATCAGCAAAACAAATTTTAAGCTGACATAATTTTACCTTAAACACGCAAAGCGTTTGCATCGCAAATATTTGTATCTTATTGTCCAATCGTGTGAAACAAGTGAAGTATCTTCAACGTAGCGTCTGTAGCTCGGCTAGTTTAAGTGATCCGATGCGATCTACCAAGCTAAGCATCGGTCGATACTGACAGTGTTTGGATGGGTGACCATGCACAAGGTCCCATTTTGACGTGACAACGTCTTAAATTAGGTTGCGGCTGGGAGTCACTTATGAAAAAGTGTAACGCCCGGTAACGTTACGATGAGTCACCGAACGAGAGAGAGGCCCGCCGAATGCCTTGCGTCTCTCTCCCACTCAACTATGAGCGGTCTGCCGCGCGCGCAGCACGCGGCAGACGTTGTCACGTAAAATCTTCGCCCGTAAAACCGACTTTACAGGCAACCATTTTTTTTTTAATCTGGACGCTACAGTGGGATGATAAGTTAAATTGTAGGTCCCGGCTGTTAGTCTTAGTACAAGCAGTCGTTAAGCCAAGTTAGAGGCCTGTGGGCGGCTTGAAAACTCTCGCCACCAGAGCTTGGCCACTTAGCTCATACGAAGAATACGAAGAATAAGAAGAACTGCCCCCTTACTTCGACCATCCACGGTTAAATCGCTGATAAGTCGCTGATAATTCGCTGGGATTAGAGATGTGAAATACCAATAAATATTATTTGTGTCACTTATTTTTTTTTTATTTGAATAACCTCTTTTTCCGCTTTTTTGTTTTCAGGCTATCTAGACCAAATAAAACTCAGTAATAACAAGCGCTAAATTATTTATAAAGTTTAAACTTTTTCCCATGATTAATTTTATTGTTTATTGTGCTTTTATTGTACACTGTTCGACAACTTCTGTGAAAAACAAACCAACCTCTTTCATTTATGCTACAAATGTAATTTACTAAAACACCAAACTGGAAGTGGAACATAATTACAAAGTCTGCAGCTGCTGTCAAAATTTCAAACACATGTCAACTGTGTTTATTATTAATAAATTAGTTACTTTACATACGTAGTTTCTAAAAAATAATAAATGTACTTCAATACCTAAGTATTGAATAATATGAAGGACACAAGCAGACAATCAAAGTAAAACAGAAAAGGATACAGCGAAAAAAATCAATGATTTTGTTATTGTGATTTCATGTATGTACGAAGCCATCTTCGACTACCATAGCATGTGACTGGAATAATTTGTAAATAAATATAATTGTATTACATACATACTTAAGTCGAATTGAAATTATATAAATTGACGAAAATTGAGTTCAGTTATTTCGCTCCTAATTGAAACCTTTTTATTTCGCCATACAACCTATTAGACAAAGCGTTTTATTGTTTCAAAAAGTAAGTAAAAGTAACTAAGTGCGCGGCACTAGTAATACTTTATTGGACACAAACTTAAAACTAAAGATAAAATAATAACTAAGAACAAAAAAATAGTTTGCCCCAATTGGGGTACTCAGTATGTAACATAAAAGATGATTATTCATATTCAGTATTCTATTGTGACGCCGCTGCCACGTAACCACCTTTTACTAGTAATTACAATGCTCATTTCACGAAGTTTTCAACGCACTTGCGATCGCTCCAAGATATGCACTCAGACTAAAGGAAAAAAGGCTTTATTCCTGTAGTCTGAGGATATGCATTGTCCATCCTCGGGCACATTTGTCCCTTGCTAAGTAGAGGCAGACCTGTTCGCTCCGTAATGGTACACCAGTCCGATATGTACCAACTAGATCTTCACCTCGTAGGTGGCCCTCCACTTGATCTGGTGTCTTCTATCTTTCGAGACTGCAGGAAATAGTAAATGAAATACAAAAATAGAAAATGTTTTTATTTATCACTTCCAATATATCCAATACATATTGCCAAAGACAAATTAATATTACTAACAATGGTTTTAAGCTAAGATTACAAACCTAACAGGTATATTATGATGTAACAAGCTACTAGTAGAATATATCTATATTATTTAAATGACACATTTTTTTATAAATTATTTAATACTCAACAATATTAAGTAGGTATATGTTGTAATCCAATAAATAAATTGATATTGGTGCAATTAGAAAGAAAGAAAGAGAGAAAGAAAAATTGTTTATTGTGCACAGACTTCTGAGTTTGACATACAAAATGACTTGTGTATTGTGTATGTGCACTAAAGGAGCAGGTTCAGCATGTGCTGAAAGTACACTTGGTACTCCAGCGCTGGTTTCCAACCTGCTCCTTTACACACATTAATTAGTCACATGAATATAGTAGTACACTATTTTATAAGCACATGGTAATAACTTCAAAACTAAGAAAAATCAGTAGAGACCATCTTAAAAGTTCTGAATAAAGATAAATAAAATAATTCAACATCATATTATTGTAATGTAAAATAAGGCATGAGATGTAACAAAAGATTTACACATTTAAACTAGTTTTATTTATAATATACATATTTTCTTTAGTTCTATTATATTAGTACAGAAACCACATGGTTAATCAATACAGCAGTAGAAATAACTAATCAACAGTTTTAATAATAAAATGATAGCAATTTTATTATTATAGCAAATAACGGCACGGATAACATACATTTGTCATTGCTAGCCTGCAGTGAGTGCAAGTGCACAGCTTACACCCGCTATTCAATCCTTAATAATTATAAATTATTCTATATTAAATGTCAGGTATCTATAGACAAACATAAATTAAAAATATGTTAAATAGCTACGTTAATCGGTTGGTAATAAGTATAAAATAACAACTAGGCTTCATTTCTTGTGTTGGCATCTAGGTCCTAAACATTATAATTAAAGTGTTAATTTATAAGCACAATGAGTTAGTATGTATGTCTAAAAAATTATATTAATTAAAAACATGAAGAATATCATTGTCCTATCTTACACGAAAACTTTTCCACCTTATTTTTTTCTTAATAATATTTTGCCATGTTGTGTCCATGTATATTTCCAATTTAGTCTTATCTTTTCCTATTTGGCCTTATAAAAAAGTTGTTTGTTGTATTTGGTCAGCCTTTTTAAAATAGACCCGTTGCTTAGCCACCGTCTCGGGCGGGAGGCCCAGGTCGCCGGCGCCGAGCGGCTGCCAACAGCCTCACATTTCAATTGATTGAGACTCGCCAGGACAGCATCACTACACATATGTCTTACAGATTCTTCAATATCGCTCATTCTTTTTTCTAATTCATTGGCTTGATCGTCTAAGAAATTTACATTGTAGACACAAGTTTCAAGCTCTGGTTGCATTGAATTTTGATTAGATCGAAGTTTATCAAATTCCATACGGAATTCAGCTATCTCTGCACTAAATTTTTGCATACAGGTTCGAAATGATCTCATCACATTGATAAGTTGGTGTACCGTTGAATCTGACAAAACCGAGGTGGCAGATGGTAACTAAAGTGAAGACCCACAGGAAGTGCCAGGCATTGGTTCGGGATCAATGTATGTCGGAGATTTATCATTTGTTTCAATATTTTTCGCTACGCACTTCTCGCATCTCCACAGGCTTGTTATTGTGTTCTTGACCTTGAGGCAATGTTTATGATAAACACATTCACAATCGTTGCACTTTACGAGTCCCGTTGAAGACACAGACTTGGCACAAGCACTACATTTCGCTATAGTTACTTTTTAAAATAACACTGCCGATGAAATTATATATGTATAATTATGACGTATTTGTTGTAACTTGAGCTTCAAGCGTTGAAAACCACAACAAGGCCAACTTTATTGTCGAAAAAAAAACTTCCATGTAAGAATTATTGCGTTTTATACAAGTTAAGAGCAATTTCTTGGTATGAATTGCGGATTTACTAAAGATATCGAATTCAAATACGGAACAAAACAAACAATTATATGCACGATTGACATTCCATGAGTTTGATACAGGGTTGCCAGATCACAATAATTTTTACTGTTACCAAGGTTGCTAAAATATCTTGTAATTTCAACGGATAATCTCGTAAATGCATACATTTCAAGAAACTCTAATAAAATCAATGCTATTTATTTACTGTACTAAGTAACTTGTGTAGTCATATTCTTTGCTTGGGGTTGTTCAATTGAAAGAAAACAATTAAAATTCATATTATATATAATTTTTATTAATTATATTCGATATCAGGGATGTTAGTAAAATAATCTTTATTTTTAGAGTATATCATTTCAGCTGTTATTCTGACGTACATTTCTATTGATGGTACGAAATGTACGCAATTGCCTAAGCGATTTGGGCCTATAGCGCTTTCGGAAGCTAATAATGTACCACTTACTGTATCTGTGATAAAGGTATGCGAAAGAAGTCGTCATTGTTAAAATCTCATAAAAAAAGTGTAGAGATTTTTGTTAATCTTGAATCTCGTACTGACTACTAATTTCAATTTAATTTTAACTAATTTTGTAATTTCTCGTACTTCTGGCAACTCTGATTTGACACAATATTATATTTTAGAGTTGAGAAAATCATAATAAATTATTTATTATAGCAAAAAGGTTGCACACACTGAATGCTCAATAACTTATAAAATTTATTATAAATCTGGAACGTACGACTCACTCGCCTCCAATTCAACCACCAACTCGCTCCAATTTAGCTACCAAGTCGCTCCAATACGCCAACACCAAATCCCTTTGTTGTCACCATAGAATGTTGGCGCATATTGGAGCGACTTGGTGGGCGTGTTAGTTCGCTTGTAAGGTCGAAGTAAGGGGGCTGGTCAATTTGCTTTCGTCTATCTGTATGTACTCGTATGCAAGTTTGTGGTTGGATTCTCACGTTGAGAGAAACTGGTATACAAGTATTAATTACTATGCGGGAGATTTTTTTGTCGTCGGTGATTTTTAATTCGGGAAATGGTTAAAAATAAATATATAATTTATTACATATAGAAGATAATAAGACTAAAAACTAGTAATAAAAAACCACTCATAAAATTAATTTAATAGGCCACTCCGGATAGAACCTGACGGAAAGGTACCCATAACGCTCGTGGCATTGCCGCGTTGTATAGCTATGGATAGCCTTTGCGCCAGGTACGATCCGGAGCGGTATTCGCCTGATTTTTCTTTTTTCTTTCAATATATAATAAAATAATAAAAAAAATGGTTACCATAAGAATGGGGAAATTTGCTGTAGTGCTACATATTGGTCAATTTTTATTATGTAATATTTGGCAGAGTAACTTAAAATAATAAGGGCAAAGTCTTGCATTTACAATGTTTTCACTATAAATCATAACGATTAAAACTCAAAAAATTGCGCCGTCGAAACGGATTCTGGTACCTAAATAAGTATTAATATTCTTGGAGTGGTTCATTAGACGGCTTTTAAGCTATTTTTTTGTTTTTGGGTTCCGCACCAAAAAGATAAAAACGGGACCCTATTACTAAGCCTCCGCTGTCTGTCTGTCTGTCTCCAGGCTGTATCTCAGTAACCGTAATAGCTAGAAAGCTGAAACTTTCACAAGATATGTATTACGCGTGCCGCTATAACAAAAAATACTAAAAATAAAGCAATAAATATATTTAGGGGGTTCCCATACAATCATCGTGTTTTTTCGTATTGTTTTATATATATCAATAACGGTATCTGCTAGACACTTTATATTTTCATAAAATATATACTTAAATGTATATTAGATATCAAATTAAATTGTAATTTGTTTTCAATCAATCAATCAATAAGCCCTTTATCCTGAACTTAAATCGTTGTGGAAAATATGTTTCTCCTGTTTAGAGGATATATCTCTAAGTTCAGTGTGCCTTTTGGCAAAGGCCTCCTCCAACAATTTCCATTGAGTTCTGTCTCTGGCTACCCTTCTCCAAAAAGGGCCTGCTGTTAGTTTTAACTCGTCCTCCCATCTCTTGGGTTGCTTTCCCCTTTTCCTTTTCCCATCTCTAGGGTACCAATCTGTTACAATTTTACTCCACTTTTCCTGAATCTCCTAAAATTTGTTTTATTTGAAATTAATTTTGAAGGGGGGCTCCCATACATCAATGGTATGGAACCATACATCAATGGTATGGAACCCTTAATACGCGAGCCCAACGCACTTAGCATTTTATTTTTTTCTTTTTATGATTTATAGCAAAAATCTAGAAAACCAACACTGTTCAAGTGGTTAGTGGTCTTTCTTGTACAGCATTTTTATACTTTGACTTTGACTTTTTTTTACTCAATCTTGAACATTGCATCATATCTTTAAATTTGCGATTTATGACCCAAGGTGGAGCATGCCTAGTCTAAAATAACTGGCTTTTAATAAGGCTACCAGAATTCATAGCCGACAGCCAACAAATTTAGTTCATACCAAAGATGTTGGCTGGGCCAGGAATCGAACCGGTGACCCTCTGGTTGGCAGGCTGCATAGTAACCAACGAGGTTGGCAAATTATATAATAGATAATTCATTACCACTATATGTGTGTATTGTGTTTAAATGTTTTATCACACAGAATTTACTAACATTATTAAATTTAATATGGGTTCATACTAATTTATGTTTAGCATCGAATCTAAGGGCATCGAATCTATCTACTTACTATCAGTAATATCAAGGAACTATCTTGCTTACAATAGACATTACAATAGGTACAGATTAAATATAAAAACGTCATCTTACAAGTAATAACATTTATTTTTATCCGAAACATAAAAACAACTTACAAACTAAACAACTCAAACGCAGGGTCCACGAGCGCCACGGCCTAAACCTCTGAAGCCAGTAAAGCCAAGGCCAGCCCCGAGACCACGGCCTAAGCCAAGGCCAGAACTGGCCAGACCTAGGCCAGAGTTTGCTACACCAGTATTGGCGGAAACCGCAGGGGCAGGGGCAACAGGGCCGGGAGACACTATGCCAGTAGATATAGGGCCTTCTGATGAAATTCCAACCGCTCCATCACCACAGCCATAAGATACTGCTCCGGCACCTTCAGTAGGGAAAGCTCCTTCAACCGCCACCGCTCCCAACAATGGCAAATTACCACCAACGCTCAAAGATCCTTCAATAGCGTTCTCAGATACCACAGACACACCAGTAGGGGCGATAGGAGAGGCACTGGTAACAGGAAAGCCACCACCAGTTGAGGCTACAGCGGAATTGCAACCGGCGCCAGCTAAGCCGATTCCTGGCCCAGCCAGACCTAGGCCAGAACCAGCCAAACCGAAACCAGACCCGGCCAGTCCAAAGCCAGAACCTGCCAAGCCATTATAACCGCGGCCGATACAGTTGCTGAATGCTGATTGGACGAAAAGTGCAGAGCAGAGGACAATAAATTTAAACGCCATTTTAATGTGTGAAGTGACAGAAACTTATTAACAATGGTTTTGATTTTGACCTTCACTTATTTTTATAGCTGGATTTTGTTTTGTTATCGATGTCATATATTATATTGGGTTAGTGTTTTGTAATAGATAAAAGGCGGTAATAGGTGTAGTAAGTCAGTGTAATAGTATGCAATAGTTTGATAAGCATGGAATTTGATTGGTAGGTTATCAGTGTCTTTTGTCGACCGTAGAGGGTGAAATAGAGGCTTTTGCTACGGTGTAGCAATGGCAGACAGTCTGCGTTTAATGTAAGAACAAATAAAATAAAAACAGCCCTAACAAATCAGTTTCGTGGCCATCTTAGACTTGAAATGTTACAGAGTGTATATTTTACTAATCAAGCCGCTTGATATCCATACTGTGAGAGATATAAAAAAGTGTGTCATTCGGTGATCAAGCTGATCTCTTATGATGGCCGGAACAAAAAGGCGCATAACATATTTTTTCACGCCCCATAATGGGTATCAAACAAAAGGGCTTGATCGGTAGAACACATACGTTGTTTATTATTATTTATTGATATTATTTTGATTCAAGATAGCCACTGCAGCAAAATTATAAGTCGAGAGATTCTAATTTTTATTTATTTACACTGGTTTTAATAATAATTTGGTCATTTGATAAAATGAGAGCGAAGCCACCCGGCTTCAGAAAGAGACACTTGAAAAAATTAAGAGTATACATAATTCCATACCATTATATACCAAAGATGCAACGAGATTCAAATGCTAAGTGACCTGGGTTATGACTTCGATGTGACGTTTGGACTTTTTTTGCATATTGTAATATGCAAAAAAAGCTATAATATATATTTTTCATTAGATCATTATTACATATCATTACATTTTTTATGGTAAACGACATTGCGATTTAAGGTGAAACACGCTTACCCAGCTTTATTCTATGTGCATAAGACGATGTTACAGTCCAGTGCATATTATTGCAAATTGTACCACATTCAAAATAAAAATAAAATAACACTAAACCTTGACACGGCACGTATAATTTAAACTAAAGATACGTTTCTAATCTTTCCCGAAAGCCAAATAACAAAATGTACGAATTATTATTATGTAACACTCAATTTCCAATGTAATTAAGTATTACTTATTACATTTCTAAAGCTTACTATTTATTAGGAAAGTGATGTTGCAGTATAAAAGATGCACAGTATCTTTGTTACATTATTAATTGTGCAGGCTTTGTGGAGAAACGGACTTAATTATTTGTATTAATAGCCATTTAATATTATAATGGTTGTCAAAATTTTGTTCCTCTGTATGTACGCTATACTAATACAGGTACGTTGTGTGAGCGAAGCGAGTGCAAAGTTATCAACTGTCTGGAATAACTTATAAATAACTTCATTTTAGTTGCTTTTCAAAATATTAGTTAAAATCTTGATTTTCTCGCTGAGGCTGTAATATTTACCAATATATATACCATAACGTTGACAACCTCGTTGGCGTAATGGTTACCATACCGGACTGCAAACCGGATGTAACGGATTCGATTCCCAACATCTTTGTGAAGAACTAAAAATGTTGGTTGTCGATCTGGGTGTTAAATAAGTATCGATATAAAGTACTTTTGTGTGTATATGTAGTATATCAGTTGTGTCAGCAACCATAATACCAACTAAAAATTGTTTAGTATGGGGCTAATCAGCCGTGTGTAAATTGTGAAAAAAGAAGAAAAGAAGAAAGATTTTTACATTTACAATTCTACTTTTTTTATTGGCGTCGTTTACTGTGGCCGTCCGTGATTTTGGTAAATTTTTAACGTTCTTTAAATTTCTATTATTCTTCAGCGAATCAACATATTTTTTTGCCGTCGGTGATTTTGAACTGTGGCTGTGTGTTTGGACTTCTTACTATATTTATAGTTAATTATCATTAACTGATGCTCTGGTTCTCATTTTAGCAATTTTAGGAGGAGTGTGCTGCTCAACAGTAGAATAATAAATGTAGTAAGGTTTTGTTAATAGATATAATATAATAATTTGGTCACCTAGTTGTCGAAACATGAGATCTTGAAGTTTGAACTAATATCTAAAATTTGTGTTTACGAAAGTCTACTTTTTGGCATTAAGACACAAAATAACCACGCGAATATTGTTTAGTAGTAAAATAAAGTCTTTCGCGAGGTTATTTTCATTAAATCAATCGTTTTAGAAATAAAACTTTGTGAAGGTAAATTATCATATACATAGGTTCATTTTGTCTAGTACTAAAATAAAGTTTTTAATCAATCTGTGCTTAACTTGTCTATGCACAAATGGAAATGTAAATAATTGAATTCTAATTCTTATCAAAATAATAATAAATTAATAATAGCATTATGATTTCAGTGTACCTACACGCAAAGCATCGAAATCACACAAGGTTTGGCAACATACAATCTAGCTGGTTTCTCTAGCCCTGCTCTAGACATTTTTGGAAATTATGAACTGTACGCCCCCGGTCTGGCAAGTTCTGGATTGGCTGGACTACACAACACTGGCTGTGGGAGCGGGGTTTCTCCAACTGGTGGAAGTTTCTTAGTTTCAAGCACGTCCTCTTATGCTCCAACTGGCTTATCAATTATTTCTGAAAACACGATTAATGGCATTATTTTTGTAAGAGGAGTTTTGCCATTTATCAGCTCGGTAGCCATAGAAGGTCTGTTACCGACAAGAGGCATGGGAGTTATTTCTTACTCGTGCGGCAATGGTGGTATAGGAATTGTTCCAGAATTGAACGTAGGGTTTGGTCAAAATTTGGCGATGTCTAACGAGCATAACTTTGCGCCCAGTTCTGGCACAGTGACGCCTTATTCTGGTCCTGCTGCGCCATGTTCTGGCACAGTTGCGCCATGTTCTGGTACGGTTGCGCCAGGTTCTGGTACTGCTGCGCTGTGTTCTGGCACAGTTGCGCCATGTTCTGGCACGGTTGCGCCAAACACTAACCCAGTTGCGCCAAGTTACAGCACTGGCTTAGTTGCCCCCCTTTACGGCCCTCGCGTTGTTGAAACGAATTATGTTTATATTTTACCTTTTAAACCCAGTTTCTTGAATGGCCCATGTACTTCTTCAGGGCAAATGTATGGCACAAATGTACCTCCAGCTTTGGAACATTATGGAGGTTGTCGTTGAAATTTAATTTAAACTTTGAATTATAAATAAATATTGTTGTTATTAAAATTTTGTTTTTTATTACCACCAATAGCATAATTAGTTTTATTACAGAATAGAAATAATGTATCAGATGTAAAATAAACTAAGGAATGGAAAATTAGAAAACAATAAGAAAACATACATTTATAAAGATTTTCGCAAAGTGATTCGCCTTCAGAGTAATGACAGCGCAATTTCATAAAAATAAATAAATGTATTGTTATCTGTATTACAAGGTCTTAAATTTAGACATATATATTTTATTACAGCCGTGTCCATTGCGAACAAAGCAAATAGATAGATAACAAACAAATAAACATATATTTATTGAAGCAAACAAATTTACAGTAACATTTTAAAAGGTAGCCCTGGCTTCTGTGCTAGTATGCACTGTGTTACAGAAGCCAGTGCCTTCTCAATTTTACAAACAGAATGATTATACTTATAAACTAGCCATACAAAATAGAATAAACATTAGATAATGATAGATAATACTTTATTGGACACAAACTTAAAACTAAAACTTAAGATAAAATATAAAACTAAGAACAAAAAAAATTGTGTGCCACAATTGGCGGCCTTATCGCTTAAAGTGATCTCTTCCAGGCAACCTTTGAATGGAAAGGGGTTAATAAACGACTAAAAATGGACGTAGTGGTGCGCTTTGGCAGATGACACTTGTCTTCAGATATTGTGGTCCTCAAACATGTCTGTTGCCTTCACAATGTTATTTTCACCGTAAAGCGAGTGCAAATACAAAAATTACTTGAAATAATCGCTGATGTTGGGTAAAGGTCTCCCCAAACGGCGAAGCTGCAGAGCCTTGAGCATCGCCGCATGCTGGCCAGCTTTTCGGTTTTTTTATAGGTTACATTTTGGAGAGTGTGCATCGGGATTGCATGATTTGATCCCCCCCGCCCCATTCCACCATTGGACGAGTAGGGAAACACCGATATACTGTGAAGGTGCACCGATATACTGTGAAGGTGCCTAAGTCGCGTACTAAGCGGTTTGCCTCCACCATCATTGTGCGTACTGCCAAGATGTGGAATTCTTTGCCAAATTCCCTGTTCCCCGATAACTATAATCTAGCGGTTTTCAAGGCAAGAGTGAACCGGTTTCTTCTGGGCAAGCGCGCTTCACCTCAGATCGCAATTTCGCTTACCATCAGGAGAATTGCGATCAAGCGCAAGCCCATTATGAGTAAAAAAAAACTCCCTCCACATATTTGGTATATTTTATTATTTAGGATAACACATCTGTTTCATGTGTTCAACTTGATTTATTATTGTTATTGGTACTTATTATATTATCATAGTAAGTAATTTAAACAAATAAAATAATTTCTACCAAAAGACAGTCTAAGCATATTAACAGTGTATTAAATAAATCTACATCATAAATAAGGGTCATAGGTATGTATATTCCTTTGTAATAGTAATCAAGTAAAAACACAAGTATTTTTTACAGAAATGCAATTTATTAATTCGATTCTCGTTAAATTCTGCCAGGTACTAAGTAAATATAGCCAATAAAATAAAATAGAAAGACAGTTTTTTTTTTATAATTGCACTGCAAGCCAATTATGTGGGCAAAATCTTGAATTGGCAGTGTTATCGTTATAAATCATAAACAGTTTAGATTTAGATATACTTAACGAATAAGTTTTTTTCCATACAGATTAACCTGATTGGTAGCAAAATTGGTAGTAATAATCTTAAAGTAACTAATTACTTGTTTTATATCGCTTATGATTTATAACAATAAAACTCTCAATTCAAGAATTTGTCCACGTAATCGGCCATGTACTTGCTTACTATTGAATCATCTAAACTTTTGTAAAAAAGAAAGCTTTTCTTGACTAAGCTTTTGCACAAATTTATTGATCTATTTCCAAACTGAATTATCAAAAGTTTGCCAAAGATTATGAAATTAACTTGCTTGAAGTAGTTATGGTTCTAAGAGTTGCCGATGACTTTGAGAGATTAACATTCATAGGTATGCTATTGGTGTTAGCGCCATCCAGTTGATAGTCTCTGTAGAACTTTGCCAAAGATTTTGAGATTAACTTGCTTGAAATAATTAAGGTTCTAAGAGTTGTCGATGACTTTGAGAGATTAACATTCATAGGTATGCTATTGGTTTTAGCGCCATCCAGTTGATCGTCTCTGTAGAACTTTGCCAAAGATTTTGAGCTTGAAATAGTTAAACTAAACAATGAGGGCAGAGCCGCAGGGAGCGCCGTAAGGTCCGGCGAACCCTGCGCCGTATCCGTAGCCAGCCAGACCAGCGTAGCCGTACCGACCGGCGAACGCAGAGTTCAGGCCACAGGGGCCAGCGAGGCCAGTGGTCAGGCCATAGGGGCTAGCGAGGCCAGCGGCCAGACCACATGGCGAGGCCAGACCTGCTTCATAGCCGAATGGAGCGATCACACCTCCCAGGCAACCGCTGGCGTTCTGTGAATAACATAATAGTAGTTTAGTCAAGCTTACACGAGAATTGAATGCTTTTAGAGTTCAAAACCCCTTGTTTGACGACTTCGTTGGCGTTAATAAAAACGTTAGTATAAATGTAAGTTTATTTACAAATAACTATTACAGAAATCATTAATTAAAATACTATATACAAACTTAAACTACAAAATGTAAGTTAATAAAATTAATAAAAATGTAGTTGTTATTTTAGTTAATACAAATACAAATCTTTTATTGATAACACCAAAGTTACAAGTCAAATAATATGATATCATTACAAAAATATATGATAGGTATATATGTATGTTAATATTGTATGTTCTTTACGAACAAGACTGTTGTAACCTTACCACTATTTTAAGATCTCGTCTTTGTACACAGTTATGCAATAAATATATTCTTATTCTTATAAAGGTTACCATACGGGACAACCAATGGGTCCCGAATACGGCAAACATCTTTGTGATGAACTAAATTTGTTGGCTATCAGTCTTGGTGTTAAATATGTAACGATATAAAGAATTAACGAATGTACGAGTATATTTGGTATATCAGTTGTGTTAGCAAATAATAATGTTCTTCTTCTTCTTTTGTATGAGCTAAGTCGAGTTTTCAAGCCGCCCGAAGGCCTCTGACTTGACTACACGACTGCTTGTACTGAGACTAACAGCCGGGACCTACAATTTTACATGTCATCCGACGCACAGTATCGCCCTGATGAAAATGACACTTTTGATCAATCTTTTGCATGGTTACCCATCCAAATACTGTTCCCATAGACCGTTGCTTAACCTTGATGATCGCGTCAGATCACCTTAGTTAGCCGAGCTACTGGTGCTACGATAATAATATGCTATTTACATCATAATGTTAGTAAAGTTCACTTACCAGAATCAGGCAAGCCTGAGCGAAGAAAACGAGGTAAGCAAAGGTGGACATTTTAGGATCTTGTTTGACAGAAATCTGAAACCAGAATAATTTCAAACAGTTTTACGAGGCTTTTATATAAAAGCGAAATATCCTTGAAGTTCTTAGAATTAGAAAAATCAAATAAAAAAAAAGTATTTTGTAATACTTTTATCGACCTAATTCCTCGAAGACTAGCAATTTTTATGCCATTGCCAAAGGAAAAACGGTCGCTAAAGTATTAATTTGCAAATGTCACGTTTTTTTTACTATCGGTACATTTTAATCGCCCTATTTTCGTAACTTTATAAGTAAGCCAAAGAAAACTTAAAAAGTATAAAAAGAGGCGTAGATGGAGTGAAATCATTATTCAGAAGAGTAATTGGTTAAAAAATGGCCGGAAAAGCTTCTCTTGTTGTTTGCACCGTCGCTCTTTTGGCACAGGTAAAAAAAATATATAATTTTTAGAACGCAACTTAATCTAAGGTTTAAAAATAATATTAGTTTAAAAAAACTAAAAAACACTCTTTTTATAGAAAACCGTAATTTTATCAAATTAGTGTATTGTCATCGGTCCTCAATAAATCTACAAAGTTTGAACGAAATCTGGCCGTTTAAAGTGGGTCAAAATCGCGCCAAAAGAAGTCGGTTACAAACAAACATACAAACAAAAATACAAAAAATGGAATAATTTTATCAAATTAGTGTATTGTCATCGGTCCTCAATAAATATACAAAGTTTGAACGAAATCTGGCCGTTTAAAGTGGGTCAAAATCGCGCCCAAAGAAGTCTGTTACAAACAAACATTCAAACAAAAATACAAAAAAAGGGAATAATTTTATCAAATTAGTGTATTGTCATCGGCCCTCAATAAATATACAGAGTTTGAACGAAATCTGGCCGTTTAAAGTGGGTCAAAATCGCGCTTAGAGAAGTCGGTTACAAACAAACATACAGGTTGGTGCCGCCAAAATATAACGATGGGCAACGTAGGCCCAGTTTGATTGAGTGGACTGTACCTATAGGTAAAAGAAAAGGGTGGAATGTGAGGAACTTACGTAGGAAAGGGGTTCAGATCCAGACACAGACGTAGGCTCCTCTCCTTCGACGACGGCACCATATGAGAGTTTATGGGCTTATCAGCCCCAAGCACTTTGGGGACTGAAGTATTCTTGAGTCTTCTAATCACTAGTGTACACTTTTCACACGACACTGGCTTCTGATAGCTCCAGAAATACCATGCACTGGTTCACTGTTCAAGGGTTGATCGATAACTCCGAAGTCCTTGATACCCGACAAGTCCAGGTACAGTAAATTAGCGCGCGCGTGCGGTTTTGGTGATGTCTAGTATCGCCGACGTAATGCGGATGACTGCCTGTATCTTTTTACAGGATGGGATAGGAGAGGGTGGAAAGCAAAAATATTGAATGCGTCAAACGAAACGTTGACATGTCAAATATTATTGAAGGTAGCGACACCACAGGTGAAGCTAATAGAAAGCGTGTAAAAACCGTTGATCGCTAAAGATGTGAACATACAATAATTTACGATACAATTGAAATAAGCTAGAGCATTTTTATATGGTCTTACTTCTTTACTCAGTTTATTATCGTGAACTACATAATTAAAGTCATTTGAGCTAACGCGCTAGCTAAAAAAGCGAGTGAAGGTCGGTGCTAAAAGCGTCTGCTTATCCATCAGACGGTCTCTGGTTCGATTCCGGCCCTATACTAATGACTTGATTTTCAAGTTATGTGTCAAGGATTTGCACTCACTTTACGGTGAAGGAAAACATTGTGAGGAAACCGGCATGTTTGATGACCATAATATGCGAAGACGTGTGTCATCCGCCAACCCACACTTGGCCAGCGTGGTGGATTATGGCCTATATCTCTCTCCTCGTAAGGGAAGGCCCCGAGTCCCAGCAGTGGGAACGTATAGTGGGCTGCTTATGCTTTATGAGCTAGCAACCTGAGAATAATCAGAAGCTTTTGAAGATAATCTACTCATAGATATCATCAAACTAGTATAATTATCTCGTTTTGATGAAAAAATCATTTGAAATATTGTTCCCTCAAACTCGCACTGCGAGCGAGAAGCCATTAACTTTAAACGTACTCTTTATTGATGCAAGTTATAAGCACGCGAAATAGAAAATAAATATACTTATAATTAGGTTTTCCAACATCTGTATTATGTCTTTAAATCTTTCCGCATCCCTTTTCCAGTCAGCGTACAGCGCGTGCCTGGGCGGTCTCTCAGCCCCGTTCGGCTTCTCCGGGCTGGCGTACGACGGGTTCCCCGGCGGCGCGCTGGCGTACGACGGGCTGGCGGGGTACGGCTACGGCGCGGGGTGCGGCTGCGGCGCCGGCGTGGCGTCCACCGGCGGCGGCCTCGCCGTGGCCAGCGCCTCGCCCCTCGCCCCCGTCGGGGTCTCCGTGCTGTCCGAGAACGTGTACGAGGGCGCGCTGGCCGCGGGCGGCAACCTGCCCTTCCTGGGCTCCGTCGGCATCGAGGGCGTGCTGCCCACCGCCGGCGCCGGCGCCGTCTCGTACGGCTGCGGGGACGGCATCGCCGCCATCGCCGGCGAGGGCCCGCTGGCCACCGGCATCGCCGCGCCCGCCGTGTTCGCTCCGGGCTCGCCCTCCGCCATGGCCACGGCTGACTGCAAAGCCATGAGCCTCAGCGGGCTCGGGCTCGGAGGGTACCCCGCCGCCGGGCTCGGCGCGCTCGGCTACGGCGCCCTGCCCCGCGCTCCCTGCGGCTTCGGAGCGCGCTTCTAACCTCGCCTTCCTTCCGCCCCTCACCATTGTGGATTGTTCATTGCGACCAATGTAAATAAATATATCTATTGCAAATCAAACAGTTTTTACCATATCGTATTCTACAAGTAATACAAAACTTGTACAACTAGTATAGCGTACAGAGATGCTTCTAATAGGTAAAAGTTTTTATTTTCATCTGAACATAGTTTCTCTTCAATCTTTAGGTTGGCTACGGTATTATAGTTACTATATTTATGGCTTACGACCCAAACCTAAGACGCGACAACGTTACGCAACACTGGCGCAAAGTTACAAACGCGTTTTGTTTTGGTAGCTAGAAAACAAACACCGTTAGAATTATTCCATTTAAAACAATGAAATTGCCATAATCTTGAATTTACAGTTATAATTCATTAATATTTAAAATTATTGAATAAATTGCTTATATACAGTCTAAAAATAACCCTAATAATATTTTTCCCAATTTCGTTAGTGTAACTTGCCTGTAACGTATGATATTTATGGCCAATTATATAGTTCTGTATTTTTGCATTCATAAAATATAATATTTTATAGAGAAACCAAATAATAGGAAATGTCATTGTTTTACCTAGATTGGAGATAAAAAGAGCTTCATTTTTGCCAAAATACGAGTAAAGTGTGCCAAAATTTGATAAAGGTACTTTTAAGGTTCCGTATCTATAAGGTAAAAACGGGACCCTATTACTAAGACTCCGCTGTCTGTCTGTCTCCAGGCTGAATCTCAGAAACCGTAAAAGCTAGAAAAATTAAACTCAAAAGATATTATGCATTTCTTGTGCTGCTATAACAATATAGTAAGGGGGGTCCCCAAACAATAAACGTGTTTTTTCGTAATTTTAGCTAAATATCAATAACGGGAGCTGCTAGACACTTAAAATATTCACAATATACATAAAAGTGTATTGCCCAACTCGCACTTGGCAAATTATTTCATACTAACGAAATTGCTTAGGAAAGTAAGTACGCCAAAATTGTAGCACGCATTAAAAACATTAGTGATATAAATAAAACTGTCTATAGTCCTGTGTATGCCATCTCTTTCTGGTAGCTGATGATAAAAAGAGACAGTAGGTACGACTGAATTTAGTTTGATCAAAAACGTAACCATTGGGTTCGTCTCAACTGCTGAAGTTGTTTTTTTTGATGTTGTTCAGAGTTGGCACAAATATATTCAGCTGGACCACACAATTAGGTATATGTATTTATCCTCTGACGCAAAATCGACAAAGTGTTATATTTTTCACGTGTCTAATTGTGTTAATCTATTTTTGGCATCGTAGCTTCTGAACCAAACATCAGATTTAATTTTGATATTTCTTGTTTTAAGGATAACGTAAGTAATAGTAATTATATTACACACAGTTAGGCTATTGCAGTTATTTAAATTGAAATAAAAAGAAGACATTGCTAAAAAGACTTGAATAATATATTCAAATGTATGAATATCACCAGCACAACACATTGGTCGGAAGTTTTTAAAATACAATATACACTTTTTATTCATCTTATAACAAATAATAATCCTTATTTGAAAAATAAATCCAACAATGCAAAATATAGACAGGTATAAGTATTATGCACTAACATTGTGATTACGTTATTAAAAACTTGTAATTATGTTTCATTAGGTTTTATTTTAATTGAAATAAAAAGAAGAAATTGCTTGCATACAATATTCATTTATTAATCTTCAAACCAGTAATGTTCAGTACGCATTAGAAACACCGTGATCAGATGCCACACCCGCAGCCGTATCCGCCGTATCCGTACCCGTATCCGGGCGCGCCGCAAGCGCAGTTCCCGGAGATGGTGACTCCGCCAGCGGCGCACACGGGCCCGGCGTACTCCACGGCGCCGATGATGGGCACCTGGCCGGCCACGGCGGTGGCGCCGCCCACGGGCAGCTCCCCGGCCACGGCCACGTTGCCGATGCCGGTGCCGCCGTACGCCGCGCCGCACGAGCCCGCTGCTCCGTACTCGTAGCCCGCGAGCCCTAGCCCGTAAGGCCCGGCGAGACCCCCCGCCAGCCCCCAGGGGGCTGACAGGCCCGCGTTCCACGCGCCGAAAGGACCTGCGCCGCAGCAGGCGAAGGCGTTCTGGAAGAAATATTAAAAACAATAGAATTACGTCTTTTTATATAAAAACTAGCAGACCCGGCAAACGTTGTTTTGCCTTAACTACAATTAAAAACATTATAAGGGGTATGGAAAATAGATAGTAGCCGATTCTCAGATGTACTGAATACGCGTTCTGAAAGAAATATTAAAAATAGTAAAATTACGTCTCTGTCTAATATAAAAACTAGCTGACCCGGAAAACGTTGTTTTGCCTTAAGTAAAAAAATTAAGGTTGAAAAACTCTTAACACTTAGACCCCTATGAAAAATAGATAGTAGCCTGGAAGGCGTTCTGGAAGCATCGGGACAAATAAGATAAGGAACTACATGTATCTACAGCGTTGTTATGTAAAATTAATGAAAATTGTTGTGGCTCCTAAGCTATAAGTAAGTACGTAGTCCTCTAGTCAGCGAACTAGAATAACTTAGCCGATGAAATGATTCCACCGTCCACGCGTAAAATACCGCGGTGGGCCCCAAAACAGCTACCGGCGCGCCCGCGTGGTGTCGACCGAACAATCGCGTGCGAGCTTTGTGTTAGTGTATTTTGGGTATCAGTATAATTGTGTGCGTGGATGGATTCAAATTCTAAGCGGCAATTGTATGGAGTTACTCTTCCGTTTATTCTAGTTGGCTGCCTCTAGTACAATAAAAGCGAAAGTTTGAGTGCATGTTTCGTTAAACGGCTGTCCTTAAATTTGGTATAACGATAGGTAAGATGCCCGATTAACACATTAAGCGCACCAAATTCTATATTCTAGAATCCTCAAACTTTGAAATAGTATATGAGACTTCTTCTATTCACCTGGATCAGGCAAGCCTGAATGCAAAGGAGAAGAACAGTGAGAGAAGACATTGTTAGTGTTCGCCGACGGATGAAGATCGAAAATACTAACCCGTTAACCTCATAACATCCTTATAAAGCTACCACAAGACGGTAGGACATCCAAACTACGCAACCCCAATAGCAAATCCTTAGAAAAAGCGATAAAATAGCGTTGTGCCATTGGCCTTATAATTCTGTGAACCAGTTACCTAGTTTGCTAATAACATACATTATTTCGTGCTGAAATGAGCAAAAATGTCATGATTCCGTGCCTAATCAGCAATGTTCACCGCACTGTGCTTATTCGTGCAAAATGCGCCAAGGTGGATGCCACGATAAAAACCTTGAACCTTTGAACTTGAATATGGCACGTACGAATCATTTCTGCCGTTTCAGGGGTTCTGTAGACATAAGGTACCAACGGGACCCTATTTTATGTTGACCTTCCTTCTATCCACGGGTTGTATATCTCATGAACCTTTTTAGCTAGATTTGAATGTTTCTTAGATAATATATTTGTCTTACCGTAACAACAAAAAAAATATATAAAAAAGTTGCTGCAAAGCATAAAACGTGGCTTTTTGCCATTTTTATAGATATAGGTACGGAACCCAACATGCGCCAATCTGACTAGCACTTGGGCAATTATTTTAATCTATTTGGACAAATTTCTAGAAAAGGGTTGCACTTTTCGAGGTTAAAATCCGTTGGAAAATTGCTTAAGAGATTGCACAGTTGAAGGTCCGTAGAAAAAGTATTGAATATATAAAGAAAATACTTATTGTTGCCATTATTATTACCGATCAGTCAATTCGGAAATATTCTAACATGTCTGCTTTTGCTTTTCTTCTGGTTTGCGTTCAGGCTTGCCTGATCCAGGTAACTTAACAATATCTATGTCTTTTTTAAACTTAGAGTTTTTGTGGTCTCAAATCTGTATTTTTGTTTCACCGTTGACAATGAATAATTATCTGTAATTTTTTCGCTCAGTGACATTTGAATTGTTACTTGAAGTGGGAGTAGAATGTTGCCGTACTTTGTATATTTTCATTTTTACCATCTGACCCGACAAACGATGTCATGTCTTAACGATGTTTATTTAGTTCAAATTCATTTAACTAATAAATGCTTTATGATACACAATATTCTTAACTTTTAAAAAAATGAAAAATTTTCTTTCATAAGAACCTTCTCCTGACAAACAACAAAAAAAATCGATCCAGCCGTTCACGCGTGATGGCGTGACCAAGGGATACAGGGATTCATCTTCTTGTCTTATATATAAAATTTCCATGTCACAATGTTAGTTACCGTACTCCTCCAAAACGGCTTGGTCGATTTTTACCAAATTTTTTGTGCGTATTTAGTAGGTCTGAGAATCGGCTACTATCTATTTTCCATACCCCTTTATAATGTTTTTAATTGAACTTAAGGCAAAACAACGTTTGCCGGGTCTGCTAGTTTTTATATAAAAAGATGTAATTCTATTGTTTTTAATATTTCTTCCAGAACGCCTTCGCCTGCTGCGGCGCAGGTCCTTTCGGCGCGTGGAACGCGGGCCTGTCAGCCCCCTGGGGGCTGGCGGGGGGTCTCGCCGGGTCCTACGGGCTAGGGCTCGCGGGCTACGAGTACGGAGCAGCGGGCTCGTGCGGCGCGGCGTACGGCGGCACCGGCATCGGCAACGTGGCCGTGGCCGGGGAGCTGCCCGTGGGCGGCGCCACCGCCGTGGCCGGCCAGGTGCCCATCATCGGCGCCGTGGAGTACGCCGGGCCCGTGGCGGCTGCCGGCGCCGTCACCATCGCCGGCTCCTGCGCTTGCGGCGCGCCCGGATACGGGTACGGATACGGCGGATACGGCTGCGGGTGCGGCATCTGATCACGGTGTTTCTAACGCGTACTGAACATTACTGGTTTGAAGATGAATAAATGAATATTTTACGCAAGCAATTTCTTCCTTTCATTCCAATTCAATTCCAAATCAAATAAAAACATAATTACAAGTTTTTAATAACTTAATAATAAAGGCACATATACCTATCTATATTTTGCATTGTCGGATTTATTTTTCAAATAAGGATTATTATTTAAATTCTGTGAAAAGAATAGAAAAGGTTAAATATTCTTTTTTATTTTTACAAGACGAACAAACAGCTATGTATGATAAGTTAATATAAATTAATAGATGAGAATAATAATACTAAGCCTAAAATTTTTTATTATATCGCTCATAATGTAAATTACAAATAATTAAAAACAATTAAATCGTTTTATCGCGCAAATACATTTTAAAAACTTATATTTATAGTCCCGACTAAACAACCAATACTTTCTCTCAAAACCGTAGAAACGCCACATCGCTTTTTTTATTTTGACGGTTTGGTTGCTAAGTTTAATGCAAAGACGCTATAAAACGCCAAATTTTATATTAACACCAATACAATTTTATAGATACCAGAGAGAAAAACATAACTTTTGACATATTCGTATTCATTTCAATATAAAAAATCATATGTTATAATTAAAAATCTGTTACAAAAATGATTTGCTTCTCTTGTAAAAATAGAAGCGACATGTATGGAATTAATAAGTTATCTTTCATTATTATTCATATTGAATATACGATACAGTTATGAAACAATATATCATAGACAATTTTGTATATCTGCTGATGGATCCGAACAGCAATAGAACCTATAAAACCTGAAGTGTTGCTTGGTGAGGAGGTCTGACTCGATCAGCAACGGTCGATGCAGACAGCAAAAAGATGGCATTTTCATCTAGTTTCTTCTGAGGGTCACATGACACGTTAAATTGTAGGTCCTGGCTTATAATCTTAGTACCTACAAGCTGTCGTTAAGCCAAGTCAGAGGCCTTCGGGCGGCTTGAAAACTCTCGACACCAGAGCTTTAGTTCATACAAAGAAATAAGTTAATTTATTTTGTCTCGGTGTATACCTTGGTGCTAAATGATATCTAGTGTGTTATGGAAGAGTCAAAAGGTAGAGTCTTTGGACCTAGGATTATCTAATATAAACGAGTCAAAACCCATGAAAACAGAGCCCATGTAAAAGCCCGTCTCTTAGACTTGGCTCAATTAGCTACTAATTTACACTGCTTTCGAAAATAGTGGAACAATTATCTGTAAAACAATTTATTTTGAAATCCACAAAAAGAGTGTCATAATTTCGGTTACCTATATCCGTGATTCAAACATATTTGCATTAAAATAATGTCTTAGCTGATATTTCATTCAACTATTTGACCTACATAATGTTCAAATGTCGTTCAGCGCCATCTATTGATATTTGTTAAATTATCGGTGGGCATAAAAGTAGCGCGCGATTGGCGCAAGCGATGCGCGCCATAATCTACCCGTTGTGATTGGTCGAGTCGACTGCCTTATTTATGATTGGCGAATTTACTCTTGACAATTCAACGACGAGCAGAAGAAGACATATATTGATTGAAGAACTACGCGATCGTCATAAGATTTAATTTTGAAACCAGCACAATTTTAATTTAATACTTGAAACCCGAGACATGTGACTTAACATTTTTATTGTGACGAGTATTTTATTAACAACCAGACTCCACTTTTTTTTTTTGATTGGGTAATATTGATTTGAGTAATAATTGATTGTGTGATACTGCTCAAGAAGATGAACAACTTTTATTATATGGTCATAATTACAATATCAAAAATTTCGCCATACAAATTTTTCAAGAGTTCAAATCACTTTTTATAATTTAAATGGCGGCTGCATGAGAATAATTTACCATATTGATAGTTCCCATTAATCCAGTTATTCGAGTATACATACATACTCGTATATCTTCATTTAAATAAAATTATTATATTCATTTATGTTTATGTCTATGTAGTTATGACGGTAAAGTAAAAACAGTTTGATTTGCAATAGATATATTTATTTACATTGGTCACAATGAACAATCCACAATGATGAGGGGCGGAAGGAAGGCGAGGTTAGAAGCGCGCTCCGAAGCCGCAGGGAGCGCGGGGCAGGGCGCCGTAGCCGAGCGCGCCGAGCCCGGCGGCGGGGTACCCTCCGAGCCCGAGCCCGCTGAGGCTCATGGCTTTGCAGTCAGCCGTGGCCATGGCGGAGGGCGAGCCCGGAGCGAACACGGCGGGCGCGGCGATGCCGGTGGCCAGCGGGCCCTCGCCGGCGATGGCGGCGATGCCGTCCCCGCAGCCGTACGAGACGGCGCCGGCGCCGGCGGTGGGCAGCACGCCCTCGATGCCCACGGAGCCCAGGAAGGGCAGGTTGCCGCCCGCGGCCAGCGCGCCCTCGTACACGTTCTCGGACAGCACGGAGACCCCGACGGGGGCGAGGGGCGAGGCGCTGGCCACGGCGAGGCCGCCGCCGGTGGACGCCACGCCGGCGCCGCAGCCGCACCCCGCGCCGTAGCCGTACCCCGCCAGCCCGTCGTACGCCAGCGCGCCGCCGGGGAACCCGTCGTACGCCAGCCCGGAGAAGCCGAACGGGGCCGAGACACCGCCCAGGCACGCGCTGTATGCTGACTGGAAAAGGGATGCGGAAAGATTTTAAAGACATAATATAGATGTTGGAAAACCTAATTAAATTATTTTTTATTTTGCGTAAGTAGTTATAACTTTCATTAATACATAATACGGATCAACTTAAAGCCAATGAACAAGTTTTCAGTATGGAGATATCTGTCTATAGGAAAAAAATGTATAAAATGTTGGCCTTAAGAAAATATGGATCAACTTAAAGCCAATGAACAAGTTTTCAGTATGGAGATATCTGTCTATAGGAAAAAATTTCTTAAATTTTGGCTTCAAGAAAATATATAAAGCAAGTAAGTAATATAAATATTTTTGTAAGTAGGTACCTGCACCAAAAGAGCAGTAGCGCAAACAACGATGTAGAATTTAGCGGCCATTTTCAAAACGATTCTTTCACGAATGCTGGAGGGCTCTGAAATTTTCTTTTATTTTATACCTTTGAGGCTCAACTATTCTAACATTTTCTTACTTAATTATAATTCCAATTAATATGTGCTAATTGTAAAAGAACGTGACGTTCGCGAAATCGTGTGCTTAGCGAAAATTTCGACATGTTTTTTTTTTATATTATATTCATAGTATTAGGTTAGTAAGGTCAAAGATAAGAACCAAAGCTGTGTAAGTCCTGATGCAAAAAGGATGGGGGTGTTATAAGTTTGACGTCTCTCTCTCTCTCTCTCTCTCTGTGTGTGTGTGTGTCTGTCTGCCTGTCTGTGGCATCGTGCGGCGGGATCGGATGAATCAATTAATGACTATTAGTTGTCTATTTCTATATCTATATTATTTTCTTCTTATATAAAATTTCCATGTCACAATGTTTGTTATCGTACTCCTCCGAAACGATTGACCGATTTTTACCAAATTTTATATGCGTATTCAGTAGGTCTGAGAATCGGCTACTACTATCTATTTACCATACCCTTTTTATTAGATTTTTTAATTAATAGAAATAATTTAGTATAAGACAAAACAATGTTTGCCGGGTCAGCTAGTACCAATAAAGAGGAAAAGTTTGATTTTTTGTTTGTTTGTTTGACGCGAATAGGCTCCGAAACTACTGAACCGATTTGAAAAAATCTTTCACCGTTGGAAAGCTACATTATCCCTGAGTAACATAGGCTATATTTTGTTTCTCTTTGCAACTTAGATAATTTTCCAGCCCGTGCGAAGCCCGGACGATCTGCTAGTTGTTACTATAAGTTAAATTACAAAAATTAAAATATTGTAAATTATACTACTACATAATAGCAGTATGTTTGGTGTCAAATGTTAAATACTTTTAAGCTCATAGTCAATAAAAATATTTATATACTTATAATTATTATGAAATAAAGGGATTTGATTAGTAAAATATAGTCATTATAACAAATTTAAAATCCAAGATGGCTACCAATTCAAAAATAATAATTGAGGGTTTCTAAATTTTTAAAGTCAAAGTCAAAGTAATTTATTGATAACAATACAGTTACAAGTCACACAATCAAATTAAATATATTATAATTAATACAAATGTCAATAAAAAATTCAAATATAAATCAATAATTTATAATTAACCTTATATATATAGTGTACTACGAACGTAGTGTCAAGCCAATTTTAATTACAAAAAATTTAATTTATACTTGTTAAATAGTTTCAAGTAAACTTATCTATTAGTTCCCAGAAATAAACATGAAGTTAGGATAGGGCATGCTTCTTAAAGATATTCGCGAGTATAAAAAAGTCCTTTGGAAAATGTTATATATCATTCTGCTTTTAGTTTTCAGTCGAAAAATATCTGTTTTATATTAATAATTATGTCGACCTTTGCTTATCTCGCTATTTTCGCTCAAGTTTGCTTGATCCTGGTAAGTGTATTTATTTATAAAAATAAAAACTTGAGAGGTGTAAAGGGACCTGGATGGAACGAAGTTTTTTTTTTGATAAATTAGTGAAGGAATTGTAATATTTTTTTTCAAGTTATTATATCTTTTTTTATTATTAACAAATAATAATATGATGTAATATAAACTTAATCAGTAGGCTCAATCGCAACTCCACCTGAAACGAATGGCGCTGTTGTCTATTAGTGAATACTTTCATTGATAGCCGTATTTGACTTCACAACAAATTTTGGAGATGCGACGTTGCCATACGGTGCGCAAAAAGTGTCGTGACAACTTTTCGTAAGAATGTTTTCTTTCATACCGTGCGATAAGGAACTTCGTTCCAAAAACGCGAAGCTATGAATGTCAAAATTAATGTTTGCAAATCATATTATGAACAAGACTCTCGTTTAGAAAGTTGCATTTTCATCTGGGCGCTACTGTGGGACGAATGACACGTTAAATTGTAGCTGTTGTAACATGCAAAAGTTGCAGACTTATTTCTTTTTAATTTTTAGAATATTTTCTATTTTAATAGTTAAATATTAATGCCAAGGAAAGGATGCCGATTGGATCCCTCTAGTTTTTTTTTATTAGTTTTCGGACACATTTCACACAAGACTAGTTAGCCCCATACCAAACCATTTCTAGATTGTATTATGGTTGCTAACACAACTGATATGCTACATATACATACAATACATACATATTTTATACAGATACTTATTTAATACCCAGACCGACAGCCAACAAATTTAGTTCATCACAAAGATGTTTGCCGTGCCAAGACTGGTTGTCCGGCATGGTAACCTTTAAGCCAACGAAGTCGTCAAACGAAGGTATTGAACTCTAATAGCATTCCATTCTCGTATAAGCTTGACTAAACAACTGTTGTGTTATTCACAGAACGCCAGCGGTTGCCTGGGAGGTGTGATCGCTCCATTCGGCTATGAAGCAGGTCTGGCCTCGCCGTGTGGTCTGGCCGCTGGCCTCGCTAGCCCCTATGGCCTGACCACTGGCCTCGCTGGCCCCTGTGGCCTGAACTCTGCGTTCGCCGGTCGGTACGGCTACGCTGGTCTGGCTGGCTACGGATACGGCGCAGGATTCGCCGGACCTTACGGCGCTCCCTGCGGCTCTGCCCTCATTGTTTAATTTAACTATTTCGAGCTCAAAATCTTTGGCAAAGTTCTACAGAGACTATCAACTAGATGGCGCTAAAACCAATAACATACTTATGAATGTTAATCTCTCAAGGTCATCGGCAACTCTTAGAACCTTAATTATTTCAAGCAAGCTAACCTCGGAATCTTCGGCAATATTCTAATAACCCAATAAAAAAAAACAAATTGATTTTGCTTCCTCCATTGTTTCATCGTTGCTGTATAACAACTTGCGTTAGAATAGAATACATTTATTTATACCCTCTCTCCATAGACAAAGTATATTAAAGTACTAAGTATATTAAAGTACTTTAATAAATATCCTTTAATATACTTTGTCTATGCTCTCTCTTTTAACCTAACAACTATAAGAAAGAGGTAATGACTTTTAAATGTCATCTTTAATGACACAAGTTGAAATAAATATCGAAATTTCTGTCAACCTTTTGTCAATTTGAAAATAATCTGATGAATAAATGATACTGAAATAAAGAATAGCCGCTGTGTTTTTATTGTAAACAAACTTCGTCTTCGTAAGTAGTACAACGAAATGGTAAAGTATATGAGTAAAAACTTAAAAAACAGTAATGTAGTTAGTTAAAAACATAAAAATCATAAAGATAAAACTAAAGCTTTAGAATAAACTACTAATGAAAAGCAGACTAAAATTGAACTAACTATTAGTTCTGCGTGTTGAGAATATCATTAGTATAAATATTATCTATGGTTATTTATATATTTATACATCATAAATGCGTATTATCTATGGTCAATTCTGCATGAAATACCAAAGGTAATGCAAAAATACAACCGACTAAAGCTGATTTTACAAAATTTCAGAAAAATACTTAATTAAGAATTCGACTTATTAAATTAAATAATGTATTGGACGGTCTTGATCAATTATTGACAATAAATCGTCTAATAACTTTTACGTATAATAATCGAGTTGAAACATAATTAATTTAAAACATGAGATAAAATAGCCTATAGTACCTAGTTATGCTTTATTGTAAACAACTTCTTGTTTCTTGCTTTGTCTTATTTAAGACGGACAAAAATAGGTTCTGTTTTGCTAAAGTTCTCCATAAACAAAGGATTTAAGTCTATCTCATTCGTTCTGTCAAACATTTCAGCCCATGAGTCATTGTTAAAACTATATTCATTTTACTCTTTCGAAAAAAAATAAAGCATATGCAGCCCACTATGTGTTCACTGCTGGGACTCGGGGCTTTCTCTCACGAAGAGAAAGATATAAGTCACAATCCACCACGCTGGCCACGTGCGGGCTGGCGGATGATACACGTCTCCGGATATGGTGGTCTTCAAACATGCCGGTTTCTTCACGAAAAAGCTTAAAACGTGGTTGCTTGACGTATTATTTTACGAAATTGACGACTTCATGAAATTAAAGGATTATTAATTTATTTATAATTATTATTAGTATTACATAATGTAATGTGTTAAATTTTGACATTAATTTTCATATATTGAATTGTATTTTTGACGTGTAACAAGGTGTTATTAATAAATGATTGTTTTGTATTGCATTGATGTTTTCCTTAATATAATAATAATTAGGTTATTAATTAGGTAATATATTTAAGAAAAACATAAATGACTTAATGGCTTGATTGGCTTGATTTTGTCTTTAAAATTTTTGTTTTGTTATATTTTTTAGTTTACAAAATTTTCGTTTTCACTTGCTTCGTAAATATTATTATACTAGCTGACCCGGCAAACGTTGTTTTGCCTTAAAAATATATAGTAGCTGATTCTCAGACCTACTAAATACGCATATGAAATTTGGTAAAAATCGGTCAAGCCGTTTCGGAGGAGTACGGTAACTAACATTGTGTCATGGAAATTTTATAATTCTTTATTGGACACATAAATAAAAAAGGCACAGTAAAAAACAATTAACTTAAACAAAACCGCCAATTGTGCCACAATTGGCGGCCTTATCGCTTAAAGCGATCTCATCCAGGCAACCTTTGGATGGAAAGGAATTTATAAACGACTAAAGAAGGACGTAGTGTACAATAAAGAATAATAAAAAACATACATATAACATTAATAATCTTATCTTAATTTATATAAATCTCGTGTCACAATGTTTGTCCTCAATGGACTCCTAAACCACTTAACCGATTATAATAAAATTCGCACACCATGTGCAGTTCGATCCAACTTGAGAGATAGGATTGTATAAATCTCAAATTATAGTCGCAATTTTAATTTACTGCTAATTATTGTCTGTTATTATTTGACAGTCACAATTATCTGTTAACTCCAAATGATTCTAACAGATGTTGATACCTTTCGAATGGGTTGAGTAAGTAATCAATAGATGGCACTGCTATGGTAAATCTACGAACGTGTCATAGGTATAAGCTACACTATCTATTTTTCATACCCTTAAGTGAGGCAAAACCTAGTTTGCCGGGTCAGCTAGTATTATATATTAGACAACAGTTTAGCTCTGAGAAGAACTTTTGCGTATGTGTAGTTAAAAGAACAAAATCAAAAAAAAAAACCCCGCAAATTATTAGACTTCGCGCACGGCCGCTGCGATGGGAGCCAACCTCGCGACTGAGCCGCGCGTTTATACCTTACCACAGAATAATAACTTGTACTTCGACCTTACTCATAGATCTAAACACCCCTCCCCCGCACACGCCCTCTTCTCAACGGGCCGTGCAGCAGAAATCGTAATATTTTAATTTCACCATAACTTCAAAACCAAACGTCCAATTTTAATCATTCAAAGACCAAATATTATCAACACAAACTGTACTTATTGATGAAATAATTTATTTTGATAAGGATTAATAGTGTATTGCTTAAAATCGCTTCGTAAATAAGCCATTATTACTCGTACAAAGTAAAGGATAAAAAATGGTTATTGTGGGTTATTCCTAAGAGATAAACATATACCATCACGGACTTTTTTGTAGGCCTTTTTAAGTTGTACAATACTGTAGTAAATTGTTTTGATCTATCTTGTAGGATTCAGTCAGCGTTTGCAATGTAAGCGCAAAAAATGAGTTTTTTTTTACGACCTCACATTAAAAACCTCAAAAATTGTAGCCTATGTGTTATTCTGATGTATAAGCTATAGCCTATGTGTTATTCTGATGTATAAGCTATATTGTGGTAAAGTTTCATTCAAATCCATTCAGTAGTTTTTACGTGAAAGAGTAACAAACATACATCCATACATCCATACATCCATACTTACAAACTTTCGCCTTTATAATAGTAGTAGGATTATTCTTAAGTTATGTTTAAATTTATTTTTAGAAAAAAAATATAACTGGGTGTTACATGAATAACCTTTTTCTCTATGGGAGGACATCTTCAGTGCCGGTGGAAAGACCAGGTAAAGGAAATCTTGCTCCGACACCCAACCTAGTAGCTGGAGATGACAAAAAGCCGGAGGCAGTAGCTCTTTTCTTGGTATAGGAGACCAAGATCCTAATATTAGGAAATAACTGTTTCTGGAAATAAGATTAACTTATGCATCGCAACGTATATAACGTATCCGTATAACAGCATTATAATGATCGACGACCTCGTTAGCGTAAAGGTTACCATGCCGGACTGCTAATCAGAAGGTCCCGGGTTCGAATCCCGGTTCGGTCAACATCTTTGTGCTTGACTAAATTTGTTGGCTGTGGGTCTGGGTGTTAAGTATGTATGTATTTCTATATAATATGTATGTATGTACATATAGTATATCAGTTGTGTTAGCAACCATAATACGAACTAGAAATGGTTCAGTGTAGGGCTAACCAGCCGTGTGTGAAATGTGTCCTAATATAAAAAAAAAAAAAAAAAAATACTTAGCGGGTATCAGTGGATATGGCAAAACGTACACTAATGCTAAGCTTTACTTTAATTAAATTTTAATTAAATTGAAACTTGTTAATGTAATAATTGATAATGTATGAATGTGAAATTGACGAGAACGTATTGTATCCTTTCATTAAACCTATATATTGTCATAATTAGGATACGTTATGACGAATAAATGATATTATATTCTATTCTATTCTAGTATTTAATTAGATATAGTACGTTTCCCCCCTGTATTTGTGCTTGATAAACTATTTGTATTTGTAAACTATCTGAATCCCAATCTAAGAATTTCGTCCGCGTTTGAAGAAGCAACAGCTGTCAGGGTCAGAAAAAAAATCCTACAAATTTCTCTATTTTACGCTGACCTTCACATTTGGTGAAAGCGAAATGCATTTAATTTTTAGAATAAAACGAGCAGGAAATACTGGATTAGAATTATTTTATTGACTAATATCTATAGCTTTCTAGTAGATACCGTAGCCGTTGGCACCGCAGCCGCAAGCGCAGGAGCCGGCGATGGTGACGCCGCCAGCGGCGCACACGGGCCCGGCGTACTCCACGGCGCCGATGATGGGCACCTGGCCGGCCACGGCGGTGGCGCCGCCCACGGGCAGCTCCCCGGCCACGGCCACGTTGCCGATGCCGTTGCCGCCGTACGCCGCGCCGCAACCAGCGCCAGCGCCGTAACCGAGACCAGCGCCGTAACCGAGACCGGCACCGTAACCGTTCAGACCGGCGCCGTAACCCAGACCAGCCGCGCCGTAACCGTTCAGACCAGCGCCCAGAGCGGGGGCTCCGATGCAGTTGCTGTACACATTCTGAAACAAAAGTTAACTTATTAGTTGAACTACTTATGTAGGTGATTTTATACAGATTGTTTTAAAACCAAAATGTGTTATTCATGTGTTTCTGAAGGCATGATCAAAAAAGGATATAAAAGTACCTGGATCAGGCAAGCCTGGACGCAGAGCAACAAGAAAGCAAAGGTGGACATGGTTGTAGATGTATTGAAAACCTTTCAGTTCAATGTTCGTTTAAATTTTGGACGCTTATTTTATATGAACTCTGAAGTAAAAGAAAATCTAATTTACAAATAGATTACAACACAAACCGGTGATAAAAATTGTCCAATATATTGATAACCTAGAGACATTTAGGAAATTTTTATGTCAGTAGAACGTTTCACTTTTGTAAATGTAGAGAAAGTCACGTAAAGCTCTATCACAACACCTTTTACCAAATTGTGGATACTTGCGTACATTTCTGTCAGTTTTTACTGGGTATAAAAGGAGTGCATCAATTTTCATAAGGCATCATAAAAAAAGATCCACTTACCAATCAACCATGGCCTTCAAACTTGTCCTTGCTGTGAGCTCTGTGCTCCTGGTGCAGTCTGCCCTGGCGCAGTATGTGGCCGGAAACTGTGGTCTCGGTGGTTACAACGGTCTGGCCGGAGCTGGTCTGGCTGGTTACGGAGCCGGTCTGAACGGTTACGGCGCTGGTTGCGGCTGCGGTGCTGGTGTTGCCTCCACTGGTGGTGGTCTGCCAGTGTCTAGCGCCTCCCCCATTGCCCCCGTCGGAGTCTCCGTGCTGTCTGAGAACGTGTACGAGGGTGCTCTCGCCGCTGGTGGCAACCTGCCTTTCCTGGGTACCGTTGGCATCGAAGGTGTGCTGCCCACTGCTGGTGCCGCCGCTGTCTCTTACGGCTGTGGTGACGGTATCGCCGCCATCGGCAGCGAGGGCCCCATCGGCACTGGCATCCTCTCCGGTCAGGCTTTCGCTCCCTCTGTCGGTCTCGGAGGCATCGCCGGGTACGGTGTCGGTGCCGGATACGGTCTCGGCGCTGGTGTCAATGGATACGGCCTTGGAGGCATCAACGGATACGGCTACGGTCTTGGAAACGGCTGCGGCTGCGGCTATGGATATTAAATGCTTGTATAGTGTCTAATAAACGTTATATTATTTGAGAAATTTATTTGTTTGATCTTACTCTTACCAAGATAAAATAATTAACAACTGTAGTAGTTTTGCTTCAAATTAGTAAAAGACACAAATTTGCAAGAAAATAAGCTTCCGAGGCACTATATAAATTACATATGACTAAACTATTCATTTTAGTACTATATACATAAAATAACACTATTCGTACCATAGATTTTTCTAAATTTGTAATTCATGCCTTGGCATTTATGGAATACTGGCTGTGCCCCGCAGTGTTACCTGCGTTTATTAGAGGTAAAAGAAGCTTATGTGTTAGTCCTAAATCTAACCTATCGTCATAGTAAATTACATCAAAATCAGTCGTTTGAGCATTGCCGAGACGGAGGGGCTCAGTAATTACCGTGGCCTGATCACCCACGCTGAAGCGAGGGGGAGCAAATGTGAGGAGCGGAACCTCAACCCGCCCTTTCTGGTGAGGAGGCCATCGTGAGGTTTTAGTTGGTAGTGATGCCCTTCTGGCATCGAGCCCGACATACCTCAAACACCTCCCCGGTTGTGGTGAGCATGTGTTTATCAAAATTTTTATTTAATTTCTTCACGTTAAAAAAACAATGGCTATTTGTTAACCTAAACTAAGCTATCTTCATACCAAATTTTATCAAAATCAGTTAAGCCGTTTGAGCGCGAAGAAATCACAAACATTAAGAGTGTATGTTTCAAGCAACTTTCGCATTTATGGAATACTAGGTGACCCCGCGGTGTTATTTAATCGGATTTGTTAAGGGTTCACATAGCATTTTTTATCCTGAAAACAATTTATTTATTTATTGAATTTAATTAAACGGTACATAGACCAATTACATTAATTAAATATAAATATTAATAGCATACACCTAATAACAATAGTTTCATTTTTGTAGATAAATCATTAGTTTTATTAAATTAAGACAATAATAATTACATTACAATGCGAAAATTTGTGTGTAAGTGTGTTTGTTTGTGATTTCTTCACAGAAGAAACCAAACACCGTCTTCATTGACCGTTGCTTAGCTTCGATGATCGCGTCAGATCACCTTAGCTAGCCGAGCTACAGCCGCTACGCTTAATTACTGATATTTAATTACTATAAAACAATCACGAGTTAATCAATATTCTGCTTACAAGAAAGTATTTTTGCTTTGAAACTGTTGTGTAGGTGAACTAAATGAAAATAAGTCACGGAATCAGTGTCAGCATTTTTGGATTATTGACTAAGTAATTTATAATATCGATATTAAATCGATTAATTTATGTACTTTAGCTGACCTCGATTAACTTTAAAACTGCTTCGTCAAAAATGATAGCAAACTTCTAAGTCATCTCTGAAGCAAAAACGACGGGGTGCTATGAACTTGGCCGATTCTACGACCTCGTCGGCTTAGTTACCATGCCGGACTACCAATCAGAAGGTTCTGGGTTCGATTCCCGGCACGGCCAACATCTTTGTGCTTACCTAAATTGGTTGGCCGTTGGTCTGTGTGTTAAATATGTATGTAGGTTGTGTTAGCAACCATAATACGAACTAGAAATGGTTCAGTATGGGGTTAACCAGCCGTGTGTGAAATGTGTCATAATATTTATTTATATATTTGCATACTAAATTTCAACGAAATTGGTTAAGTCGTTTGAGCGTGAAGAAGTAACAAGCAACACACACACACACACAAACTTTTGCATTTAATATATCAGTAGGATAAACTCCCTAAAGATCTAAGAGATTTGAAGCCTGAACAATTTAAATACGAGTATAAAATCATTTTGTAAATCTTCTTATATGTATATAGAATGTCACAATGTTAGTTATCGTACTCCTCAAAGCGGCTTGACCAATTTTCACTAAATTTTATATATTATGTATTCAATAGGTCTGAGCATCGTCTACTATCTATTTTTCATACCTTTAAGTGGAAAGAGTTGTTCACCCTTAATTTTTTCATTGAATTTTTCTTAAAACTTTTTGTGATTATTTTTCATAACGTGGTATTAAAAAAATACATACAACCCAAAATTTTCACTCTTTTATCCCCAATCCCTAATTATTTATGGTCATATATGGAATTTCATAATTTTTCAAACCACTCGATAACTGATCAATTATATTATTTTTAACTGTACTTAAGGCATAACAACGTCTGCCGGGTCAAATAGTTGTTACTATAAAATTGACGGCATATTTTTCATAGGGTTTCGGTATCTATAATTAAGTTTGACTATTTATTATATACTGTTTACACTATTATCGACTAGAAGACTTAACATTTTCACTTAATTAAGTGATTCTTTTCAGTTAAAAAATATTGATTGTGTACAATATTGTACATCACACAAAAATATTTATACTACATCGATCTTGAAAAACTGCCTAGATCATTTTTTCGCGGGAGATTAAGATAAAACAAAAAAGTTCTTTGAACAATTATTAGTATATTTAATTCAACAAAATGTGGAATTAATATCCATAGCCGCAGCCGCAGCCGTTTCCAAGACCGTAGCCGTATCCATTGATACCTCCAAGACCGTATCCATTGACACCAGCGCCGAGTCCGTACCCGGCACCTACACCGTACCCGGCGACGCCTCCGAGACCGACAGAGGGAGCGAAAGCCTGGCCGGAGAGGATGCCGGTGCCGATGGGGCCCTCGCTGCCGATGGCGGCGATACCGTCACCACAGCCGTAGGAGACAGCGGCGGCACCAGCAGTGGGCAGCACACCTTCGATGCCAACAGTACCCAGGAAGGGCAGATTGCCACCAGCGGCCAGAGCACCCTCGTACACGTTCTCAGACAGCACGGAGACTCCGACGGGGGCGATGGGGGAGGCGCTGGACACTGGCAGACCGCCACCAGTGGAGGCGACACCACCGCAACCGCAACCCGCGCCGTAACCGTTCAGACCAGCGCCGTAACCAGCCAGACCGGCTCCAGCCAGACCGTTGTAACCACCGAGACCACAGTTTCCGGCCACATACTGCGCCAGGGCAGACTGCACCAGGAGCACAGAGCTCACAGCAAGGATAAGTTTGAAGGCCATGGTTGTTTGGTGTAAGTGTCAAATTTTTATGATGACCAATTAAAATTACCCTCAGCTTTTATACTGACTTTAGGACTAGTACAGTTCTTTGTGAAACTCATTTGGTAAGTCTGTACGTGATCTTTTCACGTGTGCCTGTGAAATGGTTTAGTGACATAAAATGAAAGTTGTTTTCGTAATTTAGTACTACAAATATTGATTTTTTATTGCTTGTTTATGTTTTAATAGCTGCATATCAAAATCTATTTTTCTTATCAATAGTAATTATTTGTAATCGAAACGTGTCACATATCTTTCAAAACCAGCTTCATATAAAAGAGTCTTACAATTATGTGGAAGCATTCTAAATTTCGGTTTTGAATTCTTACTAACCATGTCCACCTTCGCTTTCTTGTTCTTCTGCGTTCAGGCTTGCCTGATCCAGGTAAAGAATTAGCTGCTTTATTTTAGTTCCTTCTCTATGAAGTTACTTTAACAATTGGCTCTTGCATCGGGCTTTTCAATCATGAGATGCAATTACCATAAAAAGACGCTCTCTTTTATTAAAATAAGCTATGATCACAATGATGGATGGTACGTCATTTTCTGGTACTCACCTGGCTAGCATCCATTATTAAGTTGGAAAAACCTGCCCCTAAAACCCAGCAATCTATTCCGGTTACCTCCTTGACAGTCACTTATTCCAGACTAATCATATCAATCGGTAGCTCGTGTGGTTTCGCGCCCTACTGGTAAAGGGCTTTGCTGTAATGAGTACATACTGTATGCGCCATCTAGGAGCGTGCGGAAGATCTACTCATCATAGCATATCATCTTCCCAAAAGTAAAAAAAATGAAGATGAATCAATTAAAAATATTATTTTAAGTTACACTGAGCTATGTTCAGGACTGAGTCACCAAAAAAAAAATATTCGAAGCTTTACTCTGACAGCAAAATCAAGGTCCTATTCTTCAAATCTCACTTCACTCGAGAAGTTAAACAACCTGTATTCAAATTCAAACTCTTGCCTTCTATTATTAAGGATTATTTTCGTTTCAGAATGTGTACAGCAACTGCATCGGAGCCCCCGCTCTGGGCGCTGGTCTGAACGGTTACGGTGCGGCTGGTCTGGGTTACGGCGCCGGTCTGAACGGTTACGGTGCCGGTCTCGGTTACGGCGCTGGTCTCGGTTACGGCGCTGGCGCTGGTTGCGGCGCGGCGTACGGCGGCAACGGCATCGGCAACGTGGCCGTGGCCGGGGAGCTGCCCGTGGGCGGCGCCACCGCCGTGGCCGGCCAGGTGCCCATCATCGGCGCCGTGGAGTACGCCGGGCCCGTGTGCGCCGCTGGCGGCGTCACCATCGCCGGCTCCTGCGCTTGCGGCTGCGGTGCCAACGGCTACGGTATCTACTAAGGATTCAAGACTTATTCTAGGAAAATAAAACAATTCAATCCAGTATTTTACTCGTTTCATTCCAAATATAGGTATCGTTGTTGGTGACTAAGTGGAAGCATATATTTTATCAATTATTAATTATATAAATATATTTTTAATAACTTATAATTTAATCTAACGAAATAGTAAGTTATAGTTAGAAGGTAATAAGATTAAAAACTATTAAAAGAAAAAAAAGCCACTCATAAAATTAATTTAATAGGCCACCCCGGATAGAACCTGACGGAAAGGTAAAAATAAGCGTTGTTGGTTAAAAATAAGTCTACTTAAAAGTTAGCATTCCTTTTGTAAAAGATTGCATTTATTAGCATAGCATGAGCACAAAAAAAATTAAGATGAATTAATGAATTCAACATACTACAGTAAACTCAGAAAGAAGAGTTTAGGAGTTTTTAGTTTAGTTTAAGAGCTGGCGCTTACCTCGGCCAACGTATAAGCTTGGCGATCTAGTGAGGTAATGCCACCAGCAGTTTAGGTACCTTACCCGCAGACACTGACTTAGATATTTGTAAGGTTTTATGTGTGTGTGGGTGTTTTTTAATTTATATGATCATAATTAAATATTCTGTTAATGTATATAGTGTCTTATAAAAATTTATTAATTAATCTTATTTTTTTATGCTTCTTATTCGTATAAGCTAAGTGGCCAAGCTCTGATGTCGAGAGTTTTCAAGTCACCCGGAGGCCTCTTACTTAGCTTAACGTCTCCTTGTACTAAGACTCCACTTGAAAAACGACAGTCTTGTGCATGGTCACCCATCCAAACACCGTCCACATCGACCGTTGCTTAGCTTCGATGTTCGTGACAGATCACCTTAGTTGGCCGAGCTACTGACACTACTCAAAGATTAAACTAACGCACTTATAATTATCACTAACAGCGCCCGCAGTGTTATCTAGCTTAATCCGGGATAAAAACTCACCTCTGTACTCCTGTGTGTTAATCCAGAATCTAAGCTTTAAGATTATGACGAATAAATGATATTCTATTCTATTCTAAGCTATCTCGATACAAAACTTCATGGAAATCGGTTCAGCCATGTACGAGGGTGAATCAAAAAGTTCTTAGAAGTGCATATATATGAAACCTTTTTGGATCAAGTTCAATATTGAAATTAAAGAGTGTCTATCACACTATATTTATGCAGACTGTCACTTGTTTTTGTCAGTTCGTTCGCATGTAATAAATTGTTTTGTGCAACGAGTTGCTAAAAAGTTAAAATTATGGATAAAAGTGAGTTACGTGCAGTGATAAAATATCTCAATTTGAAAAAAATGTCTACGAAGGAAATTTTTTTGGACATTCAGCAGACATTAGGGGGTGTTGCTGTACCCTATTCTACGGTTGCGTACTGGATGGCTGAATTTAAAAGAGGTAGATCAAGCTGTAAAGATGATCCGCGTTCTGGGCGGCCTTCAACCTCCGTTACAGAAGAAAATGTCAAAAATTGAGAATCTGGTTTTGGAAAACAGAAGAATGACTATAAAACATATAGCTGAGATCCTAAATATATCTTATGGTAGCGTTCAATCCATTTTAATTGATTCACTGGGGTTCAAAAAAGTGTCTGCAAGATGGGTGCCACGAATGTTAACCGACGAAAACAAAAAGCGACGTTTGGAAATTTCCAACCGTAATCTCGAAATGTTCCAGCGTGATTCGGATAATTTTTGCCGTCGTCTTGTCACCATGGATGAAACGTGGGTCCACCATTTTGATCCTGAAACTAAAAGACAAAGCATGTCTTGGAAACGACCATCCTCTCCATCCATTAAGAAATTTCGAGTTGCTCCTACCGCTGGCAAAGTTATGGCCTCTGTGTTCTGGGATAGTGAAGGAATCCTTTTTATTGATTACATGCCAAAAGGCCAGACAATTACTGGACCCTATTATTAATTAAATCCCGAAAGTGCGTGAAGCGATTAAAAAAAAACGTCATGGAAAACTGTCGTTGGGCGTGTTGTTCCTTCAAGATAACGCTCCTGCTCATCGATCGGAAGTTGCGCTCAACGCAATCCGCTGTGCTGGCTTCAATCTCCTTGACCACCCACCATATTCTCCGGACTTAGCCCCAAGTGATTTTCACTTATTTCCAAAATTAAAAGAGGAAATTCGTGGAACAAAATTTCACGATAATGACGCGGTTATAGCTGCCGAAGAGGACTTTTTCGAGAGTCAAGAAAATATTTTTTTTTACAAGGAATAAGAAAGTTAGAAACACGTTATTCTAAATGCATTGCATTGGAGGGAGATTATGTAGAAAATAAAATATTATTATTTAAATCTTTGCATTTTTTAATATTGATTCCAAGAATTTTTTGATTCACCCTCGTAAGTAAAACTTAAATGAAATGAAAAAATTTATTTGCATAGCCACAGGTAATATAAAAACATGGAAAATAATATAAAATGTTCCGCATATGCGGTTTGCAAAAAGTCTATTAATTAGTTAATTTATAAGTTAATTGCACTCCACTATAATTTACAGCTAAGCAATAATATTTAAAAGAAATGTAATAATATTTAAAAGAGATGAATTAATAACGTATTCATTTATGTATTATGATATTTTTACGTTAAATAATTTTGAATTACTTTTTCGTTCATATATTACTGTTTCATTATATACTCGTATATTGATTAAAAATGCTGCCCTCGCTTGTTAGGTATATCGTGTTAAACCTCACGCACGAAAAAATGTGCTTACTCTTTAAAATTTATTTTAGAGACGTATGTGCACGTTTTGTATTATGCATGTAGTCCAGACTAGTCATGCTTCAACTAAGACCTAAGTGTCGCTAGCTCGTGTGGTTACGCGCTCTGCTAGTCAAATATCTTAATGTTTTATATAAAAGTACTTATATTTTTAAAAAATCACAACAAATGGTAGGTAAGCACCATTTTACATACTAGCGGCACCCCGAGCTGTTTTTTGGGATAAAAGGTAGCATGTACTGTATCAATCGCGCCATACAAATTTGAGCGAACCGCCTGCCGCCCGGCAGTGAAATTATATGAAATAAATTCTTATAAAATCATCAATTAACAATATTGCGATTATAAACTCTACTGATTCTAGACAATATTATTATCTACAAGAAAAAAAAAACGATTTGTTTTAATTTCCTTATGACATTCAGAAACACAACATATTTAATAGTACATTGTTACCCTTTTTTTTTTCGTGAGGAAATGCATTTACGCATCTCCCGCTGCAAGCCTGGGGGAGGCGAGCGGGGTATGTCGGGCTCGAGGGCCAGAGGGGCCGTCACTACCGACTACAACCTCACGGTGTCCCATCTCACGACGGGGGCAGGGATGCAGGACCGCACAGCGCATTGCCGCTGCTATCCCCGCCCAGAGTACATTGTTACCCTAGGGATGAAAGTAACTTATTTAGTCCCGAGACGGGGTTTAGCGCCCCGAACGAAGCGTGGGCGTCAATAGTTCGAGGGACTAAATAAGTCTTTAACCCGAGGTAAACACTGTGCTTTACATTACGAATACAAGAAAAGTAAAAAAAAATAAGAAATTTATTTTCTTACTTGCTCGCGCCATTTCATTAAATCGTAATACGATTTTAGGTATCTTTGTTTTGATTTGGGTGGTAAAAGGTTTTCCACTACCGCTTTATCCTCTTTTCTTATAAAATCAGGCGTTAAATTCATATGAAAATCAGATGAACTTATTTTATAGCTAAAAATATCTGCTATAAGTATAAACAAAAGTCTTTAAATCGAAAAATAATTTATGAAGATTGAAACGCTTTCCCATCATTTTGTTTATTTTTTTTCTGTGGTCGGCCAACTATTCAGCCATTATTAATATCATCATTGCAAAAATGGAAAATATTTTGGCCAAAACTAAGTTATTTTAAAAGAAATTGTTAGAAATAAATTATATTTAAGTTATTTAAAAATATATTCTTAATTCAATACTTAGATTTAAGTTATTTAAATTTTGCACCGTGGCTGTATAAAAAGTAAAACCTTTTTTTAACTCTACTAATTTTAAATAATTTATAGCTGTCAGTTGCATAGCGATTCTCCCTAGGGATGCAACGTATTACTTTCATCCCGCTCCTCAGGCAACTTCAGACCTACTTTCAGAGTATGAGTAATGAAAATGATATTATGACTTATTAAAAAAAAACTATGGAGTGAATTTTGGGTAATCGTGTTTTAAAGCTCAAAGGATTCTTAACACTGAATGAAAGCTAATAAAACTGAAAATCGTAGCCCTATCATTTACGGGGGGTTCTATGAGGTTTTTGAAAATATTCCATTTTGCCCCCATAGCGCCTTAATAAAAAGAAATTCAAGTGACAACTTCAAGGAACCAGTTTTCAATTTTTTTTTTAAAGAATGTAATATTGATAAATCAATATTAGGACACATTTCACACGGGGCGGCTAGTTAGCTCCATACTGGACCATTTCTAGTTTGTATTATGGTTGCTAACACAACTGATATACTAGATGCATATACATACTTACATATATTTTATATCGATACATATTTAATACAAAATTCCATTTATTTCGACTACACTAAAAATAAAAATTACATGAAAAAGAAACTACACAATAATTAAAAATTAAAAAACCTTACAAATAGTAAATCAAACCTAGGTCAGTGTCCGCGGGTAAGGTGCCTAAAATACTGGCGGCATTACCTTGCTGAACCGCCAAACTTATACGTTGGCGGAGGTAACCGCCAGCTATTGGATCATTTGTTCTGTCCATATTTAATTATTAAACACACTCAACAAATTTAGCTCATCACAAAGATTTTGACCATACCCCATAATCGAACCCGGGACCCTCCGGTTGGCAGTCCGGCAAGGTAGCCATTGCGCCAACGAGTCATCATGGTCATACATTATTATTGGTAAAAAGTCGTAAAGGATTACAAAATTTGAGCCCAACGATAATTTATAACAAATTTTAGTAATATTGATTAATTTAACTGATTTCTGAAATGCTTGCGATAACTTTGATAAGAAAACAAAGCAATCAAACGTTGCGTTAGAAACCTAACAAAAAATACATTGGTATATAAACTGTGAATTTAGAATCCCATTATCAATACACAGCTTAACTTCCTTTGAATAAGTGATTAAAATTAAAAAAATAAATAATTAAAATGGCTTCCAAGTTTGTCGCTATCTGCACTTTGGGTCTTATCCAACAGGTATTTATTTTCTTTTGATTTAATAATTCGATTAAAATTAATTCTCATTATAATAATTTAATTAAAATTATTTAAAATTTCATATAATAAAACATATTTGCAAAATTTTAAAAACATATTAAAATAGCCTTCAAATGCTTTATTTAGTTGCTTAATAGATATTCCATGTTGTTTGTTTTATTTAAATTAAACAATCCGTTATGATCAGTCAAAATGTCAAAAACATTACTAACATAAACCCTATTACATATAATAATGTTAACTAAGGTATTATTGACATTAAATTAAATTTTAATTTTAATTATTAAACAACATTAAATATTTTTGTCAGCCCAAATGAAATAATTAAAATATGACGATTGTTTCTAATTTTCTACTACAAATTTACAACTTAAGCCTTAGTGTAAAATAGTTTGAAATTACCAAAATACTAAAGAGCACTTTTTTTCGTTTACAGAGCATGGCATCTTGTATTGGTAACCAATTCAACCCAGGCTTTGGTTTTGCTGGCAATGGTTTGGCTGCCAACGGCTTAGCTGCAAACGGTCTGGCTGGCAACGGTCTGGCTACCAACGGTCTAGCTGGCAACGGCTTCGGCTATAACGGTTTTGGCTGCGGCGCGGGCGTCGCATCCAGTGGGGGAGGCTTTACCGTCACCAGCTCTTCTCCCATCGCACCTACAGGAGTATCTGTGGTCTCAGAGAACTCTTACGAAGGAAACCTATCAGCTGGAGGCAATTTGCCGCTGTTAGGCACCGTAGCTGTCGAAGGCAACCTGCCTACTGCTGGCGCTGGCGCGGTGTCTTACGGCTGTGGCGATGGAGCTATAGGCATTGCCTCTGAAGGTCCTGTTGCCACTGGCATCACCACGCCTGGCGCATTCCCCCCAAACAGCCCTGCCCCGGCAGCCACTAACGCAGCGCTAGGTCTTGTCGGCAACGGTCTGGCTGGCAACGGCTTTGCTGGAAATGGCTTAGCCGGCAACGGTTTGGCTGCCAATGGTCTAGCCGGCAACGGGCTTGGCTATAACGGCAACGGGCTTGGCTACAACGGTTTTAATGGTTTCAACGGTCTCGGTAACAGATTCGGTCTTGGTGCCGGTAACTGTGCTTAAGTGTCTGAGTTTAGATAATGTATTTAATTATTGTTGTAGTTCTTAAGAAATAAAAAGTGATATTTTTCTGAAAAAGAAAGACCATGTTTGATATTTTCGACCTAACTTAGGAACCCATTTAACTTTGATATTGGAAAAACATTAATAAATCATTTAATTATGTATTTGCTGTAGTTAATAGTTTTGAGTAGGTAATTGTTTGGTAGTTGCTTGCTAGAAATAATTATCAAGGAAAATAAAATATATAACAACTATCAAAGTTCACAAAAAGTTAATACAGATAATTTATTAATAAATATGATTTACAAGTCATTCTACAATCATTATTTTATATACAAATGTCAGTAATTAATTAATTTGTCATTGATAAATTCCATAGTGTGCTTTATTAATTAAATATAATTTAAGCTTACTTCTAAATATGTTAGGGGAAGCTGTATTTCTGATATACTCAGGCAAATGGTTAAATAATATGGGTCCACCAACATACACCGACTGCTCAGACCTGGCCAGGGAGTGGGCTGGGGTCGCCAGTCTCTGCCGATGTCTCGTACCGAAACTATGTAAGGCTCCTGCAGTGGGAAATCTTTCGAGATTTTTTGTACGAATACGCACATTTGGAAAATAAACATAGCCGGTACTTTGAGAATCTTTAGCTCTATCTTTACAGAGCTAGAGAGACCTTTCTTTAAAGGTTGTCTTTAATGTGTCCCATTTTGCACCGACTATGCCTCGAATGGCGCGCTTTTGCAGAATCAGCGCGACTCGGCTGCATCTCCCCACAGTCAGGCCTGTGTCACTCCGCGTGTAGGTGTCAAAAACATACCTACGGGCGGCGGCCACTGCGCAAAGGGCCAATCTATGTGGCTCTTTCAATACCACAGAATAATAACTAGTACTACGTATAACCATGTACAACGTATTATGAACCGTAGCATAGTGAATTAAGGCCCATATTCCTTTGAAAAGAAATTGGTAGGTAACGAAATCATCACGTGATCGACTGGACTGCGAGCTAAATTAAATCATATTTTTTATCAAATTGAGTTCATATTTCTTTGAAAACCATTGCGAAGTGAAGCTTCTGTACGAAGTACAAGTTATTATTCTGTGCCACAGTTAGATAAAGATAAGATAAAGATAAAGATTTTTATTGCTTCTTAGGTATGAGCACGGATTACACAAACAAAACAAGAGTATAGGTACTTATAATTAAACTTATGAGCCGTGTGTTGCTGGTTCATTGTGCCTCGCTGTAAGTTCAGTTCCATACGTAAGAATCGAGTGGACTGTGGCAAAATAACAGGCGAACATGGCGAATGCTGTTAGCAATAAAGCCGCCGTTTGTTGCATGATGTAAATTGTTAAGTGTTGTTACTTTTTAGGGTTCCGTACCTAAAAGGTAAAAACGGGACCCTATTGCTAAGACTCCGCTGTCTGTCTGTCTCCAGGCTGTATCTCAGAAACAGTAATAGCTAGAAAGCTGAAACTTTCACAAGATATGTATTTCCAGTGCTGCTATAACAGCAAATACTAAAAATAAAAAATATTAAGGGGGGTCCCCATACAATAAACGTGTCTTTTTTCGTATTTTTTGGTATATAACAATAACGGCAGCTAGATACATATTTTTTTTTATATACAAATAAATAAATATTAGCTATCAAATTAAGTTTAAAAAATTATATAAAATACATATTTGAGGGGGGCTCCCATACAACAAACATAGGACGGTGGATTAGAAAATTTCGCAGCCTAATACATAAATACTTAAACTATTTTAATGTAACCATGACAACATCAACAACAAACACAACAATTAAACTGTATTTAAATTAGGCTGAATTTTGTGAGCCTCTGTGCGGCGTTATTAAATAATTCATAAAAAAATAATATCTGAGAGGGCTCCCATACAATAATGGTACGGAACCCTTCATGCGCGAGTCCTACTCGCACTTGGTTAATTATTTATAATTATTGATTTGTATTACTTATTATCTGACCTATAATTATACCTATCTACCTGAATCTATAATTATATCTATCTACCTTTTGCCAACGACTTGATTTTCAAGTTATGTGTGGGTTTTGTATTTGCTACTTATAATAATTATTAACAGCTTAAACCTTTTTTATTGTTTATTTACCAATGATAGGCTTGCGCTTGACCCTGACTCAGCTACGCTGTCCGGGATGAACTGCGTTTGCCTGGAAGAAGAAATATAGCTCTTTATGCTAGGCTTGCGCTTGGTCACAATTATGAACTTATAAAAGCAAAAGACGCTCAAACTCTTGTTGAAAATCGTACTTCGTGTATCATTCGATACACGTAGCGCCATCTATTCGTCTTGAAACGACTTCACTTGATCACGCAATTTACTATCGCTATTTATCACTATGCGATTGTAGTGCGTTGCGGAATTTGTCGGCAGCTAGGCTGCACGCTCGATTTGCAGCGCCATCTAGGTTTCATCGGTAATTATGAGAAACTTCCTCTCCACGCTCAGCAATCCTCTCTAGTATTCTGATCCCTATATGGCGAGTTGGAGAGGAGGCCTATACCCAGCAGTAGGAAGATACAGGCTGATGATAATGATGACTCTGATTTCTGATCACAATTCTCAATGGTAAGCGACATTGCGATCTAAGGTAGACCGCGCTTGACCAGAAGAAAGCCTTTTTTACGAGTCTAATATAAAAGTTTATTGTATTTATGCTCCAAGCGCCTAAAGCTTTAAGTGAAAAAAATCGATCCAAATTCTATGCACCGTAGAACTTTGATAAGTATTTTCTATAAGGCATTTTGTATTACAGTACTGGGGCAACGCAAGAAAAAGTATTACTTTTTCTTTAAAAGCGTCTTATAAACTCTCTTTTTTAAATTCTACATTGTCACTTAACTTCAAATTAGGTTTTCGTTTAAAACTAGGTAACTAATCAATTTAACACTAAATCTAATTTATAACAAAACTAATAAAATTAATGGTGAATTTTCGTTATTGAGTGCGTCGACCTAAATTATTACTTGGCAAAAAAGAAAAGTGTTGAACAAGATATTTTAATTAGTAATTTTAGCGCCTTTTAACAAAATGTTTGCTAACCTTTGTTAAATACTTATAGCTTGCTATTCTTATTTCAAAGGGCACTTTCTTATTCTACCGTATAATTCTGAGTCGATTAATTTTATGCAATCTAGAGATACTCATGTATTACTTACTATTATTGAGAGATTGCTCAAACCATAGTAATTACAATTACCTATTTAACGAATTTCCTTAGAACACTAAAATTTATTTCGTGACATATTGCTGATGAAAAAACTGTCTTATCGTATTGTAGATAAGGTAATCTATTGCAAAAGCCCTGTAACTTGCGGTATAAAACAAAAATAAAACAAAATAAGCACCATTGTTTATTATTTTTTTTACACGTAAAATGAAGAGCGTGTTCTTTCTTTTGTCGTTAGGCCTAGTACAGGTATGTTGATTATAAAATAGATCTAGAACGTTTAATAATCGTTTTTATAAGAAACTTCAATATTTTGAACCTGAAAATGTATTTAAAATTATTATTTTATTAAAGAAAATTATAATTAAAGCTAAATAAAATTTCGTTCTAATCTTAAAAACAAAACGTCACATCAGTGCTTGTATCCACTGCCAACAATATAGCAATATATTTTTTTACCAATATTACCATCGTCATTACTCAATTGGCATATTTTAACTTTTTTTTTTCTTTACAGACCGTCTACGGCCAAGCAATCGGTGCTGTCAACGGCTGTTGCAACAATATCCCAGGAAATGGCTTAGGACCTAACAATTTTGGTCCCGGACCTAACGGCTTAGGTCTCGGATCCAACGGTTTCAACCTCGGACCTAACTTTGTAGCCACAGGTTTTATCCCAGCTGGACCGAACGGGTTACCTCTGGGTCCAAATGGCTTTGGTCCTCTATCAAATGGTCTAGGTCTTGGACCTAACGGGAACTGTGGACTGGTTGGAGCTCCTATTGGCTACGGTGATGTAGCTGTGATAGGAGAACTGCCTGTCGGAGGAAGCACAACAGTAGCTGGTCAGGTTCCAGTCATCGGATACGTTACTTTTGAAGGTATCATCCCTGCTGGAGGTCTGGTTTCAGTCGCTAACTGTGGATGCAACGGACCTGTCTTCTAGAGTGTGTTTTGGCAACAACGCAAAGTTTGGTGCCAAAATGAGAAGAGAATAAATACGCTGTTAAACTATAAAGATAAAACTTTACAAAGAAATAGTTAGTTAGATTTACTGTTACAATAAAATATAAATTTAAAAACTTTTCATGCTACTTATTTTTTGACATTGACATCTTTTGATTTTTTTTAAAACACTTACTAATTTTATTTCTGGGACTTTTGGCTGACTTAATAGATTTGGGTGCTTTATATCTGGGACTTTTTGTTGACTTAATAGATTTAGGTACTTTATTTCTGGGACTTTTGGCTGACTTAATAGATTTAGGTGCTTTATTTCTGGGACTTTTTGCTGACTTAATAGATTTAGGTACTTTATTTCTGGGTCTTTTTGCTAACTTAATAGATTTAGGTACTTTATTTCTGGGGTTTTTATTTGCTGATTGCTGCTGTGCTGTTGAATTGAAAAGAAATAAACTTCGGCCTCCCACTCCTTTATTCAATGTAATCATTACACAATTATTATGCAAATTAGTATTGATTCTGACACATTAGAAAAATATTTTTGTGAAACTTTTATTGGGATGAATATTAAAATTTGATGTAAAACAATTAAAAGATTTTTTGTATCCCCATCAGTCTAAGAGAAGAATATGGGATTTTATTAGCCTTTTTAAAGCGTAATCTAATGTTTACGTTTGCTTATATAGATATCTATAATAAATTTAAGGTCTAGAGCTGATGACATCGACTTACGCCACATATAAGATTATTTTAAAATGATAGCAGCTGAGTCGGACATGTGACAGTTTTACGTCCCGCGTGTCGCGTGTTCGATTCTCGCCCATGAGCTAAAGATTTCGGTAAAGGAAAACATCGCTAGGAAACCATGGCATGGACTAATCATAGACTTGTCCTCGCCTCACTAGCAACCACTCTTAACGGTGGAAAATCTGTTGCCATGCACCTATTTTTTTTTCTTATAACATAAAAACGTGTGACATTGTACATAATTGCCAGTCAACTACATGTCTAAAACGGCTGTCATGTTAGTTTTCTTGAACCAGATTTATTAAAAAGGCAAAACAACGTTTGCCGGGTCAGCTAGTTATCAAAACAAACAAAGGATTACAAAACAACTATTTATTTAATACACGACAAATTAATAAATACAAATACGCACGCAACAATAAATAGGAATATTAACAAATTACTCAAGTACTTAACACTAGGTATACATTATTGAAATCCGCATGAAGCCAGCCAAAGACGAAAATGCCACTTTTTTAATTGCCGTAGTGAGCGCAGCTTAACCTTGGTGATCGCGTAAGATCACTTTAGTTAGCCGAGATAATGGCATTTGGTAATTACAAAAAATATTTTCCCAAATCGCAGAAGCCTCTGTGGATTTAAAACTTCTATTGTTTTTCATTACAATTTAGATGAATCCCTGTAACTAACAGATCCGATGCCCTCAGAAGACAAGGTTCCCTTTAAACCAACTGTCCCATAAATAGGTAATTTCCCACTGACTTCCACAGGCCCAGAAGCCTCCAAAACATCAGCAATTACATTTAGTCCAAAGTTGCCTGGAACTCCAGTTAATACCGTAAAGGGGTTGCCATTTATAGCGAAAGTGGAACCTGGCAACATTGAATTTGAAATACCTACCTTGCCAGTGTTTAAAATATTGTTTTTGTTAGTATCGATATTACCTCTAGCCAGATTGCCGTTTTTGTCAAAATTGGTAGTGCTTGAAGGCGGAAAACTGGCAATATTGCTGGTTAACGGATTTTTTGCTGATTTAGCAATATTGGCAATTGTATTCGGACCATAAGTCTGGCTATTTAGAGTAGGACGAACTATGTTATTAGGTTTATGTGCATTCACATTTGCAAAAAGAGATTCTCTTATGTTGTCCAAATTAGCATTGCTACTTTGCGTGTTCACTAGTGGTTTTTTAGCAGCTAAATTGTCTATATCATTGTGAACACCATTTAAATTGATTAACTTGATAGCTTCATTCTCATTATTCTTGTAATTCGCATTCCCTTGAGCGTTGTTAAATCTTTTTGATGTTGCAGAATTTATATGCTCCATTGCACTAGCTTTATTGTTGATATTTTGACCCACAAGCTTATTAGGTTGTGCTGAATTGGTTTTAACATTTATTGCTTCATTAAATTTACCTAAAACTGCTCTTTCAGCGATTCCAGTATTCGAGGAAGTTAAATAATTTCTACTATTGGCAGTGTTTTTGCTGACTCCAAGTAAATTCTGTTGATTTGCATTTGTCATCGTTGGTTGAGTATTTGCAGCTAGATCAACATTGTTTGTAAATAAAGCTGGATGTTTCTGTATATTATTGACGGAGTTTTGAACGGGACGTGATAATATTTGTCCAAACACTTCCTGAAAAGAAATAATGAAATAAGTTTACTCAGCGCACATACTTTGCTTGTTTAAAGAATATAATAGAAAATAAAATAATATCTTTGTCCATCATAATGTACCTAGCTATTACAGCATAAGTAGCCTACTATACTTTTCCACTGCTGGGAACGTATAGTAGACACTGGCTCAAGTCTGCTCTTAAAATTAGACAAATATAGGCTGTAATCCATGACGCTGGCAATGTGTGGGTTGGCAGATGACACATCTTCGGATATAGAGTTCCTCAAACATGCCGGTTTCTTCTTCTCTTTTCTTTCATCGTAAGGCGAGTGTAAACCCACAAGCTTGAAAATGATCCGGTGGAATCAAACCAGGGGCCGCCAGAATAAAAAGCAGACGTTTTCCCTCCAAACTGTATTCGCTTATTTAGTTATTACATACATCCCGGTTTTTTTTATCTCAATACAGCCTTATATTATAAAGCAGTCATTAAGCTTTGTCAGATGTATTCGGGCGCCTTCAAAATTCTCGACACTAGAACTCAACCACTTAGCTCATACGAATAAGAATAAAAAATAATTTGAAAGTAAATTTGTTCTCACTTGCAGTCGTGCATGGTCACCCATCCAAAGACTGTCCGCATCGAACTTTGCTTTGTGATCGCATTGCCTAAATGATCGTTTCAGATCACCTTTTTGAGATTCACCTTTGCCGAGCTACAGGCGCTACATTAATATTATTTCTTTATACACATGCATGCATATTTGTAATATACTCAATATTATTATTTTTTCTTCCTATATACATAAAAAAATATTGTTCTTACCTGAGTCAATGTAGCGTAAAATAAATACAAGAATAGCCCCATATCGATGGCTGAGATCAAATAAATGACAATCGATATTATTAAAAGTGAATTTTATATCCCTATCTCAGGTCTTTATGAAATCTTGATATTAAGATAAGATTTTATCAACTTCAAATGTGATGTAATTAGGTATGGAAATGAGAATACGTTAAAAACTTTAACTGTTTTATAATTAATGATATTCATAACTAGCTGTGCTCCGTGGTTTTAGACGGCGTTAACCTTTTTTTATTTGAGGAAATGCATTTACGCATCTCCCGCCACAAGCCTGGGAAGGCGGGCGGGGTATGTCGGGCTCGAGGGCCAGAGGGGCGTCACTACCGACTACAACCTCACGGTGTCCCATCTCACGACGGGGGCAGGGATGTAGGACCGCGCAGTGCATTGTCTGTATGTTAACGTAGGGTCTTCCCTATCTGCATACTAAATGTCATTGAAATCGGTTCAGCCGTTGGGGCGTGAAGAAGTGTCAAGCTTTTATAAAACTAATAAGTACATTATTCTTATTTTTTAGGTAATGGGAGGCAGTGAAATCCCTTTTTAACACAGTTTTTTTTTGTACAGCTATACTTTGTCCAGCAGAGAGTGGAATCACACGAGCTAGATACGCTCTGGCCTAAAGTGTAGCATTAAACATTGTAAACTGTTCACGTAAGGCATCTTAATATTTTCGCGTAGAAAACGGTCACTCTTACTTATTATTAAAAGTAGGAATGAGTCCAATAGTTTCGGTGCTTTCCGAGCACCATCTTCAGGGGCGAGTGTTACACGGACCGCCGCCGGCGAAATGCGCGCGTGCTTTTTTAATAATAAGTAATTGCGACCGTTTCCTACGCGGAAATAAAGTGTAGTATGCCTAGACTGGAATAACAGGTTCACAAGAAGGCTACCGGAACACACCCAATAAGTGCCGAAGGTTTTTTGTTTTTTTGAGTGGTTGCTAGCCAGGCACAAGACAAAATCTTACTACCATGCAATGAAGCTTTGGAACTCTCTACCTGAGTCTCTGTTTCCTAAGAGGTATCATCCGGGGGCCTTCAAAAGTAGAGTAAATAGGTATCTTCTAGGTAAGCGTGCAACACCGTAGACTACAGCGCAACTTTACATCAGGTAAATTGTAGTCAAATGCAAACCTATCAAGGGTAATAAAAAAGTTATCTTCCTCTCTTCAACCTAAAAAGCTCCTTGGCTGGCGTTAATTGAAAGATTTCAAGCATAGAACAAAGATTACAGTGATGTGAAAAGTTTTTTATTTAAAGCTTGCGGCTGGCAAATAAAGATGGTGGGTTTGATTAACGCTCGAGAATTCAAGCTTACATTGAAGGAAAACATAGTGAGGAAACTAAAGGGTGGCTGGGCTAGCAATATCCCTCAGATTTAATAAAGCTTAGTATATATCCGATTGCCTAATATTTTTATCTATTTTGAATAAGATACATTTAAATAAGTATATATGGCCGGCTATCACTTACGTTTATTTTGTCGGCCTGTTTTGTTTCAAAAATATATCCAAATATGTATAACTGCCTTCTTGCCAAGGCAGGAACAGAAGGCAGGTAGACGCCACACCAGCAACTGGATCACCATGCAATGCAGGATGTTTAAACAAATAAAACTACTTCTGCTAGATCCAAGTTCAATTTATTAACGCGCACACAAAATACCCATGCACGCGAGAAAACTCGCGTCACCGCGATTCAGAAATATTATTCTCACGTGGTGGCGCCATCTACCCGTACAGATTGGAACTAACACGGATGCTTATACACAAGCTTTAGTACATAACCTATTAGTTTATTTTATGTTGAACGTAAATAAATTTTAGCTCTATTCAAAACCGAGCAGCAATTTTCACCGATCCACTGGCTGGTAGAAATCCACCAAAAACGACGCCTTCCGGTTTTGAATCTTCTTTTGATGCATCTTCGTCTTCAGAATTGTAATCAGTAAAATCTTCATCAGAAAATTGAAGTGGATCTTCTTCGTCTTCAGCTGTAATGTCTTCTTTTACGTTTGAAGTATTTATGTTATTTGCGTCTGTAGTCTCTTTATACTCTTTTACTGGAGTTATATCAATTGTTATGTTATTACTTTCCGCTTTAGGTTTTATTTTCTGTCTTCTTTTGTTATTATTGTCGACTTTTGAGTTATTGGCTTTACTTTTGGATTTATTTACTTGTTCTGTATTGGGTTTGGATAATTCTTCGCGTTGCAGAAGGTTGTCATCTATATGATTTACGGTAACACCCATGCCGGGTAGGAATGAGGCAACGATAGGTATGTACGGATAGGAATAGTGCATGGGATAAGCGAAAGGTGGAGAGAAAAAGGAGTGGGGGATGTAAGGAGGGAAAGGGCTGTAGCTCGTATACACTGGGTAGCTTAGAGGTGGAGGTGCTGAAACAAAACACAATGTGATTTAGTATAGACATTGACATAGTGGTGGAAATTATGAACATACATACATTTTGCTAGACTGATTTTTTTATACCAAATCTTCGACAACTGACAAAAAACAACTGAAACTCGACAACTTTCAATCTTTAGAAAATGTGTCATTGTTTATAAAAAAATACAAAATGATAACTCTCTTAGTGGTTATAACGTTGCTGAGCTTTGTAGGTTCCGAGTTTATTAACCCCCGATGCAAAAACTATGGGATGTATGGCATCTCTCTCTCTCAAACTGATAAACGAACGAATTGAATTTATCCTTTTTTTGTTTAAAGGGTTTGTTGGTCAGAACTTCTAAACATAGCTTCTAAGCTATGTTGGATGAAAATCGATTCATGATGGCGGCTGCTACAAATTTACATATTTTTTCACCACTCCGTAAATATAGGTATTAAATGAAAGGGATTTTAAAACACATACACTATGATGACATATTACAATTCATGACTGCCCCAAAAATAATGTCTGGGTTTTTTAAGTTTTAAATTAACAGTTGTCATCTACTTCCAGTTAGTGGACCTTGGCAAATCGATATATCAGTTAGCAATAAAGAAGAATAGGCGCAAAATGCCCTACCAGCATATCCAAAGTTGGCACCAATAGCAACAGCCCCTTTGGCTTTGACAGGTCCCGTGAATACAATTTCATCTTCTTCTTCTGAATCATCTTCTTTGATGTTATTATCTAATACTTCATCATCAGCTTTTGGGGCTTCAACTTGGACATTCTCGTGGTCTTCGGCTGATAATGATTGTTTCTTTAGGAAAGAAAAACAGTTTTAGTTGGTTCTAGGTTCATAATTTTATGGAAAATTCTCTTTAAAAAATCTTCTATTATATTCTAATAATCCATTGTCAAAAATCCAAAGAGTCACACAAAACCTTTAGGTTAGATTTTCATTTCACAGACTGTGAAACTTAGGAACGATCACTCCGATTTCATTCAAATCCTCATATCTTTAGACACTTAAAAGGATTGTCAAAGAACCATGAAACGCAGCATTCTTGGCAATCACCTGCGTTACCGACGATGCAAAAAAGGCTGCAAGGCTCAAATAGGAATAGACGAGTCACGTTTGCAGGATGCACCCTGACCGCTGGGCAAAGGTTTTCATGGAATAGAACTTTTCAGATAGCAGACGACAGCGAGGCCGGCCCCCAACTCGATTGCAAGTATGTAGACTTCCGCACCAACTGAAAGGAGCTGATCCAGGAAAAAAAAACGTGGGGATCATTGGCGGAGACCTTTGCCAAACAGGGGGACAATATAAGTTAAATAAAAAATTAAAAAGAAGGGTTGACGACATCACTGAAGTTGCAGTTCCTACCTGGACGAGGACTGCACAAGATCGACGCAGGTGGCACATGCATAGGGAGGCCTATACCCAGCATAATAAAAAAGGCTGTGGATAATGATGATGAAAATAAAAAAGGTTTCCGTACCGGAACCAGTATCCTTTCATTCCGCAATTCCTCAACAAGATAACCATCCAGCACTTCTATATCATATTCATCTATTTCCAAACACGATCCAGATTGCAATATTAAAACAATAACACAAAACTTTAACATAATGACGTTCACAACTTGACCAATACTTGTCACATTGTCGCCTGTTAAAAGATAAATACGTGCTCGACTTTTATATTCGACATAACACCTGCACAATCTTAAATCGGGAAATATGATACATTTATTATTTTATACTTTACTAAACTTATGTGTATTATTTTAGTAGTGCAAAGGCGAGTTGATGGACTTCCACTACAACTGGAAAGAGCTGGTTCAGGGCAGGAAAGCGTAGGTTGAAGATTACAATATACATGTTCCAGCCCCCCGGCTTTAAGGCAAAGCGAGGGAACACCGTGGAGGTTTAAGTCGGTAGTTGTTGCCACTCTAGCAACGAGCCCGACATACCCCGCCGCCTCCCCCGAGGATTGGCATGCATTTCCTCTATGTCAAAAAGAGAGGGGAGAGCTTTGCCCAACAGTGGGACAGTAAAGATTAAATAAAAAAAAGTTTTCCATACTTACAGGAACCAGTATATTTTCATTCTGCCATTCCTCGACAAAGTAACCATAAAGCATAGATGATTGGTTAGAACAAACATCCTCTTGACTTTGTTCACCCGGGATCGCCTCAGTCTCGCCTTTGTTCAGTACAGCTCTGTTCTCGACACCTATTCTTCATTTGGACTATATACTGTCACTAACACTAGTTATTAAGTCGCATTTACTACCCCTAATATTGTAGTCCAAATAAAAGAAAAGTTTGATTTGATTAGATAATTTTGTGAAACCCAAGAACTAAATCTGTTTGAATCTTTTTATAGGAGGTGTACCGTCACCTTTTTAAAGTAGCGCCTGTAGCTCGGCTAGCTAAGGTGATCTGACGCGATCATCGAAGCTAAGCAACGGTTGATGCGGACGGTGTTTGGATTGGTGACCCTGCACAAAACTGTCGGTTTAAAAATAGCATTTTCAGCTGAGCGCTACCTTGATGACACGTAAAATTTTAGGTCCCAGCTGTTAATTTTAGTAAAAGCAGTCTTTAAGCCCTGGCATAGGCCTTCGGGCGGCTCCAAAACTCTCGACACCAAAGCTTGGCACACTAGCTTATGTGAAGAAAAAGAAGACCAGTATAAAAATATTGTGTTTAATATTCTTGTGATTCGTAACTCATATTGAAAATTACATAGCCTGGCACACTGCCTTGTTGCCAGTTGGTTTTTTGTCGGTTGCATGTGACTATGCCATAATGTACATACTCATATTTATCTGCATTTACAATATTACGTGACATACTAGCTGCATCCTGTAGTGTTGCCCGCAAAAATCCGGGATAAAAAGTAGTCTATGTATTAATCCAGGGTCAAAGCTATATTCATACCGAAGACCGTGAAGAAGTTACAAACATACACCCATGCTTTCGCACCTTATAGACAAACTTTCGCCTTTATTATTTAGTTGGGTTAAAATATATCATAAAGACAATGCATCAAATAAACAACCACACTTTAAAAAAGCTGTTTCTATATTTATTTAAATTACTTATAATAACAATAAATAAATTATATTAAGAATAATACTTACAATAAATTACAAGTACAAAGAAGGCGCCGTATTTATCACAGTTACCGTTTCTGTTATACCTATTACAGGATAACCCTTTATTATTGGCAAATCTTTTAAATTACCTAAACTGAACAAATTATTATAACTCGGGACATTAGGGTTATTCAAATTATTAACATGTGGCATACTTTGGAAATTATTATTCACTGGCATCTCTGGCACATTAAAACTTGGCACACTGTATGCTGGCAAATTGTAACTAGGCACATTAAGTTCAGGCAAATTATTAATGGCAAAATTAGTACTAGGCAAATAATCGTTAGCTGTGTTAGAAGGAACAACACTAGCAAATTTATCGTTATAAAATTGGTTTCCAAACGGTAAAGTCAATAATTGTTGCTTATTAATGCCAAATGGGTTGGTTAATAATGGTTCAATATTGTTATTATTAAAACCAGATATTACATTATTAACTGGCAAAGGTGCTAAAAACGATTGCCCGGTATTTAATAGATTATTTTGAAGCAGTTTACTGTTAATGTTAGGTTCATTAGTCGTTTGTAGTATATTCTTAATCAAATTTTCTTGAATTAATCTATTTGAGAAAACATCGTTGTAAATACCATTATTAAAAGGGACTTTGGGTTCTAAGTCATTGACAATAATAGCAGGCACATGCATATAATTCTGGTAATCATTAGATGCTTTTGGACTAAGCGGTGGTTTATTATTGGTAACCATGCTATTGTCCAATACTAACAAATTATTATTTTGATGATTGTTATTTGCCACAAAACTAGTCAATTCTAATTCATTTCTTATCGGCAAAGTATGTTTGGCTGTTAATAAGACATTATTATTTTCAACAATGTTATTCATTGGATTATAATTATTAGCTGAATATAAGGGAACATTTACAATACTATTTGATTTTGCTGCATTCATAAGAAAATTATTATCAGAAAACGTAGGATTCTGTGCCAAAATACCAGGATTAAGGAACTCAAGATTATTAACTGATTGATAATTATTTTCAACCGGGGCTGTCGGCATCGAATGAGAAGTAGGTGCATTATTAAAAATGGGTACATTGTTATTTAACAAATTATTTGTTAATAAACTATTTGATGCTAAATTATGAACAGCGGGAAAGTTTTTGGCCAAATAGTTGTTGGCGATTAAGAAGTTACTAGCTATATTATTAGCTAACACATTATTTGGCGGTAAATTATTGCTATTAGGCAAATTATTAATTGTAGGCATATTATTGCTATTAGGCAAATTATTAATCATATGCATATTATTGCTGTCTGGCAAATTATTTAGCATAGGGATATAATTGCTGTCTGGCAAATTATTTATCATAGGCATATTATTGTTGTTTGGCAAATTATTGATGAATGGCATATTTTTGGCAAAGTTGTTGCTCTCAGGAAAATTATTGATCACACGCATATTATTTGCAATAATACTGTTGGAGGGAATACTATTAATCATTGGCATATTAGTGTCAATATTATTACTGTTGGGCAAATTATTAGACAATAGCATATTGTTGGCCACATTATTGCTGTTTGGCAAATTAATAATCGATGGCGTATTATAAGCTAAGTTATTGTTGATGGGCCAATTATTAGTCAATGGCCACATATTATTGGCCACATTATTGCTGTTTGGCAAATTATTAACCGATGGCATAATGTTGCTGTATGGCAAATCGTTAGAATAAGGCAAACTATTAATTGCTACATTATTAGACAAATAGTTTTTGACAGGAAAGACTGGCAATTGGTGTCCTTCTATATTATTCTGCGGAAATAAGACATTGTTATTGAGCTGACAATCACTGGTAAACCCATGTATGTTATTTACATTATTTCTTAGCACATTGATGTCATTTGACTGTGCCAGGTTATTATTAAGCAAGTTATAGTCAAAAGGCAAATCGCCTTGAGGGCAATTAGTACTTTCTGGAAAGTTTGTGCTTGCTGGTCCAGAGTTTACATATTGTGTATTTGCTGGGGTGTTCTGCAGTAGATGGCTTCTTTGTGGAAGAAACTGTGCAAAAAGTCCCTGTAAAGAAAAAAATAGTATTATTGACATCATATGCAAAGGTGTCTTAAGAATATTATGACATTTAGATTAATCAGATTCAAGCAATGTATAGTTCACTTATGAAATAAATTTAACAGGCACCTTTTAAGTCTAATCCTTAGGATGGGAGAAATTCTGATATCTTTATATCGTTAGAGCTGAAACTTTCGCAGTTTTTTTTATTAATGTGATTGACACGATCATCACACTTAATAAACATTTTAAGATGCTAGATCCTAGATAGGTGACCAAACAGTGAGTATATTTACACCTGGACTTCCGTAGGTCGGTTAATTCCTACTTTTGCTCTTAGCACGGAAATCAGAGATACTGTGGTTGTTAAAAAACTCTCAACGTCAGAAATTTGACACTTAGCTGTCAAAAAGTAGAAGAATAGACACAAGTAGGTACTTATCTAAGTTAAATATTAAAAAGAACTATAAACAACAAAATAGGTCAACAAACCTGAATGAAAACTAAATCCAAAACAGCAACATAATAATAAACAGCAACCAATATTTTGTTAAACATTTTGTCAGCACAATCAAATCATAGTTGCTCTTTCACATAATTATTTCACTAAAATGGTTGTTACAAAATCAGAAGTTGTAATATATTATATCTTTTATAAGAAAACGCTCTTTATCTTCGGGAGATTTCTGAATAATGATTGGTCTTTGATGATAATTTATTTTTTATCTCAGTATTGCGCAAATGGTTTGCTTTTTTTTGTTTATTTATTGTCTTATTCATGTATTTTATGTGTTTGTTATTAAATTTTTTGTTCACTTTTACTTCATTTGTATCCCCACGCGTCTCTAAAGGTCGGTCCTGAAAATCAGTGCTGCAGAGAAATCTGTAGCGTTTATACTGAGGGCTGACCTTTTTCCGACGCTAGGGGACACATACTATGCTGTCTTTTTTCATGTTCGTTTTATGTAGTTTAAATAATGTATATGTATGTGTCTTCTGTGTCTGAAAAAATGTGTTCTTTCTTTCTTTCAAATAAATACAAAATTATTTATTCGTGACACAAGTAAGATATAACAAATATAAATATAGAGTCCAAAGGCTTTCAATTTAATTCATAAAGCATTAGCAACCCACATACGTTTCCAATGCTGGGACTCGGGTCCTTCCCTCTCGAGGAGAGAGATATAGGCCATAATCCACCAATTTGCCGGCCAAGTGCGGGTTGGCGGATGACACACGTCTTCGGATATTGTGATCCTCAAACATGTCGGTTTCCTCACGATGTTTTCCTTCACTGTAAAGCGAGTGCAAATGCACACATAGCTTGAAAAATAAGTCATTGGTGTAGGGCCGGGATCGAACCAGGCGCCGACTGATAGAAAAACAGACGTTTTTACCACCGAGCCACACTCGCTTGCCAAATTAATTCACAGAACCATCACCTTTCGAATTACAATTCGAAAGGTGATGACTTTTCCACTAAGTGTACTTATGCCAAACAAAAACGCAAAAAGCTGTCTAATTTAGAATTTATAAACAGCTCATTTAATAATAATAGTGTCTGGTTGACCGAGCTTTGCTCGGTATGTTTTTTTTTTTAATATGACATTTTCTAAAAATAATTCCTAGCTAGATCGATTTATCGCCCCCGAAACCCGCTATATACTAAATTTCATGAAAATCGTTGGAGCCGATTCCGAGCTTCCATTTACATACAAGAATTGCTCATTTAAAGATATAAGATTTTTGCCTATTGAATTTTCTTTGTATGATAAAGTTAATTGTTAAAGTTTATACATTTTAAGGCAAGTGCCTTGTTAGTTTTAGAGTAAAGGTCAAACGGGACTCTTTTACTAATACTTCGCTGTCTGTCTATTACCAGGCTATGTCTCATGAATCGTGATAGCTTTTGATAGTTGTTAAATAATGTTTAACAAACTGCCACTTAAAATTATTGAATAACAGTCATCAAATTCAAAAAGGCGTTAAAACAATTCTTTAAAATTAATCCATTTTATTCGATAAAATAATTCTTGAATATGCAACTTAATGAATCTTCATTTTCTTCTGACATAATTTTGCAATAACATCCCTAATTTGAAATACCTACAATTTTAGTCTATGTTACAATAATTAAGTTTAGTTTAGTTAATATCATTCTGTTTTGCTTAAACTAAATGTAAATGACTTACCAAATGCGATGAGATGTTGCAAGGTCAATAAATGATTTTTTATTTTATTTAGTTGTAATTATCACAGAAAATCTTCTTCTTTTTCTTCACCTTATCTCATTTAGGTGGGGTCGGCACAGCAAATCTTCTTCTTCCACTCCCCTCTATCAGACGTCATCTCCACACTCAATCCTTTCTCTCTCATGTCTTCATTCACACACTCCATCCATGTCTTTTTCGGTCGGCCTCTTGCTCTTCTTCCTTGCACTACCATTTCCATACATCTCCTAGTGACATGCTTCTCCTCTCTACGCATCACATGTCCATACCACGCTAACCTTCTACTCCTTATTTTCTCCCTCACTGGGGCTACTTTCACACTTCCTCTGATGTACTACTACTAATTATCACAGAAAATATGTTTATTTATGTTGCCACTATAAATATGTATGTCTACTGTAAACTATCTGTGTACAAAATTAGTTCAGCCTAATAACACATAAACTTTCGCAATAAATATTTGAGTAGGATTATGTATAGATACATTTATTCTAAGGGAAACCTGAAAAGGCAGGTTCTATTGCATATATTCTAAAACAGCTCTTTTATAAGCAGAAAAGTTTATAAATAGAAATTTAAACAAAGCAACAATAGACTTTGCCTTCATTAACTTTAGGCAACGTTTTCAAGAAGGTTGAGAAATTTTAGAACAACTTTATTTTGTTTGCAAATGTTTTACAACTTCTTTGGAAACGTGGAAATTTTTGTTTATTTCGAGACATTTCGTTATGATAATATAATTTAACTTAACTAGCATTGCGTGGCTTACCAGCGTGATATCGGAATTAATTAATTATTTCGTTGATTTATTCAGTAAAACTTATTATATTAATAAAAACACACACACAAAAACCTTACAAATAGTAAATTAAATCTAAGTCAGTGTCCGCGGGTGTCTATTAATTATTAGATATCTAAAATGTATTTATATGAATAGAATATAATAATTTCTTCACCTACTCGTATATACATATCTATACCAATATTATAAAGAGGAAAAGGTTGTTTTTTTTTTGTTTGATTGACGCGAATAGGCTCCTTACTGGACTGATTTGAAAAAATCTTTCGCTATTAGGAAGGTACATTATCCCCGAGTAACATAGGCTATATTTTGTTTCTCTTTGCAACTTAAATTATTTTATAGCCCGTGCGAAGCCGGGACTGGCTAGTTAATCAATAAATAAATTGTTTTTTTTTTTGGAACTTAACGATTCTTATCTTTGAATTAAAAGATAATAAAACTAGAGATACTGTAGCCCCATCATTTACGCTGAAGTTTATAGGATATTTCAAAATATGCTACGAGTGTATTTCTCTCAGAGCGCTTTAATTTGACGACCTCGTTGGCGTAATGGTTACTCTGCCGGACTGCCGATTAGAAAGTTCCAGGGTAGATTCCCGGCACGGCCAACATTTTTGTGCTGAACTAGATTTGTTGGATATCGGTCTGGGTGTTTAGTATGTACATATCTATATAAAATATGTATGTATAAATGTAGTATATCAGTTGTGTTAGCAACTTACAAACTAGATATGGTTCAGTATGGGGTTAACCAGCCGTGTGTGAAATGTGTCCTAATCTATACCAATATTATAAAGAGGCAAAGTTCGATTTTTGTTTGTTTATTTGGTGCGAATAGGCTCCGAAACTACTAGACCGATTTGAAACCCTTGGGGAGCTACGTTATCCCTGAGTAACATAGGCTATATTATTTTGTGTCTCTTTGCGACTTAAATTATTTTTTAGCCCGTGCGAAGCCGGGACGAGTTTAGTATTCATTATATTATTCATTCTGTAACCACGCCTATTCTGTAGAAAAGGCAATTGTCCTTAAGAAGGGCGTCAGTCTTGTCTTTGATGAAGGTTAGGTAAGGTTGAAGGGCACGGCCTGAGAACGCCCAACCAAGGTCGAGCTATTTGCGGAGTATTGATTTGTTGTGTGAAGGAATGTTCCGAGAAATTTCACTTTCACCATCTAAACAAGTCCCCGACCGAAATGTACTATTTGACCTTTATGATTATCCAATTGTAGCGCCTGTAGCTCGGCTAACTAAAGTAATTTAGATAGATAGAAAACTTTATTGCATACAATAAAATAAAATTAACTTAATATTTAATATCACAAGATAAAGTACTTACTTTTTTTTTTACGTGAGGAAATGCATTTACGCATGCCCACCACACCCGGGGAGGTGGGTGGGGTATATCGGGCTCGATGCCAGAAGGGCATCACTACCGACTAAAACCTCACGATGGCCTCCTCACCGGAAAGGGCGGGGTGAGGTTCCGCTTCTCGCATTAACCCACCACCCCGCCCACCAAAAAAAGGCTTACTAATTAATGTGACACAATCGGCGGCCTCATCGTTTAAAGCGATCTCTTCCAGGCAACCTTTGAATGGAGGGGAGTTTATAAACGACCGAACAAAGACGTAGTGTACAATAAAGATGAAAATTAACACATAAATTAAAAATAGGTATTGTATTTGAAAAAAAAAAACATTTTGTCTAAGTCATCTTTCATTTATTAAAATAAAATAAATTAATAATTTACATTAAATGTCGAAAATATCATTATAACATGATGTGTTACGACAAATTTTAATATTGTATAGTCACTCTTCTTGAAGGCACATAATCAGCAAAACCTCCAATAACTTCTTTGACAACATTAGCTATTGACAATGGCAAGTCATTTGGCCCTGACAACACTTGCCTTGTCAGACCACTTTGACCTGACAGCCCACTTCTGCCCGCAAGAACATATTGCCCCGACAAACCATTCTGTCCTAGCATTTGCGTGATGGGCACAACTTGCCCAGTCAGATCTGAGGCCGCAATTCGTCGTGGCAGTTCTAGACTTGTCAATCTATTTTGACTAGTCAAACCACTTTGGCCAATAGGCAAGTCATAGGTAGGCAATGCTTTGCACACACTGGCAGCGACTGTCAGACTTTGCAGCGCAGATTGCCTTAAAGCATCTGCTATAGGTACACGATTTTGCCTTGGAGGCATTTGCTGTAGTGCCGAGGTTAAGATCTGTAGTCTGTCAGGGATCGGTGCCTCGCTGTAAATTGGAGATAGCAACGTTGACAACAGTTGCTGATTGACGTTCCGTGGTACGCTGTATTGGGCTGAAACAATCTGAAAACAGTAATAGAATATATGTACTTACTAGCTACCCGGCAAATTTTGTTTTGCCTCACTTAGGGGTATGAAAAATAGATAGTGTAGCGTATATGACACGTTCGTAGATTTACCATAGCAGAGCCATCTATTGATTACTTACTCAACCCAGTCGAAAGGTATCGACATTTGTTAGAATCATTCGGAGTTAACAGATAAATGTGACTGTCAAATAATAACAGACAATAATTAGCAATAAATTAAAATTGCGACAATAATTTGAGATTTAAACTATCCTATCTTTCAAGTTGGATCGAACTGCACATGGTGTGCAAATTTTATTATAATCGGTTAAGTGGTTTAGGAGTCCATTGAGGACAAACATTGTGACACGAGATTTATATATATTAAGATATACCAAGATTGATTCATACTGAATAGTGTATACTTACTTTAATAATTAAAAACTGAAATAACACAGCGAAGCACGACAACTGCATGTTTTAAATGATTATTTATAGAAAATATTTAAAACAAAAACGAGAAAAAAATACGAAATGTCTGAAGGAAAAATTGTTATCCAATTTTTTTTATTACGTGTGATAATTTTATCGCAACTTTGACAAACTAATTTAGTAAAATAATTGCAGTTATATATTATGTATTGGAAAGGTGATTTCGTATAAAATTGTGACACGTTTTAAATTATCTTTAAATCTAGGAATTTAGTCCTTATCTACTAAATTATAACTTATCGGTTAGTTATTACTAACAGTGGAATTATGCAAAAACTAAATCAAGATGCTTAGTTTTTAATAATTTAACTGAAAAATATGAAATGACTAATTGGAATGTAATGTAAGTACTATCCTGATTGAATAAATAAATGTTAGGACACATTCACACACGGCTGGTTAGCCCCATACTGAACCATTACTAGCTCGTATTATGGTTGCTAACACACCTGATATACTACATATACATACATACATATTATATATAAATACATATTAACACCCAGACCCACAGCCAACAAATTTGGTTAAGCACAAAGATGTTGACCGGGTCGGGAATCGAACCCGGAACCTTCTGATTAGCAGTCCGGCATGGTAACCTTTACGCCAACGAGGTCGTCAATTGGAATAATCATTCATATTTGGAAAATACTATTTGCAATGTACTATCAATTTAAAGTCAAATTATTATTAATTAGGCAACTTGTATCTGGTGATGTGTTAAAATTTCGGCCACCACGATAAAGAATAAAAGAACTACTAGAAAAACATATGTGCCAAACTGGCTCAAGAACATTTTAACCATAGTGACCTAGGCAACTTGTATCTGGTGATGTGTTAAAATTTCGGCCACCACGATAAAGAATAACAGAACGTCTAAAAAAACATATGTGCCAAATTGGCACAAGGACATTTCAGCCTATTTAAGAACAATATCTTTATTGGTTGCCTGGAAGAGATCGCGATTAGTGACAAGGCCGCCACATGTAACACTAAGTAATTAATTATAAGTTGTTTATTTTGTTTCTCTGTTTTGTTCTGTATTTCCTTTTGTGTTGCAATAAAGAGTATATCTATCTATCTATCTATCTATCTCTTCTATAACTTTTTGATAATACGACTATATTATACTAGCGACCCGTCCCGGTTTCGCACGGGTGCAATACTGATACTAAATACACTACAGAAAAACATATACCATCGCGAAGTTTTCTTTAGACCTTTTCAATGTGTGCAAATAATTAACCCCATACCGAACCATTTCTAGTTCGCATTATGGTTGCTAACACAACTAATATACATACATATTTTATATAGATACATATTTAACACCCAGACCGACAGCCAACAAATTTAGTTCTGCACAAAGATGTTGACCGTGCCGGGAATCGAACCCGGAACCTTCTGATTGGCAGTTGGCCTGGTATCCATTACGCCAACGAAGTCGTCAAAATAAATATTTTGATAAATCTCGTAGGGTTCAGCCTGCGTTTGCAATGTAGGCGGAAAATATTGATAATTAACCACATCACATTAGAAACCTCAAAAATACCAGTATTTCTCCACTATTTATGGATGTTATTAAACATATAAACCTTCCTCTTAAATCACTCTGTCTATTAAAAAAAAACGTATCAAAATCCGTTGCGCAGTTTTAAAGATTTAAGCATACAAAGAGGCATAGGGACAGAGAAAGCGATTTTTTTATACTATGTAGAGATATGACATAACGCTGTATCTGTCAATGTCCATGTAATCTCACACGACATCTATTTTTACTCGCTTTTTATTAGCTTCACCTGTATGTTTGTTTGTAACCGACTTCTTTGGGCGCGATTTTGACCCACTTTAAACGGCCAGATTTCGTTCAAACGTTGTAGATTTATTGAGGACCGATGACAATACACTAATTTGATAAAATTATTCCATTTTTTGTATTTTTGTTTGTATGTTTGTTTGTAACCGACTTCTTTAGGCGCGATTTTGACCCACTTAAAACGGCCAGATAAGCGTGTTTTTTTAGTTTTTTTAAGTATTATTATTAAACTTTAGAACTAGTTCCTTAAAAAACAGTTCTATGCAAATTTGCGTAGAATATAAATTGTTTAGAACTGATTTTTCTGATCCGTGGGATTGACGTACTAAAACCCTTTCAAAAGGTTTTGCGTTAGTTATCAGTAAGCCTGTATAGTTAAAGTCTTAATTTAATTACCTCACGAAGCCTTTGCAAAATATATAAACCTAGACAAAAAACAAACACACGTGATTAAAGTCGTAAACAAAATCATTTTATTTTACACATAACTGCTTACACTATGCAGGTTATTTAACAAATAAGCTAAGTAATCAAAATTATATACAAGGTGGCGGAATCGGAATTTTCTTTAAATATTGACACTTATTGTTGCAAATTGACGCCTGCGGCAAACACGGGGAAAGGGGCGGCATGTACGGTGACACAGGCGACGCCGCGGGCAAAAACGGGTTCGCTAAACCAAGACTGGGACAAATATTATTTGACAAACAGTTAGGCGGCAAAACTTGAGGCGGCAACGTTGTCGGTGGCAAAATTTGGGGCGGCAAACACGCTTGGGGCAAAACTTGGAACGGCATATTTTGAGGCAAAATTTGTTGGGGGAAACCGGATTGAACCAGTATTTGAGTGGAAGGTAGACATTGTGAAGAACACTGTTTTTGTAGAACTTGAGGAAGACAGATTTCTGGCAAAATTTGGGGCAAAATTTGTTGAGTCGAGCAGGGCTGCGGTAAATATGGGGGCGGCAAAACTTGTTGTAAGCATTGGAGCGGCAGAACTTGCTGCAAACATTGGGGCGGCAAAACTTGTTCGGAGCATTGGGGCGGCAAAATGATATTTGCAAGGTTAATAGGTACTTCTGTAATAGTACCGCAGGTTGTTGCTATGGGTTCTAGGCATCCAAGAGCGGTGTTTCTGATTGGTGGATTGCATGGTGATAACGGCACTGATTTCAGACCACAACTGCAAGGTCCTGGGATTAAGAGTTGACAGTTTGCCTGGAAAAAAATAACATTACCATATTAGGGTCCTGTATACCAACAGGTCCAACGGACCATCATGGATTCTGTATAAACTTAAAAGTAATTTAAATGTTGGGCACATAACATAAATTAAGTTACTTTACAGGATAGTTAAGTAGTAATTCTTAATTTCTGTATGTTTAATGTATAGCATAAGCAGCCCACTATAAGTTCCCACTTCTGGGACTCGGGGCCTTCTCTCACGAGGAGAGAGATATAGGCCATAATCCACCACGCTGGCCAAGTACGGGTTAGCGGATGACACACGTCTTCAGATATTGTGGTCCTCAAACATGCCGGTTTCCTCACGATGTTTTCCTTTACCGTAAAGATAATAATTTCCTTTGCCATAATTAACTATTATTAATGATGTCTTGTTGCTGTTTAGTTATTTTGAGCTTAGAAAAATTTAGTTTTTCTATCGATTGTCAATAATTTTAATGTGTGTTTTCATTTTATTATTCTTGAGATATATAAAATTATTGTTATCATTTAATTTTGGTTTTCAGTTGTTAATTTGTGTATACCAAAATAAATATCTATAGAATATGAATTAATTGACATTAAAAAAACAGTTTTTTTATATAATTATTATTATTTGTTTTTTGCAATATTTTAAAATAATTTGTGCGTGTGTTTATCGCACTTGGCCTCTGTCTATATCTGTCTCTTAGTTACAGAAGGCCCCAAGTCCCAGCAGTGAGAACTTGGACTACTTGTGCTATGTTTATGCTTATGTATAACTCTCATAAGATAAGTATTTCTGTACTTACATAAATAAATAATCCGAAAAATAATAAAATCCTCGACATTTTGTAAATTGTGTTGTTATACTAAGTTTGTAGAAAGCAAGTGATACCTATTTATTTGTTAGTGTTTTAGTAATAATATAGGTTGCTCAGTTTATTACGAAACTAAATTAGGTGGTTGATAAAATTAAAAGATAAGATAGGTACAAAAGTGTTTGAAACATTCTTTAGCAAAATATTTAATTTTAACCAAATTCAAATAATTGGCCAAGTGTGAGTTGGGCTCGCTCATGAAGGGTTCCGTACCATTGTTGTATGGGAGCCACCATTAAATTTGTATTTTTGATAAATTTTATAATTTAATTTGATAGTTAATATGCATTTTTATATATTTTGTGTAAATTTTCAGTATCTAGCACCTACCGCTATTGATATATAGTAAAAAAAATACGAAAAAACACGTTTATTGTATGGGTACCCCCTTTAATATTTAATTTTATTTTTGTATTTGTTGTTATAGCGGCACGGGAAATACATATTTTGTGAAAGTTTCAGCTTTCTAGTTATTACGGTTTCTGAGAAACAGCCTGGAGACAGACAGGCAGAGGAGTCTTAATAATAGGGTCCCGTTTTTACCTTTTAGGTACGGAACCCTAAAAAGGAGAATCTCAATTCGATGCTTTTTAGGATCCCGTACCCAAAATGTATAAGAACGGGACCCTCTGACTAAGAATAGAATAGAATACAATTATCTTTATTGTACAATCAAATTAAAATATTTAAAATTAAAAACTTAAAAGTAGAGTACAATGGTGGCCTTATCACCTATGGTGATTTCTACCAAGCAATCGGGAATGGGAAAATAAACACACAAAAGGAAAGGCTAAGCCCTTTTTGTCTGTTTCCAGGCTGTTTCTCATAAATTGTGATAGCTAGAAATGTTGTAAAAAAAATGTGAATAGCGTATTTATTTTATTACCTACCTCAATGAGTGAGATATACGATTCGGTAAGTTGATAGAAAATTCTTTATTGGACACATTCATTACATTTAAAAAAAGAAAAAGAAAGAGCTTACAAATTAGTGTGCCACAATTAATTGGCGGCCTTATCGCTTAAAGCAATAAGTAAGTTAGGTAAGTAAAATAAATAATAACAATTAATATGTATTAGCAGCAAAGTATTTTCTTTATTTCTTAAACTAGCTGCACCTTGCGATGTTACCCGCGATAATCCGGGATAATAAGTAGCCTATGTGGTAATCCAGAGTCTTACCCATTTCCATACCAAATTTCGTCGAAATTGGTTTAGCCATTTGAGCGTGAAGAAGTACATACACACACACTTTCGCAATTATAATATTAGTAGGATAAATTAATTAGCATAAATAAGTTGGACTAAGGTAAGTTATAGTTTTGATGAACTGCCGCTGTATACCACCAGGTTAGCGACTGTTTACCTTTTCATTTACTTCTTAACTTAAATAAATAAATCTAAATAGTTGGGGGTGGTATAGGTATTTTTCTCAAGAACTGCCCTTTAGATTGCGTCGGGGGTGGTAACATAGAAGACATATATGCCGACATTGGACTTGCCGCCGGCAAAAATGGGTTAAGATTTGCCATTGCTAAAAATGGATTCGAACTGGCTAATAAACTAGGATCGGAAAAATTCGGAATAGCTGGAACCGACACTGGTAGGTACGGGTTCGGGTTAGCTGTTAGACATGTTTGTTTCGGATTAGCTGCCAGATAATTCGGGTCAGCGACTCTGTAAGAGTAAACCACGTCGTCTTTTGGATTAACACAAGTTTGATAATAACCAAAATCTACCACTTTCCCTGGTTCTCTTATAACAGCTTGTCTTATTTTCGGGTAACAATTATTTGCAATTTTAGGCACATCGCTGAATATCTGTGGCGTCTCACTTGCAAATACCATTGGCTGTGATTTCGAAAACACATTTGGCGCGCTTTCTCTAGCTAAAACGAATGGCACATTTGTGCCACACGGCAAAACGCATCCGTTCGAAGCTGAGGTTGGTAGAGCCATGTTTTTGTTCGCATTAGCTGCTGCGAGGGTTACGAGTGATAGGGCTTTTTCCGTGTTAGCTGGCGACATGATTTCTTGAAGAATTGAGGCTATGGTGTTTTGAGATATTGCGGCTGCTGAACATATTGAAATGGCGGCGATTAGAGATATGGCGATGACCAGTTTAACACGCATGGTTTTTGTTCTGAAAAGAAAAATATTTTATTGTATTATTTTTCTTAATATAGATAGATAGATTCATTGAAATGAATTAAAATTATAATTAAAATTATAATGTCTGATATTACAGTGAAGGTACAGGATAAATATTTATTCTATGGTGTAGGTTAGGTTAGATTTACTTGTGTACTGTGAAGTGGGCTATTACTCGGTACAGATTTAGTAGTGATAGCCTGGCCCGTAGCCAAATACACCAGACTAGGCATGCTAGGCTAAGGTCCTGCCTAGTTTGGAATATTTGGCTACTGTTTGTCGCTGACTCATGAGGTTAAAAGCGAGTGTGGCTCGGCGGTAAAAACGTCCGCTTATCCATCAAACGGTCCCTGTTTCGATCCTGACCCTACACCAACTGACTGACTTGTTCTTCAAGTTTTGTGTGGATTTGCACTCGCTTTACGGTGAAGGAAAACATCGTGAGGAACTTGTTTGAGGACCACAATCTCCGAAGACGTGTGTCATCCGCTAACCCGCACTTGGCCGGGTTGGTGGATTATGCCCTAAATCTCTCTCCTCGTGAGGGAAGATCCCGAGACACAGCAGTGGGAACGTATAGTGGGCTGCTTATGCATGAGGTTACTCGCTCTTGTGCTCAAATGTTTATCTGAAATAATTATTATGTAAATGATTGATTCTGAGTTTCTTTTCTTGGTGGTTGCTAGCCATGTGAGCACTCTTAATGCTATCGGAGAGGTCCTCTAGAGGACTCGTCAAATCGGAGAGGTCCGAGTATATATTAGGTCCCGCGATCTACAACCGTATACCCGCATCTGTCCGCGGCGCGCCGCGCCACCGCGAGCGACAACACAAAACTTAGAGTGTGGCTAATACATTGTATGTAATTAATACATACGTGTGTAATACATTTTATAATTTAGATGATTATTTGAAAATGACTGTTGATTGTTGATATTTATTTATTTGTACTAATTTTATTTAGTTTTATCTATTGATAAAAATGTAATTAATTAAATAAAATAATAAACAAAATAAATAAATATTAGGACACATTCACACACGGCTGGTTAGCCCCATACTGAACCATTTCTAGCTCGTATTATGGTTGCTAACACAGCTGGTATACTACATATACATACATATTATATATAAATACATATTTAACACCCAGACCCTCAGCCAACAAATTTAGTTAAACACAAAGATGTTGACCGGGCCGGGAATCGAACCCGGAACCTTCTGATTAGCAGGCCGGCATGGTAACCTTTACGCCAACGAGGTCGTCGAATTGATTGAATTGACGTGTAACTTTGGTGTTACCAATAAATAATTTGTATTTGTATTTGTATGGTTTCTTTCTCCGGAAGTTGATGATCGTCGGGGATCAAAACCATATCTAACCATGCAATCACGTTCTTGACTAAGCGGTTATCACTTTATATACCTACGTATTTACAAACGTAAAGAAAAAAAAGAGACTTACCTTTGAGAATTTAGAACAACAACGTTATTTTCTATTGCCTACTACAAATGTGTGAATAGAAAGTTGCACGTCAAATCATTTATAAAATACGGCAGTTCATTATCTTTAATCCGTTATTTTATCATACTTTTACATAATAACAGAAACGCAATAAAAATTGCACCTAAATTTTTTATCTATCGTTGCATACTTACTTAGAGAAATGCTGGTCGAAACATTATTGCAAACTACAATAGATAAGTTTTTTAATTAAAGTATTAATGGAAGGAGGTGTGTCTCTACATTAAGTGTTCTTTTGACGTGACAACGTCTTAAATTAGGTTGCGGCTGGGAGTCACTTATGAAAAAGTGTAACGCCCGGTAACGTTACGATGAGTCACCGAACGAGAGAGAGGCCCGCCGAATGCCTTGCGTCTCTCTCCCACTCAACTATGATCGGTCTGCCGCGCGCGCAGCACGCGGCAGACGTTGTCACGTAAAATCTTCGCCGGTAAAACCGACTTTACAGGCAACCATTTTTTTTGCTAGTTTATTATTTTTTATTATTATTTGTAAATTTAAAACCAAATTTAAACTTATAACTTAAATCCAAATGATAAAAATAAATTTATATAAAATTGTCATTTCATTTCATTGTCAAATTCATTTATTATATATACATTTATTTCAGAATCAAATCCCATATCCAAATATTACATAAAATTATTAAATAATTATAAGTAAAATAAATTGAATAAAAAATATACTTTATCTCGGATGTTATACGAGACCTTATCTTGCCAGAAGCATAGATAAAGTATATTAAATTTTAATATATAATATAATATAACAGCGGTTTGCCTCCACCTTCATTGTGCGTACCGCCAAGGTGTGGAATTCTTTGCCAAATTCCCTGTTCCCTGATAACTATAATCTAGCAGTTTTCAAGGCAAGAGTGAACCGGTTTCTTCTGGGCAAGCCTGCTCCACCTTAGATCGCAATTTCGCTTACCATCAGGTGAGCTGCGATCAAGCTCAAGCCCTTAATGAGTAAAAAAAAAACATTTATATACTTTGTCTATGCCACAAGTGAGATTTGCCTAATCCATCAAAACACGGTATGGATTTCGTAAAATGATGCTATTTTATTTTGTATTCTTTTATTTCTAATGCATTAACTGATGGGATGTTGGAGCTATTTATAGGTCGATTTTAATGATCATTGGCAGATTGGTTTAGTTTTAAGTATTCTTAAAAGATTTTGTGTATATAAATAAAATTTGTCAAGTAACTACAAATATAAATCATTTATTGACACCAAAGTTACAAGTCAAATAATATGATATCATTACAAAAGTATGATACGTATGTATCAATGTCAACTATTGAGTTACTTGGCAAGTCACTGGATTTCGACAACTGTACAAATTGTTTTTTAAGAATTTGTGTTCGCTTTGTCTAATATTCGGAGAACTAAAAATAATATACGAAGGTTCACGTTTTACAACAGCTTGCCTGATGTTAAGCTGCTCTGTGGTCCACGATGTAGCACGCTTACCCACAATAAAAGCCATTTTTCATGAGAATAATAGTAGACTAGAATGACACAGTATGATGAGTTTGCTACTTAGCTAATAATAAAATAAATTTCTGCCAGTATTTAAACAAAAAACATTTATTTACATATTTGTTATAAAATAAATTTTATTCAACCACAACTTATAGTGGTACATTCATATAAATATTTTGAAAACACTAATCGCATCAGCTTCATTTGTGACTAGGAACTTTTTCGAAATAAAATTACAAAAATGGCGGCTGTAAAGTAACTTGCCGAAGATACTTTCCACCACAGCCTACCACAGGAGGTAGTATAGACTGGTAACTGAAGCCACAGACTGGCAACTCTGCGCCTGAGAACTGGCAACTCTGACATCCACATGGCAACTCTATTGTCGGAATAACATTCTTGCAAGCGCATGGCATAGTCTGGCAACTGCATGGTAAACTTTGACAGGTGCATGGCACAGATTGGAAATTGCACGGTAAACTTTGACAGGTGCATGGCACTGATTGGCAACTACATGGCAAACCTTGACAGGTGCATGGCACAGATTGACAGGAGCATGGTAAACTTTGACAACTGCATATCATAGTATTTTGACAGCTACAAGGAACCGTTTGGCAGCTGCATGGATTTGTCTGACAACTGCATGGCATATTTTGACAGCCGCATGGATTGGTCTGGCAACTGCACATCATATTTTGACAGCTGCATGGATTGGTCTGGCAATTGCACGGCATATTTTGACATCCACATCCGCACAAAGGCAGTTTCTGGCATTTTGGCGTTTGAACATAACAAGGATCGGCAATAGCCGGCATTTCTATTGTTAAATATTCCAGCAAAGCAGGCGTTTGGCATCTACACGTGTTTTCCACATATTGGAAAGCCACAGGCGTCTGGCAAGAGCATGAAAGATCTGCTAGTAAGCCTGGCATTGCCAGACCTGGCAAGTTGACAGCTTGAAACAATTCTGGCAAATTGGTTGCTGGTAAAACATCGCATCTAGCCACTGGCATCTTGCAGTCACATCTGGCTACGTTTGGCATGGCAATACTTGCTATATCAGGGTTCAGAAATCCATAGGATTCTATGCATTGGTAACCGCATAATGGATTGATTGATTCATCTATGACAACTTTTTGACAGTTGCAAGGGGAAACGTTCTCTATCAAAGGGCATCCACCATTAGGATTTCTTTGGAGAATCTTCACTTTCTTTGGCTTTAGACATCTGGCGTTGATCTGAAAAAGAATGAAGAAGAAAATGAATGAAAAGAAAATGAAGAGCACTTTTAGGTTGCTATCTAGATCGTAGCTAAAATCGCGTTGTTTACCTAGTCTTGCTATTTACTTCGACAAACAAACATACAAAAAAATAATAACTACATTATTATTTTATTTTTGTCCTAATTTACAGTTTGCGCATATAACGTAAAATTATAGTAATAAAAAATAGTAGTAGAAAATATTTTAAAGCGAAGACAGACAGACAGTCGGGCGTGCGGCCACCTTACGCTCCGTAAGTTATAGATTCGATCCCCACCGATGAGATCAAGCTTTCGGTAAGGAAAACATCGTGAGGAAAGCATCATTATTAGGCTAGCAACCATCTTTCATTTGAAAAATCTGTCGCCAAGCTCCTAAAGTTGTGTTCTGACAACATCCTAGAGAAACAAACAGTTAGTCCAGAAAAGGCATGCTCCACATTAAACCAATGTCGCTGACTCGTGTAATTACGCGTCCTGGTGGTTAAATGCTTGTACCATAGATAAACTTGTGGCGTCTCTGTCACACTTCGCCGCCCACTACCAATCAGAGCGCTCGTTCTGAATCGCGCAAGCTGTATTTACAACGCGCGTACGACTGCTCCTAGCTACAATGCATGACCTGTGGACGGCCGTCTCCGGACACAACATCTGTCCGGAGGGATATCCCCTTAGCTAGATGGAGGCAGACCATCGCCGCTCCATAGTATTATTTTAATTACTCATACTCTGAAAGTAGGTCTGAAGTTGCCTGAGCGGGATGAAAGTAATACTTTTCATCCCTAGAGAATATCGCTTTCAACTGACAGCTGTCATGTTATTTTTAAAAATAGTACAGTAAATAAAAAAGGTTTTCACCTCCATCTAGCAAAGGGATATCCCCCGGACAGATGTTGTGTCCGGAGACGGCCGTCCATAGGTCATGCATTGTAGCTAACGCGCAAACGGTATTTTCAACGCGCGTACAACTGCTCCGTACGCGCGTTGAAAATACCGTTTGCGCGATTCAGGACAAGCGCTCTGATTGGTAGCGGGCGATGAAGTGCGACAGAGACGCCACAAATATAATATGTACCTATTTTTTGTATATTTGTCTATAGCTGTACTAAGAAAAAAGTAATTATGTTAAAAATACTTACACAAATTAGACCGATCGCCAGTATAACAAAAACCTTGCTTAAATACATAATGTAGGTCTCAATTTAGTTGATAATACATTAATTTAAATTCCGTCAGCATTTTTATACCAAAGTATGATTAATAGAACATTTATTGTAACACTTTTCGACATTTTCAAATCGATACATCAGCGATAAAGTTTTACGTAAAAAATTGGGTAAATATGTTAACTGATTTTGATTGTAATTAGGTAAGCGTGTATACGTTGGGCAATATTATTAAACAAATATTACAATATTCAGTGTAAACTCCATGTAACGTCACTCGATTTAACGAGAAACTCTCTAAAGCGTCGAAATCAATTTGCCATAGTTGGTTTAACTTGAATTCCATACCATAATACATTCTCTGCGTTTAACGACCACTCTTTATAATGCCATAAAATGCACCGTCCCTTGTCGTTAAATAGAGTTTACACACTGTATGTACACCTATATCGAAAATTCTTTAATTATTCTTCTTCTTCGTATGAGCTAAGTGGCCAAGCTCTGGTGTCGAGTTTTAAAGGCACCCGAAGGCCTAAGACTTGGTTTAACGACTGCTTGTACTAAGACTAACAGCCGGGACCTACAATTTAACGTGTCATCAGACCCGCGGTAGCAACCCGATTAAAATTAAAAGATGAAAATGCCAGTTTTAAAAGTGTCAGTTTTGTGCATGATCACCCATCCAAACACCGTCCGCATCGACCGTTGCATAGGTTCGGTGATCGCGTCAGATCACCTTAGCTAGCCGAGCGCTACAGGCGCTACATACTCTTTTGGCGCCTCCTATCAGTGGACAAGATAAGTCTCATACAGTTTCTTTCATGTGTCAGTTGTCTTTCATCTGCTTTATATAATCCATGCATCGCATAAGCTGCCCACTTACGCATAGGTCCCCACTGCTGGGACTCGGGGCCCCTCCGTGAGGAGAGAGATATAGGTCATAATCCACCACTGACAATTTGGAGTATTTCCACTCTTCATCTGCCGCGGCGGAGGACGCTGCCTGTCGGAAAAGGGTCAAGTACGCTTCCTTGTAGCTGCTTTACGATTTCGTACCGTTTGCAGTGGAGACTCTGGGTAGTTGGAGCAGTGAGGCGAAAAAATTTATCCACGAGATAGGTCTAAGGATAAATAGCATCACCGGTGACTCCCGCTCCGGGTCGTTTTTGGTGCAGAGGTTGGCCATAGCTATTCAGCGCGGTAATGCAGCGAGCGTGATGGGCACCTTTGCACCGGGGGCGATCAGGGGCGGGTTATTTGATTAGTATTAGTTTTTAGTGTGTGACATTTATATTGATATTATTTATTAAATATATTTTTTATTAGTGAATGTCAATTAAAACATATGTATTTTGCTGGGATAGGACCTATATGTTAGTTATTGCAATAAGAAAATAGTTATCAATAACACAACATTAAAAATTCCCTCTCGATTTGGAGTATGTCTGCCATACAACTTTTTTTTCAGTGATTATTACAGACAAACCTATCAACAGGGAAGCTTGTATTTAGTGGACGGACTCAAATGGGTTCGGTATCTCCGATATCTTAATCTGACACGCTCGAGATCTACAAAAATCCCCTCTTCGACTACTCTACTATATTACGAGTTCTTAGTTAATTTTTGCTATCAACGCTTAATATATGTTGTTTTGTGATGACCCTTAAAAATAATACATTAACAGTAGTTTTCGCGAACCGATTCTAAAGTTACAAAAGATATCACTTGGGATGCTGGGATGAATAAAACTAACTTATACCTATTTAACGCCATCTAGCGGCATATGAGTACTTGCAGCATGCTAGCAAACAACCTTAAGGCGAGCTTAGTTTGACACTTTAGGCAAATAGCGCTCGATACGAACAAAGTCGCTACGCACACAAGCGCGCGCGGCGAACTCGCGATCTAAGACTGGGTGGTTGTCCCGGCGACCAGTCGTTCCGGCGCCACAGTGTAAAAAATAAGTTGACAGAGTGAGCAAACTTATTATTTTATATTTTTATCTTTTTACAGTGTCATTCTAGACATTGTAAATGCAGTTACTAAGGTAACTAAGGCTAGCACAACGTTAGTTTTCTTTATTCATCATTTGTATAATTTCTCTAAAATTGTATGATACTGTAACAACTTGTGAAATATCAGGTACAAATGAAATCATATTTTGAAGTGAAAAATTCTTTAGCATCGTTGTGATTTGAAAGTCGATGAAACGAAAAAGAGACTGTATTGTGCGCGCATTCGTAGTACAAAGTTTTAGAAAAGGCATCACAACAACAACAATGGTGTTTTGTATACGTGAACGTATTATACGTTTATTTGTAGAGCTTTTTCATCGTATTTTTGAAGGTTTCACTTCTACCAGGTGTGAATAACACACATGATTTTTTTTATCTTGTTGGATTACCTGTTTATTTAATTATTTGTATAAACAATACCTTTTTATCTATCTACACTAATATTATAAAGAGTAAAACTTTGTTTGTTTGGTTGTTACGAATAGGCTCAAAAACTACTGGACCGATTTTATAAATTCTTTCACCATACGAAAGCTACATTATCCACGAGTAACATAGGTTATATTTTATTTTGGAAAAAAATAGGGTTCCGTAAGATATTTGGATTTTTCGGACACAAACTGAAAAAAATCAACCCAAGAAGTTACTTATATTGCGTACGCTGCCTAAACTACAAAAGATAGAACCATAAAATGTTGTATTTAATTGTAGATCTTATAAATATCTACAAAAAAGTGCGCGACACACTATACCTATCTATGTCGAGTGAGGCACAGCAACCACATTTTTATTGAAAAATCTTGTTTTTTTTTTAATCCTGTATTCTTAGAGTCGGTGCCATATATGAAGAACAAATAAATGTTTGTTAAATAAAACACTATAACATTATCTTTCTTTGCTGGCACTGATTTTGTCTAGAAACTAGAATAAAAATAATTATTAGGCAAAACAACGTTTGCCGGGTCAGCTAGTATTGCATAAAGGGGCGTTTTGATTTGATTGATGATTTTTATTTGATGACTTAAATTTCAAATTTCAATCACAATTATCATATTCAAAGTCACACAAACAACAAAGTTAAGTTATAAATCTTTAATTTAAAATAACAATTATATTGTTTATGTCATGAAACCTCTAGTGCAGTGGAAAGGGTTGAATAAAACAATAGAGGAAAACTTTAGGAAAACCTTTACTTCTAACCTCCTTATCTTCCCTAAATTGCAAAAGTAAATTAAGTAGTTTTATTCTAACATTTTTGTTGTAAACAGTAAAGACTTATCTATATATCACAACCGAATTTTGTTACCTATGTGCTGTTAAATTAATATGATGATTGATGTTTGACATCGATGTCAAACGGATATAAGCACTGCCACAAATGCTACAAAATATTATCATAATTTATAATTCCGAACTTGACGCTTTGACATCAAAAATAATTAAATCACGCACCAATTAGTTCGTGAGTATTGCCTCGAATTCTAAGATTATTTAGTTAACTTTTACGTAAACAAATATTGGAAATTTCAATATGGTTTCACATACATATTCTGCGAACGAACGAAACGATTGCGCAAATTAAAGCGTCGCCTTGCCATCTAGTTAATTTTCACATAAACAAAAAACCCCGCAATTACAATATAATTTCGTATACATATTCTGCGAAAGAAACAATTGTGCGAGTTAAGGCGTCATCAGCGCCATCTAGTAAATTTTCACGTAAAGATCAATCTCCTTCCAGCAATGGGTCGAAAATCATCGCTTTCACTGACTTTTTCAACAGTAATTTCTGGCAATTCTGTTTCAACACTGAAACAGAAAATTACATCATATTTAAACACAAACAATCAGTAAGAGTTTAAATTTCGTTTATTTTAAATAGGAATATATATATGTATATATATATAAATACTTTATATAACGTAATAATGCTCACTCGACGCTCGAAACAGATCCCATTTCGACGTTGGATAATGTGGCAAAAGGTTTGGTCACAAAGGTCTTCGTGATCGCTGCTGGTTGTAGGGTCCATTGCAACTAGTTCCCTAAAAATTACACTGTATTTAAACACATAAAATCAGTAAGAGTTTTAATTTCGTTTATTTTAAATAGGAATATATAAAAATACTTTATATAATGTAATAATAATACTCACTCGACGCTCGAAACAGATCCAATTTCGACGTTGGATTTTTGTTTCCGCTTTGTCATTACAGCACTGCAACAAGCACATAATAAATCTTAGGTACATGTAAAATTAACTTAATTTATAAAATATTTTGCGAGCCACTTCTACGTCTTTTAAATTTTATGTGACGTCATATATATCCTATAGCGTAAAAGCGGGGAGCGTAAAGACGCGTCTGTTGATAGGTACCTCGATTGCCAAATTATGATTACTACTTAGTTGAGGAGATATGGTGGCACAGATGAACATACACTACGTACAAACGTAGATATGCTGTTAAAATCATAACCCTCCTTTTGTCTAAGTCGGTTAAAAATATAGGTACAAGTATCCTAATAAAATATATTATAAATAAACCTGTGTTCAAAAAAGATAAACCTTGATACCTAATTCTAATTTCATTTTTTCATTCTGTTTATTTTTGACTGTGGCATGATTGTTTTCATACGAAGTGGTCTACAATCTACAACAAGGAAAAAGGTGGAAGGTACTTACCATTTTCCGATATGTCTTTGGAGTCATTTTCTTTTTATTTTTCTGCCCATATTTAGGATGAAAATCACCGCGACAAAAATTCGGAATTTCTGACAATTAGGAACAACGAGCGATACGTCCACTCTCTGAGACGCCTCGGCGGGTACTGGCCGGCGAGCGCGAGCGCGTCTATGGCCTGGATCGGTTTCATTTATTAGGGTTTTATTTTTTCCTGGTTATTTTTTGTATGGAAAGATATAAAGTATCTCTACAGAATCCTTGTAAATTTTGTGTTTTGTCTGTTGATATTTTTTTGACATCATTTTAGTGATAGGATCTCTCACCAATCCAAAAAAATATAAAGGATAATACCCAATTTATGGTAAATTAGAGCTTTTTTCAAAACAAAATTCTATCGAGCGAATTGTTACTAATCGTGTTTCTGTTTCTTGTGATCACTAGATAAAATGTTAAATTTTGATATGAGACTAGTTTTATATTTTTTAGTTTATCAAGGAAGTAAATAAACGTCACTTAAAACAGCAAAAAGTTGAATAAGACCGCCTTAATAGGGTTTCGTTAGTACGTTGGGTACGAATCCCTAAAAATTAGGACCAAACTTTATTTGGCGTGGCAGGCGACAACAAGTGTAAAAGCTAGTTTTTTATGTCTTAATACACGGTTTTCTATTCAATTCTATCTTAAAAGCTAGGTCATTAGTAAATATAAAAAGATGTAAACACACTTTAAATCAACAACTTTATTTCATTTTCATAGTTTATCTAAAAATTAATATAATATGTAACATACTACATTTACTTGCTAAAAACTATAAATGAAAAATCTTAAATTTAGTCTTACTAGAATAGTTTGTAAGTTTTTTAATATTATTTTGTAACAATCTTAGTATTATTTTTAATGTGAAAACTATTTCAGTAAACTTCGCGATAATCTGGGATTAAAAGTAGCCTATCCATGATCAGGGTTTAACCCTATGTTTATACAAAATTCCAACCACGTTAACTGATTAAGTGTGAAGGGATAAAATATATTTTTTCCACATTTCACACATGGCTGGTTAGCCCCATACTAAACCATTTCACCTTAAAAGCCCAAATTAAATTGTAATAAGCTCCCAAACCTGTTATCATAGTTTCTATCTCTAAGTATTTTGATACATCTTTTCATAGAAACAGATAAAAGACAGACAGGCAACCCAAGTCGAAAAACAAGTGTTGCCACACTCTATTTTTTCACAAAACGGCGAAGGTTTACCACTGACTGGATCCTGGTGTGTATTGCGATTTCTATAAAAATAGCTAAATGACAGTTTTATAGCAACATAACTCAAAAAATAAGTGTTGCCATAATCTAATTTTCTTTTCTAACTAAACAGTGAAGGTTTACCACTGGCTAGAAACCTTGCGTTTATTTCGATATATCTTTCCATAAAAATATCTAAACGACAGTTATATGGCAACCTAACTCAGAAAGCAAGTGTTGCCATACTCTAACTTTCTTTTCTAACAGCGAAGGTTTACCACTGGCTGGAAACTTAGCGTTTATTGCGATATATCTTTCCATAAAAATAGTAATAGTTTTATGGCAACCCAACTGAGAAAATAAGTGTTGCCATACTATTTTTTTTAACTAAACGGTGGAGGTTTACCACTGGTTCTTGTGTTTATTGCGATATGTCTTTCCATAAAAATAATTATAGTTTTATGGCAACCCAACAAAGAAAATAAGTAAGTGTTGCCCAACTCTAGTCGTAGTTTCTGACAGACGGCGGGGGTTTACCACTAGCTAGGACCTGCTTCATGGTTTTCATCATGGAAGGAATAAGTCCCATATGCTTGTCGACACATTTCACTGCACATTTCTCAAACTCTATAGTTGCTTTGTCTATCTGTAAATAGAAAAAAATTATATTAAAAATTTGCCTATACATTATGTTTTTTTTACAAAATACAGCTAAGTATTAGAGCAATAGGACGAAAAACAACACAAGCTAATGTTTGAAATAACAGAAAGAATTACAACAAATCATATTTGTTGTATGGGCCTGCCTACCTTTATATTTTTTATTTTCAATATTTGTTGTTATAGCGTCAATGGAAATACATAATTTGTGAAAATTTTAGCACAAAATCTAGCTATCACAGTTTTTGAGACACAGCCTGGTGATAGATAGACGGACAGGCAACAAAGGCTTAGTAATAGGGTCCCGTTTTTTCTTGACTTATTATTATTAATTTTATTTAACACCAAACAGATTACATATATGAATTGAATAATTGCTTGAAAACTGTTAACACTAAAGGTCAGCTACTTATCAAGACCTTGACATTATTTCCTGTGTTTCCTGGTACATATAACTTGGATTTTTTCAAGGCGAGAGTGAACAGATTTCTTCTAGATCAACAGGTTTCATCTTCGGCCACAGCTCTGCTTACCATTAGCTGAGTTGGTGGCCAAGCGTAGATCTATTCAATTAAAAAAAAAAACATCTGATGCAACAGTGGTGGAACAGGTATGCCAGCAAAGCAGGACTGTGCTCCGTTACTTCAAGGAGCTCGATTGGCTTGGGTAGGCTGGTAAGGAGGAATGCACAATACGCCCCTTGCGGTCAGTGCAGGTCTCATCAACCCCACTTCAAATTAGAATTAGAAATTAGGTGGAACAGGTATGCCAGCGACTCAAGGCTTATGTTACTTTAAGGAGCTTGGTTGGCTTGGGTAGGCTGGTAAGTGTCCCGGGAATGCACAATATGCCCCAAGAGGAATGTCAGTGCATTTCTCATTACCCCCCACTTCAAATTAGAATTACATACAAGAATATAAGGTTTGTTTGTATTACTTACAGAATCCTGTGAAGGGTTTGCCCCGAGCCGATCTTTTGCTGAGTCATTACAGTCCATCACACAACGCTGGAGACGGTTCTGGAAGTTGTTGATCTCACTCTGGAAGCAGCAAATAGATAGATGGTAGTTTGTCATACTAATAAAACGAGTTTTCTGAAGAATGAACCTTGGTATAACAGCCAACATCTTTGTGATGAACCAAATTTGTTGGCTATTGTCTGGGTGTTAAATATTCATTGATATAAATAAGGGGACATTTTTGAACTGTTAAAATTTCAACTCAATGTGATATAGGTACATCAGTTTAAAAAAAATTTTTAACTTATAAAAATAAAAATTCAACTCAGTTTGATATAGGCATAATGCTGCTCACCTATAAATCAAATAATAAAATTTATGTAGTATATCAGATGTGTTAGCAACCATAGTACAAACTATTAATGGTTTAGTATAATATTGGTCTAACCATCTGTGTGTGAACTGTGTCCTAAAATAAATAAAAAATAAAAAACTTTAAGAATGTCGTTTGAATTTAAGAATTTTTGTTTCTTCAATCAGAAGGACTAGTAGGTATAAGTTTTTTCGAAGAACCTCTGATTGGCAGTCCAGCATGGTAACCATTACACCAAAACGAGGTCATCACATTACTCTCTTAGTGTCTCTCTCTCTTGATGACTGGCAATGAGATTAAGCTCAATCAATAATAATAATTACGTATAACAAAGTGTCGAAACAGCAGGGAAAGACTGGCTGCTCAAGGCAAAGGACAGAGGAAAATGGGACAAGCTAATTGACCTTCCGCTTCCGCTTGTCAAACAGTGAAGACGTTTGTTATTGTGTCTTGTAATTAATATTAGCTAAAAAGTGTTTTTAGTGCTGATATAACCTAACAAAAGTACCTGTAGTGAAATCTGTGTAAGCTGGAACCCGGTGTCGTAAGAATTTTCATATTTGCACTTGATTTAATAACAAAAATAACTTTTTTCTATATCTTAACATGACCAAGAGAATCTGTTACGTTCAAGTTAATTAATATAGCGTTTGAATACACCAATCAGCTTGCATTACTCGACAGCTGATCGTTTGACACTTGTGAAGTCTAACCAACCTAACGACATGAAATTGTGTTCGGATACATGCGTCACATGGAAATATTAAAAATACTATACAGATAATAAAAACCGTAAAATCGATTTGCTATTAACAAATTGCCAGATTGAATAATATATGTACATTTATGGTAGAAATATATTACTAAACGGTTTAAGACGTACCATTATTTTATTATATTGCCATCATGAGTTTACGCAGAAAACTCAAGACTGTACAAGTACAGGCTCAGACATCGACTGAACATGTTGAACAAGATATTGATCAAATTGTGAAAATGTATGAAAAAACGATTTGCATATTAAAATCTGATATCAAAGAAAAAGAAAAACTAATTGTACGATTAGGCGAAGAACACGAAACAAATTCACACGAGTTTGAAGATATGTGTAAACTAAATAACAGTCTGAAAAAGAAATTAGCGACTTACGAGAGTACAAAAAATGATCAAGCAGCGGAGGCTTTGCTATTAGAAAATAAAATTCAAGAGTTAGAAAATATGAATAAAGAGTATGAGACTGAGCTCATGAAAAACCTAAATCCTTTGAAAAATGAGCACAGAACTTTGACTGATAAATATAATATCTTACAAGCAAAGTATAGTACCCTTCTCATTCAATCTGCTGAAGAACTGACAACGAAAAATAATAAAAAAAGAAAGAAGCAACGAAAATGTGTTACAAAATGTTATACAAATAAAGTAAAATCGATAAACAAACTCAAAAATATAATTGCTAAACTGAATAAGAAAATCAAAAAATTAAAGGACGAATTAAACAAGCTTAATTCGACTGAGTTGCCAAATCACGGCAGTGAGGCCCTAAGGGAGAACTCGAATCTATTAGGAAACCTTAACAAGGAGCTGATTGCACAAGAGAATAAAATATTAACTTATGAACTGCAAAAGCGTAATACTATTATAGAATCACAAAATAAGTTAAATACTGAGATGATGGAAACAATTACAAACTTCACTAAAGATCTCCAGGAAAAAGAAAGATCTATTAATGCATTAAACTTTATCGACGATAAACTAAACCAGTTGCGAAAAATTGTTGATAGTAAAAATAACAATGTAATTACTGCAAGAAATACCAAAGATCAATCAACAAGTCTACAAGTAGAGATGAAATCTGTATTAACTACGATTGTTGAAGAAGAATTTGTCTCTCCAGTAACTACATCGCAAGAATCTAAACAAGGACTAAATAATATTTGTATTTTTTCAGATAGATGTGGAATTGGACTTGGTAACCGATTGCGCAATAGAACAACAAAAAATGTGTATAATCATTGCAAACCCGGAGCCTCGTTCTCTAACATTATTGAATCATTTGAGGCTGCTGTCAACATAGCTCCTAACGATACTTATATTCTAGCTATAGGTGAAAGTAATTATATAAAGCGTAATAAATTCTCTGAATGTATTAAGGTTCTGGATAAACTCTGTCAATCAACTAGAATAGTGGTATGTAATCTACCTTATATAAGAATGCGTTCCCATGCGTATAATGACTATATCTACAAATTTAATCTTGACCTGTATAATTTAGCTTCCTTTACAAAGAACTTGCAATTGATTGATGTAAATGCGATAAGTGAAAATAAATATGACATGATTTCTAAACCATTTTCACAGAAATTTTGTGATATATTGTTATGGAACATTGACTTTCCCTGTGGGAATAATAAAACTGTGGTTAATGTTATTTGTCAGGATATTTCTGTCAAGACTATTAAAACCCCAGACGCTGACAGTAAAACAATGGAGCAATGCTTGACGCTGCAATCAGAACAAAATTTTTTAGACCACACTCTGGTAGACATAGCATATCTATAGTTCACCAAAATATTCAAGGTGGTTTAAGGGACAAAGAATTAGAAATCGGCTTATTTTTAGAAAAGTTTAATATTGACATCTTATGCTTGACTGAAAGCTTTCTAAAAGAGCATCAGCTAATACTACATTTCGATAATTTTCATATTGTTAGTAGTTTTTGTAGAAAGAATACTACCCAGGGTGGATCTATTATTATTGCCAAAAAATCACATAAAGTTAAAAACAGGACTGATATTATTCAGTTATCATCTGAGCGCCATGTTGAGGTGGCTTGTATTGAGTTAGACAATTATGTGGTTGTATCATTATATAGGCCCCCTTCTGGTAATTACGATATATTCGTAACTGTAACTGATAAAATTTTAAGCAAACTTTGCGCTAAAACAAAGCAGGTTATCGTTTTAGGTGACTTCAATACTAATTTGTTAGAAGAATCTACTAAAAAAACTATATTACTAGCGTTATTTAATAGCTATGATTTAGTATCCCAATTTAATGAGCCTACCAGAATTACGAATTTAACGGCAACCTGTATAGATAATGTTTTCTGTCGTTGTAATATTCTATATAAATCTGTATTCAAGCACCTGACTTCTGATCATTCTGGTCAATGTATTACTGTGCCAATTAACCAAAACGATTCCAATTTTAATCTAACCTTGAAGAAAAGACAATATACTACACAGCGACTAAATCTATTTAAACAAAACTTGCATCGAGATCTGCTATCAGATTTTAGCCAGTATATTAATAAATCAAACGAATGCTACGATTATTTACACAGTGTTATAGTTCGCAACTTTAATTCAATCTTCCCAATTTTAAAAAAGAACATAAAAAGTAAATTATTGTTTAATCAATGGGCAACCTCCGGAATTAGAATTAGCAGAGACCGTATGTATGTACTCTATGGACTAAAATCAGGAAGTAGTGATGAGAAATTAATCCAGTATGTTCGCTGCTACAGCAAAACCTTTAAAAAAGTCTGCAAATGTGCCAAATCAATGTATATACTTAAACAAATTAAGGAATCTAAGAATCCATCTAAAACTGTCTGGTCGATAATTAAATCAGAAACCGGTAGAGTAGTGAGTCAGGATACAGATTATAAACTAGAAATCAATGGCATAATAATTAATAATAAAGAAGAGATTGCCAATCACTTCGTTCAATTTTTTGGTGAGATTCCTTATAAGGCTACTGAGCATTTGTCAACTAACTGTACAGATGCAGCTAGACTTTTGGGTGATAATGTAAAAACTAGCAATCATTCATTTAGTTTCCATAAGATTACGAGTAATATTGTTATGAAGACTTTCAAATCAATGAAATCAAAAAAATCTGAGGATTTATGGGGATTATCAGTTTATTTTATAGCCGAATCAATTGATATTCTGGCGCCATACTTAGCTCATATATTCAATAACTGCTTAGACAGTAATGTATTTCCCAATATTATGAAAAATAGTAAAATAATCCCATTATTTAAAAACGGTAGCAAAAAAGATCCATGTAATTTCAGACCTATCTCAATACTCCCTTCACTAAGTAAAATTTTTGAAAAAATCATGCTCAATCAATTGTCCTCTTATTTTAATATTAATAATTTACTTTTTAAGAATCAATATGGATTCACAAAAGGCTGTTCTACTATTGATGCTGCAGCAAATCTTGTGGAAAGCATATACGAAGCCTGGGAAACGCACCATGATGCTCTAGGAGTTTTTTGCGATTTATCGAAGGCATTTGATTGCGTACACCACGATATCTTGCTGGTTAAATTATCTCACTATGGTTTGTCGGCCGAAGCTTTAAAAATGATGCAATCTTATTTAACAAATCGAACACAAAGTGTTGATATTAACGGTGCGCTATCGGATGCTCAGAGTGTGTCAATAGGAGTGCCTCAGGGATCCATACTGGGCCCTTTCTTATTTTTAGTCTATATAAATGATTTGCCTTTTTTAGCGCGCAAGCATTGTGATATTATTTTATTTGCTGATGACACTTCTTTACTATTTAAGTTTAATAGGAAAAATGTTGACTTCTCTGTAATTAATAATTCACTTAGCTTTATTGATAAATGGTTTAGCGTCAATAACTTGGCATTAAATGCTAGGAAAACCAATTGTATTAAATTCACTTTGACTAATAATAAAATATCACCTAGTATATACATTAATAACAATGAATTACATTTGTCTGACTATTCTAAATTTCTTGGTCTCACCGTAGACAGAAAACTCCAATGGGGACCTCATATCAATGAGCTTTCCAGTAAATTAAGTTCAGCTGCGTATGCAGTGCGTAGAATTAGGGAAATTTCGAATGTAACCACAGCAAGAATTATAGTCTATTTTAGTTATTTTCACTCCATAATGTCTTACGGCCTGTTGCTCTGGGGTCACGCATCCGATGTAAATGTTATCTTCGTGTTGCAAAAACGTGCTGTTAGAGCGATTTACAAGTTAGGCTATAGGTACTCACTTAGGGAAGTCTTTACTAAGGCAGGGATTCTGACTTTGCCCAGTCTATACATTTTCCTTAGCATTATGTACGCTCGGAAAAATTTACACAAATATGCCATGACCAATAATAGCTGCAAACGTCCATGTCGAAGTAAGGACCACCTGATAGTGCCTGTGACCCGACTTGTAAAAACCGAAAAAACATTTATAATTAACAGTGTGAAATTGTATAATTTAATTCCTGAATGTGTACAAAAATTAAGTGACATTAAATTTAAGACAAAGGTTAAATCTCTGCTAATTAAGAAAGCTTATTATTCTGTTGACGAATTTATTAATGACAAGGATTTTCCGCTATTTGCTACATTATGTAATTAATTTTTATTTTTGTTAATTTTATCTTTTGTTTATAAGTTTTGACTGTAAATTTTGACATTCATAAGTGTACTACGTGTACCTATATTTGAATAAATGAAATGAATGAAATGAATGAAGCTGGAGGAGGCCTTCACCCTAAGAGGGGTCCAACTTAAAGATTGATTGACTACCATTACTAACAACTAGCCTACAAAAAATACCACTAACAATCTTACTAACAACATTTGCATAGTAAAATAAGTTAACAAGTTGGAAATAAATGGCTTTATTATTATTATTATAACAAAGTGTATCTTGGAACTTTTACCCAGATATATATATACCCAACCCAGATCCTGGAAGGACGCTATCGTGTCAGACTTGCAAGAGCTCTAGATTGCAGACTGGCAAGATGCAGCACATGACAGAAAAAGGTGCCATTCTCTTGTGTCGGAGGCGAAGACACACTTTGGGTCTTAGACTAAATATGCAAAGTTCAAGGCCAAATGCTATGGCAAAAAAAAATTATAATAACCTACCGGCCACATTAAAAAACTTAAATAATCATAACAAATTTGAAAAAACTCTGAAGGAAATATTATTATACAAGTGTTATTATACAGTTGATGAATTCTTAAATGATAAAAGTTTTAATGACACATATGTACACCATATTACATTGGAAGAAAAAAATAAATTAGCTCGCTTCAAACCAGAATTGCAACACCCTGATTAGGGTACATTTTATGTTTTATGATAATTGTTTATTGTATAACATTTAAATGATGCAATAAACGATTTGAATTTGGGTCGCTGCGCCAGAGGAGTAAGTAAGGAGCAAGTAAGTATTTGACTTTCACCTGCACATAATTATTAGCATTGTTGAGTGGTACAGAACACTTCTCTATGCAATAATGGGTTCCTTCAAGAGAAGTGTTTGTGTCGTCACAGCAGTTTGCCGCACACCTGTGCATGTCACCCTGGAAGATTAGAAAACAATTCAAATTAATATTACAAGTAGTTTTAAGAAAGCAGCTCAAGATCAAAATGCTACTTCCAATGCTAATAGGGAATTTACATATCTTTTTATTAATGGGTTCTACAACCTTCCTAATTTAGCAGATTGCTTTAAACACTGTAATCGTTACGAGCATAGCAGAGGCCATAGCCAAAAAATCCAGTGTGATCTTGCCAACACTAATATGGGGCTTCATATACTCAGCAACAGAGTGGTTCATAATTGGAATAAGTTGCCCGCGGAAGTGGTCAGTGCTACATCAGTGAACAGCTTTAAAAACCGGCTTGATAGGTTGCAGAAAACAAAAAAATCTCTTGCTAACTTGTGATCAGTGTACTAGTAAATTTTAAACATTGACATTGAACAGTGGACATTATTTGAAATATTAAAAAAATAATTTCAACTCAGTGTGATATAGGCACATCAGCATAATGCTGCTCGCCTATAAATCAAATAAATATTTTTATTGCAAGCAGCCTACTACATGTTCTTACTGCTGGGCCTTCTCTCATGAGGAGAGAGATATAAAGGAGCTTGGATGGCTTGTGTAGGCTGGTAGGGGGAAATGCACAAAACGTCTCCTGCGGGTGCAGGTCTGACCATTAAAGTATAAGAATACTGAGTCTTATATTATAATTTTCTGCCTCTTACTAGAACATATACAATATAACATATTTAAATTATGAATAGGGCCATGTTTGACCGCAGCTAGCCTGATGCTAAGCTCCTTTGTGGTCTTAGATATGTATCACGCTTGCCTAGAAGGAACCTATTTACTCTTTACTTTATTTGAAGACCCCCAAATTGTATTTCTCGGGAAAAAGAGTTGCAGAAAGATTCCCAAAGCTTTGTAGTTCTCACAATGAAGGAACTATATTATCGTTATAGCATAGAATGGCTGTAACATACAATTAGTACTCTAAGTTATTTCAGTAGTGGAATTAAAAGCTTCTAAGTAGGAATTATTTATGAGACTTCGAAAACGTGTATACTTGATAAATGACAACAGTTTTGGCTACCATAGCTCATTAGAGCCTAATTAAAACACTAGTTATAGGCCACAGGGCATAAGTTTCTTGTTTTCATTCATAACTTCTCCAAAAAGGATTTCATTTTCGAATCATAGCCCGATATTGCGTAAGACCGCTTATCAAAACATAACCTCAACTAACCTGCATTCTGCGAAGGAAGTTCTTGTCCAGATCGTTAACTAGGCCGGTAATTTCTTGCTCGATTCTTACTTTTTGTGCTTCAACCATTTTGATAGTGTTTTATGAGGTAGGTAATTTATGAAAAATATGTAAAAACTGCAAAAACGGGAATCGCGCTCCTTGTGCGAATAGCAACTATTTTACTATTAGCAAGGATAATGGATATGCTCTGTTATATGTCAATGTCACAAATCAAGTTTTAACAATGTCAAAGCTGTGCTTTCATGTTATTATTTATGCTGTTTTAAAAAAACTAATATATTTAATATTTTACCTCTATTTTTAATACTTTATTTTCGTTTTTGAACACCTTGTATAAACATTGTAATCTATGGACTCTGTGTCTGATAATAAAGATTTTTTATTATTATTATTAATATTTCTGTAGCTTTACAACAAAGGTACTTATTTATATAATTAAAAAAATAACACAGTTGTAATAATACAGTCTTTTATTTAATTTATAATAATGTATAACACAAATCTCTCATAAAACTAAATCGATATCCCTAGCCCAGTCAAAAATCCGTCCAAGAGTTCTTGGTCAAAAGACAATTTCTTTGCCACTTTGTGCTTGTTACACATATCTGGAATCTTTAATTTCTCAGCTAAAGTTGAAACCGTATCCTTCGACGTCAGACTTTTCGGAATTGTAATAGCTGGCACTGTGTCTATTATACCTGGCAGCACAGGTGAAACTGGCGGTGGAGGTTGTAGTTTCGGATTTCGCGGTATGTCAGCAAAGTTGTTGCAAAGGGGGCAAGAATAAGGGACTGGGCTGGTTTCTTTAATTTTATCCTTAGTTAACACTGTGGCTTTGATTTTATCCGTTGGAGAGCTTAAAAAATAAGCGCTTGCGGTTTGTGGCAATGTTTTGACATTTCCAGCAGAGTTGCCAGTGCTACGCTTTGGTTGTAGTTTTGGTAATTTTGGTGTTGTTATAGATTGTCTTGGAGGGTTTGTGGCGAAAGATGTAGATGTGGATGGATAGTAGCTGTTGTAGAATGACGGGTAGCTAGCAACAGGTACCGCGTAGTACTGCGAGGTAGCTACCTGAAAAAAAAAACAAAGAACTTTAATGTGATTTTGTACTGAGTTAGTTCAGCCGCACCGTACATTTGAGCGAAGCGCCTGATAGCGATACTTTATGAACGAAATAAATTCATATAAAATCATAAAATAAATCACGAAATTATAATATCTAACTATTCTATAAATTAAAAATGTTTGAATTTAAAATATTTTCCCGCTTCTCCATTCCACTACAGAACGAAGGGGCACAGCGAAGAGACATCGATTCACTGTCGAAGTTCCGAGGATTCGCACAAAGCGTTTTGCTTCGACCTTCATTGTGAGAACTGCGAAGCTTTGGAACTCTCTTCCTGAGTCTCTTTTTCCCGAGAAATACAATTCGTGGGTCTTCAAATCTAGAGTAAATAAGTTCCTACTAGGCAAGCGTGGTACATCTTAGACCACAGTCAAGCTTAACATCAGGCAAGCTGCGGTCAAACGTAAGCCTATTCAGCAAAATAAAAAAGATTAATATGAATTTTACCTGAAAGTAAACTAAGGAAAGAATAAAAATCTTAAGCGCCATCACTGTTAGTGTTTATAATAGCATTATTGTAGTATTGTATTTGTATTTATTTTGGAAGAAACTATCGAAATTATTTTATCGATGTTATTGCCTATCGATAAAATAGATTAGATTTCCATCGATATGTCGACAGTTTTACAAAACTTATCCTTACTTAGGTCATAAGTTTCATATTCCTACCTAATAACTGTATGGAAGTTAATCTTATTTTTTTTTAAATCAATGTCTAAGCTTTTGCCAACTGTTTCCTTACATTAGTAATAGCCACTGTTATCAGTGGCAATAGTTAAAATAATTTCTAAAACTGGGCGACGCGATAGTAGTGTACAATATTATTTAATATTAATTACCTACTAGTTGAATTATTTACAAGAAAAATTGACATATTTAAAAATTAAAAATTAAACAAGAGATCTTTTTTTTATGATAATTATATTTAAATTTAATTTTTTTATAAATAGTGACATTGTGATTGTGAATTTCAAACAGAACCTTATAATTTGTAATTGAATAAATGGCTTTTTTACTTTTACTTTTACTTTTTACTAGTTGAATCCTGCGGTCTTTCCCGTGTTAATCCGGGATATCCGTTATCCGGGTAGTGTTAAGGGTCTAACCTGTCTTCACGATAAATTTCATCAAATTCGGTTCAACCGTTTGAGGCGTGAAGAAGTAACAAACCTACACACTAACCCACAAACTTGCGCATAATATTAGTAGGATTGAGTTACGGATTTCAATCTAGAGCAAATCTTTGATATTAATAATAAATATTTGCATATCCCACGGGAACCACAATTGCTTTTTTGGGATAAATGGTAGCCTAAGTGTTAGTACAAGGTTTAACTTATTTCCATACCATATTTTATCAAAATCGGTCAAGGCGTCTAAGCGTAAAGGAGTACAATAGATTTTGATGTCATTGGCGCATCCCATAAGAGGGAGGAGACCTATACCCAGCAGTGGGTAGATATAAGCCGATGATGATGATGATTGCGCATCCCAGGGAACCAGTAATGTTTTTGGGATAAAAAGTAGCCTATGTGTTAATCCAAGGTCTAACCTATTGCTATACCAAGTTTTATCAAAATCGGTTTAGTTGTTTCAGCGTGAAGAAGTAACAATCATACACACAACAAAACTTTCCCATTTATTATTATATAAGTAGGATAGGATGTATGTATGTAAAACTGTTGAAATAAATAATGAAAATACAGAAATTTAATGGCCATTAATAATATTTTATTTGACATGACAACTTCATCAAAAGTATCATAGAAGGAAAGACAGAAGCTAGGAGAAGAAAAGAAAGATCTAGAAGGTCATTTTAGACCAAATTAAGGGGAAGGCGGGAGTCATGTCGTATAGGGAGGTCAAGGATTTGGTACAACTAATTAATACCTAATCAATTTTTAGGACTCATTCACACACAGCTGATTAGCTCCATACTAAACCATTTCTAGTTTGTATTATGGTAGCTAAAACACTTGATATAAATACTACTAAAAACACAAGCACTTTATATCGGTACATATTTAACACGCAGACCAACAGACAACAAATTTACTTCATCACAAAGATGTTGGCCGTTTCGGGAATCGCACCCGGGACCTTTAGGTTGGCAGTCCGGCCGTTACGCCAACGAGGTCGTGAGAACAAGTATGTATGTTATGTTATTATTACATAACATATTCTATCTAGCGAAGCAAATTGAGCACGTTCTAAAATAAAGCTATACAGCACGTGACCGGAAGAATAGCGATCTATAGATATACCCACTGTAAATGCAAGAGCAAAGTTCAATTTAGAAATGCAACTTTTTATAATGTCCACAAAAACAAACTTTAGGCTTTCTTTATTAACAAGGCGTACTATAAAATTAGTGAATATTTTAAACACAAATTTACCGCCGAAGGTAACATTGTAATGGTTTAAGACAGAATTTCAATATTTATTTTTTATGTACACTAATGTTGTAACGTTCTACTTGCCTATGTTTCCAATACTTGGCTTATAATGACTACTGTTATAGCGCAGACCACAAAACACTCCAATTTCCCATGATGGTATAATATCCACATCGATATCGTAAAATCTCATTATAACACCAAAAGAACAGCGCGCGCTCGCTCCTGATTGGCCCTGCGCGTGCAGCTGCGCTCTCATTGGTTAGATTTTAATGGCGGCAAGTTCACTGTGACAATACACGTACGCGTGAATTTAATGTTTCGCAATGTGTTTTGTTTTTTACATACAGGTTAAACATGGATAGTGACGATGATATTTGTACATACGCCTCTGGATATTCTAGAACTGGCAACAAAAGTAACTCACATCTTTTGCCAGAAAAATCTAGAAACTATATGTTGTCAGCTTTTACTCTTGTTGTTTGATTAATTGCATTAGTGAAGATAAAGTAGTGTATGCAACTGCATAAAACACGAGTGTGAGTACTATTTTACTTTACTTTACCTTACTCTAAACTCGCTGCGCTCGTTTTATAATAACGAGTGGTACTATTATGAAACTCTTCTTATTATAATATGCCAGTTGCATAAACTACTTTTCTTTTCTAACCTATACTGTCCCACTGCTGGGCAAAGGTCTCCCCCAACTTCCTCCACGAATCCCGGTCGATAGCTTCCTCTCGCCAGGCATTCGAAAACTGGTCAAGCTCGTGACGCCAGCGGGTCCTCGGTCTCCCTCTACTGCGCCGACCTTGAGGACTCTACTGTGTGACGATCCTGACACAGCGTTCGGAATGCATGCGAGCCACATGACCCGCCCAATCCCATTTTAGTTTGGCTGCTTTTTGGCCTACATCAACAACACCTGTTATGGAACTTAGTATTGTGTTGGGGACTCTGTCTGTCCTTTTCATACCCAGGATGTTTATAACTCGCCTCAATTCTTCTTCTTCGTATGAGCTAAGTTGCCAAGCTCTGGTGTCGAGAGTTTTCAAACCGCCCCGCCGCTAAAATACAAACACACAAACTATTTTGACACACATAACTGACATTTATGCATACCTTTTACAATATAACAGGTCGCACTAAATGTGCTATGTCGGGGCACACAGGAGCTGCGAGAGTGAGACAGCTACATGATGACGTCACGGGAATATTGGCGTAGTTCCCGGGGAGCCTTATTGCGGGGCTGTAGTATGATGCCACCTGCAGAGAGAAGTACATGAATTATCAAATCAAATCAAATCAAATCAAAAACCTTTTTTTTTTGGCAAAGGTTACATAATATGAATAAAATTAATAGGCTCCCAGAGTAGTTTTAATCCTTAAATGGACGATTTTCGTTTCACGTTTTAAAAAAATATATTTTTGTATTAGACATGTATTATATTATATGTTGTCTAGGAAAAAATAGTAAAAAAATCTAGACATTAATTTACTATACCTGTTTTTTGCAATAATGTGAGTGTTGTTTATAAACTACATTGCGCAAAAAAAATTAAGGTCAATTTTATGTGTGATTTTTAGTATATTGTTTAAAAACAACATTGTCCAATTAAGGGTCAAAAACTGTGTAATGCCAATGGCATCTCCCAAGCTTATTATATTAACTATTAGCAGTTGCACGCGGCTCCGCCCGCGTGTCGGTCGCTTTTCGCGTAACCTGTTGAAACTACAATTATCCAGACCTGTAATAGACTTCAATTATTCTAAAGTATCCTATTCCCATGCCAATTTTATATAGGCACTAGCTGACCCGGCAAACGTTGTTTTGCCTCACTTGGGTATGAAAAATAGATAGTGTAGCTTATATGACACATTCGTAGATTTACCATAGCAGCGCCATCTATTGATTACTTACTCAACCCAGTCGAAAGGAATCGACATCTGTTAGAATCATTTGGAGTTAACAGATAATTGTGACTGTCAAATAATAACAGACAATAATTAGCAATAAATTAAAATTGCGACTATAATTTGAGATTTAAACTATCCCATCTCTCAAGTTGGATCGAACTGCACATGGTGTGCGAATTTTATTAAGTATAATCGGTTAAGTGGTTTAGGAGTCCATTGAGGACAAACATGTGACACGAGATTTATATATATTAAGATTACATTGCTAAGATATCAAACAGAGGCGCATGAATCTTTTCTCATTCGATTCCTGAGATCTAGTTGACCTCTGACTTTCTTAGTGGCCGCCATCTTAGATTTAGAAATTTACTAAAGTTCTTTGTATTAAATATACCAATTGAAATATAAATAATATAAAAAAGTTTTTCGATATATTTTATCGTTTACGGTTTATAACGAACTGTAATACCAGATTTTGCCGTTCTAATCGCCTTAAGACAGATCGAGCAAAACAAGCGTAATCTTTGATGTATTAAGTTAATTCGAACTAACGTTCAGTCGATCTTACGATTTTAGAACAAAAATTTTCGCAATATCGTGACGGACCCGTGACATTCGCAGAAATTTAAGGATTTTTTGAGTAATATGTATTATGGTTCAAATTACAAGTAAAATACAAAATATTATAGTTAGGTACCTGGTTAAAAGTCGAACCGGTGTGGAAAACAAATACTTTGATATTGATTTGAGTGGCTTTTGCGAAACAGGGTTCTCCTAGTGCAGAAGTCACAAGAAATCTTTATACCGTAAATTAATAAGATACCATAACAACAGATTTTCGTAGAACTAATTATGATTGTACATGTGTTTTAGTTAAAAAAAACTATTATTATTATTAAATTTTGTACTACCCGTGGAGACTTGCCTTGACAAACAGAGTTTTAGTAAACATAATCTAGTTATCACAAAAAAAAAATACGTAATACAAAAAAAATACTCGGAAACTAATTAGAACGAATACTTAAAATAATTAGAATTATTGCTAAGAATAATTCTAATTAATGCTAAAATAATTCAAATTGATGCTAATAATAATTCGAACTAATGCTAAAAATAATTCAAATTAATGCTAAGAATAATTCGAATTATTTTGAGTTATTAAAAAAAAAACATACCAAAGGCACAGCAGCCGGGAAATATCCCAAATCCCCTGGCAATTCGGCTCGCAATGGTGGCATTATTAGTTCACTGCAACATCTTTGCTTAACACATCCACAATCATTCTTAGATGTACAACAATTGTCACACTGTTGTATGGTACATCCACAGTTATTTGTTGAGTAATATGCTCCTACGTTTTGAATATTGCGTCCGTAATCCAGGTTTGACGCTACGTAGGTTTCAAAGCAAGTAGGTTTACAGTTATTCAAAAAAGGACCGAATGGTTCGCAACCTTTTTGCTTTTGACATTCACACTTTTTATCTGTGGCCACGCAATTTTTATTATCAACTAGCATTTTTTTAGGACAGTCACAGTTTATTTTACAGGCTTCAATATTGCAATTTTGCTGTTTGTTGCATCCACAATTGGCACAAAATAGTGTTTCAAATAACTGTTGAATAGGACAGCCGCAATCTTTATTTTGGGCTACGGAGGTTTCGTAGCAAAAAGGTCTGTTGTATTGGCAATCAAACGTAGGTGTCAAACCTTCATACATAACACAATCGCAAAGAGGTAACAACAGAGAAGGTTGTATTTGTTCATTACAGCAAGGCGTTTGGTATACATACTTTGGGCATCTTTGGGCACAGACCACCTGAAATTTACATAAAATGTTTGTTATAGTAATTGCAATCTTACATCTAGAAAGGCATGGTATAGACCAATGAGCCTGACCTTTCGTTGATGTAACCATATGACGGTGGTAGAGCGTTTTTTTGGTCTTTTTACATGTAACTATAATTATAGCTTATATAGTCATAGCTTATTATAGCTGACCCGGCAAACGTTGTTTTGCCTTAAAAATTATAACGCATATAAAATTTGGTAAAAATTAAGCAAGATGTTTCGGAGGAGTATGGTAACTAACATTTTGACATGGAAATTTTATATATTAGATAAGAATTAAACAAATTTCTACAAAATAGTTTAAGTCCACATTGATTTTGGAATTTGATATAACTGAATACTTACCCCAAAAAGTATGGTTAAGGAAGAAAACAGTTTCAACTGCATTTTTTTTATTGTTGTGTGTGACTTATCGCTAAGTTTAACGTTAAATACTATCAAAAGTTGATGTTATGCAAAGTTTAGTGTAATTAGTTGTAAAAGTAGGTAATACTTACAAACCTATTTATAAATTCAATTGAAAAATGGAAGATAAAAATTCGTTGTTGAATAGTGTAAAATGTATTTAGTTTTTTCGTATAGTAAAAAAATACTTTTAAACGTACTTCAAGTTTAATAATAATAATAGTAGTTTAAAAAAACTAAAAAACACGCTTATCTGGCCGTTTTAAGTGGGTCAAAATCGCCGCCATAGAAGTCGGTTACAAACAAACATACAAAAAAAAATTATCAAATTAGTGTATTGTCATCGGTCCTCAATAAATCTACAAAGTTTCAACAAAATCTGGCCGTTTAAAGTGTGTCAAAATCGCGCCCAAAGAAGTCGGTTACAAACAAACATAGGTACAAGTGAAGCTAATATAAAGCGTGTAAAAACATTTTTTTTTTATAGAACGTATGCACAATAAGCATGTTTAATGAAATGATTTTTACACTATCTGCGCCCCGCGATCTTACCCACGTTAATCCGGGACAAAGGAAGTTGGAATCTGGGATTAAAAGTAGCCTACGTTGTAATCCAAAGTCTGACCTGTGTTCATAGTAAGTCGCATAAAAATCGGTCCAGCCGTTGAAGCGTGAAGGAGTAACATAGATTTTGAAGTTGTTTGCCTATCCCACGGGAACCAAAATTCTTTTTGGGATGAAAAGTAATCTATGTGTTAGTCCAAAGTCTAACCTATCTTCACACCAAATTTCATCAAAATCAGATCAGTCGTATGAGCGTGAAGAAGTAACAAACATACACACTACTCACAAACTTTCGCATTTATAATATTAGTAGGATACATTCACACTAAATCAACAATTAACAATATTGAAATTATAAGCTCTAACGATTTTAGATATCTTCTTCTTCTTCTCCTTTACCATTTCCCACTAGGTGTGGTCGGCACAGCCTGTTTTTCGCTTCCACGCCACTCTATCAGCCGTCATCTCCACATTCACTCCCTTCTCATTCATATCCTCCTTCGCACAATTCATCCACGTCTTCTTTGGTCTACCTCTCCTTCCGCTACTTCTTACAATCATATCTATACTTCTCCTAGTCACATGCATCTCCTCTCTACGCATTACATGTCCGTACCACGCTAACCGTCCACTCTTCATTTTAGATATCATTAACTACAAAATGTAAGTATCTGTTGTAATATCTTTTTATTTTCAGAAGTACAACTTTTAAAAATTATAAAATGACTATTTTTCAAAAAAATACACTTAATGTAATTGTGTTTTGGAGTTCTAACCATTATTAACACTGAATTAAATAAAGATAATTAAACCAAAAAAAAACTTAGGACTTTATAAGACTTTTAAATATATGTCATTTTGCCCCCATAGCGCTTTAATCGACCGCAGAAAGCCATAAACAAAAGAATTAGATTTGTTTTAGCCATGAAACTTAAAAATAAGACAAGCAACACAACTATTTCGCGTTGTGCAATTAAAATAATGAGAAAAATCTATCTTCCTTAACTAAACATCTTTTATCAAAACATTTTAAATCAGATAGCACACGATTTTCAGATAAATTAAAACTTATAAAGAGATACTTTTTTATAAATTATTGTAATTCCAATATTGAAAGGAAAGACAGAGCCAAACATAAATTTGACAGTTCCATTTTTAAATTCCCCATTGCATTGACAAATAAGTTTTATTGTTCGTTATTTAAACAATTTTGCTCGTCATTTATTTTAACAAAGGAATGGCGAAATTTTTGTTTATTTCATCGTGTCTGCTGAGTTTAGCTTTTCAGGTATTTATTACAAACCCAATTGTCGAAAGAATTGTAGTTTTAGCAAATTGAATAATACTGCTTATTATGGTAACTAAACGCTTTATTCTAAGAACATGACACAAATAAATATCGGTCAACTCTGACATAATTATTAGGTTCCTCACTATTGTTTATAAATATTGGTCAAGTGCGAGTCAGGCTCGCGTAAGATGAGTATCTTTACAATTTTCTAAAAATATTTAATTATATTTTTTGTAGTAAAGATGTCTCCCATTTAAATGTTTGTTTTATTCAGTTTTTAGCATTTGTTGTTTTAGTGGCGGTGAAAATTTCACCTTAGCTATAACGGTTTATGAGATACTACCTGGTGATAGATGGACAGACAGACAGACAGCGAAGTCTTAGTAATAGGGTCCTGTTGGTACCCTAAAAACTTTGTTTATATCTTCTTAATATATATAAATCTCGTGTCACAATGTTTGTCCTCAATGGACTCCTAAACCACTTAACCGATTATAATAAAATTCGCACACCATGTGCAGTTCGACCAACTTGAGAGATAGGATAGTTTAAATATCAAATTATAGTCGCAATTTTAATTTATTGCTAATTATTGTCTGTTATTATTTGACACAATTATCTGTTAACTCCAAATGATTCTAACAGATGTCGATACCTTTCGACTGGGTTGAGTAAGTGATCAATAGATGGCGCTGCTATGGTAAATCTACGGACGTGTTATATAAGCTACACTATCTATTTTTAATACCCCCTAAGTGAGGCAAAACAACGTTTGCCGGGTCAGCTAGTAGTTTTACTTATATAAAGCGACTTGGCGACAGTAAGTCGAAAAGCAGCGTCTTAGTAATAAGATCCATTAGATACGGATCCTGGAAAAACAGTAAAGGAAAGACAAAGTGATTGAATTACTTATATCTTTTTCAGATAAACGCCCAAATCTTCGCGTCTCCGAGTTTCATCAATCGACCAAACCAAGAATTCTTCTTTAATGGGCCTAGAAGCTACATCGACTACCCTACGAATCTAGTAGACCTTTCTAGCAATTTCATTAACGTTCCTAGAATCATAGAAACGCCAAGAAGTTTCATACAACCACAAACCATCTTTGCCGAACCACCTATACTGCAAATTCCTACAATTCCTAACATACCGAATATTCCTAACATTCCTTCGACAACCATTATTAGTGATTGCACGCCATCTGTGTGCCAAAATCTAGCTGACACAATTAACTTATTGATCGTTAGTAATTTACTTCAGAACACCTTACCTGATCTTAGAACTTTGAAAATGGTAGCGCCATATTTGAGAAATCTAGACGTTGAGAGACTTTCTAGCCGTTTCAACCCTAACTTCGTTAATTTTCCTGGTCCTTTAAATCCTAATCTTTATGCTCCTAATATAATTCCTCCTAGATTTGTTGCTAGTAACCCAGTAAATCCTAATCTGATTCTTCCTAATCCTGTTGCTCCTAACGTGGTTGTACCTAATCCTATAGCTCCTAACGTTCCAATCGGTAACGGAGCAATGCTGACAACGTTACTAAAGCTATTAGGAAATACGGTTTGATTTTGTACATTGTAACTTATTTTTAGTGATAAGTATTTATTACAGTTGTGAAGTAAATTATTGTTGCTGTTGAAATTTTGCCGTTTGATTATTTCTCCTTTGTTACTCAATCATATTTTTTTTATTGATACCAGTGTAGAATTATAACGACATTAAAAACTTACATCATTTATTTAAAAAAGAAATTTATCTAATAAACTATACAAAAAAAAGATACTATACATAAGATAGATATACTTAGAATGCAGATAAGAAAAATACCGCATTTAATATTGTTACGAGAGGCATAGTAATAATAAATTCTTACAGGTTAATAGCGATAGTTGAAAAGAACTGTTTCCCAAATGTGGTTTCGGTTTAGCCATTTTTTTTGCTAGTGCTTAATAAAAAGATAGAGAAAGAGCAGTGGGATAAAAAGTTGTAAATTATAATAATGCTTTCTTATCGGAGAAAATGAAATAAAATAAACTAGTATCCCCTATACAATACAGTCAGCCACTAATGTTTGGTAATCATAAAGAATATTGAAACAACGATAATACATTGAGCTCATTTATTTTAAACAATCTTAGGTCTAGATGAACAACTTAAAACTAGTTAAAAATTCTTAATACTTCTATCACAAACAATTAAACAAAAGTCTTTAAACCCTACAGTAGGCTAAAATCAGTAGCTATATCCACACAAGTAGAGTGGAAATATAGGCCAAAATCAACTTTTTCCAGTCAGTTTTTTGGTTTCTTCATATCATCATTTCGATTGCCACCAAACAGCATTTGAAATAACTATGTGATGATGATTCATTCAATGAAATGATGGTACAAATCAATACCCAAAGTTGCCAAAGAATGGCTGATTGTTAGGCAAAGGTTCAACATCAAAAGTAACACAAGGTTGATTTGAAGGCAAATATCCAAAATTACAAATAAGTTGAGCAGGAATCGATGAAGGGAAAGGTACTTCTAATGCCATCGGTGGTATACTTGCTACAGCAGGTATTTCACAAGGAATATTTGTGGGGGAGTATTGAGGCACAAATTGTGTGGGTGTGTCTAAAACTACTTGGTTTTGACAACTCGCATCGATTATCGAATAACCAGGAATAGGATTAGAAGGGTAATCAACGCAGGAAGTTTGGTATACGGGTTCTGGGATGGAATAAACTGGGTCTGGTATACAGCAAACTGGATCTGGTATAGAGCAAACTGGTTCTGGAATGGAATAAACTGGATCTGGGAACGAAACTACTGGACATTCATACGAGCCAGGTGTCGTGAAATCTGGTGTTACTATTTCGAAATTACTAATGCAAGCTCCGTTTGGTACAAAATTGTTAAAACCACAATTGTTATTATAAGAATTTCCAGCTTCTAAGGTATTTTCAATCAGATCGCTAATGATTAACAATTGAAGAGCGTTTGCTAGTGAATTTGCTAAAGTATTATCTATAACTGTAGTTACAGCTGGTTGCGAAGTACAACTTGGTACAGTATTTGTGATAATAGATGGCGCTACTTGTGGGATGTTTGTTAGAACTTGCGGGCATGTGCTTATTATGGTTTGAGGTTGAACTGAGTTCAGTAATGACGGATTTACTAGAGAATTAGGTAAATTTATTGTCGAAGGAAATTGATTGATTGTAGAGGTAGGTAAATTGATTGTAGGTGGCAGTTGATTGATAGAACAGGACGGTATATTGATTGACGATGGGATCTGATTAATTGTAGCAGTCGGTAGATTGATCAAAGATGCAGGTTGATTAATGCAACAAGGTCCTTGATTCAGAGCAGGTGACGCACAAATAAAGCTAGGAGGAAGTTGCGAGTTTTGAATAAAAGATGGCACTGAACTCAAAAACTGACCGGGTAAATTTGAACCAGAAGGTAAAACTGTCTGTGAAGAAGGTCCGTAATTTTGTGCGGAGTTTAGTAGAGTTTGTGGATTTGGAGTGTTTTGATTGGATACAATGTTGATAGGCCCTAAAGGTGAAATAATATCCAGAGTATTAGGTCCAGGGTTTGGATAATTGGGTAAATTAGGTGCTGTTAAAATTGTATTTAGTCCTTGTGGTACTGGGAATTGAGGGCCTTGTCCATATAGCTGTGAATGTGCCTGCAAAATTGAAAATGGTTTATTAATATTATGTAGCTATTGTAATTTGATATTTGGTTAAGAATATCTAATAATTAACTCAAAACTATTGATACTAAGTTAAAGTATTTTGTACACACATATAACTTGATTCAATAAAGAACACATTTAATTTTCGTTCTTTTTTGTTGTCATTCATTTAATTGTAAGAGAATATACACTTTTAAAAGATTTCTTCAAAGATGCGAGTTAAAGGTACATTCGTATGTTTAGTTTATTACTAGATTTGTCATATACGAGTAGTGTCCAGCGTTTTGATTTAAGGTCTAAACGCGTATTTAACTACCTATATACCAAATTTAACTTTTTTTTATTATAACTTAATTAAAATATTTCCTTTCTTTAAATTACAATGTGACAAATTTGATTGGCATGTTTGTATTGGACGGGGGCTTAACTTTCTGTATAAAATAAATTATTAGTACCTTTTTAGGGATACAATTATTATTTTAAAAATTACAAAGAATGTGTTAACAAATGTCTGTGATTGAGAAAGCCAAAGTATTTTCCAACAAATTAATTTAATAGACTTCTAAGCTACTATTAGCATATAACTTTTTATATCAGCAAAATCATTTTGCAATAATTTTAAAGATAAGATCGGGGCGGTGATATTATGAAACTTTTTTTTTATTATTAAGGTTTATTTAAAAAAAAACAATACTTACATTGTAAAACAGTAATGCAAAAACGAATAACAACACAGCGGCCATTTTGAATTATTTACCCTATTAAATTAAATTAGTACATGACTTGTTATATATAGCAAAGAACCACGTAACCTACTGAGGTAGTGACACAATTTCTTTTTAACATTTCGTAAAGTATTATATACTAGTTGCGCCCCATGGTGTTACCCGCGTTAATCCGGGACAAAATAGGTTAATCCGGGATAAAAATTTGTCTATGTGTTAATCCAAAGTCAAAGTCAAAGTCAAAATCAATCATTTCTTGCAGAATTAAATGTTATGTAACAATCTTTACTTAAATAACACTTAATATACCCATGGTCAGAGTGTAGCAATTTAGATTTGGAGCGGGCCGATTTATATAATATACATTAGTTATTATTAATTATTCTATGTTTACGTCATTTAAGTTATTGTCATTAATATATCCTTTTACGTCATAATAACATTTATATAATAATAGATTTCTAAGATATTTTTCCAAGTCTAACATACCTTCATAATAAATCTCATCAAAAACGGTCCAGCCGTTAGAGTGTGAAGGAGTAACATAGATTTTGAAGTTATTTGCGTATCCCACGGGAACCAGAATTATTTTTGGGATGAAAGTAGCCTATGGGTTAATCCTAGGATTAACCTATCTCCACAGCAAATTTAATCAAAATAGTTTTAGCCATTTTGAGCTTAAAGAAGTTACAAGCATACACACTTACACACAGTAGCGCCTGTAGCTCAGCTAGTTAAAGTGATCTGACGCGATCATCAAAGTTAAGCAACGGCCGATGCGGACGGTGTCTGGATGGGTGACCATGCACAAGTATGCAAAGTGGTTTTTCAAGTGGCATTTTCATATGGGCGCACCGTGGGTCGGATGATACGTTAAATAGTAGGTCCCGGCTGTTAGTATTAGTACTAGCAGTTGTTAAGCCAAGTCAGAGGCTTTCGGGTGGCTTGAAAACTCTCGACACCAGAGCTTGGCCACTTAGCTCATGCGAAGATGAAGAAGACGATGCACAAACTTTCGCATATATTATTATATGAAATTTATATATTTTATTTTTGTTTAGTTTATTGTTAATTTGTATGTGTAAATAGCTTAATACATTCTTAAATATATTGGTATTAATGTTGCTTACCCTTAAATACTGTATGTATCCTTACTACTTATATTATGTCTACAATTGTGTTAAGGAGCAAATTGAAAATCAGCGCTGGAGTACTTAGTGCTCTCAGCATTATGCTGAATTTGCTCCTTTTGTGCACATACTATTAGTTATAATGATCTACTCGCATCATTTATTGTATGTTTTTTTGTTTTGTGCACAATAAATTTATTTTCTTTCTTCTTTCTTCTTTCAGATGCGCGACTGCGAAAAATCGTACCAGTCGAATTATCTACAACTACTAATATACATGTTCGACTTGAATATTAGTAATATACTAATGTTAATAATCGAATCATGACTACTAATTAGTTACTAATGGCGCTTTGACTCGATTGTTAGCGAATCTTGTCAATGTCACTTGTTAGTTTCAAATGAATGAAATATGAATGAATCGTTGGAGTGGAGTCGGCTCAAGTAGTAACTAAACTAATGTATCTATTCATTCAGTCCGGTTAATTTTGAGTGGGTATCATGTAAGTTACTAATTTTCGGAGATCATTCGAATGAGTCGAATGATTTATAAAGTCGAATAATTCGACTGGAATCATTCACAGTCGCGCATCGCTGCTTTCGCATGTATAATATTTGTTGGATATTAGCAATTTGTGATTCATCCCGCCGGGGTAGACACGAGTATAATAGCAATATCATGTAACATCGATCCGGTATCACAATATAATATGTAACTCCCACGCGACCCCAAGACACATAAGGGCGAAACACATACACAAATAAAATGTATTTTATTTATTTTTTTGATTTACTTTGCGTGCCAACTAAGAATTGTACTGTTAAACCGCCATCTTGCTCAAGTGAATGAATCATGACATTTGAATATCTAACATTTTTGATGAGCCAAACGCGCTCTTAATATAATAATTAAATATTTTATCTACACTAATGTTGTAACATTCTACTTATGTTTCCAATACTTGACTTATAATTACTAATGTTATAGCGCAGACAACAAAACACTCAATTGAAGCAATTTGACATGATGATATAATAATATTCACATCGATATCGTAAAATTTCATTATAACATCAATAAGAACAGGCCGAGCTCGCTCCTGATTGGCCCTGCGCGCGCAGCTGCGCTCTCATTGGTTAGATTTTAATAGCGGCAAGTTTACTGTGACAATACACGTACGCGTGAACTTTTACTCTTGTTGTTTGATTAATTGCATTAGTTTGATTAATGAAGATAAAGTAGTGTATGCAACTGCATATAACACGGATATTAAAACACTCGTTACTATTATATAAACTCACACTCGTGTTTTAATACCCTTCATTATTATGACAGTTGCATAAACTTCTATAATAGGTATGCATATATGTAGATATATAAATGTAACGTAAAACTTATGAATGTAAAATCTTCATGTGAACGCTTCCTTAGTTGGGATCCTTACCTACGTGATCTGACGCAGCAATTCCGAAATTCGATTCCTTCTATTTATATTTAGGAAGGATTTCCCTAATGAAATTGTCTGGGTGGCATAGAGAATATAATTTATTAATTTAACATTTCGCATAAAATTACACTACACTGCAAATCCAACATAACATAACATAACATAACATAATCCAACGTAAATACTAGTATATGATCGAATTACCAAGTGTTAATAGGGTATATGTATTTATGTAACTCAAATAATTGTAATCTTTTTTTAATCTGTGCTGCCTCAATATAATGCCTGTATTATTTTTTGTATTAATTTTTTGTATATAATATAATAATAATTTTCTTTACACCGAAAAAATGTTTTTTTTTTTATTAGTGCAAATAATGTGTGAGAAAATCAAATACTCAAACGCGACTACATTAGTCGAAGCGAATTTTTCGTCACAATATCTGTTTTTTACCGATTTTTCCGAACTGACTGTATGTTACTCGAGATAGATTCCTTGAATTAATGTTATGATTTTTATATTCGAAATATTTTATTCGTTTTAAATTATTTACCAACCCGCCAACTGGACGCATTCGCGCCCGTGCCTTGGAGGCTAGTGCCTTCCAGTGAGTACATAAATAGATAAATGATTAATTAACAATGATATACTCGCAAGAAGATTTTAAGTGAATCCCTTGTTTCCCTAGATTCCCGACTAAAAGAAAATTAATATATATCTAATATTTAAAAAATATTTCGTTGAATATCTATTCAACGAAATGGCATCCTACTAATATTATGAATACGAAATTTTGTAAATACATTTGGAAGTATCTTTGTTTGTCACGCTCAAACGGCTGGGCCAATTCAGTTAAAGTTTGTTTTGGAGATAATTTCCATTCTGGATTAATCATAGTCAATAAATACATAAGCTTCTTTTTATACAGGATATCACTGAAAGGCGCAGCAAGTAAAGAACTAACGGTTCTGTGCCACGTAAATGTTTTTTTATTGTTTTTTGTGTATTGTTTTTCTTTGTGTCACAAAATAAATGTTTCTTTCTCTCTTTCTTTCTTTCTAACGGAAAATGTTTGCTTACTCGTTTAACTAGCAGATCGTCAAGTCGATCGTAAGTTGCAAAGAGAAACAAAAAAGTCTATGTTACTCCGGATGATGTAGCTTCCCAACGGTGAAAGAATTTTTCCAATCGGTTCAGTAGTTTTGCAGCCTATTTGCACCAAACAAACAAAAAATCAAACTTTTCCTTTTTATAATATTGGTAAAGATTAAAACTACTATAAAGGATTAAAAATAATAAAATTAATATAATAAAGAACGAGGTGTCATCTTTCCATTTTCTCTATGGTTGGCATTCAGCCAGGGATTTCGGAAAGTTAAATTACATATTGTTCTGTTCTCTGCGAAATGTTCAACAAGAAATAAGTTAAGGAAACTAATTCTTAAAGGGGTGAAGATGAGAAGCAGAAAATACTTATAACTTTAAATAATATAACCATGAAATGTTAATATTAATTTGTAATAAGTAAGGAATATACAGTTAACGATACTGGTAACACAAAATGCCAACGCCAATAAGTAAAAAAAAAGCTGTTCCTTGTTCTATGAATGTTATATGTATTTTTGTTTATATTTTTGTTCTGTTTACGTAGTTTTGATCATGTATAAAATGTGAGTAGTACTAGTTTAAGTTAATAGTTTAAATAGACATTTTTCCCTCATATAGGTAAAAAAGATTCATTATTAAAGTGTATGTGTGTATTCTCGTTCTCAAATGAAGCGGCAATTTTTACGGCCCTGTGATACAGGCTCCTGGCAGTCCTATAGCAGGGCGTAGTGCTCCCTACAGCGTACCAGTTAATCTTTAAGGTGTCATGTAGACGTAAGAACTTTGTACGTACACTTTATTAATTTACAAATATCTTTATCTTTTTATCTTTACTCTTCCGTTTATTCTAGTTCGCTGATTTCTTCACTTAAAAAGATAAACAAGACATGCTTCCTTGCTAGCCTTGTCTATCTGTAAGCTGTACCTATAAGTAATTTATTTTTCTTAAAACTAAATTTCAAACGTGTGATATATCTCAAAGATTGAATGATCAATACTTGATATGAAAAGGTTACGAAGTTAATTAAGTTACGCTAACTTTTATCTGATGTTATGCAACGGATAAGATAAATTATTATCTATACTTCATTGATAATAAGTAATTGTCCATACTTGTTTGTTTGAACTTGATAGTTTTAGTCATTTTGCTAATTTAGTCATGGGAGGAAGGAGGTGGCGTTTTGTCACTTTGATTTTTTTATTTAGTTTAGTCAATGAGGTGAGTTTGCGTACTTTACTAAATAAAATTGGCTAAGTGCAAGTTAGATTAGTGCATGAAGGGTTCCGTACTATTTTTGATAAAAGAACAGCAAACACGTTTATTGTATGGGAGCCCTTGGATATTTATTAAATCTGATTTTTTTTCTATTTATTTGTTGCTAAGCAACAAAAATATTTCAAATGTTTAAATATTACGGTTTGTGAGATCCAGCCTTGTGACAGTAGACAAGCAGCGAAGTCTTTTAGCAATATGATTTCTCTTTAAATTCGAACCCCTAAAAATGAATGAAAAAAAAGAGAGTGCTCAGTTTTGTTTTGACTCATATATATATGTACATATGTCTACATTTATAGTCACATTCTTGCCAGCTATGAAATTTACAATAGCAATATATACGAAAAAAATGCACTGAACCTTTATGTACGGAACATGAAACCTTTTTACTCGTCATAAATACCTTCTTTCCTCAGATATGCAAACATCCCTTTCATTTGTTTTTTTTTTTTATTTCAGATTTCTTCTTCACACTCCCAGCCTTTGTTAACCGAATACCTCATCGCTGCACTTGGCTCCAATCAGCTACCACCGCATTCTACCGGACCACGAGTCTATCAACACTACGCACCAACTTACCAGACCCCTCCTACTTACCAAAATCTACCAAAACTGAGTCCTACTTTATCTGGTCCACAACCGAAACCTTTAACCGCAATAGCAAACCTAGCAGCAGCCATTCCTGTATCTGAACCTTCATTGAAAACTCCATCAGTGCCTAAATCTTCAGAATTATCAACATCAGCTTTAGATTCGAATGTTTTAAATAATTTAGCGATAGCATTACAGCTTTTAATTGTTAGCAACATTTTAAATAATCCACCTGAAACTTTGACTAAATCGAAATTGGAGTCTCCTGTATTAGAATCTGTGACCAAATTCGAAACGGTGCCTATAACACCTTTGCCTTCTTTGTCTTTGCCTATCAAATCTTTGCCAGCACAATCTTCTTTGCCTATAGACTCTTCAACTTTAAGAACTTTGCTATCTTCATATGAAACTTTGACGCTACCTAACTCCAAATTTCTAGGTACATCTAGTTTTGCAGAACCTTCAATCTACGGTTCTGCTTTTAGTCCTTTGGCATCAGCTGTGACACCTTTGGGTTCTGCTTTGACTTCTTATGCATCGCCAATGGCTTCTTTAGGTGCACCCGTAGCTTCCTTTAGACCTAATGCTAGGTCATCTATGAGCTTGATGTCACCTTACGAAGCCTTAGCATCTGGTTCACCATATTCTGATCCAAGTTTATCATCAGTATATTCGTCAGGTATCTCGAAAAGAGACTTTCAAAGTCCTTACGCATCTATTCTAGCGGCTGATGGGAATAGAGACTTATTTTCTGTAGCAGATTTTCTTTAGATACTTTTATTTATCAAATGTTTAATATAATAAATTATTGTTTTTATTTGGCTTTTTTTTTCTCCAACTTATCCCAGAATATAGACTTTTTTACTCTGTCTATTAATGTCCCTGCTTCGTAGTGATTGCTTTCGTTTTAGTTTCCGACGTATCAGTATGTATGGCTGTCTTTATTTTATTTTTTCTATGTATGTTACAGTAGAAACTCGATTAACCGGACTAACTGTTGTTGTTAGGTATTCGAATAATAAAAAATCTGGATAATGGAAAGTATTAAAAAAATAATTTATTTTGTAATTTCAGATAAAATGATATTATGTAATTGTTAACAATAATTCTCTAATTTAAAACTAATTATATAAATAAAAACACACACACACAAAACCTTATAAATAGTAGCTAAAGTCTAAGTCAGTGTCCGCGGGTAAGGTGTTGGCGCATTACCTCGCTGGATTGGCAAGCGAGGTAATGCCGCCTTTATTTCTTTTATTTTCCAGTTTCCGTTCATATTTGAAAAAATACTTTGGACAATTTTGGTCTGTAGTCCGGATAATCGCAATCCGTATCATAGATATTAGAAGATTGGGTTGACGACTACTAGAAATGAGACTAACAACCAGGACCTACAATTAAAGGTGTCATCCGACCCACAGGACCGATAATCTGACGCTAGCGGACACAATACATATTATGCAAAAAAAAAATACAGTAATCTAAGGTAACAAACAAAAAAATTCAGCCGACTCGAAAATCTTTTTTTTTAACTGGTATAAAGTAATACCTACTTATTACCTCTTCTTCTTCTTCTCCTTTACCATTTCCCACTAGGTGGGGTCGGCACAGCCTGTTTTTCTCTTCCACGCCACTCTATCAGCCGTCATCTCCACATTCACTCCCTTCTCATTCATATCCTCCTTCACACAATTCATCCACGTCTTCTTTGGTCGACCTCTACTTCCGCTACTTCTTACAATCATATCCATACTTCTCCTAGTCACATGCATCTCCTCTCTACGCATTACATGTCCGTACATGCAATACCTATTTATTACCTATTAACAAAAATGAGGACGTGTTTCTTCTAAATTGCATATTTTATACTACTGTGTCAGCATAATAGGTAAATAATACATTAAGCACAATGAAAGTAACTCATTTAGTAAAGTGCTGTGTAAGAATTTAAGCGTCATCAAAATTAGATTATACTAATACAGTGTAAACTTCACGAAACGTCACTCGATTTAACGACAAACTCTCTAAAGCGTCAAAATCAATTGGCTTTAGTTGGTTTAGCTTGTATTCCATACATTGATACATTCTCTCCATTTAACGACCACTCTCTATAACGCCATAAAATGCACAGTCCCTTCAGTGTCGTTATATAGAGTTTACACTGTATCTTTACACGCTTTATATTAGCTTCACCTGTATGTTTGTTTGTAACCGACTTCTTTGGGCGCGATTTTGACCCACTTTAAACGGCCAGATTGAGTCGTGCAATAGTTTAAAATTAAAAAAACAAGCTATTATAAATAATCCAAACTAAAAAGTAGAAAATAAATAAAACTAAAAAAAACTAAAAACACGCTTTTTATAGAAAACCGAACTAAAAAATAGAAAATAAATTTAAATTAAGAAAATAGTGTTAAAAATTTCAATGAATATAAATTAATAATAGTGTGAATAAAAATTTAATTATTTTATTTAAAAAGCGTATTTTTTTAGTTTTTTTTTTTATTTAATTTATATCATCTCCTAGCCTACATACGTCTAAGTCGAAATAACTCCGATATGAACCAAATTGGAGTGTCATATCCACACAAGTTTCCCGTTTGAAATGTAGTAGCCCATGAAACTTGCTTTTATTTCTTTTTAACCCCTAATTAAAAAAAAAAACGCGTAATTTGTGTGTGTTTATGTATGTGTCTGTAGCATCGTAGCTTCTCAACAAACTGATTAAAATTTAGTTTTGTTGGTTAGCTAGGTTAGCTAAGCTTAGTACAAGAACCAAGAACCATAATAAATACAATAGACAACAGAAGAGGAAAGATGGTTGGCCACCTTATACGACATGACAATTTCATTAAAAATATCGTAGAAGGAAAGATAGAAGCCAGGAGAGGAAGAGGAAGACCTAGAAGATCATATTTAGACCAAATTAAGGAGAAGGTGAAAGTCATGTCGTATAGGGAGGTCAAGGATATGGCCGAAGACAGAACTACCTGGAAAAAACTCCACATACAAGAGCCCAGCTCTTAAATATTGTATGAATGAATGGTTAGCTAAGAACACCTTAGCTATGTTAAATGAAAATAAATCTAAGATGGCGGCTGCCTTAAAATGGCGTCGACTTTTTTTACAACTGCATCTATATGGGTGTCACATGAAAGGGCTTGTTTAGTAGAATGCATTCATTGTGATAAATAAAAAAACCAAGATAGCTGTCAAAAGAAAATGTGTCAGATAAATAAATAGATAAATTCACATTTAACACATTTAATAAAATAAATGCGTTAAATGTGAATTATTAAGCTTTAGTCAATATATAGGGATTTAAAACATTATTTATACGATAAGACTAGTTGCGATACGTATAATACGTATATTAGCGGCCATCTTGTATAATGTATGTATGTATTCTACAAATCAAGTCCTTTCATTCGTGTCAGAAGTTGAAGAAAAAAACTAAGGCTTTTACCAACCATTCTAAAGGCCCCACACTTCCGCATTAATAAACAGAACATTTATCGCTGACTGTACACATTAATCAAACTTTGTTCCCGAGTGTACAGTCAGCAACACATGTTGCGATAGACTCGACTACAATGAAACGGCGTTTTGATAAATTTGGTATGAGTATTGTAAGTTATAAAGTATGCGTTTGAGAATTCTGAAATTAATGTTTATTCTGTGTTACCTTCTGGTTCTTTTTCTTCTTCGTATGAGGTAAGTGGCCAAGCTCTGGAGTCGAGAGTATTCAAGCTACCCGAAGGCCTACCGGCGCCCAGAGGCAATCATCGAAGTTAAGCAACGGTCGATGCGGACGGTGTTTGGATGGGTGACCATGTACAAGATTGGCGTATTTCAAGTGTTATTTTCATCTGGGCGCTACCGCGGATGACTCGATAAATTGTAGGTCCTGGCTGTTAGTCTTAGTATAAGCAGTCGTTAAGCCAAGTCAGGGGCCTTCGGGTGGCTTCAAAACTCTCGACACCAGAGCTTAGCCCCTTATATGATAAAAGCAGAAACCATAATTATGTGTTTTTGTTGAAATAATACAAATATTGAAACAGGCTCCAATAATCTACATAATATATTATTATCTTCAATTTTGTTCACCCATTTTCGTTTCATTTCCATTATTTTTTATTGCCCTTCCGCAAAAATGATTTCTGTGTAAGATAGTTATTTTAGGGTTTCATAGAAAAATACTGTTTTCATTTTACCATTCACTCTTTATTTGCCTACATAAAATAAACGTAACCTAAATAAATATCACGAAAATAACTTATTTAACTTTCAATAAAAAACGTTGTACCCATTTAGCCCACAAGGCAACATTGGGGGCAAAACTTCGACAGGCAAATTGGGCATAACTATGTCATTGGAAGGAAGTTTGTTTGCCAGCAAATTGCTTACAACGAGCAATTGTAAAGCATTTGCTAAGTTATTAGCAACACTGCCATCTTTAATTATGGTTGTTTGACCCACATTTGCTGGCAAGACTGGGGGGATTACCGCGCTGGGAAGAGCTGGTGGTAAGCAAGGGCCTGGAAGAACTTGATTGGGTAAAACAGCTGGAATCACTTTTCCGGGCAAAGCATTCGATATCACTTGCCCTGGCAAGATGTTTTGAACATACTGCCCGTTAGTCAAGATTTGCCCATTTGGCAATATTTGCCCACCTGGCAATATTTGCCCGCCTGGCAATATTTGCCCACCTGGCAATATTTGCCCGCCTGGCAATATTTGCCCACCTGGCAATATTTGCCCACCAGGCAGGATTTGTCCGCCAGGTAATATTGGTCCGTTTGCCAAGATTTGTCCATTGGATAGATATTCTATCGGGTAATCGATGATATTCTGTCCAAAAAGTAGTTGATTAGGCAGTACAGCTTCAGATGCGTACATTCTGTTGAGGAACTGCGATTGGACCAGCTGTAAAAAATAAATAGGGGTTTTAATAAAAACTAGAAACAAAGGAAAAACGCCAAAGCGTGGAATTCTTTGATGAACGCACCGAGAGCTATAATCTAGCGGTTTTCAGGCCCCGAGAACTATAGTATCTATTCTAGCAGTTTTCACAAACGGACGCAGAACCTGTTCCTTCTGGGCAAGCGCGGTCTCCATTGGATCACAATATCGCTTACCATCAGGAAAACTGTATTGAAGCGTAAGTCAGTGTAAATAAACCAAACAGATTTTATAATGAAATTAAAATTATCTTGAGATCAGCTTGGAAGAGATTTTTTCAGAAATAAGGCTCGTCTCTCGTTCCCTATGTTTTTTTTTGTTTTGTTTTCCTTTATATATAAAACATACGACAGAAGTAGACTTTCGAATGTTTTATACGTTGTTTGTTTTTCTGCATAATTATATGAGATCCCCCCTTAAATATTTATTTAATTTCAGTAATATAAGTTAATTTGATACCTAAAATATACTTTTATGTATTTTGTGAAAATTTTAAGTGTTTAAAATTTTCTAGCACCTACAGTTATTGATATTTAGCAAACAATGGAAACAAAACGTTTATATTTATGTTTATGTTTATTGGATAGAACCCCTCTTAATATTTTTTTATTTTTAGTATTTGTTGTTATTGCGACAAAAAAATACATATTTTGTGAAAGTTTCAGCTTTCTAGCTATCACGGTTTCTGAGATATAGCCTGGAGACAGACAGCGGAGGCTTAGTAATAAGGTCCCGTTTTTACCTTTTAGGTATCTAAAACTTTTAGTAACCTTAAAAAAAACTAAATAATAGACAACTTACGTTAGTAGTCAATAGATTTGTTATCGCAAAAATTATAAGTTTGGAATCCATTTTCTTGAGTTCTTTTCTAAACAGAATATAAGAATTAGCGTCCCTTATTAATATAATTTGCGAACTGATATATACAAATAAAACTTGGATATAAATACTCAATTTATTTACAACACTTTCAACTTTTAAGTTATCAGATTTAAAAGTAAGTTTTAAGCAATCAGAGATAAGTAATGAATGATAAGTTACTTAAGTTAGTAATAAATAGATTGCAAATTTAGATTGAAGAACTAAGTTCTGATATCTTACGGGTCATTATGTAGCATCTGTTGCTCAGCTAATTAAGGTGATCTGACACGATCATCGAGGTCAAGCAACGTTCGGTGCGGACAGTTTTTTGATGGGTGACCATGCACAAGACTGTCATTTAATAAGTAGCATTTTGTTTCAGGGCGCTACCGTAGCTCCCAAGACACGTTAAATTGTAGGTCCCAGTTGTGAGTCTTAGTACAATCAGTCGTTAAGCCAAGTCAGAGGCCTTCAGGTGGTTTGAAAACTCTCGACACCAGAGCTTGGCCACTTAGCTCATTCGAAGGAGAAGAGGAAGGTTGAAATTTTATTAGTTTTCTGTGCCCTAATGTTACTAACTTGACCTTACTAAATTAATACAATTAAATATATTAATTGTGCTTGACTGCTAATTTACTTAAATAAAATACTACTAATAAATACTAAAAATGTGTGTGTGTGTGTGTGTGTGTGTGTGTGTGTGTGTGTGTGTGTAGGCCCCAAGACCCAGCAGTGGGAACGTATAGTGGGCTGCTTATGCTATGCTATGCAAAACGCGCAAAACGAAACTACACTCTCGCACACTTTTCCATAGCATTTTTTTTTCATTTTATTTTAACTCTTTAAAACTAGGTATTTAACCCTCAGTGTGCGTAACCACACGAATAAGCTACACTGTCCAAAAGTGGAGCATAGCTAGTCTGGAATACCTGTCTCTCGAGCTTTCCGAAACAAACTGTTCGATGCTAAGCGACATATTTTCTAAATCAAATTCTATTCAAATACCATTCATTTCGAAATTTTTTCAAGTCATGGTATAATAACATAAATACTTACTTAACTTTAATAAATGTACTGTTATGTACATACATATAAAAAAATTATACTACAAATAAACCATAGAGTCACATTAATACTCGTATTAATGTTTATTTATATATTTTATTTTGCAGATCACCAATTTTATTATAGGCCTAAGGTACCTAACAACATTTATTCTAGCACTACCGCCTGTCTGTCATACTTTTGGAGATCCCATGGGGTGCTCCAGGGTCAAACTGACCTAAACTCATATTTAACCAGAAATAACCGTGGCTGCCAACTTGAAACAACGCAAAATTGGTGTCGATTCAGCGGCACACACGACTATACTAAATTTAAAGTAGCTCTGTCTCTTTTCGTCATAAATGACCAAAAAGAGATGGTACGATCTAAACCATAGACAAAACATCTAAAATCACGTCAAACACGTCAGATTTAGAGCTGATATAATTGGGTGCGCTCTAAAATCGCTTACATTTTTCATATTTGACGTGATTTTAGTTGTTTTGTGTGTGGTTCAGAATGTGCCGTCTCTTTCTGGCCAACTAAGATGAAAAGAGACGGGGCTTCTTTAAATTTAGTTTAGTCGCGTGTGCCGCTGAATTGCCACCATTGACCATCTTAATTTAGTCGGGTTAGAGGCTACTAACATTTGACTGCCATCTTCACCCCTGTGGTCAGTTCCACTTAAAGACATTTTTAAAATATGCATCACCGTCTCCTTAACCCCACTTTACTGCTGAATGCTAAACACACTTTTTTTTCTTTAATTTTATTAACTAAGAGTGGTACCTAGCTAGGCAAGCACTAGAAAAATCCCTATGCAATGGTTTCCTTACGATGTTTTCCTTTACTAAAAGTTGGAGTTTCATTGGTGGGGGTCGAACCCACGGCCTTCTGGGCGTGAGACGGCCGCACGTCCTACTGGACTATCATCGCCATCGCATCAAAAGAAAGATTTCTTCCACCCACTTCCTTGATGTCCTTTCGTTTGACTCAATTGGTTCCGACTAAGATATTATGTGCGTTCATCATTAATTTCCTACGTGATTTTTTGACGTAAATGCTTTCCAATAATTGCATTTGTTACGTATTTGTAATAAAAAGTATTACATAAGAATAATGTAACTGGTGTGTTTATTTCAGTTTAAGCACGTATTAAAATCTTGTCTACTTTTTATCTGTCCGAAATTTTGTGGGTTTTTTGTTTAGTATTTGTTAATCTTGCATTAAAATTCGGTATAAAAATTCTGCTGACATGATTTTGAAGTTCTTTTCGTATTTTCGTCAGCCACGAAAGAGTTAATTTTTTTTTTCAAATTCAAATTGGTTTATTTCAAAATGATTATAGCCCTGTTATCTAAAAGCAATCCATTATCTTGTATATAAAATTTCCACGTCACAATGTTAGTTGCCGTACTCCTCCGAAACGGCTTTACCGATTTTTAACAATTTTTATATGCGTATTCAGTAGGTCTGAGAATCGGCTACTATCTATGTTTACGGCAAAACAACGTTTGCCGGGTCAGCTAGTCTTACATACAAAATTTCCATGGCCTTTGTCAAAAAGGCCAAACTCTGGTGTTGAGAGTTTTCTAACCGCTCGAAGGCTTTCACTTGGTTTCTTATTTCGCTTATCACTATAATATAGAATAGAAGATTATTTAATATGACGGAACACTAAAAAAAGACTAACTAATAAACAGGGTTGCTTATCTCCAGTAAATAATTGCTATGACATGAGGGTTTATGTTACTGTCAAGTGACATAATGATGCGATAAATTGTTTGACATTGACTTATCAAATCTTGACAAATGAATAAATTCTGCAATGGAGTTACGAACCTCAGTAGTGAAAAATATGATAAAAGAGGTGGATACATATTGCATACTCTTTTTGTAGTTGGTATGATTGTTCTCAATAAAATTAATTAAAAAGATATGATTATTTTGAAGCAATAACTTTGAAATATAATGTAATGCAAAGAGAGAAGATGCATGTGACTAGAAGAAGTATGAATATGATTGTACATATAGTAGTGGAAGTAAAGGTCGACTTAAGAAGACGTAGATGAATTGTGTGAAAGAGAATATGAAAGAGAAAGGAGTGAATATAGATATGACGGCTGATAGAAAAGTGTGGAAGCAAAAAACGGGCTGTGCCGACCCCACATAGTGGGAAAAGGCGAAGACAAAGAAGAAGATTACCTGCGACATTGTATATGGTAGTGGAAGTAGAGGACGACCTAAGAAGATGTAGATGAATTGTGTGAAAGAGGATATGAAAGAGAAAGGAGCGAATGTAGAGATGACGGCTGATAGAAGAGTGTGGAAGCAAAAAACGGACTGTGCCGACCCCACATAGTGGGAAAGGTGAAGGCAAAGAAGTAGAATAACTTTGAAAACGACTGAATTTTATTCAAGCACTTCAAGTTTTACCGTAAAATAAAGCAACCATTCACACCTATTGCGCAAAACTATATAAATAACAAAAGTTAACCAACGTTTCTATGGAAAATTACAAAAAAGGAAAATTATAAATATACGTCGACCATTTTGTGCAACAGTCGTGAATACGATGGTGACACCATCAGTATGCTTGGTTTTAATACTAACATACTTTCAGGTATTTAAACATTAACATTTTATAACACTTTTAATTGTCAAGCTGCTGAAAATGTGAAGATAATTGCATTGGTAATTTTTCAATTATAAGTCAAATAGGTCAAGAATTTAAATACCGAAATTTCGCGATTGAGGGGGCGTGATTCCCGAGCTGGGTGGTTTTTGACACAGCAAGTGTCGATAGCCATTCAGCGCGGGAACGCGGCCGCTATAATGGGCACGTTTGGACAGGGAGCTTTTCGGGGTGGCATTTTTAACAACACGTGGGCTTATGTTGACTTGGGTTCAACCTATGTATTATAATAACTTAGATTGAAATATATGACATATTTGTAAGTTATTGTATATTATTATAAGTGGAATATTTGTTTGTCAGTATGAATACATTCTAGTTACTTATCCTTGTGTAGAGGCCGTAATTTTAAAACAATTTGACGAAATTTGGACACTAATTTAGGGGATGGATCCCACAATAAAGAAAAAATTTGCTGCACTGCTGATCATTTTCAATGATATTTTGCAGACCGATTAGATCCCTGCTAAAAGATTTTGTGAAAATAAATAAAATTGGTCGAGTAATTTAGTAATTATTGGGTTATAAATATCATAAAAGTTACAGTATTAACAATGTTCTAAAATTCTTTCCTATCTTCTCTTTCTTATGTTCAGAGAACTATGTTCGAGTTTCGTATTTACTTATGTATTTATTCATAGATATTTGTTAAAACCATTCTTAAGTCTAATTGAATTTGCTAATTGCCTTTTTTGTTTTAGGTATTCTTCTTATCAAACGTCGAAGGATTGACTCTGCCACTGAAAACAGTGACAAAATGCGAGTCGTTCGCGAAGAAATCACCAAATCCGTTATCAGAATGTACGATCATCGACAACCTTGCATCTGAAAGTTCAAACTCTGACAAGCCAATAGCACCTCTACTGCCTGCAGACACACGGGTCAAATTAGCGGCTCTAGAATCTGCTAAAAATGGCCTAGCTCTGGATGGAAAAGAAATATCCTGTATCACACCGGTCTTGCCGAAGAATCCCTCATCATCAAACGCTTGTGCTTCTGGTTTTAAATCTTCTTTATCTGTTTCTACTGTATGTTCTAATAGTGAATATAAAAACTTGAACTCAGGCCCCGCAAATCCCAGTTTACCATCAAACTATGAGAATCGTAATCTTAATTGTGTTCCAACAGTCAATCAACTACCTGCCAATTTAGAATTAGCTTCACAGTCACCAATACTACAAAGCACTATTGCTAAACAAGACTCAACGCTTTCTTCAGCAGTGTCAAATCAGATGTGTTCGTCGAATGTTGGACCTAATCTAAGTATTACTCAATCATGCTTGTCAAATGTTTGTCATGGTAATTTGCCTTTATCACAAACTTGCACATCAAATATTGGCTCTAGTATTTTATCTCCAGCATTATCTGGTCCCTCTAATAATTTGCCTTTGACACAATCATATGCTCCTAACGTAGGTTCGATTAACTCACCAATAACTCAAACTTCTTCATTGAACATTATTCCTAACACCAAAGCTAGCTCGAGTGCTGGTTCAAATAGTATTTCTTCTAATAGTTTTCCTGTAACTTCAACGTTACAATCAAATTCTGCACTTAATAACTTACCTTTGGCACAATCATGTCCTGTAAATACTTTACCAATATCACAAGAGTCTAATAATTTACCAGGAAATCAGGGTTGTCTAGCCAATACTGTTTTTAAAAATGCACTTTCACTTCAAACTGAACAATCAAATATTGCTTCCAAGAATTTACCTATATCACAAACATGTTCATCTAATAAGCCACCGCTATCTACAGGTTACTCCAATAATATTATCAATAATGATCAAAGTTTTGCTAATGCGAATTGTGGTTCTATGTCTACGTCATTAAATACAGACACAAATTTACTGCCTAGCTCGCAACAAATGACACCAACAGTCTTCACTCAAATACCTGTTGCTGGAAAACCATTAACTTCAACGTTACTGCCTTCACCAAGCTTTCAAGCTTCATCTATTTCTAGTGCTTCAGATAGTCCTATAAATGCTTGTAATACAATAAACAGGCTTCCAGATTACCAAAATAATCAATCCCCATTATTTTCTGATACACTTTTAGCAGGATCTCCACTTAGTCCTAAAATAAAAGGCGCAATAATATACCCCACTCTACAAATATTTCCACCGCCCGGAAATATTTACCCGATTGCCAGCCCGCTACCTCTATCAGAGCAAATTCCTGTTCCAGTAATTGATTCTTCAATTTCTAACACTTGCCCATTACCACCACCTATTCATCAAACCTCTGTAAACGAATATTTTAAAGGTGTCAAAGCAGCAACTTCTAAATTAAATGATTTCATATCGTCTTTCACTAATAAATTTGGTATAAAAAGTTTTCCTGCAATGCAATCGTATTCGTCTATGCCTTGTGATTCTTTATCACAGTCTAATACTGTTACTTCTGAAAGCCCTGAAGATAAATGTGAGTCTCTATGTCCATCGACTCTTACAAAGCCTGTATCACCACAATTCACTCAGGAATGTTTGCCTGTTTGTTCATCACTAAAACAAAACAGTAACCAGCTTGAAGCTCCTATTGTAACACCAACGCAGGCTAGTTGTGATAGCTTAGCCACTTCATCACCAACAAGTTCATCACCATCAGCTATTTCAATGGCTTCATCATCTTCTTCAACTCGCCAAATTCTACCATCCGTAACAACCTTAAAAGCGCCTATTGTACCAAAAACTATAGTAAGCTCATTTAACTATCCAATAGGTTTGTCATCTTATGCCAATAATTTCCAAGACAGCTTAACTGCTCAAGCCTGTATTAAAACACCATGTTTATCGACCAACCTACCATCTGCGAAACCTTTCAATTTTCTGTCAAACCTTAATTGTGATGAATCTATCTTATCAGATGTATCACCTTTAAATGCCTACCCGAATAGTTGTAGACCTACTATATCATCAATTATTAAGAGTGCTAAACTTACTCCTCCATCGCTTCCAAATCCTGTTATATCTGCTTATGAAGACAAGACAAGTTTACTTATACCAGACATTTTATCTACTGTGTTACCTAAAAGGAAATATCCTTGTGAATCATGTAAAAAAATACTTCCATTTCTATCATCAGTTTCTATAAACAATTCTCCAAATTGTGATTCTTTACTTGATTGTGCTACAGCCTTATCTAGTGTTGATGAATGTGTAGATTTATCTGCAATTCAGCATTCCTCTATTACGTCAGATTTGTGCTCTCCTTTAGACGAATCCCAATTAGATGAGTGTTGCAAGAATTTAGAAAATGTAATAGCTATGTTAGAATTGTCATTGAGTCTGAACGGTGGCTACGATTGTAATTTAGATTCTGTGCCTGATATTTTATCTACTTTGTAAAGAATGTATTGTTTTGTTTGTCTGTTATTAAATTGATTGCAAATCTTCTATATTGTTTGACTTAAATAGACTTAACCAGGTAAAAGGAGGTGATGCCAAATAGAGATGGAGATCTAAATAACGACACGATTGAGAAAAAAGGGGTGTCTGAAGAAATAATGGATGTTAGAGGAATGTTTAAGAATAATCTTATCTTATGTAGATAAGGATAAGACAAAACAAGAGAAAAAGTTGGCCAAGTGCGACCCGGGTTCGCGCATGTAGGGTTCCGTATCATTGTTGAATGAGAGCCACCTATATTTTATCACTTTTTTTGCTAAAGTGAATACACAATTCAATATTCTGTGAATGTGAAGAAGGCCTACCAAATATCGTTATTAAGATCTAATAAAAATTTGCTTAAAAATACGTTTGTTGTATGGGGAGCCCCTTAATATTTTTATTTTTGGAAATTTTTGTTAAACATATTTGGCAATACATATTTTGTTAAAGTTTTAGCTTTCTATTACGGTTTATGAAATAAAGCCTGTTGAGAGACTGATAGCGGAGGCTTAGTAATAGGGTTCTGTTTTTACCTGTCAGGTACGACATCCTAAAAAGTAAATCAAATTTGAAAATATTGAATAAGAAACATAATACCATACCTCCCTCATGTGGTGAATACTTCAATTACGCATAAAAGAAAATTTGCTTTTCTTAGATTAGTCACGGCAATTATATTTCGTAACTTTCATGCTTCAGATATAACAACATGGTAGTACTTATATCTTACAGGCAACATTGCACGTTTTAGAGACATAAAATAGTAGAAAATGTAGTCCTCATCTAGTAGCAACCCTACCCTCAATATCATCTCATTCTTTAGAGAACAATTGCCACAAAATTTTAAAATGAGGGATTTTTTGGGAGGGAGGAAAGGAGTATATATCTTCGCATGAAACTTACTCATATAATATTGATCGAATTTCACTTTTCAAGTTTGTTTAATCATAATATATTATAATAAGATTATAACGAGCTACTTTAAGCAACCATACAAACAACTGTAATTATTAAGGCTCACAGACTGTATTTCGCCTCGACTCGTGAAATATAATCTTAATTATTTAGCATAGATCGGAACTTAACCCAATAATCTTAGCATTAACATATCGTATCTATGCATCAGCTAAGTTTATTTAGGCATGATCACCTTTTATAACGCTTAGTCATATTATTATTATGTTTACTAGCATATGACTTAAGGGCGTAAAGACAGGCGAAGCAACAATGATAATAATTTCGAAGCAACCGTTAGGACCAATACTAGTGAACTTAAATGACCCTATTTTATTTATCCTGATTTTGTATTACTTTTTTTATGATTTAATTGCTTATGTTTCATATGAACTATGTCAAAAATAAAAATAATTTGTTTTGGTTAAAACTATGTATGAGCACGAAGTAAGAGCATTTATGAGTATTATGTTTGTCCTGTAAAGGAAAATATGTACATCTATGGTCGCTCTCAAATTAATATATTTACAAAGAAATTCCAACAATGTCGAGCCCAAGTTTGCCCAAATTTCATGCGAAATTGAGTAATTATGAACTGAAGACCGTTTGATTTGCTTATCCAAGCTATTTACTTAGGACGGCCAAACGAAAACAAGACGGTTAGTTATTCTGAAAGGAGTTTCTTGGAATTTAAGATTGTGCGTGGTTATTAATGTTTTGAATCCAAACATTTATCTTGAAAGCAAGGATTGTTAGCATAAGCATAAGCAGCCCACTATACGTTCCCACTGCTGGGACTCGGGGCCTTCTCTCACGCGGAGAGAGATATAGGCCATAATCCACCACGCTGGCCAGGTGCGGGTTGGTGGATTACACAGGTCTTCGGATATTCTGGTCCTCAAACATGCCGGTTTCCTCACGATGTTTTCCTTGACCGTAAAGTGAGTGCAAATCCACACATAACTTGAAAAAATAAGTCATTGGTGTAGGGCCGGGATTGAACCAGAGGCCGTCTGATTGAAAAGGAGACGTTATTACCACCGAGCCACACTCGCTTTTAATAATAGGATTGTTAATAACTAAGGATTTTCTTACTTGTAAAAACTTAGTTATTAAGTTTCAATTTACTCGGAATGAAGTTTTCCAAACACAAAACATGTTAATTATTGTTAGCCTGTGGAAAATAAATCTCTTTGTATTATGAACACTGAAACTCAAATTGATATTTTAAATAATTTGTTTCTTTTCTTTTTCTTATTTTTTGACCTTTTAACAAAGAAACCCTTAAAAGTAATAATTATGGCCTTTTTTTTCAAATTGAATACAGACGATAATTGATAATTGAGTACATTACGTATAGAAAATACAAAATTCAAAAGAGACTCAATAATAAATTTAAGAATCGTAGAGGATAAGTCTGTCTTCTTTATTGTTTAAAATTCTTTTAATTGATAATTTTTTACGTCACTAAAAATAGTCACCAGAATTTCCCAAAGATTTAGCCAAGACATATGTAGTTTTTCCATCGTCATAGAATTTGTGTTCTCCGTTTTCACCTAGTGGTGTAGGTGGAAATTCATCTATTTCCTCGTTAGCTACACCATATTTGACTACTCTTGTCTTAGCAAAAACCGTTTCAATCCTATCGTTTATTGGTTTTCTAGTAGAAGTATGGTCTATAATTGAAAATTCATTTTCTTTCTTGACGTCTGTATCAAAAATTAGTCTGCTGTATTGAATTGGTTTTGTATCATCAAAAAATTGAGTTTCTGGAACGTTTTCTATAGATTCTGAATAGATTGGTTCTTTTGTGTAATCTATATTAGGATCGTATACGGGAGATATCCTTTCAATTTTTCTCGTTTGAAAATCAGGATTTTCTAACAACGGTGGAGATTTGAATTGTTCCTTGATGTCATTTTCTTCTTTTTCGTCTAATTTCTCATTTTGCAGTTTCGTTTTGTAAACATCATCATCCTTATTTGGATCTTTATCTATGTCTATGTGTTTGACATTGTTCATTTTGTAATAATCATTTTGCTTATCTATTTCTCTATATTTAAAAGCTTTACGAAAATTTACACGATCCATGAAATTGGCGTTTGAATTTAGATTTTTATCATGTTTATCATATTTTCTTCTTTCTCTGTTCAAGTTTTCTTCGAAACCTCGATCTGTGGTGTAAAAATGTCTTTCATCTTCTAGTTCACCAAGAAAAAACTTATCTAAATTGGCATAATAGGAATCATCGTTGAAAATTGGGTAGTAGTCAGCTACAATACCGTTTGTGTGTGCTGTAGGCAAAACATCTTCTCTTCCTAACTCTGGAATTACAAAATCATGTAAATCTTCTATTACGGTTGGTGGCATTTCAAGGCTAGCTTTTGGTACTACAGTTTCTTTTTTTGGAACAGTAAACTCCGGCAATACAGTTTCTTCAGATCTATCTTCGTTTTGTTCTGGCGATTGATTTAACTGATTAATATTGTTATCTTCTTTCTTGTAAGGTATTGCTTTTTCAGTTTCCAATTTTTCCAACTCTTTTTGCCGTGCATCTGATAGTTTCTCAACCGATTCAGCACTTTCATCTAAATTCGTTGGAAATTCTTCTACACTTTCATCACTTTCCGTGTCAATGGGGTTTTCAGTAGTGGTAGTTACATTCTGTTTCTTTGATTTTAATTTCACTTGAACGGTGTTAGCTGAAGATTCTTTTTTAGTTGGTGCATTTAGATTTTTTCTTGTTTTATTTGTTTTAGATTTGTTACTATTGACGTTACTGTTGGCAAGATATGGTTGGTAAAACTGTTCAAAGTTAAAAGGATAGTTGGTGCCATATAAATTGTTACTGCCCATGTAAATGTTGGGAAAATAATTTCTCATTATATCATCTGTGACAGGAGAGTTTTTTTGTTTGTGTTGATTAGTAACTCTATCTCGCCTATTATTTCTTGTAGTTACTGTGGTCTTATTTTCAACATTATTAGATTTCAAAATCGTTGTTTTCTGATCATTTTGTGCAGGCTTTACATTTGGCTTGCTTTCCTGAACTACAACTGGAGTTTCAAAGTTTTTTGACTGATTGTCGTGTTTTGGTTCTACAACAAGTTTGTCATATTCTGAGATAGTTTTTGGCAATGAAAATGTTTCAGCAGCAGTTTCTTTTTTCCGATTAACTAAGGATAAATTCATTTGAGGTACAATTGGCTCCTCGATAATGGGATCATTTATTATTTCAGGTTTTCTCTTCAATTTTCTTTGTCTTTTAGGCGTAGAAGTAGAAGTATCAGAGTTGATCAAGTTTTCTTTTTCACTCACATCTGTTATTTGTTCAGGAGGTTCGGTGGAAGGTGTCGATTTCAAAGCATTGTTTTGTTTTCTCCTTCGTTTTGTTTTGTTTTCTTTTTGTAAGACCTCTGCGTCATTCTCTACATTTTCTTCTACAAGTTTGGCAAATTTAGCCTGATTTTCTTTTTTCTTTCCCTTTTTGTTACGACTACTGTCTCCTTGATCTATTAATTCGACGTCACTTTTAACTTTGGATCTTTCGAGCTTTGGAGCTTTCGTAACACTTGATTTTGGCTTAGCTTCTAAAGTATTCAGTTTTGTTTTTGAATTTTTTCTTTTTCTTGAAATTGCTTGCGTTTTGGTTTTACTTTTTGATTTCGGAGTTGTTTTATTGCCTTTTATAGAAAAAAACTCCGGAGGCACTATAAAATAGTTGTTGACAATACTAGGTTGTACCGCTGAGTTTGGTTGTCTCTGAATTTCTTGCCCATTTTGTTTGTAAAGCTTAGTGTTTGGATCTAATATCTTTTGCAACGATGGGTTCCCAAGTATTTTGCTCATTAACAGATCATTGAGCACAGATCCATCTAAATTGGCCAGATTTGGTATTTGATTTTGAATCTTAGCATTCTGGTTAGGAGGCCTAAATTGACTTGCAGGATTTTGGAATGGAATTGGATTTTTAAAAGGCCGTTGCTGTTGAGGTATTCTTTGAGGCGTAGGATTTGCAGCAACCTGAAAGTGAAGACAAAAACAGAATAAAATAAACCGGTTCAATTGAGAACTCCTTTCCAGTGGAAAATAGATAAATTCTTTATTTGAACACACTCATTGAAGTAAGCTATAGACACAATAATAAACACAGTATTCTACAAAATATAAATATTTTTCATTTTTCATTTTCATTTTTTTTTGACATTGCATGGAATGATTTTGTCTTGGACACAATATTTGCACGGCCACTTTTGCCAAATAAATTGAAATAAATATAGATACACATTTCACACAAGGCTGGTTCCCGGGTTGATCCCCATACTAAACCATTTCTAGTTTGTATTATGGTTGCTAATACAACTGATTTACTACATACACATACATACTATATAACGATACATATTTAACACCCAGACCAACAGCCAACAAAGTTAGTTCATCACAAAGTCGTTGACCATGGTGGGAATCGAACCCAAGTACCATGTGAACCCATGGTAACCATTACGCCAACGAGGTCGCCAAATATAGGGAAACATAACATTCATAATTAACTACTACTATATTATGCTTATACTATTTTGTTTTTGATAATAAATATTATGTCAAAATACATACCAAGGTTACAAAAAAACACAACCGAAAACAAAACACATATTCTTTCATTTTGTATCAAAGTCATTCTTCATTACACTTGTGTCTTTATTTCATTCTTCAAAACATATTAAAAAAACACGTGATGGTCAAAACTCTTCTTAAAACTACGTACGGAATATATATTACAGGTTTTATATCGTAAAACATCGATAAACGTTACAAATATTGCGTTATTAATCGATTTAATCGATATCGATCTTTTCTCAAGATAGCGCACGGTCATCTTTGCTTATTTTAAATTGCCTATTTTATAAACAAGCAAGCTATTTAAGGATATAATATTTCTAACAAACTATTATTATTACCAAATTATTTTTCAGAATGTAGTTACGGTTTTGATTTTGAGATGTACTTACTTTTCGCTTGGCCTCTTTTTTTATTACTCCTTATAGATAGGCATTTGACTGCCTGAGTTTCGGCCTGATGATAGCAGCTCAAGATGAAAGTTCGCCTTCCATTACTAATCTTCAGACATACAGACCATCTGACGCAACAGGGGTGGAACAGGTATGCCAGCGAGGCAGGGCCGTGCTCCGTTACTTCAAGGAGCGCGGTTGGCTTGGGTAGGCTGGTAAGGGGGGAATGCACAATACGCCCATAGCGGGATGTCAGTGCAGGTCTCATCACCCCCACGTCAAATTATTATTAGAATTAGGCATTTGACCAGCAAACCCCGGAGTGCTACAGGTGCGGATGTGCGGAAATTACCGCGCAGCATGCCCTGGAGGTATGTCCGGGAGAAGCCGGGCCGCGCCAATCCCTGGTCGGTGATTTGGACGGACCTGATCCCCACGCTTTTCTGTCCTGGGCCAGTTCCTTCCAGTTGGTGTGGAAGTCCACCAACTCCTTGCGCCATCGAGTTGGCGGCCTGCCTCGTCGTCTTCTGCCATCGAAAAAATCCCACTCCATGGAAACCTTTGCCCAACGGTCAGGGTGCATCCTGCACACGTGTCCCGCCCACTCCCATTTGAGTCTGGCAGCCTTTTTTGCAACGTCGGTAACGCGGGTCATGGAACGCAGTGTGGTGTTTCGGACGTGGTCTTGTCTTTTAATGCCAAGAATGCTGCGTTCCATGGCTCTTTGACAAACCTATTAAAATATTTGAAAAAAAAAAAATATTGTACAGGAAATTTAGGTTTACAGCTATTTGTACATTTGTATAAGACATGTATGGTTTGCTTAATGCGTGTAGAGTAGCCAATAGTGCGCTGCGTCTTACGAACCAGGTCAGTCAAGCTGCCTGAACCGTGGGGCGGCAGAGGCTCCCGCAGGACTGCTCACCATTACTTGTAGGTACATAGAGGACTGATATTAATAATATATAATTACTAGCTGACCCGGCAAACGTTTTTTTACCTTAATAAAAAAATAAAATCTAAATATACAGTCGCCGATTCTCAGACCTTCTGAATACGCATATAAAATTTGGAAAAAATCGGTCAAGCCGTTTCGGAGGAGTACGGTAACAAATACTGTGACACGGAAATTTTATATATAAGATTTTATTTTTATTTTAAATTATATGGATGTTCCCCTTAAATATTAATTTTATTTATATTTTATTTTTATTTCATTATTTCGGTAAAAAAAACACGTATCAAGGCTTCTGAGATACAGCCTGGAGACAGACAGATAGGGGAGGGTTTTGTAATAGGGTCCCATTTTTACTCTTTAGGTACGGAATCCTAAAACAAATAATATAAAATCCTAATGGTTAACAAAAACAATTCAAGCCGGTTGGAGTTTCTACCATATTAAATAACTACAATCATAATATATTATATTATCATAATATCAACCCAAGGGTTTAACAATTTATTCTTTTGTCGTTTCTTGCTTAAGTAAAGTTACAAAGGTTAAGTCTCATGTTTACCGCTACGCAAATAATGGTTCCATTCAAAAAGAATTTCTTACAAAGTCTACACAAGCGTTAATTAAAAATTTGGAAAACTCCTAACTCCATATTTTGTGGTACTGACCATCTTAGATCTAAATTTGTCACAATGTATGTATTCTACTTATCAATCCCTTTCATTTGTTGCCTATATTGAGACAGTTTTTCTTCTTCTACATATAAGCAAAACGGCCAAGCCTTTTTTTATTTGGGTGGTAAAAGGTTTATTACTACCGCTTTAGCCTCTTCTTTTATAAAATCAGGCGCTAAATTCATATCAAAATCAATTGAATTCATTTTGTAGGTACAAATATCTGCTTTACTTATAAACAAAAGTCTTCAAATCGTAAAAATAAATGTAAATCGAATTGCCGCTTTCCCGCCATTTTCTTTGTTTTTTTTTTTGCTGGCCAACTATTCGGGCACAACTGTCAGTTGCAAAGCGATTCTCCCTAGGGTTGCAATGTATTACTTTCATCCCGCTCCTCAGGCAACTTCAGACCTACTTTCAGCGTATGAGTAATGAAAAATATGTAACCTGTATTGAATTGAAAGAAAATTATATTTTATACTATAAATTTAATGAATTCGTTAATGTTATAGAATGTCTTTTCGCTAAGTCATTTTATTGTTCTAATTTTAAACAAATTTTGCGATGAAACCTGCTTTAGCTTATCAGGCAGGTGGTTAAAGATATCTGCCGCCATACCATACCATATATACCATACCAGCTGTCAAACTGACGACCTCGTTAGCTTGCCTAAGGTTACCATGCCGGTCTGCTAATCAGAAGGTTCCGGGTTCGATTCCCGGCCCGGACAACATCTTTGTGCTTTACTAAATTTGTTGGCTGTGGGTCTGGGTGTTAAATATGTATTTATATAATATGTATGTATGTATATGTAGTATATCAGTTGTGTTAGCAACCATAATACGAGCTAGAAATGGTTCAGTATGGGGCTAACCAGCCGTGTGTGAATGTGTCCTAATATTTATATTTATTTATTTATATATTTACTTTTAACACCGCCTCGTTTTTGCATCGTGAGTTAAGAACCAAACGTTTCACAAAAACTTGTTTACTTATATTATTCCTTAGAATTTCCGCTTCCATTACCTTACAATGGAAAGGTCAACATAAAATTATAATACTTTCTTGCTTCAATATTTTTTGTGGCCGTGGCTTTTGTATCTATGGGTTGTTGGGCTTACGCATGAAGGGTTCCGTACCGTATTCTTATATAAATAGCAATAAAATACGTTTATTTTATGAGGAATTTGAATCCCTTTCAATTTCTATTTAGTATTTTTTGTTATAGTGGCGCGGGAAATGCATAACATGTGAAAGTTTGAGCTTTCTAGCTATCATGGTTTCTGAGATACAGCCTGGAGACAGACAGCGGAGGCTTAGTAATAGGGTCCCGTTTTTAACTTTTAGGTACGTAACCCTAAAAAAAGAAGCATAAGCAGCCCAATATATGGTCCCACTGCTGATTATAAGCCATAATCCACCACGCTGGCCAAGTGCGTGTTGACAGAATGACACACGTATTCAGATATTGCAGTTCTCAAACGTATCAGTTGCCTCACAATGTTTTTCTTTACCGTAAAGCGAGTTCAAAACTTGAAAAACAAGTCATTGGGGTAACGCCGGGATCGAAACGGGGGCCGTCTGATTGAATAGCCAACGTTTTTACCACCGAGCCATACTCGCTAAAAAATAACAAGAAAAAGAAATAAACAAATTCTCTTTTTCAAATAACTTTATTACCACTAACCTAGTAATTTAAACACGACATTTACAATAGCAGTTTCTCAACTTCCACCACTATACTTGTAATCAGTTTAATTAAACCCCCTAACAGTCCCGAACCATCCGTGAGACCACTTAACAAATTCAGCACCAAATTCAGCACTTGAGAGACCAAACCTAACAGCAAACCTGGTGCAGCCAAAACATTGGATCTAAACAGCGAAATAAGTACACTTATATACAAAAACAAGACCGAAGCCAAATCTGTCAAAGTTGCGTACAAAAGTGGTAAAGTACAACCAAAGTATGGTAGTAAGGCTGGTGTCAAATTTTGCACAATATTGGATAGGTTATTCAAGTTGTTAATTAAGTTTATGAGGAAGGGTAATAGAAGACAACCGAGCTGGTTCGCGATGGGTAGAACGGTGGATATTTCGTCGAAAGCCAGGCGTAAAGCTGAGACGGAGTAAGCCGGGATCATTGCGTGGGATGATTGGACCTGGAAGAAAAGTTAGGGGTTATTTTTTTATTGACGTGACAACGTCTTAAATTAGGTTGCGGCTGGGAGTCACTTATGAAAAAGTGTAACGCCCGGTAACGTTACGATGAGTCACCGAACGAGAGAGAGGCCCGCCGAATGCCTTGCGTCTCTCTCCCACTCAACTATGATCGGTCTGCCGCGCGCGCAGCACGCGGCAGACGTTGTCACGTAAAATCTTCGCCCGTAAAACCGACTTTACAGGCAACCATTTTTTTTATTGATGAATAGGCTTACGTTTGAGCGCAGCTTGCCTGATGTTAAGCTTAACTGTGGTCTAAGATGTAACACGCTTGACTAGAAGGAACCTATTTACTCTAGATTTGAAGACCCCCAAATTGTACTTATCGGGAAAACGAGACTCAGGAAGAGAGATCCAGAGCTTCGCGGTTCTCACAATGATGGTCGAAGCAAAACGCTTTGTGCGAATCTTTGGAACTTCAACAGTGAATCGATGTCTCTTCGTTAGAATAGAATAGAATATAATAGATTCATCATTCATCATCATTCACATCAATTCTATTCTGTTAGAATCAGCGAACTAGAATGAACGGAAGAGTAAATCCATAAAATTGCCAATAAGAATTTGGTTGGCCGTCTACGCACACAATTTGGCGATCTCGTTGGCATAATGCTAACCATGCCGGACTGCCAATCAGAAGGTTCCGGGTTCGATTCCCGGCCAGACCAACATTTTTGTGCTTAACTAAATTTGATGGCTGTGGGTCTGGGTGTTAAATATGTATCTTTATAAAATATGTATGTATGTATAAGTAGTGTATCAGATTTGTTAGCTACCATAACACGAACTAGAAATGGTTCAGTATGAACTTAACCAGCCGTGTGTGAAATGTGTCCTAATATTTATTTATTACTTATAATACGCCGAATGCAACTTTTGTATCTCGAAAATCTGGTCTGTGTCTCTTCCAAAAGATTAAAACTATCTTGTTAAAATATGAATGCTACGCAAATTAAGGATCGTCATTTTCCGAATGCAAAAGATACTAAAATATAAAAAAAAATTAGGACACATTTCACCCTCGACTGGTTAGCCCCATACTAAGCCATTACTAGTTTGTTTTATGGTTGCTAACACAACTGATATACTGCATAATTTAAGTACATAAATAGTTTATATCGATACATATTTTACGTCCAGACCGACAGCCAACAAATTTAGTTCATCACAGAGATGTTGGCCGGGAATCGAAACGGGGACCCTCCGATTGGCAATCCGGCGTGGTAACCATTACGCCAACGAGGTTGAAAAAAGTCTATAAAAAGAATGGCGAAAAAAAACCTATTTAATAGTACCTGTAAGCTAAGTTTATCATGATTGACGAACTAAACCTTGTATTTAAAAACATATAGAATACCTTATTAAAAATGTCTACAGTCGCAATGAAAAAGGAAAGAAAAAAAATATACAAAACCGATTAAAAAGTACACAAAATCAGGTCAAAGTAAAGGAAAACCCCAACCATAATTCTGAATAAACTATTTTCCTCGCATTTTCAGTGCCTCCCAAAAGACATTTCATTCAAATGATGCCATTTTAGGCGTGGTTCCATTACCTCGATTTTCTAGTGGACGTATTCAAGTAAAGGGCTGAGAAGAGCAACTGCCCCTTCCCTCTTCACATTTTTTGGGGGCTTTTAAGTAAAGTTGCTAAGCGCAGTTACGTTTCTCTAAGGGAACCGTTTTGATGAAATGCAATAATGAAACAAAGACAAAATAAATATTAAATTGTTGTTATGACAAAAGCTCAGTTGGGCGTGCGTTACCATACGTTATTAAGTTACGTCGTTGTTTCGATCCCTGCCAATTAGTTCGAGCTTCTGCTGATGGAAATAACGTGTGGAAATCATAACATGATGGTAGAGCATTTTCAATTGCTTGCCTGGTTTTGCTATCAACGTTTGAGTTAAAAAATGGTTTCATTTTGTTAAAATAGACCTTATTTATTATGCTTTCATAACTTTGTGTCACCTTTAAAGTAAGTTTTTTCTCTAAACCAGATCATCTTTGAAATCAGTACAACACTGTTCAAATTCTATGCGAATCGAGCCTTGACGTCACTAAGATTTGGTGAAAATTGTACCAAACGCTGAAATACAAAATGTTTCGTATTCAGTTGTAAATTAATAATATAAAAATTAATTGCAAAATCTTGGGAGCCTAAATTTAGTAAATTTTCCTCCCCCGCTTAACCCCTGATTACGTCCACACCGATTTTCGTAACGATGATCATTCATTTGATGAATGTGTGTAAATGAATGTAATCAGTTCAATGAATGAAGAGGCATTGAACTTTTTTGTTAAATTCGGGTTGGTTTTATTAAGAAGGTGTAACAGGGGCAGCCGATTTAGGTTAAATATTCCGAGTTTTTAAGGAATATGGAGATTATTATAATATAACTAGCTGACCCGGCAAACGTTGCTTTGCCTTAAATACAGTTACCCATATCACTTAAGGGTATGGAAAATAGATATTGGTCGCGATTCAGCGGAACACACGACTAAACTAAATCTAAAGAAGCCCCGTCTCTTTTCATCTTAGGTGGCCAGAAAGAGACGGCACGTTCTGATGCATAGTCAAAACAACTAAAATCACGTCAAATGTAGAAAATATAGGCGACTTTAGACCGCACTCACTTGTATCACCTCTAAAAGTGCCTGCATATTCCATATTTGACGTGATTTTTGTTGTTTTTCTGTGGTTCAGAACGTGCCGTCTTTTTCTGGCCTCCTAAGATGAAAAGAGACGGGGCTTCTTTAAATTTAGTTTTGTCGTGTGTGCCGCTGAATCGTCACCAGTATCCGATTCTCAGACCTACTGAATACGCATATAAATTTGTTAAAAATCAGTCAAGCCGTTTCGGAGGAGTACGGTAACTAACATTGTGACATGGAAATTTTATATACAAGATAAGATGATGTAACAGTAGTTATTTTTATAAATAATACTAACCATAAAAGCGAGGGCGGCACCAAATAAAATATATCTACTCATTTTGAACACTTATCAAACTAAAACACAAAATATTTGTGAATATTTTTAACGTAATAACTATTTATAAAGACTACAGTTTTATCGCTATTTTAAATTGCTTCAACTTTTGTGTAACTGCCATAAGTGAAGTATTTGCTTTTGTAAAAAAAACAAGTATTTTTATCGATTTATTTTATAGATAATCTTTTGTTTCGTAAAATTTTGTTTTGTAACATAAAGTTCGCTGACAATGTCGTGAAAATTATGTTATCGTTAGATCAAGGTGATACAATAAATTAGGTTATGACATTTAACTATTACAAAAGATAGATTGCAATTTTTAAAAGTATTTCTTTTTAAGTCAAGCTACTTTTTAGGCGTTTAGTTTTTCAATTTATATAAATATTTTATTGTATGATCGTTTAGTGTATAACTAATGGATAAATATTATTATTATTAAAAGCCTGTTTGATCCCACTGTTGGGCAAAGGCCTTCCTACCCTTTTTCCATTTGTCCCTATCTAGCGCTATTGTATAAATATAAAAAAAATTGATAAATATAACATTTAAATATTCAAACAAAAATATTCTTACTAAAACATACCTAATGTATAGTAAGTATAGTATATTTCGTAACTAGAAGGTAAAAACGGGACCCTATTGCTAAGACTCCGCTGTCTGTCTCCAGGCTGTATCTTAGAAACCTTAATAGCCAGAAAGCTGAAACTTTCACAAGATATGTATTTCCCGTGCCGCTTTATGAAAAAACACTAAAATGTAAAAATAAGGGGTGCCCATACAATAAACGTGTTTGGTTTTTTTTTTGTTATACATCAATAACGGTAGCTGCGTACCATAAAATAGTATAATAGTGTATGAGATATCATATTAAATTAAAAAATTTTAATAAAAAAATATTTAAGGGAGGCTCCTATACAACAATGGTACGGAACCCTGGAGATTTTCTTCTTCGTCCTCAACCTTTTCCCACTAGGTAGGGTCGGCTCAGTAAGTTTTCCTCTTCCACGCGATTCTGTAGGCTGTCATATCCACATTGACTCATTTACACAATTCAGCCACGTCTTCCTAGGTCGACCTCTACTTCCGCTACTTCTTACAATCATATCCATACTTCTCCTAGTCACATGCATCTCTTCTCAACTTCTTATAGAAAAATATGATCTATAAAATTTAATCTCTTTTTGAATCAGTTTTTTTTTTTATATTGATAGCATAACATTAGAATATAATTTCCTATTATGTTCGTTTTCTATACTCTAAAATAAATTAGGAAAACAAACAAAATATTTAGAGGCATAAATTATCACGTAGTAAAAGCAAATGTCCTACTAACTCCAATTAATTGAGCTAATGAACTAAAAACCTTGACAAAGACACATCATTAAATACCTACTTAAAACAAAGCAGTATATGATGCCTACAGTTCCTGCCAGTATATTGCAAAACGTGACAATTTGGCATAAAACTGTGTGTTTGTTAAAATATCAAATTCTAGGTCAAGGTGTAAGTCTTGGTTAAACTTTTTTTTTACTAAATAGCTTGGCCACCTACTCGCCTGATGGTAACGAAGCTGTGGCTGAAGATGAAGCACGTTGATCTAGACTAGTTGCACCTTCCACCGCCAGCTTTAAGACTAGACTCAGGGTTTGGCTATTAGATAAAACTTTGTACAATATAAATGATTAATTGATTATCTAAATTTGAAAATTGACATTTAAATTGACAAATTGACATTTGATTCATATCATATACTTTTGTATTGATATTATTAGATACTAGAATTAGTAGTGAAAATTGACATTATGATTAATATCATATACTATTGTAATGATATTATAGTACTAGAATATAATTGAAAATTGACATGGATACATATCATATACTTTTGTAATGATATCATATTATTTGACTTGTAACTTTGGTGTTATCAATAAATGATTTGTATTGGTATTTGTATTTGTAGAAGAAATCTGTTCACTCTCGCCTTGAAAAAATCCAAGTTTTATGTATTAGAAAACAAAGTAGGAGGCAATCAAAAATATATGCTTTTACTAGCTGACCCGGCAAACGTTGTTTTGCCTCACTTAGGGGTATGAAAATAGATAGTGTAGCTTATATGACATGTTCGTAGATTTACCATAACAGCGCCATCTATTGATTACTTACTCAACCCAGTCGAAAGGTATCGACATCTGTTAGAATCATTTGGAGTTAACAGATAATTGTGACTGTCAAATAATAACAGACAGTAATTAGCAATAAATTAAAATTGCGACTATAATTTGAGATATAAACTATCCTATCTCTCAAGTTGGGTTGAACTGCACATGGTGTGCGAATTTTATTATAATCGGTTAAGTGGTTTAGGAGTCCATTGAGGACAAACATTGTGACACGAGATTTATATATTATATTAAAGAAGATATAAGCTAATATATTATAAATTTAATTACTTATGTCTTTAGTTGGTTGATAAAATTTTCTGCCCCATATTTTTGTATCTTAACTTCTGTAACTGGAAAAAAAATAAGACTGTCAATAGAATCAGATAAGAAAATTCCAACAGGTTTTTATCGTTTAAAAATAGTGCAACAAAAATTAGGTAAATTTTAAAGCAACTTTGCTATCTGTTACCTATTATTAAATTTATTTATCACTAACTTACATAAAATTCTATCAATTACAATCAATATTTCATAATTTGGCAACGTTCGTTGTATAAAAAGTGTTTTTATGTGAAATATTTTAGAAATATAAATAAAGTTAGTGGGAGTGGTATTTTTTAGGTTAATTTATGTTTTTTTCGTCGATAAAATGTCAAAACTGTCAATTGTTCTATTTTGTTTCGTTGCTGTTTTTGCATTAACTGTGAGTAAAAGTTTATTTTGTTTATTTAAAGTTTAAGGCGAAGATTAGGGAATAGGGGATAATTTTCTTGGTTTAACAGTTTTTTTTTTCTAAAATAATTTATAGTAATAAATAAATATATTTTACAGGACTTAAGAATATTTACAAAGCTTAGAAAAGACGAACATTTAGTAAACTAAAAATAATAATAAAAACAAAATAAAAATTAAGCCACCCGCCCAAACGTGCCCATCAGGCTTGCCGCATTGCCTCTTTGTATTGCAAGGGAAATATGTTGCACAAGGTATTCCCCGGGCCGCGGGTCCCGCCGCCTATCGCGGAGACGCCGCTCCAAATTCGCCATAAACTTTTCTAAAAACTAAAATATAGCAAGAAAGAACCGTCCAAAAAACACTCTCAAAATATTTCTACTCAATTTGGTACCAATCAGACGTGTGTGAAAAAAATGGTTTCTAAATACCTTATTATTTATTTTATTTTTCCTTGTACCAGTTTTTTTTCTAATTAATAAGTCCAAAACTGTTGCTAAATTAAGTATGAATATTCTTAGACGGTTTTTTAGCTATTTTTTAAAATATTTTTGTCAAATAAATAATTATAATTAAAATCATGTCAAATATTTAAATCTAAGTAATTAAAATACATTGGTTGAACCTAAGTCATCCCTATCTTAATTTAAAATTTTTTAAATTTAAAAATACAAATTAAATTCTATTTTCAATTGAAATCCGCTAGGAGTCACTAAAATTAAAAAAAAAACATTATACAGTCCCAATGTACTGAAATAATATAAAAAAAAAACAAAAACGATTGAGTACTAAAAATACGTAGAATTATAAGACTAGGTCTAGGAACTTAGGTCTTGATAAAAATAATCGTAATTTGCAGTTATCATTTGATCTATAGGTATAATTACAGACATATCGATCTACTATTCTTAACAAATAACTTTAGTTTCCAAATACTTTTCTTCTGCAGTCAAAAATAAATAGTAACTTATAAATTGAATCGTCTTTTAAAACTATTTTGAATAATAATTATCGAAGAGAATTCAATTGGTTCAAAGCATAGATTATAATAGTACACTAGCTGACCCGGCAAACGTTGTTTTGCTTACTTAGGAGTATGAAAAATAGATAGTGTAGCTTATATGACACGTTCGTAGATTGACCATAGCAGCGCCATCTATTGATTACTTACTCAACCCAGACGAAAGGTATCGACATCTGTTAGAATCATTTGGAGTTAACAGATAATTGTGACTGTCAAATAATAACAGACAATAATCCTAATAATAAGAGGCGAAAGTTTGTAAGTATGGATGTATGGATGTATGTTTGTTACTCTTTCACGTAAAAACTACTGAATGGATTTGAATGAAACTTTACCACAATATAGCTTATATATCAGAATAACACATAGGCTATAGCTTATACATCAGAATAACACATAGGCTACAATTTTTGAGGTTTTTAATGTGAGGTCGTAAAAAAAAACACATTTTTTGCGCTTACATTGCAAACGCTGACTGAATCCTACAAGATAGATCAAAACAATTTACTACAGTATTGTACAACTTAAAAAGGCTACAAAAAAGTCCGTGATGGTATATGTTTATCTCTTAGGAATAACCCACAATAACCATTTTTTATCCTTTACTTTGTACGAGTAATAATGGCTTATTTACGAAGCGATTTTAAGCAATACACTATTAATCCTTATCAAAATAAATTATTTCATCAATAAGTACAGTTTGTGTTGATAATATTTGGTCTTTGAATGATTAAAATTGGACGTTTGGTTTTGAAGTTATGGTGAAATTAAAATATTACGATTTCTGCTGCACGGCCCGTTGAGAAGAGGGCGTGTGCGGGGGAGGGGTGTTTAGATCTATGAGTAAGTTCGAAGTACAAGTTATTATTCTGTGGTAAGGTATAAACGCGCGGCTCAGTCGCGAGGTTGGCTCCCATCGCAGCGGCCGTGCGCGAAGTCTAATAATTTGCGGGGTTTTTTTTTTGATTTTGTTCTTTTAACTACACATACGCAAAAGTTCTTCTCAGAGCTAAACTGTTGTCTAATATATAATACTAGCTGACCCGGCAAACTAGGTTTTGCCTCACTTAAGGGTATGAAAAATAGATAGTGTAGCTTATACCTATGACACGTTCGAAGATTTACCATAGCAGTGCCATCTATTGATTACTTACTCAACCCAGTCGAAAGGTATCAACATCTGTTAGAATCATTTGGAGTTAACAGATAATTGTGATTGTCAAATAATAACAGACAATAATTAGCAGTAAATTAAAATTGCGACTATAATTTGAGATTTATACAATCCTATCTCTCAAGTTGGATCGAACTGCACATGGTGTGCGAATTTTATTATAATCGGTTAAGTGGTTTCATTGAGGACAAACATTGTGACACGAGATTTATATAAATTAAGATAAGATTATTAATGTTATATGTATGTTTTTTATTATTCTTTATTGTACACTACGTCCTTCTTTAGTCGTTTATAAATTCCTTTCCATCCAAAGGTTGCCTGGATGAGATCGCTTTAAGCGATAAGGCCGCCAATTGTGGCACAATTGGCGGTTTTTTTTAAGTTAATTGTTTTTTACTGTGCCTTTTTTATTTATGTGTCCAATAAAGAATTATAAAATTTCCATGACACAATGTTAGTACCGTACTCCTCCGAAACGGCTTGACCGATTTTTACCAAATTTCATATGCGTATTTAGTAGGTCTGAGAATCAGCTACTATATATTTTTAAGGCAAAACAACGTTTGCCGGGTCAGCTAGTTAGCAATAAATTAAAATTGCGACTATAATTTGAGATTTAAACTATCCTATCTCTCAAGTTGGATCGAACTGCATATGGTATACGAATTTTATTATAATCGGTTAAGTGGTTTAGGAGTCCATTGAGGACAAACATTGTGACACGAGATTTATATATATTAAAGATAGTACATTGTGACCCTAGGGATGAAAGTAACTTATTTAGTCCTGAGACGAGGTTATAAGAATTAATAATAGTTGGAGGTACTAAATAAGACTTTAACCCGAGGTAAAAACTGCGTTCCATTACAAATAAGAGGAAAGTAAAAAAAAAAGTTAAGAAATTAATTTTCTTACTTTCTCAGCGCGCCATTTCATTAAATCGTCATACGATTTTAGGTATCTTTGTTTTGATTTGGATGGTACCTATAAGGTTTTCCACTACCGCTTTAACCTCTTCTCTTATAAAATCAGGCGTTAAATTCATATCGGAATCTGATGAACTCATTTTATAGGTACAAATCTCTGCTATACGTATAAACAAAAGTCTTCAAATCGAAAAATAAATAAAGATCGAATTGCCGATTTCGTTTGTTTTTTTTTATGTGGCCTTTTTGCATTTAATCAGATTTTTCTTAAGCTTTTTACACGCTTTATATTAGCTTTACCTGAATGTTTGTATGGTTGCTTGTAACCGACTTCTTTGGGCGCAATTTAAACCCACTTTAAAAGGCCAGATTTCGTTGAAACTTTGTAGATTTATTGAGGACCGATGACAATACACTAATTTGATAAAATTATTACATTTTTTTTTGTATTTTTGTTTGTATGTTTGTTTGTAACTGACTTCTTTGGGCGCGATTTTGACCCACTTAAAACGGCCAGATAAGCGTGATTTTTAGTTTTTTTTAACTCTTTTTATTTTTATTTTGTATGTTAATGTCTTTTGTTTCTTTCCAGCCAGTGTCTGCCTCATGTGGCGTCCAACTGCCAGCCGTATACCCACTGGTGAACATTCTGCTCCCACTCCTCAACAACGTATACAACCTCCTCCTATCTCTCCTCTCAATATTTGACACTCTACCTCCATCTGTCAGCTGTCTAATACCTGTAGATTTAGGCGCGCTTGAAACCTCTTTACTGAAACTTTATTCTCAAGCGCTGGCTATTGTAAACTTTTTACGTTCTTTACCTGAATATGCGTTTGGTGCGAATCCTAATTCACCTCCAGCTAACATTGTGAATCTGCAAGGTCTTTTGACTTCTTTGATTTCTTCTGTGGGAGAGTTGGCAGATGATCTACTGATTGGAATTGGGGGAGGTCTTTTGCCCGGTCTTCTGCAATTGGTCGTGTGTGTGGTTCAAGCGTTATTAACGTTGCTGTTGTAGTTTTAAATTGAGTTGTTATTTAATAAAGTAGTGAAAACTTTTTGTTTGTGTTTTTTTGTTACTGGTAAGTAAGTTCTAGAACTGTTAATAGTTAGTTTTTAGTAACTAGTATTGTGTCTTAGCATATCTTATTATAAGAATAATAATAAAATTAGGACTTATTTCACACACGGCTGGTTAACCCCATACTGAACTATTTCTAGTTTGTATTATAGTAGTAACACAACTATGATATACTACATATACATATTATATATAAATACATATTAAATACCCAGACCCACAGCCAGCAAATTTAGTTAAGCACAAAGATGTTGACCGAGCCGGGAATCGAACCCGGGACCTTCTGATTGGCAGTCTGGCGTGGTAACCTTTACGCCAACGAGGTTGTCAGTTATCATTTTATATAGTCGATTATTATGTTACTGCAAACTTATAAGCAAAGAAAAATAAGATGATTTTCGAATCAAAATTTAAAATATATGATTAAAAATAGGATGTATGAAGAAAGCGACAAAAGAAAAATTAAGCGTGAAACAAAAAATCTTTTATTAGAAAAATACTTTAACATTTTCATTCCAGTAAGGCTCGTATAGTCTAGTCAACAAGTGCCTTTTTGGTCAACTTTTTTCAGCAGTCTCCGAAAATTATGATTGAGGTGTCATTCGATTCGGAATGGCATCTAGATAGTTTTCGGAAAACAAAGAAGTTCCGCTGAAAAAAAAAAAATAAAAACATGGTGTCAACAAAAATTTCAAGAAATTTTTAAAGTCGAATCGAATGACACCTCAATCATAATTTTCGGAGACTACTGAAAAAGGTTAACCAAAAAAGCACTTGTTGACTAGACTATACGAGCCTTACTGGAATGAAAATGTTAAAGTATTTTTGTAATAAAAGATTTTTGAGATAAAGGAGTGCGGGGGAGGGGTGTTTAGATCTATGAGTAAGGTACCCGCGCGGCTCATACGCGAAGTCGGCTTCCTACGCAGCGGTCGTGCGCGAAGTCTAATAATTTACGGTTTTTTTTTTGAAATTGTTCTTTTAACTACACATACGTAAAAGTTCTTCTCAGAGCGAAACTGTTGTCTAATACCTATATAATACTAACTGAGCTGGCAAACGAGGTTTTGCCTCATTTAAGGGTATGAAAAATAGATAGTGTAGCTTAAATGACACGTTCGTAGATTTTCCATAGCAGCGCCATCTATTCATTACTTACTCAACCCAGTCGAAAGGTATCGACATCTGTTAGAATCATTTGGAGTTAACAGATAATTGTGACTGTCAAATAATAACAGACAATAAAGGGCAATAAATTAAAATTGCGACTATAATTTGAGATTTAAACTATCCTATGTCTCAAATTGGATCGAACTGCACATGGTGTGCGAATTTTATTATAATCGGTTAAGTGGTTAAGGAGTCCATTGAGGACAAACATTGTGACACGAGATTTATATAAATTTAGATAAGATTATTAATATCATATGTATGTTTTTTATTATTCTTTATTGTACACTACGTCCTTCTTTAGTCGTTTATAAATTCCTTTCCATCCAAAGGTTGCCTGGAAGAGATCGCTTTAAGCGATAAGGCCGCCAATTGTGGCACACTAATTTTAAGTTAATTGTCTTTTACTGTGCCTTTTTTATTTATGTGTCCAATAAAGAATTATAAAATTTCCATGACACAATGTTAGTTACCGTACTCCTCCGAAACGGCTTAACCGATTTTTACCAAATTTCATATGCGTATTCAGTAGGTCTGAGAATCAGCTACTATATATTTTCAAGGCAAAACAACGTTTGCCGGGTCAGCTAGTAATGTATAAGCCCACAAAACACGTGTATCTACTAATGTTACCTTTAACACCTACGCAGTACAATAAATGTACAACAACCTAATTAAATTACAAAAGCAACATAAAAGGGATGTTTTAGCAAAATAATTAACTAAACAGGACACAAAGCAAACATGTGGAAATTTATTCAAGCCCTAAGAGTCTTTACTATAAGGCCGTTAACACAACATAAGCAAAAATTTAAATTTGTAGTTATTTCGTTATAATATAGAACTACTAATATTGTAACTACAATTTGTAATATTGTAACTATCTTAATATATATAAGTCTCTTGTCACAATGTTTGTCCTCAATGGACGCCTAAACCACTTAACCGATTATAATAAAATTCGCACACCATGTGCAGTTCGATCCAACTTGAGAGATAGGATAGTTTAAATCTCAAATTATAGTCGCAATTTTAATTTATTGCTAATTATTGTCTGTTATTATTTGACAGTCACAATTATCTGTAACTCCAAATGATTCTAACAGATGTCGATACCTTTCGACTGGGTTGAGTGAGTAATCAATAGATGGCGCTGCTATGGTAATATACGAACGTGTCATTTAAGCTACACTATCTTTTTTTCATACCCGTGAGGCAAAATAACGTTTGTCGGGTCAGCTAGTAATATTTAAATTATGTATATTAGTAGGTATATGTAATAAATAGTATGTTTTATATTTATTATACTTTTTTTTACCTCCTTCTCTCGTTGTTATATCACTGTCCTTCCTCTGGTTGCCTGGAAGAGATCGCTTTTAGCGATAAGGCCGCCATTTTCGGCACTAGTTAGTAGAATTTATCTATCTATATAATATAGAAAAATACGAAAGTTTGTGTTTGTGTGTGTAAGTGTGTATGTATGTTAATTACACCCTCACGCTCAAACAACTAAACCAATTGACGACCTCGTTGGCGCAACGGCCATGCCGGACTGCTAACCATAAGGTTCCGGGTTCGATTCCCGGGCCGGCCGACATCTTTGTGCTTAACTAAATTTGTCGATTGTGGGTCTGGGTGTTAAATATGTATCTGTATAAAATATATATGTATGTATATGTAGGATATCAGTTGTGTTAGCTACCATAACACGAACTTAAAATGGTTCAGTAGTTAACCAGCCATGTGTGAAATGAGTCCTAATATTTATTATTTATTTATTTAATTATGTTAAAATTTGGAATATGGCAATAGGTTAGATCTTAATTTAACACATAGGTTTCTTTTTTCCGGAAACATTATTGGTTCCGTGGTATGCCCAAATAACTTAAAAATATATTCTACTTCACACGCTTAAGCGTTGCGTGGTACGGCATGGCGTAGCATAGCGTGGCATGGCATGACGTGGCGTGAATGGATAATGCAGGTCATTTATACTATAATAGTTGTTTAAAAAAACTAAAAAACACGCTTATTTGGCCGTTTAAAGTGGGTCAAAATCGCGCTCAAAGAAGTCGGTTACAAACAAACATACAGGTGAAGCTAATATAAAGCGTGTAATAATAATAAATGGCACATAAGCGACATTTCCTCACGATGTTTTCTTTAAAGCTTCCCATTAAAGCGAGTGAAAATCCTCACATAACTTGAAAAAAAGTCAAAAGATATAGAGCCGGGATTGAACCAAGGGCCGTCTGATTGAAAAGCAGACGTTTTTACCGTTGAGACGCGACACTCGCTTTTTTTCGTTCAATAAAAGCTTATTGAACGAAAAAAATATCGTGAGGAAAAGTCGCTTATGAGCCACGTTTGTGGACTGAAATATCCAAAGACGTGTGTCATCCGCCAACCCGCAGTTGGCCAGCGTGGTGGATTACGGTCCTTATCTCTGTTCTAGTGAGAGAAAACTCCTTGTCCCAGTAGTGGTAATGTATAGTGGGCTGCCAATTATGTATATGCTTATTTTGAGACTCTGCCATTTGGTCAAACTTTTAATCTTTTTTGTGCTAGGCAAAAAAAAGCTCATCTAACTACTTAACTAATTGTAGGAAGTAAGAAACGAGTGTCGTCGTTAGAGGGTCGTACCGCGCTGTCTGCCCACTCATATATAGGGTTGCCACCTAATAACACAAACAAATAAAAAATTGCCAAGTGCGAGTTGGGCACCATGCATACCGCGGTATCCTCGTTAATTCGTGATTGAAGATACACTATGTGTTAATCCAGGGGGTCTAAGCTATCTCCGCACCAAATTTCATATAATTTGGTTCAGCCTACCTACATATTTATAATTTTCATCATCATCATCAGCCTATATCTACCCACTGCTGGGTATAAGCCTCCTCCCTCTTATGCCAGTATCTGCGATCTTGTGCTCCACGGCCCCAGAGCGTGCCCTCAATGGACCGGATGTCCTTGATCCATCGGTCTGGTGGTATATAATTTTAGGAGGATTATATTGGAAAAAAGGGTTATTTGAAACAATGTCAGCGGTCTTTTTGATACTCACAAAAGCTTGTTTTAAAAATATATTTTTTATGTATAATAATATCTTATTGACAGTGGCAACCCTATTCACCTGGCGGCAAATGACGTGTCTACTTGCGTACTTGGTAAGGGCGCGGTTTGAGACACTAAATTGCGGTGCGACCTACTACAGCCCCTGAAGTCAAATAAAAAAGCCAATGGCAACTTCTTTATCTTCTTCTTCGTATGAACTAAGTGGCTAAGCTCTGGTGTCGAGAGCTTTTCAAGCCGCCCAAAGGCCTCTGACTTGGCTTAACGACTGCTTGTACTAAGACAGCCGGGACCTACAATTTCCACGTCTCATCCAAACCACGGTAGCGCCCAGATGAAAATGCCACTTTTTAAGATATAGTCTTGGTTGGTTATCAATCCGACAACATCCGGAAACCTAAACACTGGCTTCAAATCTTTAGTTTACAGTCTTTTCGTTTTAAATCATAAATAATAGCTTAAAGACCGTCTAAATATATCTAACTCTAAGAATACAAAAAAATGGGATTTTCGAGCCAGTTTTTTTCCTCACTGTATTAAAAGTTTTTTTCCTAATTCATAAATTTGAATTGTGACAAAATAAGTATTAAGAATGCTTGGATATCGACCTTGTTGGCGTAATGGACCATGCCGGACTGCCAATCAGAAGGTTCCCGGTTCGATTCCTGGCTCAGCCAACCTCTTTGTGCTTAACTTAATTTATTGACAGTCGGTCTGGGTGTTAAATATGTATCTATATAAAGAACTTATGCATGTATATGTAGTATATCAGTTGAGTTAGCTACCATAACACAAACAAGAAATGGTTCAGTATGGGGTTAACTAGCCGTGTGTGCAATGTGTCCTAATATTTATTTTATTTGTAACGGACAAATTGTAAATTTAAGATTTTGCCCTTGTCATCCGATATGTCATCAAATCCAAAAGTCATCATATAAAGGTCGCAAGTATCCCGCTTCCCCAGTCTGGCCGTGTCCTAAGCTCGTCCATGCGCAATGAAGCCTCCTGTATGGATCGCCAGTTGTGCCCCGGCAGTCGACCTGAAAACACCATGTCTCGGTAAGCAACACTCCCTCGTTCCTTTTTTGAATTAGGAATTTGGAAACCGTTGAGAAAGATTTTGGGTTCCAACTTTGAAATGCAGCCGAGCTCAAAACATTGTCTATGTAAGCATCTCTTCTTTTCTGTTCCTTTTTTGAATTAGGAATTTGGAAACCCTTGAGAAATTTGTGTTCCAACTTTGAAATGCAGCCGAGTTGAAAACATGTCTTGGTTAAGTATCTCTTTTTCCCTGTTCCTGTTTTTGAATTCGGAATTTGGAAATCGTTGAGAAATTTGTGTTCCAACTTTGAATCCAGCCAAGCTCAAAACACTGTCTCTGTAAGCATCTCTTCTTTTCTGTTCCTTTTTTGAATTAGGAATTTGAAAACTGTTGAGAAATTTGTGTTCCAACTTTGAAATCCAGCCGAGTTGAAAACACCATGTCTTGGTTAAGTATCTCTTTTTCCCAGTTTCTATTTTTTAATTTGGTATTTGGAAAAATTGTGGATTTCAAGTTTGAAATTTTGTTCGAAACGTTCGAAAATAAATTGGTAGGGTTGTTTAAAGTATTTTTTTTGTTTTTGTTTTTTCGTTCAATTATTGTTAGCTTTAGTTCGTGGGAAGGAAATGTTATTTTACGAAGGTTTTCCTCTTACTCTTTTTATTTCTTAAAGCTAGCTGGGTGTTTGACATTATATTTGGCTTTGAATTATTTTTTAACAGTCATTGAGATAATATTGCGGCGGGAGATTTTTGTAAATTTGCTAGAAAAGATCGTAGTAAAAAATTGTTACGTTCTTTTTACCTTAAGGTCTTTCTCTGTTTGTTGTTTTTATTATAGTTAGCTTTTGTTCGTAGGAGAAAAAAAAGATTTTATTCCGAATCAACACAGGTTTTTTTAAATGCCGCTAAGAAATTTAGTAAAGCTGGATTCCAATTTTGAAAATTTGCTTTACACATTTGAAGGATTTTGTTGCGGTCTATTTTCATGAATTTTCACTTTCTTTAATTAGGTAGACATATTCAAATACTTATTTTTTTACTTATATCTAGTTAAAATACTGAATCGGAATTAATATTTGCTTAAAAATAGATGTGAAACTCTACAAAGTTAACGCCCCGTCGTTTCGTTTTTGAATTGAAAGTTAAAAAGGTTGTAATTAAAGTACTCAACATAAAAGAGTTTAAACGCCAGAAGAGTTCTAGCTCTCACTGTAATTAAGTTTAAGTGCTAGCTTTAAACTGGTGCTTAAATCCGAATACTTGAAAATGGTTCTTAACTTAAATTTAGCGCTCTATTTTGATACTTCGCTTTTCAGTTAGGGCGAATAACATTTATTGAAATTATATTGTGAATTGAGTAGTTTTTAATACTATTTTATTTAAAATCTATATAAAATTGATATAGATTTTAAATGAAATAGTATTAAAAACTACTCAATTCACAATAAAAAGTAACAAATCTAAAATCAAATCTAAATGTAACTTATTAGTACTTTGATGAATAGTAATATAAACTAACATTGTATTATTAAAACAAATTTTAATGTTTATGTATAATTTCCGAACAACTAGTAAATTAATTAATTATATATTAGTTTGTAAAACTGACATATGTATATGGATACTTAGTTTATTCTTTTTTGGAGAAGACATTGGCTTCCAATATACAGTTTATACAACTAGTTTGGAAGCCTTTGGATTCCATATAATTTTGTTGATTTTTATTTACTGTGTCAAATAAAGATATTTTGTATTTGTGTTTGTTTTGGTAAGCAGCAAATTTTCTTTTTCCACTCTCTTCTATCAGCCGTCGTCTCTACAAGTCTTTACATTTCTTTCCTTCCTTACTTCCAATTCCTCACCTATATTCCTTGTAAACTCTTTGATATGGTACTTACAGTTTGCCCTTGTCCTCAGCATCACCATGTCAGTGACCCTGGTCGTGTTGGTGGGTGTGCTAGGCGGCGCGCAAGCCTGGGGCGGCCTGTTCAACAGGTTCAGTTCCGATATGCTCGCTAATCTCGGCTACGGGCGCTCACCGTACAAGCATTACCCTTATGGACAGGTAAGTCGTAATAAATTAGCCTTATGTATAGGTAGATCGTAACATATTATGTATATAGATAGTTCTATATAACGAGCTTTATGGACAAATAAGTCGTCATATTTTTTATGCTACATTATTATAGCTCCCAAACAAATTAAAGGATTCACCTATTTTTGTTTGAAAAATGTATGTTTAGAGTGATCCTTTTTTTACGTGAGAAACCACATCCGGGGAGGTAGGTGGGGTATGTCGGGCTCGATGCCAGAAGGGCATCCCTACCGACTAAAACCTCACGATGGCCTCCTCACCGGAAAGGGCGGGGTGTGGTTCCGCTTCTCGCATTAACCCACCACCCCGCCCACCTCGGCTAGTCTGCGAGACTCCTCCTCAGGAGATTCCTCAGGGGAGCACGCAGGCGTGCTCTCTCTGATCCTCACTGCGTGCTCTGCAAGGGACTCTTCTTGCTCCACAACCACCTCGGGGACCGTGAGTGCAATGGCCTCCGGACAACCCCGGTCCGACGTCCTAGGTCCCTCGCAACAGGTCAGGTCCGTGACCCCACCACCTGCCACTTCGGCCGCGGATAATAGGAAGAGTGGTAGTATGTAGTACCACTCTCTTCTCCCTGCGGCCCCACCGCGTCCGCCATCATCTGGTGGCGACCCCGTCGAGGCCGCGGCAGGTAGGAAGAGCGGCGCACCGTAATACCGACACTTCTCTCCTGCCGCGGCCCCACACCTTCGGCTGCGGTGCCTCCCTAACTAAAACGCAAGCCCAATTCAGTTGCGAAACCCCCCCGAAACGAGGTTCCGCAACCTACTGGTGCCACTCTATCTAGAACTTGCATATGGCAGTACAAGTGTAGGGAGTGGCCCGCCTCAGTGACTTTCTTAGCTTCACCGTGGGTGACCAGGCCACGGTTACTGAGCCCCCCCGCCTCGACAATGCGGCCCATGGGGGGTGAGTGTTCCTACCACGTTTCCTACCAATATTTTCATAACATGGCGGCAGCCATTTTGAACTGAAATATCATGAGAGGGCTTGACTAAAAAAATACAAGTACTAAGATGCATTTCAAATCTGAAATTCAAAGGCATTTTTTATGTATGCTTGTGTGATAACGCTTTGACGGCTAGAAAACCTTATATCTATCAAACGCTATAAAACAAGATCCATTTGTATTGACGTCACTTGAAGCAAAATCGATCCGATCTATTCTGAACCACGCCCACGTCTATTGGCAAAACCAACAGATAGGCGGACTAATAAAACTGGGATCTGAAATGCGAAGGTTTTTTTCGTTGTACCGATTTCTTTTTTATTATTTTCGGGTGAGTTGTTTGGCTGATACTAAAGTTCTGAGTGATTTCAAAACATTTTATGACCTATAAAAAATTATAGGTATAATACAAAATTAATTCAATTCAGCTTAATTCAATTCGCGAGGTATTTGTTTAGTTAGGACTTATCATTCATAGAACGCATTAATTATCTCAATTGCACATTAATTATTACAATTAGAGCAGAATGTCACATTTACGAGTCAGACAAAGTATTTAATACTTACGTAATCGTGATTTTCTATGATAACAACAACAGTTAATAATAATAAAAAAATAGTCATGCATCGTTTTTTCTAAACTGCAACATTTAATAATTATGAATTATATATGTAACAAAACTCGATGTGACCTAAATTAATGTAGTTTATGTGCTAAATAAATAATTTAATTTTTTATTTTATTCCCGGTTTAAGAACGACGGGGTGACGGCAAAAATATTTTTTTAAACCTTTAGTTTTTTCGCGACTAAATTGTTATAAAAGATTACTCTATTCGCAAATTATAATATAAATAATTATTGAATTTTCTACAAACAAATCATTATAAGATGTTTTTTTAAAAGCTCATTAATATTCATATTTAGAAAAGGAAAACAGTAAAATGTGTTTAAAAAAATGATAGCAGTCTTTGTTGCGCTGTTATTTAAAAAGTGTCATTTTCATCTGGGCGCTATCGTGGGTCAGATAACAACGTGAATTGTAGGTTCCGGTTGTTAGTCTAGTTAGAACAAGCAGTCGTTAAGCCAACTCTCGACAACGACAACCAAATCAAACTCATTCAGACACTTGAAAATTCTCGACACCATAGTTAAGCCACTTAGCTCATACGAAGAAGAAGAAGCAAAGTATATTATCTTCTTTAGCTTGAAGTACATATAGAGCAAATGGACAATCCAAACATATTTCTCTTTGCCTTAGTAAAATCCGCAGGCGCTTTCATGTCCTATAACCTATTCGTCCAAGTCTAAAAGGGGACAATTTTACCCACCCCATATACCTTGACGAGTAATTTTATCTGTCTGTAAAGTTTATACCTATTTGTGTTGCGTCTATTTATAATCTAAGTTAAATGTAAACAATTCAAAATCTTATAACATGGAAATTTGAAAGACGTTAGTTAGGTGACAAAATGTGTGCGTGTGTGAAAAAATTGGGGTGTTAATAAGTTTGACGTGTCTATGTGTGTGTGTGAGTGTGTGTCTATGGTATCGTAACCCGTAACTGTCTTCAAGGCGAGAGTGAACCGGTTTCTTCATGGCAAACGCGCTTCATCTTAGACTGCAATATCACTTAACATCAGGTGAGTTGTGGTCAAGCGCAATCCTATTAAGAGTAAAAAAAACTCCCGACCAGATGAACCGATTTTGATTTGTTTTTCGTTTGAAAGGTATGTCAGTTGATGTTCTTAGCTATAATTGACGGAAACCAGACCAAGATGGCTGCAGCTACAAAATGGCGACCACTTATTCTCATAGTATGGAAGCTAAACTTCCATACTAATAGTACCAAACGAAAGAGCTTGACGAATAGAATAATCCAAAAAAATCAATAAATCAATACTAACTACCTATTCCTTCTTCTCTTTCTTCCTTGCCTTATCCCACTAGGTGGGGTCGGCAGCAAATTTGTCTCTTCCACTCTCTTCTATCAACCGTTGTCTCTACACTCGTTTCTTTCTCTCTCATGTCCTCATTCACACACTCCATCCATGTCTTCTTAGGTCGGCCTCTAGCTCTTCTTCCTTGCACTACCATTTCCATACATCTCCTACTTTGCACCTCCTCGTAGAATAATTAGCTTCACAAATGGCTATGATCTATTTTGTGAAAGTTTCAGCTTTCTAACTATTAGATATGGTTTCTGAGATACAGCCTGGAGACAGACAGACAGCGGAGACTTAGTAAAAGAGGGACCCTATTTTAGGTACGGTTAGGTATTTTTTAAAGTATTTACTTAGGTATGGAAACCTAAAATACCTATAGGTAACTCTTAAACCTCGTCCAAGTGACCTATCTAAAATACCTCTCTGACATTTATTATCGAACAAGTTCTTGATAAAAACACATATATTAAATTTATACTCTTTTCTGAAGATAAAATCTTATAAAAATAAATAAATTATTCTCAGATCACCGCCTGCCCTTTGCTTCGCTCAATGCTTAGTGACCTTTACTCTTCTTTGATCTCTCTATAATAAGGTAAATACTTGAGTAAAGTCTTGTATTTATAGTTTTAGCTTTATAACACGTAAACGGCTTAAATATTTAAATAGTGCATTTAATATACATATATATACTAGCTCACCCGGCAAACGTTGTTTTGCCTTAAGTACAGTTCAGACTGAAGAAAAATGATTAAATTACTTTATTATAAAAATAGGGGTTGGAGATAAATAAGTTAAAATTTAAGGTTGTATGTATTTTTTATGCCACATTATAAAACATTAAAACAAATAAAAATCTCAAAAATAAAAAAAAAATAACAACACCACCCTTATGACTTAGAGGTATGAAAAATAGATATTTGGTGGCGATTCAGCGGCATACACGATTAAAACCAAATTTAAAGAAGCCCCGTCTCTTTTCATCTTAGGTAGCCAGAAAGAGACGGCACGCTGTGCACCATAGTCAAACCAACTAAAATCACGTCAAATATTTTTTTTTTAACTTTTTTTTTTAAATATATAAAAAAAAAAAAACTAAAATCACGTCAAATGTAGAAAATATAGGCGACTTTAATCCGCACTCATTTGTATCACCTCTAAAACTGCCTGCACATTCCATATTTGACGTGATTTTAGTTGTTTTGTCTGTGGTTCAGAACGTGCCGTCTCTTTCTGGCCACCTAAGATGAAAAGAGACGGGGCTTCTTTAAATTTGGTTGTAATCGTGTGTGCCGCTGAATCGCCATCATTATATAGAGTAGCCTATTCTTAGACCTACTGAATACGTATAAAAAATTTGGTGAAAATCGGTCAAGCCGTTTCGGAGGAGTATAACGGTCACTAACATTGTGACATGGAAATTTTATATATTATTAGATTTCACAGAGCTTTGAAATCCATGCGTGTCGCCTGGGGGGCCGCGCGCGGGGCGATGTGGCCCGATCCTTGTTCTGTGATTCGATTTAAATAATTTTATTACAAAAAAAAGGTTAAAATGCTTTGTATCAACTCAAAGATAAAAAAAAGAAAAGAACAAGAAAAACTAAAACACTAGCAATTTAAATTAAGTTAAGTTCACCATCCAGGCTGTTACTGCGTGGCAGAGTTCCCAAGATGCTGGCAGCATTACCCCGTTGAACAGCTAAACTTAGTCTTTGTAATAAATAGCTGCCAGCTCTTGGATCTCCAGAAGCGAGGACCAACCGCTTCCCAATGTCTTTATAAAGTCTCCAAACTAACCAAAAGGCAGAAATATGATTGCTTAGAAGCAACGGATACATATTTTCGCCTTTTGAGGTTGAAACTTTGGGGCCATGGAGCCCCAACGTCCGTAATTTTTTTATTGATCTGTCCAAACGGCTGGTGGACAGAACAAATGACCCAAGAGCTGGCGCTTACCTCGGCCAACGTATAAGCTTGGCGATCCAGCGAGGTAATGCTGCCAGCATTTTAGGCACATTACCCGCGGACAAATACTTAGATTTAATCTACTATTTGTAAGGTTTTTTTTTTATTGTGTGTGTATGTTTATGTAATTATTTTATTTATCAAGAATAAACCAATAATTAACCAAATATGAGAATCTGATGTTTGATCTCGTAATTCTTAATTACGTCGCAGAAAGTTTTCTCATTTCAAAATTTCTAATTACATTTCGATTCCATTACAACGCTGTTCTAATGCGACTTGGGCAGTGACGTCACTAGTGTTTGCAAAAATTAATGTTGGAATATAAAATAATAAAGTTTCATAATAAATTGTCAGATGCGTGTAAGGAGTAAGTATAATTGGCTCAGTGGGAGTCGGGCTTTCGCCACTAGGGTTCCGTACAGGACAATGCCTAAAAATGGCAAAATCATACTTGTATTTATTTTATATTATTAAATTATTTATTTTGTAAAAATAAATTTATTTCGAAAGGAATTTAATTATCTATAATAATATACATCTGAATTTTTTATGTACGGGACCCGACATTTTTTAAATATTTTAAATAAATATAAAAAGGTGATAAACTGTGGATAAATTTATCTTTCTGTTAGATACGGGAGTAAAGTTAAAATAAGAAACGCAGGTGGTCTGGAGTGTATTGCACTTTTATTATTGCCGCCGCTGTCAACGAAAGATTGTATCCTATATGTATAGGTACATACATCTCATTTAACGGTGGATAACTCATATCCTACATGTATAGATACATACATCTCATTTAACGGTGGATAACTCATATCCTATATGTATAGATACATACATCTCATTTAACGATGGTTAACTCATATCCTATATGTATAGGTTCATACATCTCATTTAACGGTGGATAACTCATATCCTATATGTATAGATACATACATCTCATTTAACGGTGGATAACTCATATCCTATATGTATAGATACATACATCTCATTTAACGATGGATAACTCATATCCTATATGTATAGGTACATACATCTCATTTAACGGTGGATAACTCATATCCTATATGTATAGGTACATACATCTCATTTAACGATGGATAACTCATATCCTATATGTATAGGTACATACATCTCATTTAACGGTGGATAACTCATATCCTATATGTATAGGTACATACATCTCATTTAACGATGGATAACTCATATCCTATATGTATAGGTACATACATCTCATTTAACGATGGATAACTCATATCATATATGTATACACATCTCGTAACGCACATCCTGTATGTATAGGTACATACATCTCATTTAACGGTGGATAAATTTATCTTCCTCCCCCCAGGTGGAACCTGACGAGGTGTATGCCGAGGCACTGGAAGGGAACCGCATCGACGACGTGCTGGATAACCCTGTAGAGTGCTACAACTCGCAGTGCGGGTACAACGGCGACTGCTGCCCCGGGTTCGTCTGTATGCAAACAGGTTAGTACTAGAAATACTGAGAAGCAGTAGAACGCTAAGATCGCCAAAAATAAATTATGAAGTGTTTTAAAATAAATTATGACGTGTTTTAACCCTTAAATGGACGATTTTTGTTTCACATTTTAAAAAAATATATTTGTGTAATAAATAGTTTTTTTTTAATATTAGGACACATTCACACACGGGTATGTACTATATACAGTACATACAATGTCTAGATTTTTTCTAGACATTCATTTACTATACCTTTTTTGCAATAATGTGGGTGTTGTTTATAAATTACATTGCGCAAAATTAGAAAAAAATAAAAAAATTAAGGTCAATTTTATCTGTGACTTTTTGTATGTTGTTTAAAAACAACATTGCCCGTTTGAGGGTTAAAATAAATTATGACATGTTTTAAAATAAATTATGACTCGTTTTAAAATAAATTATGACGTATTTTAAAATAAATGATGACGTGTTTTAAAATAAATTAAGACTTATGACGTGTTTTAAAATAAATTATGACGTTCATAATATATTTTTAGTAACTAGTGCTTCTATTAATAACATCAAAGAAATACAGAAATACAGAACTATTAGCCCTAAATAACATACATAATAAATTATGACGCGTTTTAAAATAAATTCTATCACAAATATGCAACTTTGCTCCGCTACTTATCATAATACGAAAAGAGATGGTAAATAACTAAGTAAATATTTTTCTTGTTATTTTTTTTTTATAAAATTTGCATTATAATTATTATGTCAAAGTCAAAGAATTTATTGCAATATTATGTCACTTTACAGTTACATAATTACCCATAAGGCATTGCAATTATATACTGGAGATGAGCAACTCAGAGAGATTTTTTTAATGTTCCGTCATCTAAATAGTATTCTATTATATAATAACTTTTGTTATGAGTAAGTTTTTTAAGTTTTTTTAGGAAAGTTTTAATATTATCGATACGCTTTAGGACGTCTGGTAATTTGTTAAATATTTTAATAGCCATAGAATGTGGGCCCGAGCTCTGCATTTCTAATCTACACCTTGGTACTTGCAAATTGTATTTATGTCTTATTATGTACGTGTTTGCGAGGTATATCGGCTAGTTTTTGGAACAGATACGAATATTTTTTTACAAATTAGCAATTTTCATAAATATAATTACATGTCACTGTCAGTATTTTAAAATTAACAAAATATTTTTTATGAAATTGGGATTTTCTGATATCGGGGGCTTTTATTGGGGCAAGTATACGTATGCATTTTTTTTTTTTTGTGCTATAAACAAGTCTGTGATGCTCATTTCGTCTGACACGTTACGCTTGCTTAAATATGACTTTGGAAAATTACTCTGTAGTCCGTATAACTGAGGGCCGGATAATCGAGTTTCAAATGTAAATTAATGCTATGAAACAAAACCCAGCAATTTATTTCTCATTACATAAACGCCCACACGAAATAAATTATAATCCATTACTCACGCCGACATACCATTTCCAGCCTTGACTTTGCTTTACATTTCACAAATACCTAGAAAAATGGAAATTCTGTGAACAGGAGACCTCGGAATAACTCGAGTAACATTTGAGACAATTATCTCGAGTTTTTGATGTGAAACATGTCTAGCTGCACGTCTAACCGATTTCTGGCGTGGCAACGCATGCCGTGGCGTCGCCACGCTATATGATGGTATATATTATATACAGACTATATTCAGTAGTGTGTACGGTGTGGCGACGCGGCGCCATGCGCATTCGACTGTGACAAATTAAGTAGTCACGATTTGGAATAAAAACATCATATTTTATATAGATACGTATTTAACACCCAGACCAACAGCCAACAAATTAAGTTCAGCACAAAGATGTTGGCCGTACCGGGAATCGAACATTCCGATTGGCAGTCCGGCATGGTAACCATTACGCCAACGAGGTCGTCGAATGCAGAGACGCTTCGCTTCCTTCGTTCGCTCGGACGGCTGTTGTCGTTATAATTATAGCTCAGAAAGGATTGTTTTTGCCGCGTGTTTTGTTGTGAAAATTCCAAAGAATTTTCTCATAATTTGAATATTTTTTTTTTACAATTGATATAAGTACTTCCTGAAGTTTTTTAAAGGAATTTTTGTTCTATATTTTTTTTTATTATTTTTATTATATTACTAGCTGACCCGGCAAACGTTGTTTTGCCTCACACATGGGTATGAAAAATAGATAGTGTAGCTTATATGTCACGTTCGTCGATTTACCATAGCAGCGCCATCTATTGATTACTTACTCAACCCAGTCGAAAGGTATCGACATCTGTTAGAATCATTTGGAGGTAACAGATAATAGTGACTGTCAAATAATAACAGACAATAATTAGCAATAAATTAAAATTGCGACTATAATTTGAAATTTAAACTATCCTATCTCTCAAGTTGGATCGAACTGCACATGGTGTGCGATTTTATTATAATCGGTTAAGTGGTTTAGGATTCCATCGAGGACAAACATTGTGACACGAGATTATTACATATATTAAGATAAAATACATATTTAAAAAGGCTTTCCATACAAAAACTCTGTAACGATCTTGTAAAAGCTTAAATTATGGGTATAACAAGCTATTAAATGTTAACTTAATTTATGTTTAAAGGGCTAGAAACGTAATTATTTGCACGGAACCATTAATGAGCCCAATTCACAATTGACTATATAATTGTCATCAAACTTCGCGTGACCAATTAAAAAACGTAGAAACTTTCATAAAAGAAAGCAATTACTAAAATTTGATATTATTTCTGTCACATTTTTTTGCCCTGAAAACTCTTGCAATTAAAACTTTTCCACTGGAATTTGGTATAACAAGAATAAACTCGGCCATTTTGAAAAAAAAACACAACGAAATGTCACTGAAAAAAATTCCTTCCAATTTCAAAATTGTATAACGTCACAAGACCCTTTAATTAAATTAGCCTCGGACAAAACAAGGTTCGTTATTTGACGCAACATTGGCCGGTTATAAAAACATGTTGTTATTAAATTTGGAATTCCAAAATTAAACAGACAATAATTATTTTTGTTTATTTTTTCAATTTCTTGCCAACAGGGCGTGGACATACCACCATACGATCGCTTCAAACTGTAATGGTTTTCCTTGTTTATATTGTTAATTTTTTGTTATGGCAACATGTACTTGTACATTGTTTTATACAAAAAAAGTTAAAGAAAACCATGTTTTAGATTAAAAAAAAACTTGGGAGGTGTTAAGGGACATTCAGATGGAACGAAGTTCCTTTTCGATAAATTAGTGAAAGAATTGTAATTTAGTTTTTTTAAGTTATACTAAAAATATTAGTTAAATTATTAGTTATTAACAAATATAATCTTCTTATATATAAAATTTCCGTGTCACAGTGTTTGTTACCGTACTCCTCCGAAACGGCTTGACCGATTTTTTCCAAATTTTATATGCGTATTCAGTAGGTCTGAGAATCGGCTACTGTATATTTAGAAATAATTATTAAGGCAAAACAACGTTTGCGGGGTCAGCTAGTAATAATGTAATATAAACTTAATCAGTAGACTCAATCGCAACTCCACCTGAAACGAATGGCGCTGTTGTCAATTAGTGAATACCTTCATAGATAGCCGTATTTGACTTCCGAACAAATTTTGAAGATGCGACGTTGCCATACCGTGCGCAAAAAGTGTCGTGACATTTTTTCGTAAGATTTTTTTCCGTCTAGCCCCCTTTCATAATGCACGATATGGAACTTCGCTCCAATATTCATTGGTAAAAAAAAACAAATGCTTTATCTAATAAATGAAATTAGTATTTTATTATGTTACGTTATTCCATTACCTTTTTATTTTAGGTTTAAGTAAACAATATCAACCGAGGGCCGTGGAAAAATCGACCATCACCGAGGTTTCGGGTTTCAACCAATATTGGCCAAAAAAGGCGTGGATTGTTAAACTAGCTGGTAAAATGTTTATTTTTCTATTAAGTTTTCGTTGTTTTATGTATGCTTTATGTTTGTTACTAACCTACTAAAACTAAAAAGGATTTGTTAAATAATATTTTTTGTAAATAGAAGACAAAATTAAATATTTAGTGTACTTCCGCTGTGATCCGAAATCCAAATTAAGACAAGTAAAGGAAAAATCAACTAAGATCAATTAACCAAGCTTAATTAACTAAGATCAATTAACTAAGATTAATTAAGATAAACGTTACCTATCACAATCCGGAAATTCTTAACTCTACACGTGTTTCGCCTAACCACAAGGCATCATCAGGAGATGCTGACTCTTCGAACGACAAGTCGAGAGTGTCGAAAAAAAAAATTTTGTGTTGGTTTTTAATATGTATTTTAACATTAAAAGAAAATTAATCGTTTATTTATATAAAATTAGTAATAGTTATTTATGAATAATAGTTAATCATTAATATACTGTAATGTTCTGGCAGGGCAGAAAAACAATATGTTCTATCATTTTCTGGTTTGCTTTTGTATAGTTTACTTTCTTTACAAATTGAAATAAAAGATTAAAAAATACATTACATAGCAATAATCTTTTGCATCGAATGCTGAATCATAAAAATATATTGTGTTTAATATATTAACCAAGAAATACATATAAATATACTAGCTGACCCGGCAAACGCTGTTTGGCCTCACTTAGGATATGAAAAATAGATAGTGTAGCTTATATGACACGTTCGTAGATTTACCATAGCAGCGCCATCTATTGATTACTTACTCAACCCAGTCGAAAGGTATCGACATCTGTTAGAATCATTTGGAGTTAACAGATAATTGTGACTGTCAAATAATAACAGACAATAATTAGCAATAAATTATAATTGCGACTATAATTTGAGATTTAAACTATCCTAGGTATCTCTCAAGTTGGATCGAACTGGACATGGTGTGCGAATTTTATTATAATCGTTAAGTGGTTTAGGAGTCCATTGAGGACAAACATTGTGACACGAGATTTATATATATTAAGATAATACTAATCCAATAAAATTACAAATCACTTATTGATAACACCAATGTTACAAGTCAAATAACTATCTGCGTCTCGCGGTTTTATCCGCTTTAAATCTGTAATAGAAAGACGCCAGTCCAGGACAACATGGCCATAGGTCAAGGACATAGGTCTTCACAGTCACATCTTTGTACTAAATTTCATCGAAATCGATTCAGCCATTTGTACGTGACGAAGAATACACACTAAAACACTGAAACACACACACACACACACACCTTCGTATTTATACTATTAGAAAGAAGTAGAACTACTTACAAACCAAGTGACAAATATTACACAAAAATAAAATGCAACTGTCTAATAAAATATATAATCAGTTACTTATGTTGCAAGTTTAATAAATTAAAAAATATGAAAAAACATCTATTAATAAAACGAATATTTTTCCAAATTAAATTAACCATTAGCATTAATTTTGATTCCATCCAAATTAAAATAAAATTGGTTAAAATCAGAAATGACCCCAGTGATAAGGGGATAAAAGGGAACAACTAAGACTAAAACCACGGTTCCATAAAGTTTTCTCTCAAACTCACATAAAACCGGAAAGTAGACCAACCTCAATAAAATACTAATAAAACAGATTCCAAACGACTTGCCACCTACGCTAGAACTAACGACAAAGTCGTTACTGTAAACTATAACGACTTTACGATGTAACGGGTAACGACACAAAGTCGTAGCCCATTACGCTACAGAATTAGAAACCAGTTGATCGAGTAATTTTTTAATGAAAGTAGTAGCGCCAATGAGTGAGAAATTAAAGAGTGGGAGGTTAGCGTGGTATGGGCATGTGATGCGTAGAGAGGAGATGCATGTTAGTAGGAGATGTATGGAAATGGAAGTGCAAGGAAGAAGGGCTTGAGGCCGACCAAAGAAGACGTGGATGGAGTGTGTGAATGAGGACATGAGAGTGAAAGAAGGGAGTGTTGAGATGACGTCTGATGGAAGAGATTGGAAGAAGATTTGTTGTGCCGATCACCTAAGTGGGATAAGGTGAGGAAGAAGTAGAAGAAGAAAAAGGCTCGGTTGCATCATATTAGTATTTTAAGTTATGATTAGTGAGAATTGCAAAGCATTGGAATTCTCTTCCTGAGTCTCTGTTTTGTTTTAATGGTACAACTCATTTATTGCTTATTTGGTAAAACTGGTGTAACCCAGCTTTAGTTTAGGCTTCAAGGTTTGAAACAAAATTTCTTCAACTTCAAGTAAGTATGTTGGTAATAGTGTACCTACAAAAGCAGCAAATTATTTGGCGCGGATGAAACTGTTGCACCTGATCGAAAGATACTAGAACATTTTGCGCTTGTTAGCGTATTGCTACTATTTATTTATAAGGCGTTATTTGATCACGGAATAAATAGCTGGTTTATTCTATGCATTTTTATGAAGTTATGCAGTTTTTGCTAAGGCATTCTTAGCCAATCAATATAATCTAGTGGTTTCAAAGCAAGAGTGAGTAGGTATATTCTGGCCAAGCGCGCTCCACCTTTAATTGCAATATCGCTTAAAATAGTAAGTAATAACATTACATAATATGTAATAACATAGATGAATTTAGCTTAACGCTACTTTTTTTACGGAATTCAGTAAAAAAGTTTTTTGTGGTTTACAGCTACGATAAGAAAATAACAGATATTTTAGTGTATAAAATATGTATTTTTAAATTGGTAAGTACATTTTAGCCTATAAACGTTGACAGCTTAGGACATTTTCAAGCAAAGTTGTTAACTTTATACCTACAAGGGTAATGGTTAAACAAACACCTAAGTTAAAAGCTTTTACTTGAAGCAAACTTAGATACTCGTACTACAATAGATTTTGCGCTAGTTAATGTATTGCTACTATTTATTTATAAGGCGTTATAAAATCCAGTTTGATCACGGAATACATAAATAAATAAATAAATATTAGGACACATTTCACACACGGCTGGTTAGCTCCATACTGAACCATTTCTAGTTCGTATTATGGTAGCTAACACAACTGATATACTACTAATACATACATAATTTTTTTTATATAAATACATATTTAGCACCCAGACCCACAGCCAACAAATTAAGTTAAGCACAAAGATGTTGACTGGGCCGGGAATCGAACCCGGAACCTTCTGATTAGCAGTCCGGCATGGTAACCTTTACGCCAACTAGGTCGTCAAGAATAAATAATAATAATGCACATTACCCTGATCGCTGGAAATATAAGCGGCTTCCAAAGCAAGAGTGCACCGGTTTATTCTGGACAAGCGCGCTTTACTTTAGATCCACAATTTCGCTTACCGTCGGCTGAATCTTTGAAGTTGACAAGCTTATTCAGTGAAAAAATATAAAGATTTTAGTGATTTAGAGTTACGATAAGAAAATAACAGATAGTTTTGTCTATATTTTTAAGTAGATAAGTACATTGTAACCAATAAACGTAACAGCTTAGGACGTTTTCAGGCTAAGTTGTTAACTTAATACCTACAAGGGTAATGGTTAAATAAACACCTAAGTTAAAAGCTTTTACTTGAAGCAAACTTGGTTCTAAGAGTCCCTTTATTACGTAAAAGGTTGATATTTTATTTTTAAACAAGCATTTTTAGGGTTCCGTACCTAAAAGGTATGAACGGGACTCTAATAGACTCCGCTGTCTGTCTGTCTCCAGGCTATATCTCAGAAACCGTAATAGCTAGAAAGCTGAAATTTTCACAAGATATGAATTTCCCGTGCCGCTATAACAACAAATACTAAAAGAAAAGAAAATATTAAGGCGGTCCCCATACAATAATCGTGTTATTTTTTTTTCGTTTTTTGTTTGCGAATATATTATATATCAATAACGGTAGCTGCTAGACTCTTGAAATTTTCACAAAATATATGAATGTATATTAGCTATCAAATTAAATTATAAAATTTAGTAAAAATAAATATTTAAGGGGGTCTCTCATACAACAATGCCCTTCCTTCGTGCGTGAGCCCAACTCGCACTTGGCTTAATAATTTTAGTTAGGCATTTGACTAGAAGGGCGCGTAACCCCATGAGATAGCGGCACTGGTCTAAGGAGGTGAAGCATGCCTAGGCTGGAATAACTGGTTGAGGAGGCTACCGGAACTCTCTGTTAGGTGCTATGTGGCAGTTTTTCAACTTAGGTTGGTTACTAGCATGGCGAGCATTAAGAAATGCTCTACCACTGAGAAAAAAAAATAAGCATAAAATTTAGTATATAGTTTTTAAATTTGTTTTTTTGTTCCGTCATTTCAACTAATTTAAATAATTTGTAGATTTTGTAAATTTGTCAGGAAAATTGTAACTTTACAGAAACACAAAACTATATTAACCATAAATTACCTATATACGCTACTATAATGACTAAACAATATTTCCTTGATGTTATTTTATTTTATTGTTGTTGTTTTATTGATCCGTTTTGCATTGTACATTGTAATTGACAAGTCCATACTGTATCTGGTTATTCATATTTACTGTATTTATAATAGGATACGTTATGACGAATAAAAATATTCTATTCTAAAAAAATACTAGTTAGATTTAATAAACTTTAAAATATAGCATTCTAAAATATTCTATTTTAAAATATTCTACACCATTAAACTTTTAACTATACACAATTTTGGGTGTATGCTCTTTCTTTATTTGTGCAAACTAGTTAAGCTCTATTGTCGAGAGATTTGGCAGCTCAACACATTTCTTGTGAATGAAAGAATCAAATATGCATTACTTCATAAAAGAGATTGCGTTGCGGTGAGTACTATCCGTAGAGCTTGTACGGTTAATATTAGATCAGAACCCGAGAGGATTGCTCGGACGTTAAGCACTGGATTTATTTGGCTTGTGAATAGAAGCTGATGTACCTTTTTTTTTGTTGACGAGGGGGAAATCTTCGACAAGATACCTGGCTACGATGGGGCGCAGACCGGTTATGACGGATTTGTACCCACTAAAACCTCCCCGGTGACCTGCCTCTGTGCTTAACGGAGGTCTCCGGGTTCTTCCGGGAAACACTCCGGAGACCTCCTTGCACTGCGCTGTGGCCCTTCCCGGATTGTTTCGCCAACCACGTGACGGTGGCGGTCACGCGACGCCGTCGTTCACCTCGGACTCGATGAAGCGGGTGTCGGAACCCCATCTCCGAACACCCTCGAGTCTGATGGCCCTTTTAGTCGCCTCTTACGACAGGCAGGGGCAATTCCGCAGCCTTATTCTTTCACCCAGGCTGCAGGGTCAAAGCTGATGTACCTAGGTATCTATACCATGTCACTAGGAGATGCATGGAAATGGTAGAGCAAGGAAGAAGAGCAAGAGGCCGCCCGAAGAAGACATGGATGGAGTGTGTGAATGAAGACATGAGAAAGGATTGAGTGTGGAGATGACGTCTGATAGAGGAGAGTGGAAGAAGAAGATTTGCTGTGCCGACCCCACCTAAATGGGATAAGGTGAAAAAGAAGAAGAAGAACCTAGGTATCTATACCAATAATTACAAAGCGGAAAAGTTAGATTTTTTGTTTTGTTTGACGCAAATAGGTTCCGAAACTACTGGATAGATTTGATTTTTTTTTCTTTTGAGTTGAAAAATTTGTCGCCAAACAACTTTGTGTTCCGGCAGCTTCATTGAGAGCAAGTTATTCCAGACTAGACATGCTCCACAGAGTTTTGCTGATCTATGATCTATACGGTTAGGCGTCCTGCTGGTCAAATGTAATGCTATAGTAATTGGTAAAATAATAGTAGTTTAAAAAAACTAAAAAACACGCTTATCTGGCCGTTTTAAGTGGGTCAAAATCGCGCCCAAAGAAGTCGGTTACAAACAAACAAATTAATGAAATACAAAAAAAATGTAATAATTTTATCAAATTAGTGTATTGTCATCGTTCCTCAATAAATCTACAAAGTTTCAACGAAATCTGGCCGTTTAAAGTGGGTCAAAATCGCACCCAAAGAAGTCGGTTACAAACAAACAAACATACAGATGAAGCTAATATAAAGCGTGCAAAAAGGTAGCGGCGTCGCTCATGCGATTTAAATTTTTACTTTTTTACTGTATACCTTCGACCAAATATATTTAGATATTACTAGCTATTGCCCGCGGCTCCGCCCGCGTGTTTTTTTCTCCCGCTCCGCAGGTTCTTATCTTATCTTATCTCCGTCTGATCGCTATCAATGACATTCCAATGGCTGTCATGGGGGTGATTAGACGGGGACCTCAGGCTCAAGGGCTGTTGGAAGTGGGGTTCCGACTGTCCAGCCAAATTGGGCCCGAGAACGGTGGCAGATTATAAATAAAAAAAAAATTGCCTCTGTGGAAGTTGCTCAAAGCAAACGCCAGGAGAGCTTCGGTGTGTTCCCACCGGAGAACCCGGAGCTCTCTACCAGGCATCGAGGCTGGCCACCGAGGGGGTTTTAGTGGGTAAGAATCCCACATAACCCGGCTGCACCCCATTGCAGCTGGGTATCTTATAGAAGATTTCCCCCTCGTAAAAAAAAAAAAAAAAAAAAAAAAAAAGGTCGATTTTTTTAATAATCGAATTTTCCCTGAATTTTGTTAGCTACTGCCCTCACGGAGCCCGAGACCTTTCCAACGAATGCTGTACCGTGGAAATCGGTTCGTGCGTTCTGGAGTTATAGCGGCACGAAGGAAAACCCCACTATGTTAAATTCATAGATACGAGTGCAATGTACACGAAACAAATTAGTTAAATATCAATAACATGTCAAAAATAATTAAATTAAATAAAATTAAGTCTTATATACTTAATAAATAAATATTAATAATAATAATAAATATCAGGACACATTTCACACACGGCTGGTTAGCCCCATACTGAACCATTTCTAGTTCGTGTTATGGTTGCTAACACAAACTGATATACTACATATTATAAATAAATACATATTTAAAACCCAGACCCACAGCCAACAAATTTAGTTAAGCACAAAGATGTTGACCGGGCCGGGAATCGAACCCGGAACCTTTTGTTTAGCAGTCCGGCATGGTAACCTTTATGCCAACGAGGTCGTCTAACATATACATATTATATTTGATCGAAGCTGTTCTTACCTTTCAAATGAAAAAGGTAAATGTTAAATGGAAATAACTCTCGTGATTTCATACCAAACCCTTGTACCCAACAATTCGTTTAAATTAACCTTAATACAACGTTAAACCGTACTCACAAGCCTTCGACTTTCATATTTCTCGTTTATTCAAATTAAATCATAATCCTACAGGATTGAGCTCGGAGGGGCGAAAGCCTTTACTTTTGGGTTCTAAAGCAATGCTGTTTAAGTCTTAAAACAAGCTTGTTTTAGGAGTAACATAATTGTACACTCGTCAGGGCTACCACGAAAACAAATGAAAAAAAAAATATTTAATTTTTGTATGGTAAAAAATATATGTGATTTGTACTTTCATATTCTGGTAGGTATATGATTCCATGTATGATATGTATGAAGACTCTTTAATATTGTCACACTTATGTGAAGCACCTTGTATATTGGTGTAATGGTTACCATGCCGGACTGCCAATCAGAAGGTTCCGGGTTCGATTCCCGGCACAGCCAACATCTTTGTGATGAACTAAATTTGTTGGCTTTGAGTCTGGGTGGTAAATATGTATCTATATTAAATATATAAGTATGACTGTATATTTAGTATATCAATTGTGTAAGCTACCATTACACAAACTAGAAATGGTTCAGAAATCAGTCTAGCCGTTTGAACGTGAAGAAGTTACAAACATACACATTTACACACACACTTTCGCAGTTATAATACTAGTAGAATTTAAATGGTATACATATATTGTAAGATCCCATAAAATACTGTGAAAATGATAGGGCTTTTGAAGTTTTAAGCTCCATAACACGATTAAGTGGGATTATAGTTTTGAAAATAAATTATTCTATCTTTCTTTTTTGAACTCGATACAACATTGCCTTAAAACCAGTAGTAGGGGTTTGGGATAAATCATGCGCAACATAAGCAAGCCTTATTGTTTGACCTGAATAAGTCATTTTGCTCTGAATACGTGATTTCACAGCGGCCAACGTTCGTACTGAGATTTTTCGGATTTTGTTTCTCTTTGGAATACTTACCTACACTCCCCGGTGTTCCCGTTAATCCGGAATAAAAGTAATCTAAATGATAAACAGATAGTTTATACCTTGGATTATCATACAGGTTACAGGTTTTTTTAAGAAAGTAAACATACATGAATCTTTCGTATGTAAATTTACACCAAACACCGAAAACAAAACAATATTACAAGAAAAGAAAAAACAAACAGAGATAGTACATTAGGTGGCCTTGCCATCTGAGGCGATTTAATAAATAAATAAATAAATTAAAACACTTCTGGTTAGCCCCATACTAAACTATTTTTAGTTTGTATTATGGTTGCTAACACAACTTATATACTAGTACCTGATTGACCGGTTTTTTTTTTAATTAGACATTTTCTAAAAATGATTCCTAGCGAGATCGATTTATCGCCCCCGAAACCCCCTATATACTAAATTTCATGAAAATCGTTGGAGCCGATTCCGAGATTCCAATTACTTATATAAATACAAGAAATAATTGCTCATTTAAAAATATAAGATAAGGTATATACATTCATAAGTACTTTATATTGATACATATTTAAAACTTAGACTGACAACAAATTTAGTTATTCACAAAGATGTGAGCCATGCCGGGAATCAAACCCAGGACCCTGGTTAGCAGTCTAGCGTGGTAACCATTACGCCACCGAGGTCGTCAAAATGAATGAATTTGAGAATTATTAATAAGAACAAAAGTTGCATGGATAGGTTATTTATTAAAATAATAAAACATTACAATAATTTTACATTCCTAAAAACTGTTTGCCTATGGCACAAAATGTTACAAATACATTTAAAAAGGTTAGTTAATTTTATATTTAATGATATATAGTTTACAAAAAGTAAAGAGATTAAATAAAATCTTGTGCGTAAACTTTCTTATATATCGTACCTATTGTTTGCTTAGCAATAAAGTTTTTTTTAACTCTTCTCTTATCACTTCGGCAATTCAGCGGACAATTTAGATAAAATCATAATTATGACTAATTACATTAATATTATGTTTTTAAATTAACTAGTTGACTCGAAAACTTTGATTAGCTTTTTTATATATTAAAAATAGAATAGAATTTATTATATTAAAAATAGAAATAACGAGCAGATCGTCCCGGTTTCGCACGGGCTAAAAAATAATCTAAGTTGCAAAGAAAAACAAAATAATATATAGCCAATGCTACTCGGGGATAATGAAGCTTCCCAACGGTGAAAAATTTTTCAAACAAAAAAATTAAATTACATCATTATAATATGGGTATAAATTTAATCAAGTTAAGTTAAAGCAAATTCAAAATTCTTTCAATTCTACCGAAATGAGTTTCAAAAAGATAGAGAAAATCCTTATTTTAAGATCTTAATCTCTTTCAAAGGAGTTTACAAACACTGTCATATTAAAATATTACTCGTAGGTGCCGTGATGTAGACACAAACAGACAGAGTGGGTCATATTGTCCCACTGTTTGTCAAAAGTCCAATGATACATAATATGAGATACAAAAGTTTTTGCAAATGTGCCGTCTCTGTCGCACTTCAGCGCCCGCTACCAATCAGAGCACTCGTTCTGAATCGCGCAAACGGTATTTACAACGCGCGTACGACTTGTCCTAGCTATAATGCATGAACGTCGGACGGCCGTCTCCGGACATAACATCTGTACCAGGGGAGACCTCTTTGCTAGATGGAGGCAGACCGTCGTCGCTCCATATAATATTAGTAATGCTTAAAATGTCTTCATATTAACTTTTGATTCTTCGCTAGAAAGAAACCTTTTAACATTATCATCATTATCGAATTTCAGAATACCTTCAGCTTTGATCCGCTCAATTCGACTTACATATTTTTTTGTTACCTCAATAAATGTCTTAACGTCGACTCCCGATACAACACTCTGATATTGGGAATGCACTAACTCGCTCGTCGTATAATCGAGGGGCGAAAAAATTGTTACCAACTCCCCGTGATATTTTTTTTTATTTAATATGTACTCGATATATTCTGGTAAAGTTGGATATTTCTCATATTGCTTGACGAAATTAATGAACAAATTATAGTGAGACAACATTTTATCGAATTGAATTGAATCGATTGGTTCGTAAGTAATTTTCACTTTATCCTTCTCTTCGCTATCAGACATTACTATTTGTTTAGTATTTTTAACCAACTCCGCGTAAAAAGAGTTATTTGCATCAATTGTGAAATACGGACGGAAAGTTTTCTCGCAAATTTTAACCTTACTTTCGCCATCTTTAAAATCTTCAATATGATATTGTAAATGCACATAGTTATTCAAATCTACTTTCTGATCTAATACGTCATCATTGAGCCTATATCTGTGATCTAAGTTTAAATAGTTTAGTTTTTGTATATTAGACGGGCGCCGTATTTCACTTACGAGAAATCCGTTAATATTTTTAAAAATCTTTCCTAACAAATAATATACTTTATCTACGCGACTTGGTATTTTCTTCAGAATCATTGCGTGGTGTATGATATCCAAGCGCCTGTTAATAAGCTCCATGTCCAAATCGTAGTTCAAATGTATAAGTATTTCAATCATATAGTGTGCGACACCGTGGAACAGCCTTAGACGTTCATGGGAGAAGAATTTAGCGTCATCCTTGAACAAGCGAGAGGAAAGTTCAACGCAGTACCACAGCGCAGTCGGCAATGACGTGTTTTCAGAAGGGTCGAGAGGCAACGATGTTAGTCCAACTCTGCATACAGTATCACTAATCCGCCGTAGCGTATAACTTTTAAATCTTGCGACGACATTTTCATCCATCCACTCTTTGTTTTCACAATTCTTCCACAACACGTAGTAGAACAAGCCAACATTATATTTCACCTTCTTGGAATTGAAATATGTCGCTGATAATACGTAGTCATTGTATTTGTCAAATTGGTCTGTGTCTGTAAGAACGAGTCCTCCATGAAAATGTCTTCGGGTTCGAGGCTCGGTCATATTACCGTTCTCCAACAACAACTTGTACGCATTTAATGTGTAGAAATAGCCAATAGACTCGCTGATATCCTTATCCTTCATTAAAAACAAAGGGCAGTCCATTGCTGATCTGAATTTATTGAAATTGGCACCTGACCTTTCACCTGACTTGTTTTTGTTATTTAAAATCATATTCGCTAACAAATTGAAACTCATCAATATGATCACAGGTATCCCTTTTTCATCATCCAGTATTATGTCGGGGAATTCAATTTCTTGTTCAGATTCTAAATTAACATCTTCATCAACTGTCTGTTCTTCTACCCGTTTCTTATAATCGAGGTCAAATTTTAATGCGTCAAACGTGGCAGATTTTTTTTCGGAGACGATATGATTGATCATTGCTGAAATGGTTTGTTCTATGTTTATTTTCAGATCTTGTTCCGGAGTGATGGCAGTTGTATACCATTTCGTCTTTTTGAAATCTTCCAGGAACACATTTCGGTCTTTTGTATTCAAGTCGTTAAGTACATTTTGCGGTTTAGATGATAGCTCGGCCAGCAGTCGATTTCTCAGTTTCTTCAGTTTATCAACTTCTTTCAGAGCCACTGCGTTGTGTTTGCATTCTTTGAGAAACTTAATTTTGACGTAGGACGTTATATTTTCTCTTTCTTCTGCAAAATTGTCTATGTTGATTCTGTCGTAGTCAAACTCTTCAGATATATCAACGTTGTCGATTAGCTCGTAATTAACATAAACTCTGCATTGGCCTTTAATAAAAGCGCCAGTTATAGAAAGGTCAATATCGCGCGTCCAGAAATGTAATATGTGAAAGACTACTAATTCGTAATGCATATCTTCGTTTAAAGCAGCACAACGTCTAGCAGTATAAGGACTGGACAAACCATTGGTTATAACATAGAGCAGTTTGATCTTATTATTTTGGTTTGTGATATCACAGTGGAGTTTTATCCATTCAATCATACACTCGGGGTTTTGCAGCGGCATATCAGCTGCCATGAAGCGAAAAGTTTCATACGCTGTGTTTTCGTCAACTTCGTAGCATTCGCTTCCCCAGTGTAAGTAAATGATTTTCGATTCTGCCATCGGTTCTCCAGAAGACAGTAGCCTTTCCTCAATAATTTCGACGTCCTTTTTAAAGTCTGTCATTGTTAACATGCCTTTGGAGTTGAAATACGGTCTGCCTTCTGTTCCAATCGAGAAGTCTTTAGCGAAAATGTAGTAATTAACCATTTTTACTGTGGTCCCGAAATTCAAATAGTAGATAAGGTCAAATATCAGTAACTTTTTGGTAAAGTGATGGTTGTTTAGCGTATATGAGTCACCGTAATGTATGTAACTTGATGCATTGACCTTGACCTTCCAGACGCAGTCAAACCACGCCACGCCGCGTCGCCGCGTCGGCGCCGGTTGATTCCTATAACAAAACAGACAGTTACTGACGTCATTTTGATAACAACATAGGTGCATTTATGATATTATTTTGAGGATTTGACCAACAGGGCGTGTAATCACACGAGTTAGTGACACTAGGTGGAACATGCCTAGTCTGGAACAACTGGTGGTCAAGGAGGCTGCGGGAACCTACCAGGTGCTTGACGATAGATATTTTCAGAAGTTGGTTGCTAAGTAGGTAGACGAGCATTAGAAAATGCGCGAACACCATGCAAATATTATTAATATTACTATCAACAAAGTACTAAGTGCAAACCGCAAGATTTAGATTAGTTACCTATTAAAGAATGACATAATATTGATATTGTCAACTAAATTTAAAAGTGTCCAACGGTGTTCTGTTGTCACAGATTAGGTACATGAAAACATTTCAAATGATTATATAGTTACTATTGCAAGCTAAAAAATATATAGGTACATTGCATTTTCTTGTTACCACAGATCTTAACAACGTGTAAATCATGCAAAAAACTCAGTAAGCCATACATGTTTTTTTAATAAAAATAAAATGAAATTCAAATACAGCCTCTATGGTCACGATTCAAAACATTCTTAAAAACAAAACATGACACAAAGAATGCAAATCCACGCCACTGCTTTCAGAAAAGTTATAAATAAAAGCATAATAACCATAGAATATATGGTTCTACATATGAAACGAATAATAATAATATACGCGTTCTACGTTCTGGAACAATTTTCCCTTGTTTGTAGAACAATATTGTTCCAAACGTTGGCACATTTTGTTTCAAAGAAACCATGGATAAGGGTCTCTGCCTTACTAAACCTTCTTGATGTAAATTAAAAAACTGGTTAATTGATAAGGCGTACTACTACAACCAAAAGGAATATTTTAATTTAGATTATTATCAATATGTGTATTATTGTTTTAATTTAAGTAGCGTAACTAAAACATTTTTGTAAAACATATAATTCAGTAGCAAAACATTATTATTGTACCTATGTTCGCAATGGACACGACTGTTGATACTAGGTACTCGTATTTACCAGTATTTACACTTAAGATCTTGTAACACAGTTAAACAATAAATATATTCTTATTGATAAAAACATACCTTTAAAAAAGCGCTACTGCAACGAAAAGTATTTATTTACTCTTTATCTTTATCACTTTCAATGATAAACTCTAACACAATGTCACTGGCAAAAATAAATTCACAAATATCAGCGGAGCATTACGGCTTTCAAGGTTATTACTAGACTGCCGAGTGCCGACGCTCGATGAATACCAGTGTTGCCGTTTTAGTGATTTCAGTGCTAGAACTAGTGCAATTTTAAAGATCGTAGAAAAAGCTAGAATGGCTCGGTGGGGAAACGTCTGCTTTTCATTCTGACTGGTTCGATCCCGGCCCTACACCAGTGACTAATTTTTAAAGTTATGTGTGGTTATACACTCTGTTTAACGTGAAAAAAAAACATCGTGAGGAAACCGACAAGTTTCAATCAAAAGATCCAAAAACGTGTTTCATCCGCCAACTCGCATTTGGCCTGGGTTGTGGATTATAGCCTTTACTTCTGTCCTTGTGGTGGAAGGCCCGGAGTTCCAGCAGTAGAAATATACATAATATATAGTTCTTATGCTATGCAGTGCATTTTGTTTTAAACAAACATATTTTTAATGCAATGTAATGTAATCTAATCAAACATATTTTTAGTGCAATTTTTGTTTGGTCAGATATAACAAAAAAATTAAATAAAATAAGACAATAGGTATTTTTGGGTTACATTATTGGGTTTGAGAAACTTTTGTCCCAAAAGACTCGAAAATGTGTCAAAAACATCACATTTTCTGTTCAATAGCTGACTATTCGCCAGTCAATTTCAAGTTAGTGCTATTTTGGAGATGGTCTAGCGCTTTTTATTTTACCGAAACGGCAACACCGATGGATACGAGAGCGGAAGCAGGACGCAATGATATTATATTGACATCCCTGTCTTGCACATTGCAACCAAATACAATCTTATGCAATTAGTAAGCAACATGAGTCATGATTCACTAGCAGAGTTTTTTTTTATTTATTTTAGGACACATTTCACACACGGGTGGTTAGCCCCATACTAAACCATTTCTAGTTCGTATTATGGTTGCTAAGATAACTGATATACTATATATACATACATATTATATATAAATACATACATATTTAACACCCAGACCCACTGCCAACAAATTTAGTTAAGCACAAAGATGTTGACCGGGCCGGGAATCGAACCCGGAACCTTCTGATTAGCAGTCCGGCATGGTAAACTTTACACTAACGAGGTCGTCAAAGTTTACTATAACTAAAAAATGTGATTTATTATAGTGGTAGGGAATTTTCTAGTACTCGCTTGACAATATACTATATCTTTCTTTCTTTCTTTCATATACCGCACTCAAGTTGAAAAATATTTACAGCTAATCATACAACTTTGTGTTTCGGCAGTTTCCTTCAGAGCAAGTTATTCCGTACTAGGCATGCTTTACCATATTTATAACAAAAGTTACACGTCATACATTTTCAAATTATTAGATAATCAAAATTATTCAATAAATATATATTATGGTCACATTAAAAATAAAATAAAATTATAACATAATAATAATATATGTCAAATTTAAGTGACATAATATATTATTTATTATCAAATTTATAGTGGCGTCTCTTAGTATCGGAGGCCAAGATCCGATTTGGGTCGACGTGCCAACCCAGTTAGCTAGTTTAGACATTTTTTTTTATATTGTATACTTATAATCTTTTGACATTTCTTTTAAATATTATTGCTTAGCTGTAAATTATAGTGGAGTGCAATTAACTTATAAATTAACTAATTAATTGACTTTTTGCACACCGCATATGCGGTAGCCTACAAGGGACATTTTACATTATTTTCCATGTTTTTATATTACCTGTGGCTACGCAAATAAAATTATTTCATTTCATTAATCTGAAATAGTTATATACATATATCGATACAGTGTAGAATGCCATTTTTTTGTTTAAATTTTGAAGTTTAATTTAACAGTATCAAAAGCAAAGCTGTAGACTGTTAAAAAAATTAATGTCTATCATAGCAAAAGCATAAGCAGCCCACTATACGTTCCCACTGCTGGGACTCGGGGCCTTCTCTCACTAGGAGAGAGATAAAGGCTATAATCCCACACGCTGGCCAAGGCGGTGTGTCGAATGACACACGTATTCGGATATTGCAGTCCTCTAACATGTCAGTTTCCTCACGATGTTTTCCTTCACCGTAAAGCGAGTGCAAATCCACACATAACTTGAATAACAAATCATTGGTAGGGCCGGGATCGAACCAAGGGCTGTCTGATTGAAAAGCAGACGTTTTTACCTCCAAGCCTCAAGCGTTTTATTTTAATTAACATTCTATCGACTGTTATTAAGTTAAGGTGAGGTGGGGTAAGAGGAACATACTTCATTTTCAGGAAAGTATTTTGTGGTCTAGGAAGAACAGATAAAATCTTACAAGAACTTTGAAACATACAAAAATTGTCTTTATCTTTTAGCTTCCCGTAGACAAAGTTTCATTGCGCTACTAATAGTCGTTACGACGATATTTGTGTAAATGTCCAAATTGTAAAAACGTCCCTCTTCCCCCTCAACTGGGGTAAGAGGGACAGTCGTTGTATTTCATACAGTTTAAGTTTGAATTTAAATATTCGTTGCTAAATTCTCGTGAAGTTCTAGATAGAACTGCTTCAGTCAATATTGAATCTTACTGTTGTTGAAATAAGGTCTCATTTAGAATGTAAATAAAGTGTAATCCAATTCGGGGTAAGAGGAACATACAGGTTCGATCAGGGGTAACAAACTAAAAATAACTGGATCAGTGATATTTCTTTAGCTATTTAATCTCATACAAAAACATACAAAAAATAAAAGGTAGGTACATTAATTCAGAAGTCAATAATAGCTGCATTGGCAGCGCGAAAGAATGAAAGATAAGAGCACCCCTGGGAAAAAAACACTTAACATTCCCTATCTCAAAAACTACTGAACCGATTTTTGTGAAATTTGCACTGTTCCCCAAGTTAACAATATTTAGTTTAACAAAAAAAGAATTATTAAAATCGGACTAGTAGTTTAATGCTTACATACATGCATACATACATTTTTTAAATTTGGCGCACTTGTTTAGTAGCTGTTATAGACTAACATATCCGAAAACTGGGCAGTTCTGGAAATATTATATACATACAGGAATTAAATAATTCATCACCTCGTTTTTTAAGTCGGTTTAAAAGTACTATTTTAATAAAAAGTAAGTAACGACTATAAAAGGGACGTTTACATTACAAAACACAATCCTTCTAACTTTTACTTTCACAAAATGTTAAATTTCAGAATGTTTTTGTTACATTAGGTACCTAGGTACTCTTTATACCTTTTTATTTATACTAGTTAAAAATTACATATTCAAAATGTTTGTCTTCCCTGCCATGGGGTAAGAGAAACATATGTTCCTCTTTCCCCGTCAATAGTGACCCTCTTACACCAGCTAATGTTTTTTGAGGTAAGAATTTACAAGTGAAAGAAATTCGTATTATTAGTGGTTTTTAATCTAAAATAACTAATAAAACACAATACTTACAGTTTTCACGCTGTATATTCACCATCAAATTATTTGTATCAGTCTTTTTTGAAGTAATTATGCACTTGCAACATTACGCGTCAAATTTGTGCTAGTCAAATTCACAACTGTCTGACGTTTACTCATTTTTGGCGGCTCTTGACTAACGTAGCGACATTTAGTGGAAACCGTTCAAACTAATTCGACTATTCTGTTTTATTGACGGAGAGCTTGAAGTGATAAACGCTTTAGTTTACTAGTTATGGACTCGTGACCCTCTTGCCCCGCTGACCCTCTTACCCCACCTCACCTTATAAAAGAGATTTTTTTTCTTATACAGATTCCATTAGCAAATTAAAAAGGTCAGACACAATTTGAACCTTAATTAATTAGAATAAAAGCAGTGAAAGTTTTGAAAAGATAATTAATTAATTTCTAATGTTTTTTATTAATTGGAAGGGCGAGTGACCTTATTAATGTGATTAAATTTCGTAGAATATTGAATAAAATTAATTGTACGATCTAGATTTAGTATCACCTTTTTTCAATTTAGAAATAATATAAGTTATAGGTAAATTGTTTAGTAATTAAGTTTTTTTTTTGTATATGTACGAGTACATATACTAGCTGACCCGGCAAACGTTGTTTTGCTTTTTTCTAAAATGGCCATAAAAATAGGTGCTTGGTGATAAAAAAGTAAAAATGTAGGTTTGTGTGTATTTTTAATGCCACATTATAAAAAATAAAAACAAAAACTTTCGTCAAAAATTAAAAAAAAAATATAAGAGTGACCAAACCTTATCACTTAGGGGTATAAAAAATAGATAGTAGCTGATTCTCAGACCTACTGAATACGCATAAAAATTTGGTAAAAATCAGTTTTGGAGGAGTACGGTAACTAACATTGTGACATGGAAATTTTATATATTAGAAAATATAAGATATCAAAGAAAACAAAACGTGCTCCAAAACGTTCCATTTTCAATAAACAATTTTACGGTTATTATTTTATTTGAATAAGGAACTCGCAAATTAAAGGACCAATTACAAGCCCGTTATTGGAAAATTGAATTTTCCGGGCAAAGGAATCTAAGACGTACATAGGTTCGGCGGATCTTAACTTCTTCTTCTCCTTTACCATTTCCCACTAGGTGGGGTCGGCACAGCCTGTTTTTCTCTTCCACGCCACTCTATCAGCCGTCATCTCCACATTCACTCCCTTCTTATTCATATCCTCCTTCACACAATTCATCCACGTCTTCTTTGGTCGACCTCTACTTCCGCTACTTCTTACAATCATATCCATACTTCTCCTTAGTCACATGCATCGTTCGTTTGTTCGGCTGATCTTAACATCTGACCTAATGACAGTGGAACAGGTATGACAGCGACCCAGCACCGTGCTCTGCTACTTTAAAGAAATTGACAACCTCGTTTGCGTAATGGTTACCATGCTGGACTGCCTATCAGAAAGTTCCAGGTTTGATTCCCGGCACGGCCAATATCTTTGTGCTGAACTAATTTGTTGGCAAAAAAAAAAAAAACAAAATTCAAAAATGTACACACAGACAGCTTAAATGGCGTTGGACGGGACATATGTTAAGAAACAGTCAAGAAAAATGGACTAAATTGAAAACTGAATGGTATCCAAGAGATGGCAAAAGAAATAGAGGCAGACAAATCAAAAGATGGGAGGATGACCTGAAGAAAGCGGCTGGTCCGGTGTGGACCCGTTTAGCAAGGGATAGATATAAGTGGAAGTTTTTAGAGGAGGCCTTTGTCGACAGACATGCTGTTACAGACAAAAATCCAGTTGCCGATAATTAGTTAATACAATATACAAATAAATTAAATATTTAGTTAGTAGGCATGTATATAATATTTTTAGTTAAGAAAAACAGCAATAAAAGCTATTTTATTTTATTTTTTTATTTCTTATTAATTTGTTGGCTGTCGGTCTGGGTGTTGTCTATATAAAGTATGTATGTATGTATATGTAGTATATCGGTTGTGTTAGCAACCATAATACGAACTAGAAATGGTTCAGTATGGGGTTAACCAATCGTGTGTGAAATGTTTCCTTATTATTTATTTATAAAACATGTTTAACAAGTCCTAGGAGGATTCACGCCGGTACCTACTCAAATTAAGTATATTAATTACGTACTATTATATATTTATATTTGTAATTATTTGATATATCTTTAGGTATTATTTGGTACTTTACGTACATTATAATTATATAATTTATGTTGAAGAAGAGGCTTAAGTATGCCGCCCTGGAGCCGCTTTATCACTTTGTGCCTATTGCCGTGGAGACCCTGGGCTGTTTGGGCAAGGATGCTAGGGCTTTGCTCAAAGAAATTGGGCAAAGGCTAAACAAATCAACCGGTGACTCCCGCTGCGGATCTTTCCTGCGTGCAAAGGATAGCGATTGCCATTCAGCGCGGGAACGCTGCAAGTCTGATGGGCACCTTTGCACCGGGAACTACTAGGGGCGGGTTATTTAGTTAGAATTAAGTAATTTATAATAAATTTAATTTAATTTTGATATTTCATTTGTATATTGTGACATGTATATTTGATAACTTATGTTTAATATTTATGTTTGTATCAAGATATATCTTATTTTATGTATTTTAGTTTCTTCTTTATTGTACACAAAGTTTTTTTTAGTCGTTTAAAACTCTTTAGGTAACTTATTATAAATTTATGGCGCCAAACTGTGTACACTTTTAGACAGATAACTTGTTTAACATTCTAGTTAAGCGTCAGGTGCTTCGTTTTAAAGCCCATCTTACATTCCCAGCCCTTAGAAATTAATTTTAAATCATTGGTTAGCAAAACAGCGGTCGGTCCCTTATAAGCCTTCCGGACAATTTCATCCGACCTCTGTTCGTGAATTCTAACTAACCTTTGAAGATTATGTTAAAACAGAATTTACCTTTTTGAAATTATTACATAAAAGAATAATTGGCCAAAAGTGCGTCGGACTCGCGAATTTCGGAGGTTTCGTACCAATACCATAAAAATGTGTGAAAAACTCGTTTGTTGGAAGCCCTCTGAATATAAATCTTATTTTAATTCTATAAAAAATGTTTAAATTACACACAAACTAATTTAATATTCTCTGAATGTATAGAAAGTGTATTAAATGTCGTTATAAGGATCAAAAGAGATATTTAATAATTACGCATGGGGCCTCTTAAATATTTGTTTTTTTTTTACATTTTATAATATAGTTTGAAAATACAAGTCAATTATAAAAGTAAATAAAAACAAAGAAAAAATTCATTCACTCATAAAATTAATTTAAAAGGCCACTCCGGATAGAACCTGACGGAAAGGTACCCATAACGCTCGTGGCATTGCCGCGTTGTATAGCTATGGAAATAAATTAATACATTTATGAATTGTGTGATAATTTTAAGTGTCTACCAGCTATCGTTATTGATATATAGCAAAAATATGTTGAACAAAACACGTTTATTCCCCTTAATATTTTTATCATTTTATTATAGCGGCACGAGATATAGGTAACATAACTTGTGAAAATTTTGAAATACAGCCTGGAGACAGACAGACAGACAGCAGAGACTTAGCAAAAGATCCCATTTTTACACTTAGCTACGGAATCCTAAAAAGAAAAAGGTGGTTTGAGTTAATAAATCGTGAAACAAAAACAAATCAAGAACAAAGAAACGTTCTTTTGAATCGAATTTAACGGCCTTTTTAGGAAAATTCTTTTTTATAAATTTGCTATTGTTCTTCTTTGGATAATTAATTTCTAAACACCGAAGTTTTTTACCTTGAATTCGTCAGGGCCCATGAGAGTTAGTAATTCCAGACTAGACATGTTTCACCTGCGGTTAAAGTGTAGTGTGACACTGTACTGTATGAAAAATATGTAGCTCTTTTTTAGATAGTTGCAGAATTGTATAATAGTTGTTTATTAAATTGTTTAATGTCGTAATGAGAATGTAATTTTTGACATTGTAATTGATTGACTTTTAACATATTAATTCACTTAACTGTTTTGACATGTAACTAATGGTGTTATCAATAATTATTTGTATTTGTTTAAATAACTAAGAAAATATTTAATTTTTTTTATAAGTTGTAAAAAATATTTTGTTCCTATCGAATTTATTAACACGTTTTTGTATTATAACTGAAAATTTATGTTTATGAATATACAATACTACAACGAAATTTTAAATTAAATTACCTTCACATAATTTCATTTGACCTAAAACGTGACCAAATTTAGCAGAACAATCTTTACTCTCTTTGAAATTCCAGACACCAAAGCTTACCAATCAGCTTAAGTTAAACCAAAGAAAAGTCAACAAAAATTATGTAAAAAATAGTTCACAAGTTTTAGAATAGAATAGACCATCATAAAAAACAGCTTATATTAAGAAACTTAAATATTTAAACGGAGTACAAAGGCGGCCTTATCATCTATGGTAAACTCTCCCTGGCAACCAAGAATGGAGAGGGATAGATAAGAAATCGGTGGTACAAAAAAAAAACTTAAACTTTACTGGAACATTAATTTTCTCTCTTTGAAAAAGCAATTTCTTCACGTACTTCAGCTTTTCTCTTCTTTTCGTTATATTTGTTTTCTCTTTAATATTCTCAAAGAAATTCCACTTATATTCTAGAACATTTCTTTACACAATGGAAGTTAATCGAAGAAATAACGAAACTTGGATGGAAATTTGCAAGAAGTTAGAAATTCTAAGAATAATTATTGGTCAAACGCGAGTCGGGCTTGCACATGAGGGGTTCCGTACCATCCTAGGTACTTATATTATAAATACATACGGAAAACAAAAAACCGTGTAAATACAAATACAAATATTTTTAATAACACCATTAACATTTTGTGATATTAATTTATGGATCAACAATTTATTGCGCTAAATGATTTAATGTTATGTTTTCTTAGATAAATAATTTAATGTTATGTTTTCTTAGATAAATTCGATTAATTTATTGACATATTAACATATAGATCTCTTTTTACATTTAACTAATGGTAGCTAACCTAAAACTCAGCATTGCCTCGTTGGATGGCAATGCTTAGTTTCTGACTGAAATAAAAGCCAACATTCTGAACACTCAATGCAACTCCGCTTGGCAAGTTCTCTGTTCTCAACCCCCCTTTCCCTGGCCACGCTAAAGAACGTCTGAATTGAGTTGATTTTGCTACTCGTATTTGTAATATTTGTACAAGTTCGAGGAATGTTTGAATCCAGGAATAAATTACAAAAGCATATTCTAGAAACTCTCGACTTGTCGTTCGAAGAGTCAGCATCTCCTGATGATGCCTTGTGGATAGGCGAAACACGTGTAGAGTTAAGAATTTCCGAATTGTGATAGGTAACGTTAATCTTAATTTATCTTAGTTAATTGTTCCTTTACTTGTCTTAATTTGGATTTCGGATCACAGCGGAAGTACACTAAATATTTAATTTTGTCTTCTATATATTCTAGAAACTTTAGGTAAGTTTCTAGAATATTCTTTTGTTCAGAACTCGAAAGCAATTTCCCTTTACCCGATAAAATTGTTACTCTTACAAATATGTTGTTATAAATTTGAAATTGCTTTGAGAACTTTCAGAGTGTTTCAGACGTGGCTTTAACCTGTGTTGGAAAAAGTTTTCGTCGCGCGTAACTGGGATAAAACACGTGTTAAGCCGGGATAAAGGTTGACTTAATATGTTAATCCACTTACTTTTTACTAAGCATTGATTAAATATTTTTGTTATTTATAACAAGATTTTTAATTAGTATTAAAATGGTACCACATATGATCAATATGTTCTCACTGCTGAGACACAGGCCTTCTCTTACGAGGAAAGAGTTTATATGGCTATAATCCACCACGCTGACCAAGTGCAGGTTGGCGGATGAAACACGTCTTCGGGTACTGTGGTTTACAAACAAGTCGGTTTCCTCGCGATGTTTTCCTTCACCGTAAAGCTAGTGCAAATCCACACATAATTTGAAAAACCAAGTCATCGGTTTGACTTGTAACTATGGTGTTATCAATAAATGATTTTGTTTTTTTGTTTTCTTTTGTGTTTTTTTTTTTTTTTTGACACATTCACACACGGTTGGTTAGCCCCATACTGAACCATTTCTAGCTCGTATTATGGTTGCTAACACAACTGATATACTACATATACATAATTATATATATATTATATATAAATACATATTTAACACCCAGACCCACAGCCAACAAATTTAGTTAAGCACAAAGATGTTGACCGGATTAAGCACAAAGATTTGTATTTGTATTTGAAAAACAATACGTTTTTCCTATTAAGCCACACAAATGTATTCATTTTAATAGAATAATTTGTCTGTTTGTCCGCAGAGGAAGGCGGGCACTGCCTGCCAGGCTTCTCCGGGAGGAAACTGGGAGAGATCTGCAGCCGCGAGAACCAGTGCGACGCCGGACTCGTCTGCGAGGAGGTGGTGCCAGGTATGTCCAAATCCTATCACCCTATACTATGCGTGCCAACTAAGAATAGGATCGCGCTTGCTTCAACTTCACACGATAACTGTCAAAAAAGTGCTGCTAGCAAAGAAAGCGTAAAAAAGAAATTTATTAATTATTTTTTTGGTTCATAGATATTATTTAATTATTCTTGATTTTATTACTGGATAATTTTGGATTCATTAATTCTACAGGTAAGAAGTAGCCAAGGCAAATTAACAACACCAAAAAAAAAATCACGTGACGTTACATTGGTTTCGGATAGTTTCGACTTAAGTGCTGTAAGCAGTATATTAAACTATTTTTATTTGGTACAAAAAGAAGTGACAAAAATGAAAAAGAAATTATAATTTTATAAATATGCTTTTCCTTTCAAATCCTACTAATTTATAATTAATTTGCCGTAAAATGTATAAGAAATAGCAAAACAGCGTACATTAAACATATAAACTGAATATAATTTGGTCCTAAAATTTTTTGCACACCATACACTTTGGTTATGAAGTTTGCGCGTATGATTGAGCAAGATGGCGGTTTTGACAGTCCTATTCTTTGTTGGCACGCATAGTAGACACATTCATTATCCACATTCTTTGGTGGCTCATTCACTATCCGAGCTATACAGCTATGGAATGAGTTACCATTACATATTAGAAAGGCTCAGTCACTGGATTCTTTTCGAAATTTGGTAAAAAACTGGTTCTTGTCCTTGTAATTTAAATAGTATATATGTATATTTGTAATATTGTTATATGTTATAATATTTAAATTTAGTATATTTTATGTAGTTGTATATTAGTAGGTATATGTAATATATAGTATGTAGTATATTTTTTATACTTTTTTGTACTCCCCTCTCTCGTTTTTTTTTATATCACTGTCCTTCCTCTGGTTGCCTGGAAGAGATCACTTTTAGCGATAAGGCCGCCATTTTTGGCACTAGTTATAAGTTTCTTCTATGTATAATTTGAAGTAATTAGTGGGAAATAAAGTATTTATCTATCCTTCTATCTATCTATACCTTTTTTCATGAGGAAATGCATTTACGCATCTCCCGCCGCAAGCCTGGACGAGGCGGGCGGGGTATGTCGGGCTCGAGGGCCAGAAGGGCTGTCACTACCGACTACAACCTCACGGTGTCCCATCTCACGACGGGGGCAGGGATGCAGGACCGCACAGCGCAATGCCGCTGCATTCCCCGCCCATTGTATGTTAGGTGTTGCCAATCCTGACAAACAAGTTATTAAACAAAATTTAAAGTAGCACTATCACTTTCCATCATTAGTGATTAGAAAGAGATAGTACGACGTGATCCATAGTCTGAAGGAGTACTACACCTTTGCTAGTTCCTCTACCACCAGGCAGTAGTGTACAAGCTTCGTTCTGGATTTATTTAAAATCCAAAATGGCCGCCGCCACAAGATAGTGCCTCAGTACTTTTTTTAAACCTTAATTTGCCCAGACTTTGTTTTTTTTTTAAATAAAAGTGATTGCTATCAATTTAGGGGATAATAGATGGCTAGTAAACACAGGAAAAATACAAAAAAAGTATTTCAATAGGTTGTAATTAATAAATTAAATAAAATAAAAAAAGCCTTCATTACTCTTTTGAAAATTAAAATAATGTTTTACAAATACTTGTTTAAATAAAAAAATATGAGTGACGAATTATAATTTTAATAAACTATGACGTATTTGTTACAATAAAAACAATCTTATAATCTAAATACAGTTAGTATCATCAAGTTACTTTGTAAAATTGAGTACAGGTAAATATTTTATGTTAAATATCTATTCAATATGTTGTAGGAAGAATAAAATATCATTGAAATGTGCCCAATTAATTTGTGTCGTAAATAGACGTATGGTTTCTGATCCACATTCTTTTAAAGTCAACGTCCAGTAAATCCTAATAAAGAGTTAATTTGGATGTGAATGAAGTGATTTTTACCCCCCCAGGAGAGATGCACGTATGTCGCCCGCCTACTTCCGGCCACAAGCAATACAACGAGGACTGCAACACTTCCAGTGAGTGTGATATCACTCGCTCGCTCTGCTGCATCATGCAACGCCGGCACCGACAGAAGCCTAGGAAGGTAAGCATGCGTTGCTGACTTCCTTTACTGCCACCAACAACACAGCAAAGACTTGACAATGCCCCATCATGCAATGCTTGCAATGCAATGCTTCATCATGCAACGCCGGCACCGACAGAAGCCTAGGAAGGTAATCATGCGTTGCTGACTTACTTTACTACCAACAGAAACACAGCAAAGACTTCGAGAATGCCCCATCATGCAATGCTTAATCATGCAATGCCGGCACCGACACGGGTTGCTTGCATATTTTACTGCCACCAACAACACAGCAAAGACTTCAAGAATGCCCCTTCATGCAATGCTTGCAATGCAATACAATGCCTCATCATGCAACGCCGGCACCGACAAAAGCCTAGGAAGGTATGCATGTATTGCTGACTTACTTTACTGCCACCAACAACACAGCAAAGACTTCAAAAATGCCCCATCATGCAATGCTTAATCATGCAATGCCGACACCGACAGATGACAAGCGTTGCTTGCATACTTTACTGCCACCGACAACACAGCAAAGACTTCGAGAATGCCCCATCATGCAATGCTTGAAATGCTTCATCGTGCAACGCTGGCACCGACAGAAGCCTAGGAAGGTAGGCATGCATTGCTGAGTTACTTTACTGCCACCAGCAACACAGCAAAGACTTCGACAATGCCCCATCATGCAATGCTTGCAATGCAATGCTTCATCATGCAATGCTGGCACTGACAGAAGCCTAGGAAGGTAAGCATGCGTTGCTGACTTACTTTACTGTCACCAGCAACACAGCAAATACTTCGAGAATGCCCCTTCATGCAATGCTTGCAATACAATACAATGCTTCATCATGCAACGCCGGCACCGACAGAAGCCTAGGAAGGTAAGCATGCGTTGCTGACTTACTTTACTGCCACCAGCAACACAGCAAAGACTTCAAGAATGCCCCTTCATGCAATACTTAATCATGCAATGCCGGCACCGACAGATGACAAGGGTTGCTTGCATATTTTACTGCCACCCACAACACAGCAAAGACTTCAAGAAGGCCCCATCATGCAATGCTTGCAATGCAATGCTTGCAATGCAATGCAATGCTTCATTATGCAACGCTGGCACCGTCAGAAGCCTAGGAAGCCTAGGAAGCATGCGTTGCTGACTTACTTTACTGCCACCAGCAACACAGCAAAGACATCGAGAATGCCCCTTCATGCAATGCTTGCAATGCAATACAATGCTTCATCATGCAATGCTGGCACCGACCGAAGTCTAGGAAGGTAAGCATGCGTTGCTGACTTACTTTACTGCCACCAACAACACAGCGAAGACTTTGAGAATGCCCCATCATGCAATGCTTGCAATGCAATGCAATGCTTCATCATGCAACGTCGGCACTGACAGAAGCCTAGGAAGGTAAGAAAACGTCGCTCGCATGTTTTACTACCTCCAGCAACACAGCAAAGACTTCAAGAAGGTCCCATCATGCAATGCTTGAAATGCAATGCAGTGCTTCATCATGCAACGCCAGCACCTACAAAAGCCTAGGAAGGTAGGCATGCGTTTCTGACTTACTTTACTGCCACCAGCAACACAGCATAGACTTCGAGAATGCCCCATCATGCAATGCTTCATCATGTAACGCTGGCACCGACAGAAGACAAGCGTCACTAGCATACTATACTGCCACTAACAACACAATAACAACTTTGAGAATACACCATCACTCGAGAGTTACAGGCGCTACGGTCTTTAGCTTAGTGAAGAAAAATATCGTGTGGAAACCATAGAGCATGGTAGAAAATGTATAAAGAAAAAACACTTTTATTTCTGACACAGGACAGTATCTGTAGTAAATGTGCTTTAATATATTATACATAACAAAACAAACATAAAATATTTGGTAAATTATCATTAATAAATGGCAAACAAATACTTTTTCTTATAGCGGCACAATTAATTGCTTGAATTGTAAAAATGACAGGTTTCTAGCTATCAAAGTTTTGAGATACAAAAATCGGAGGCTTAGTAATAAGGTCCTGTTTTTACCTTTTAGATATGGAACCCTAAAAAAGAGCACAGCTGTTGTATTTTATTTGCGTTCTAATTTCCCTTGCTCTTTTGGAATTCAATGAAGAACATTCTTTTGATGTCCATTTATAGGCCGCGCTTTATTACATTTTCATAAAAAAGATGTTTACTTTTAAAGGAAAAAAACGCTTTTCATTATTTTTATGTACTCGTTTATTCTTCAAAGAAGGGTAAAGAGTAAATTCAATAGAGATTTTTCCTTTATAATTGAAAAAACAGATTTGTGTCAGAAGAATTTTCTTTTTTAAATATATTTTATTAGCATAGCATAAGTAGCCTACTATACGATCCCACAGCTGGGAGTCGTGGCCATTTCTTACTAGGAGAGATATTTAGGCCATAATCCACCACGCTGGCCAAGTCTGTGTTGATGGATGACATATATATTCCGATATTTCGGACATATATTTTTTACGATGTTTTCTGTCACCGTAAAGCGGGTGCAAATCCATAACATGAAAGCAATATTGGTGTAGGGCCGGGATCAAACCAGGAGCCGTCTGATTGAAAAGCTGAAGTTTTTCACCAATCAAACCACACTCGCCTTTGTCACGTATTTTATCACTTAAAAATAAATATTTTTAAAACATATACGAGTATTTTTACTTAATTTAATATAATATGTATATCTAAACAAACAAACACACACACACACACATCCACATTTTCGCATACACAAGCCGTTACACAATTAACCTAACTTATATGATCCTAACCTAACTTACCCTAGATTTATTTTCACTAACTTATTTACTTAGTCACTAGCATTATACAACACTGAAGGACGCATCACTCACAGCACGAGAGACAACTCTCATACATTTAGAAAGTAGTTATAGTAGCGATACGCGACTGTGAATGATTCCAGTCGAATTATTCGACATTATAAATCATTCGACTCATTCGAATGATCTCCGAAAATTAGTAACTTACATGATACCCACTCAAAATTAACTGGACCGAATGAATACTACATTAGTTACTACTTGAGCCGACTCCACTCCAACGATTCATTCATATTTTATTTATTTGAAACTAACAAGTGACATTGACAAGATTCGCTAACAATCGAGTCAAAACGCCATTAGTAACTAATTAGTAGTCATCATTCGATTATTAACATTACTATATTACTAATATTCAAGTCGAACGTGTATATTAGTAGTTGTAGATAATTCGACTGGTCAGATTATTCGCAGTCGCGCATCTCTTAGTTATATAGTATTATAACATATGCTTTATTTTTAAGCTTTGTGAATATTTTAGAAATAAATAAATGATTGATTGATTGATCTAGCGGATTTTCTTCTTCGTATTACCAAGTGACCATACTCTGCTGTCCAGAGTTTTCAAGCCGTCCAAATGACTCTTACTTGGTTTAACTTGCTGTAGACGTTAAAATTGTCATTCAAGCTTAATGTTTTTTTCCTACAGAGCTGCGGTTACTTCAAGGAGCCTCTGGTCTGCATCGGACCCGTAGCCACAGACCAGGTTCGTGAGTATGTCCAACATACCGCCGGTGAAAAACGTATCGGCGTCTACAGACTGCACTAAACAACCCGAGGAACGAGTGAAGAGAGCAGTGATAGTAAATGAATGAGACATAACATATTATTATTTCAGGGCAAGAGCAAATTACCTTTGTAAACTGTTCACGTAAGGCATCTTAATATTTCCGCGCAGGAAACGGTCACACTTCCATTTTTAAAGTAAGTGTGACCGTTACTACATATATGACAACGGTCACACTTACATCAAAATAACATAAGTATGACCGTTTTCTGCGCGGAATCAAATAATCTATCTACTTACATAAATATGTACACTTTCAAATTTGTTTATCATTACAGAAAAAGGATATACAGAACTATTTATCACATAAAATATTGCTAATAATTAAAGGTTATCTCTTTTTAAATGGATACTTCTATACTGTGACCGCGTAAAGTCGCGTATACTATATTTATGTTTTTATTGGTTTTAATTCGAAACGTGATTCTTTTTTGTCACAATGAATGATAACAACGTATTGCAGCACGAATGAATACACTTCTCAGCGCTAAAACCAATAAAAAAACTTCAATAACAAAACATGTCAAAAATAAATTAAATTAAACAGATAACGATATATTACATGGTGGTAAGGCATTTTCTAGTGCTCGTCTGTCTAGTAACCACCCTTAAGTTGAGTTCTGTCGCCAAGAATTGAACAGTATATTCCGTCTCCTGGAGAGCCAGATATTTCAGACAAGGCATGCTCCACCTTAGGCCGAAGTGTCGTTAGCTCGTGTGGTTACGTGGCTGGTCAAATGCCTAGCCCACCTAGTAAAGAGTAAATATACTCTATATACAAAAATGAACTCATATTTCTCTGGTTACGCTAGAACAAGAGAACGTCTGGACCGATTTGGTTCTGCTTAAGCTAGAACTAGAGAACGTTTGAACCGATTTGGTTCTGGTTACGCTAGAACAGAACGTCTGAACCGATTTGGTTCTGGTAACGCTGGAACTAGAGAACGTCTGAACTGATTAGGTTCTAGTTACGCTAGACCTAGAGAACGTCTGAACCGATTTGATTCTGATATTCGTAATATTTGTACAAGTTCGAGGAATGTTTGAATCCAGGAACAAAGCAGCTTAAGCAAGAAATTTAGTTGTAATTATCTTAGTGACAAATTATTTACTTAAATTTATATTCAATATTTCAGTATTATATAACAATTTAGTTATGTTTGTTTATATACAAACACGCTCATAGGATTTTGAATAAAGTTTATATCGTCAATATAAAAAATAATTAAATTATTGTTAATTTTATTTTAATTAAATCTGAAAAGATTACGTCCTACCCTCTTTTTTAGTTCTCTTTTGTAATATCTTTGCGAAATTATTGCATAACGTCTGTCGGGTCAGCTAGTAATGCAATTAAATCGTAATTCTCCTTTCCGAAACACAAAATTAATAGTGTACGTTTTAATAATAATTAATATCTAATGTTTTTCACCCTTGTTATGCTGCGAATAAATTTTTATTTGAAAAAATCTCAAAAAATCTACTTTATTTTGTCTATTTAAAGATAAAATATTTTTTTGAATTATAAAAAAATATTTAGTAACTAATATTTAAATTTAATTTTATTTAGTAAAAAATATATATTTAATAAAAGTTTGATTTTAAACAACAAAGTTTTTACTGTAGATTGTTTGCGCGGTTAAAAAAAGGCAAAACAAAACACGCGCAATCTTGCTTAAGCTGCTTTTTGTTGTTGACAAAAAAATATACCACGAAGTATTTGGATTCATGTTAATTATTGACGTAAACTCCTATTAACGGCAAATATTATGAAAAAGGAATAACCTTAAAAAATGGCTGGCACATGTGAATGGAAATGACTCAACTCAAAATTTAAATAGTTAATACTAGAAGTATATTCATTGCATAAATGATAAAAATACTAGTCACTGCTTTCTTCACGAGAGATTGAAAACATTTAAAGTTCTTTTTACTAATAAAAGTTATTATTTCTACGCTTACTAATGTTATAATTACTTTGTATTAATACATTTAACAAGCAAATATGTATGTACATTAAAATCCAGATTGATTTGTTATTATTTATGTGCCTCTTGTTTTAGAAATAATAACTTTTATAAGTAAAAAATATATCACGGGTTTTTCAAATTGTTCCACCCTAACCGAGCCCAAACCTACTAAAACAATCAAATAAGTTTGAAAAACTCGTGATAAATTTGAATTTATTTTAACATTTTTGAAATTACGATTTCAGATTTATACTAATTTCAAAATGAATAAAGCTAATTATTAATTTTCCATTATTTGTGTTAGCTTTGAAAATAGTTTAGTGGTTTTTTGCTGTTTTTTCTTTTAACCTTTTTTGTGTTTTGAAATCGTAATTTCAAAAAACAATGCGATAACCAAAAGGAAGACAAACACAGCTTTGAAGAACGGAATAACGGACATGCTATATTTATTTCATATAAAGCTTTGAAAACGACAAAAATATTTAAAATAGACGCGATGAATTAATTTAATATTGATTTTGAACAAATTAATATGTAGCGGTATTAGATTAATTAAAATTTGAAAGTTTTAAACCATTATGAATGTTATTCTTAGATAGATCTAAGCGAAAAAACTTCGCGTCTTATAAAAATCTAAATGTGTTTATTCAAATAAACGTAATATTAATTAAGTCTTTAATCGAAACAAATACATATCTTACTGGCTGAGGCATTTATACTAGATTTAAAAATATTGATGTTAAATTTAATAAAAATATAAAACATATCATACTTAGATGTTAGTTGTAACTTCTAGAATAAGAGTAATTTTAACGCTTTTTCCTTACTATTTTAGATCGAATAGCATAGGAGCCTAGTTTAAAAACTAACACATATCATTAAAGTTAAACTATTTCTTTTTATATTATAGCTGTAAAATCACATTTTATGACATATCACAATTTTAGAACTCCGTTAAAAATTATAGCGAGTACAAAAAAAAAACTAGCCTAAGACTGTTGTCTACCTATTTTCTGATAATTTTAAAAATAAGTATATATTTTCAGCCAAAACTTTGTAATTGCTGTTAAAGATATGAAATATCTTCTCTCGTGTTTTGTTTATTTTGTGCTAGAAAACTTTTCCGCAGCATGGCCTAAATTTGGCATTATTTCCAATGGATTTATGATTGAAAAAAAACTATGGATGTTACTAGATGTCAAATAAGATACAATGTTGTATGTAACTTGTGTATTTAAATACTCTGTGTTACAATATATAAATTATGTCAGCAATGTCGTTTTCATTTTCCCCTTTATAGATTTAAACCAGGTATATATACAGATATATATATAGTCTTAGATTTAAAACATACAGTTTTAATAAGGACACAATGAGATATGGAATTGCTACACGACAAACTAATTAAAGAAATCTACGAAAAAGCCGAACACATTAAAAGCATAAAATTTATCGGGGAACAGGGCGTTTGGCAAAGAGTTCCATACCTTGGCAGTTCGCAGTATGAAGGTGGAGGCAAACCGCTTAAACAATAGCACACTTTAATAAAACTATTATTGGAAACTCTTCAATTGCTTTGCAAGGCGATGCAATTGTTACTAAGTAAGCGTAAGTCTTGTATTCTTCTATAAATCACCTGACCGAAGAAAGGAGATACAATTGTTACTAAGTAAGCGTAAGTCTTGTATTCTTTTTTATATCACTTAACCGAAGAAAGGAGATACAATTGTTACTAAGTAAGCGTAAGTCTTGTATTCTTCTATAAATCACCTGACCGAAGAAAGGAGATACAATTGTTACTAAGTAAGCGTAAGTCTTGTATTCTTTTTTATATCACTTAACCGAAGAAAGGAGATACAATTGTTACTAAGTAAGCGTAAGTCTTGTATTCTTTTTTATATCACTTAACCGAAGAAAGGAGATACAATTGTTACTAAGTAAGCGTAAGCCTTGTATTCTTCTATAAATCACCTAACCGAAGAAAGGAGATACAATTGTAAGTCTTGTATTCTTCTTTATATCAATTAACCGAAGAAAGGAGGTGGTGGAGGCCCAAAAAAGGGTGGGGGCGGAGGTCCAAAGGGCGGCGGTGGTGGGTAGAAGCCTCCTCCGTAGCCGAAACCATAGCCTCCGACGATAGGGCCCGGAGGTCCCCAACCACCAATCCAGTGACTGCTAGATTGCTGCAAATAAAAAAATATGACTTACTACTACCTCATTATCATCAATAGTCGCGTCCACTGCTGGTCATAGGTCTCTCCCAAGGCACGCCACGCGACCCTATCGTCTCCATCCACTGCCCGCTTTTTTGCGTACATCATCGCTCCACCTCGTTGCAGGACGTCCTACACTACGTGTGCCGGTACGCGGTCTCCACTCCAGAACTCGTCTACCCCAGCGGTTATCGGTTCTGCGGCAGATGTGACCAGCCCATTGCCACTTCAACTTACTGATGCGTTGAGCTATGTCGGTTACTTTCGTTCACTGGCGAATAACTTCGTTGCGGATACGATCCCTCATTGAAATACCGAGGTCATTCCATAGCTCGTTGAGTGACTGTCCACGTTTCGGCACCGTATGTGACTTAGACGCTGACAATTTAATCAGTTTATGAAGCCAGCGTATTTTCTACATTTAATGGCAAATTTTGCTACCGAATATGTATGTATATGTGTTGGTTAATGTAGGGGCCGCAATTTCGAATTCATCTTGTCAAAATTTGGTCTTCTACATCTTAGTATGAGCTAAGTGGCCAAAACCCAAGACTTGATTTAACGACTGCTTGTACTAAGATTTACAGCTGAGGATAGACCGGCTTAAGTCACAAAGGCTTAAAAGGTTAAAGACAAAGTCTTGGTCTATTTATTATAAAGTAAATAAATACAAAAATAACGTACCTGCACTAAGACAAACAACGCAATCAAAAGCACACAAAATCTCAACATTGGCATTTTCTAGACCAAAAAAGGACTTATTTCTACCAAAAAGTATTTATCTCACCAAAAAGTATTGTATCTTTTATGAACCTGATTCGAACTGAATATAAAAGCAAAAGGACATCGATTTATATACAAACACTATTGTTGATTCACAATTTGCTCATACATTATGTTTTATAGGTCCGCTAATTATAACTTAGAGTCTTTATGTCCAAGCAATAAGGTCTATAATTAATCGTTCATTGTATGGAGAATTTTACTATTGGGTTTTTCTTAGTAAATATATGTAAATTGGTTAAACAATGATGTTATGGCAAACACTTACGTGCCGATCGACATTGTATGATCGCAAAAATATTATTGGAGTTCATTTGAGTAGTAGTTTCTAATAAAGGTACAAATTACCTTTTTTTTGTTGACGAGGGGGAAATCTCCAACAAGATACCTGGCTACGATGGGGCGCAGCCAGGTTCTGTGGGATTTGTACCCACTAAAACCCCCCTGGTGACCTGTCTCTGTGCTTAACGGAGGTCTCCGGGTTCTTCCGGGAAACACTCCGGAGACCTCCTTGCACTGCGCTGTGGCCCTTCCCGGATTGTTTCCGCCAACGACGCGACGGCGACGGTCACGCGACGCCGTCGTTCACCCCGGACTCCATGAAGCGGGTGTCGGAGCCCCATCTCCGAACACCCTCGAGTCTGATGCCCCTCTTAGTCGCCTCTTACGACAGGCAGGGGCAATTCCGCAGCTTTATTCTTTCATCCAGGCTGTAGGGTTAGGGTACAAATTACCTATAAGAAAGAGACGGTACGTTCCGAACCACAGACCAAACAACTAAAATCACGTCAAATATGCGCACACGTGCAGGCAGTTTTAGAGGTGATACAAGTGAGTGCGTTCTAAAGTCGCCTATATTTTCTATATTTGTCGTGATTTTAGTTGTTTTGACTATGGTGCAGAACGCGCCGTCTCTTTCTGGCCACCTAAGATGAAAAGAGACGGGGCTTCTTTAAATTTAGTTTAGCCGTGTGTGCCGCTGAATCGCCATTGCTTACACCGCTCATCAAGTGGGAAGAAAATCTCGTCCTTGTAGGACCTTTTTTGTCATCAACAAGTCATTGACACCTTTTTACTAATTTGTGGTAGCAATATTGATAAGTATTTGTATTTGAGGAGTCAAATACGCTATGTAATGCTCAGGGAATCACCTATTTAATCAAATACATATAAGAAAGACAAACAAATTAATACAAAGTCATCCAATGTGTTTTGTAAAAACCAAATGTATTGTTAAGAAGCAAAACATTATTATTGTATGTAAGCGTATTAAATATAAATAAATAAATATTAGGACACATTTCACACACGGCTGGTTAGCCCCATACTGAAGCATTTCTAGTTCGTATTATGGTTGCTAACACAACTGATATACTACATAATACATGCATACATATTATATAAATACATATTTAACACCCAGACCCACAGCCAACAAATTTAGTTAAGCACAAAGATGTTGACTAGCCGGGAATCGAACCCGGAACCTTCTGATTAGCAGACCGGCATGGTAACCTTTACGCCAACGAGGTCGTCAATATTATTACATACAACAAATACAAATCATTTATTTATAGCACCAAAGTTACAAGTCAAATTATATGATATCATTACAAAAGTATATGATATGTATCCATGTCAATTTTCAATTATATTTTAGTACAATAGTATATGATTTTAATCAAAATGTCAATTTTCACTACTAATTCTAGTAATATAATATCAATACTAGTATATGATATGAATCAAATGTCAATTTTCAATTCTAGATAATCATTTATATTATTTATTTATATTGTATGTTCACAATGGACACGCCTGTTTATTCGATTCGTTCCGGAGCTACGATATTACAGACATACACATTTACCCCGTCGTTATTACTTCGGAGGTAAAGAATCAGACCAAACGGTCGGATGGAAATCTGATTCTTAGTTAGCTAACTTTCATACCATTTTCAAATGGAACCCTAAAAAAGCTATAAGACCTAAAGTGGCTTAAAAGCTAAACTTACAAGTCTTGTTCAGGCCATCAAACCTCTTTGTAAATCCCAAAATCCGCGTCAACCTTTTTTCCTGAATTTCAGCAGAATATACAGGGGCTTTCTCAAACAGGTTAATTAAGGAAGAGGCCCTTATTTTTTTATTTATTAATATATATAAATCTCGTGTCACAATGTTTGTCCTCAATGGACTCCTAAACCACTTAACCGATTATAATAAAATTCGCACACCATGTGCAGTTCGATCCAACTTGAGAGATAGGATAGTTTAAATCTCAAATTATAGTCGCAATTTTAATTTATTGCTAATTATTGTCTGTTATTATTTGACAGTCACAATTATCTGTTAACTCCAAATGATTCTAACAGATGTCGATACCTTTCGACTGGGTTGAGTAAGTAATCAATAGATGGCGCTGCTCTGGTAAATCTACGAACGTGTCATAAGCTACACTATCTATTCTTCATACCCCTAAGTGAGGCAAAACAACGTTTGCCGGGTCAGCTAGTGTTATATATGTATTAGGTTATATCTTGTATTACAATATTATATAAATGTTTTTTATTATTATTTATTGTACACTACGTCGTTCTTTACTTGTTTATAATTTACTTTCCATCCAAATGTTGCCTGAAAGAGATTACTTTAAGCGATAATGCCGCAAATTGTGGCACACTAATTTTAAGTTTATTGTATTTAACTGTGTCTCTTTTTTTTTGTGTCCAATAAAGAATTTATCTGTCTATCTATCTATGGTTTTTTCGCGATGTTTTACTTCACCAAAAGCTCTAGCTCATTGGCGGGTTTCGAACCCACAATCTTTGGGACGTGAGGCGGCCGCCCGCCCACCCGACTGAGCTGTTATCGCTTTAAAAAGCTATGCGTTAGTTTCAAGTCACCCTGTATATTATCAAAGCCTCCATACACCTTCAAGACCAAATTAAGCCTTTGATATATTCCACGAACGTTATTTCAATATCAACTTTATCTACTTCACTATAAGGTTCATTTTGAGACGAGCACCAAAATAATAGTTGGTTCAAGACCGAATTAAGCCTTCGATATATTCCACGAACGTTATTTAAATATCAACTTTAACGTTTTCACTTTAAGGTTCATTTTAAGACGAGCACAAAATAATAGTTGGGTCAAGTACATTTCTGACGTCAACAGGATGGGGTAGTGTTGGGACAGATTGTATCAGGAGTTTTAACGATAATTTGAATTGGAATTGTCGATAGTTTGGACGGTGATTTTGGGGAGATAAAAATCTAGAGCCTTTAATGACACTGTAAATATATCTACTTATAGCACACGCAGAGCTGGGGCCAGTTTTGTGGCACGTAAATGTTCTGTCTTTTATGTTTCTTATGTATTGTATTTCTTTGTTGTTTGTATAACAAAATATATGATTCTTTATTTCTTTATTTCTTCGTTCTTTCAGGTTTTGTTAGTTTTCAAGTCAAATGTCAGACTATAAATGGTTTAGTAAAATAGACTAGTTTTAACACATCATTGTACTGTGCTTTAAGCAGTCAATGGTGGCGATTCTGCCGTACACACGACTAAACTAAATTTAAAGAAGCCCCGTCTCTTTTCATCTTAGGTGGCCAGAAAGAGACGGCACGTTCTGCACCATAGTCAAAACAACTAAAATCACGTCAAATGTAGAAAATATAGGTGACTTTAGAATGCACTCACTTGTATCACCTCTAAAACTGCCTGCACATTCCATATTTGACGTGATTTGTTTGTCTGTGGTTCAGAACGTGCCGTCTCTTTCTGGCCACCTAGAATGAAAAGAGACGGGGCTTCTTTAAATTTAGTTTAGTCGTGTGTGCGGCAGAATCGCCACCATGATTATAATTACAAAAATAACTATCAATATTCTCAAGCACATCACTAGAGCAACTATCAGGCAGTAGAGTACGCATTGCACCGCGCAGGCTGCAATCGATGTAGGCGATGACGTCATAAGGCGGATGCTGGGAGTTTTGCTTTAGTTATATAATCTACAAGTAAGTACCTGGATGACCGGCTTTTTTTTATAAATATGACATTTTCTATAAATTATTCCTAGCTAGATCGATATATCGCCCCCGAAATCCCCAATATACTAAATTTCATGAAAATCGTTGGAGCCGATTCCGCGATTCCAATAATATATATGTATATATTTTATATTATATAGATATATAGCTCATTTAAAGATATAAGATAAGATAGATAGACTAAGCATAGAAATTCTACTACACCTACAAACTACAACCTTACTATCTTCAAGGCGAGAGTGAACCGGTTTTAGACTGCAATATCACTTAACATCAGGTGAGTTGTGGTCAAGCGCAAGCATAAAAAAAACCTTCTTGGGAGCCAGTTATTCCAGACAAGGCATGTTCCACCTAAAAAGGCGAGTAGCCTTGTTGGGAATAACGTTTGCTTATTAGTCAGATGACTCCTGGTTCGATCCCAGCTTTACATCAATGACTTGTGTTTTTCAAGTTATGTGTGGATTTGCACTCGCTTTATGGTAAAGGAAAACATCGTGAGGAAACCAACATATTTCAGAACCATAATATATACCGAAGACAATATTGTCATCCGCCGACCCATACTTGGCCAGTGCGGTGGATTATGGTCTATATCTCTCTCCTAGTGAGAGAAGGCCCCGAGTCCCAGCAGTGGGAGCGAATTCGTTTTATAATTTAAGCGAATATATGAATACGGAGCTTGCAGAATCGTTATTAATGGGTAAAAAATAGTAATTTAAGTTTAATAGTGAATGTGAGTGAAAATGAAAAACAAGTGCTATTGTGTGTAGTATTTAATGGGGTAAAATATTTATTTAATGAAATTTATGTATATAACTGATGTTTTTAAGTATTAAGTAATTTTTGTAGTATGACTTGCCTTTACGTATGTTATTTAGGGCTAATAAAGTTCTGTATTTCTGTATAAAATAATCCAGTTTGTAAAGAGAAACAAAATAAAACTTATGTTACTCGGGATAATGTAGCTTCCCAACAGTGAAAGAATTTTTCAAATCGGTCCGGTAGTTTCGGAGCCTATTCGCGTCAAACAAACAAACAAATTTTTCCTCCTTGTAATATTGATATAGATAGTATAGATATGAAAAGTAAAAGTCATAAATAAGGATAATTTGTAGAAATACAGTCTAAACTCCATGTAACGTCACTCGATTTAACGACACTCTCTGAAGCGTCAAAATCAATTGGCTTTAGTTGTTTTAGCTTGTATTCTATACAATGGTTCTCTCCATTTAACGACCACTCTCTATAACGCCATAAAATGCGCAGTCCCTTCAGTGTCGTTATATAGAGTTTAAACTGTATGTAAACAACTAGACAAAATAAAAATGAGAAAGAAGATAATGGTTGCTTTTTCGCTTTATACTTAAACTTTATATTATAGCTAAATCCGTAATACAATAACCTTAAGAAAAACTAAAACTCCTACGCAAAATATTAGAGCAATAAATGTTTCATCAGATTGCTATAAGATTTTTACCTAATCTGGCTCAGTGCAAACTTTCATAAAAAACTTTCTGATGTTACCCGTATTATTTATTATGATTTGCATTTTAATGGTAAGATAAGTTGAAAGTGAAAATTGTGAAAATATGAAACGACGTCAGCTCAGTTGGGCGTGTCTGACTAAACTAAACTCTATATTATTAAATAGAGTTTAGTTTGTTTAGCCTAAGAATACATTTTCTTTTCTTATTGAGTTACCAAAGATACCTAATCTGGACTGGTATTCCATAACAATGCTTTTACTTGAATTTAATATCATAAATACCATTTTATTTATACCAATCTTCTAGTAATGTCATAACTTGATTCACTTTTTCATCTAACTTGATTTTTCTTTTGACTCTTATTCCTACGAGAACATATGTATCATGAGATGGAAAAGAAAGGCAGTTTTAATACGAGTACTTTAAAACCATTTTTCAACTTAATACGTCTGGAATGTTTTTGCTAACGCTACTCGAGTGCTATATTTAAGAATCGAACATTAAGGTTTTTGCGAACCCTCCACGCCCTCCAATCATCACGCACCGCAATCACGAGCCTTGCGGAAAAAAGTGCGAATCCTTTTCCAAAGCCGCGAGTATACTTACGTTTGAAATATACTACTAGCAATAATAAAACTTACTTTTATTTTTTATTTTTTTGGTTCTTTATTCATGTATAAATAATTTAAGCAACATATAGCGGATTTTATTGTAAGTTAATAATGGTATAGTTAGGCCCACATCTAGTAGTTTAGTATAAACATTTGTAAGTTTAAATTAAGTTAGGTTAAGTTAGTTATATCTAGTTTGTAAACAGTTTTGTGGACTTTCAAATAAAAAATAAAAAAAAAGCTGCACAAGGATTTTATATATGGGTAATAGCTGACCCGGCAAACGTTGTTTTGCCTCACTTAGGGGTACAGCGCCATCTGTTGATTACTTACTCAACCCAGTCGAAAGGTAGTTATTAACAGATAATTGTGACTGTCAAATAATAACAAACAATAATTAGCAATAAATTGAAATTGCGACTATAATTTGAGATTTAAACTATCCTATCTCTCAAGTTGGATCGAACTGCACATGGTGTGCGAATTTTATTATAATCGGTTAAGTGGTTTAGGAGTCCATTGAGGACAAACATTGTGACATGAGATGTATGTATATTAAGAAGATAGTAGCATTGTTTGCCAATTGTTACAAAAATTGTCATCAGTGGCATCAAGCCCCAAGTCGCATAGCACTTGAAACGGAATGTAATATGCATTTGAAAACATCACAATGTTCTAGCGACAATAATTATTAAAAAAATATATGTATATTTTATTTGTATGCACAAGAGTTATATGTCATAATTTTTCAATGGCTAATCGAAGGCTAATACTTACAAAACATACGTAAGTGATAGCCAGTTATACAAACTTTATTCAAATATGCTTTACGAAAGTTTTAATACAGTGAGTTACATAATATATTTTTCAGGATACTGAACCGAAAAGCGCCGTTCCTCTTTTTGGTCTCACGCTAACTTATAGTTGCTAGCAAACTTATTTTCTATAATACAATTAGATTATACCGAAAGCTGTATTTTATAAATATTTAAAGATAGTTACGAAATTCAAATTCAAATTCAAATTCAAATCAATTTATTGCGAATATGGTATAGTTACAGACAGGTATTGGGTCAGAGAAAGAAAGTGCACCATATTCTGCCTAGCGGCGTGCAATAATGGTCTATGGTAAAACTTAAAGCTAATTAAATATACTTGTACATTATTAATTATATAGATTAGTATGTCATTTATTTATAGTCTAATATTAATTCCCAAAGAGATGTCCGATAAAAATTCGTCAATAGCATAATATGTTTTGTAGTAGAAATTGTGTAGTTACTAAAAATACATGTGGACACCGGAGAGCGTCCGACGTCGAGGCAGGCCCAGACGGAGATGGCGGGACGAACTAGACTCCTTTTGTAAAAACTGGACTCAAAAAGCTCAAAACCGGGATGAGTGGAAAGAGGATAGAGAGGCCAGCAGTGGGACGGAACCGGCTAAAAATAGTAATAATACTAAAAATACACGTGATATAGGAAGGGAGGTGGGGGGTTGTCTTAAACCTCACTATGTATCACAAAGGGGAGGGGGGTGAAAAAAAACCTAATAATAACGTCATGTCATTAATGGCCAGCCTAGATAGATGGCACTTTTTTAAAATACTCACCATAATAAAAATTTAAGAAATACGACAATAAAAAATAATTTTAAAAGCTAGTGCCTTAACTAGCTACCTACCTTATCAAATTCATCCCTTTATAATTTAATATATATAATATAATATAATATAATATATAATATCGGTTATCACAAACAAAGTCACAATTTTTTTTTTTATAACTTCATTATAATTATAAAAAAAATATTCGCTAGATGTCTTGTTCGGAAGTTCATTTCAAAGAAAATCTACTACTCTTTCGACACCTTGGTTGGCCACTTAGCTCATACGAAGAAGAAGAATAGAACAAGCCAAAACTACTCTTAATGCAATACTTATAAAGTTGATTTTCGAAAGCCATGACAAAAGGCTTCATGCCAGTATTTTCGAAAGAAAATCTGCTTTTCAATTTTAAGACTTACGCTAGACTGAGTAAGAGTCAATTTGGCGTAACTTAGGGAGTAAGTTAGGATGTTATGTTTGTAAGAAGCATGCAGCCTTCAAGTTAAGGCTCTCACTTCACACACTATATTTCTTTAATTGTTAAGGTGAAGACACAATGGTACATTTTGGGATATTTTTATGAGAATTTTCAGCGCTATTTTTCAACATCATACTGAGGACCAAAGTGTTTTGATACTTTATAGACTGAGTACAACATTGCATTATATGATAGAATTGTCTTTCCCCTGGCTTTGTTTATTGTTATTCCATTTTCCTCATATTACGCCATTGGTTCCCATAATACAGTTTCTTAAAACTACTTTCGGAGCTTTTGGATTCCTTATAAAGTGTAAATTTATGTGTAAATAGTTATATAATGTACTTATGTTAATTTGTTTCCATATTTAAGTTTAGTATATTTTATGTAGTAGTGTATTAGTAGGTATAATAATAATAATGTAATATAAAGATGATAGTGCGTATTATATTTTACTAAATAATCTATTTTAAATTTAACTATCTTTAAATTACAATATGGAATTTAAAAAGAATTTGGAAATATCTCGAGATACTTCATAAAATCTTCCTTCGGATCTCTTACCATTGTAGATTTTATGAAAATTCTTCTAAATTACTAAGTAACTAAATTTGAATTACTAGTTAAAATGTGCCAATATTTGGCCATATAGTTACAGCCTGGATGTAACTACATGGCTAAGGATTGATTGGCATGTTTTAATTAGTCATTATTAAAATTAATTACTTAGTAATAGGCTAAAATAACTGTAAATCTGCTATAAACGTACGAGCTAGCATTGTAGAACGTAATTACATTTGATAGATATAGAATACTAGTAGCTTGTTGATATATTATAAGATTTAATATATAATAATATATCTATACTAATATTATAAAGAGGAAAAGTTTTATTTCTTGTTTGTTTGACGCAAATAAGCTCCGAAACTACTGGACCGATTTGAAAAGTTATTTCACTGTTGGGAAGCAACATTATCCCTCAGTAACATAGGTAGGCTACCTTTATTGTGTCTTATTAAATTAGATTATTTTTAAGCCCATGCGAAACTGGGATGGGATGCTAGTAAGAATTATTTTGCAACCTAGACTACCTAGACGTAAATTTTAAAAGGCACTATTAGCTAAAAATCTAGTATATTTCAGTTTATGTTGTGCATAATAATAACGCTGTATATACATATTATTATAATTATATCATGACAATACTTTTATCACCTCTAATCATGTACTTTCAAAATCAATAATTAAAATATTACTCTACTAATTCAAGCGTTACCTAGCAACCACTATGTCTAAAAACAGTTGCTACGCGATTTTCTAAAGTAGGGAATCGCCTCAACATCGAAGAATAATCCAGATATTTTCCCTCTACACTTAACTAAAGCCACCTGCGTGTACGCAGCCTATTCTCATCAAAATACACCGCACGAGTTCAGTCGCGGACGCACCGTTGGCAGCGTCGGACGTCTCAGCTATCGCACGTCGGCCATTTTGTTTAAACAGCTGTCAAAACTTTAAGGTTATATGCCCAATATTTTCGTGTCTCCAGTGTTGTGCATTTTGTTTTGTGTTTAGAAGTTGTATAATAGGTAAGTTTTGCGTTTTTTACACGTTTTCAAGTTTTAAGTTCGACAAAAGTTTAGAGTTAAGTGAATTAAGGTGGGCGAAGGTCCTTGGACTTATCTGTCTGAGATTTTAGATTGGTCAACGTCAAAGTTGCTGCTGTTAAGCAAATGTTTTTTTTTTGTTTGTTAAATGAGTTTGGTATTTTAAAGTTATTTTTTATTTTGGAACTTAGATTAGTAAGAAAAGTAAATTATCAATAGATATAACTATCAGTAACATTATATTCTGAGCATAGCATAAGCAGCCCACCGTTCCCACTGCTGGGACTCGCGGCCTTCTCTCCTTAGAAGACAGATATAGGCCATAATCTATCACGCTGGCCAAGTGCGGGTTGGCGTATGACACATCTTCGGATATTGTGGTCTTGAAGACATAGGTAATTATGATCGGTCGGTTTCCTCACGATGTTCTCCTTCAGTGTAAGTTTAAATCCTTTTACTGAGACTAATAACCGGGACCTATAATTTTACGTGTTATCGGTATTCGTTATGACGGTAGCGCTCAGATGAAAATGCCACTTTTTAGGGTTCCGTACCTAAAAGGTAAAAACGGGACCTTTTAACTAAGACTCTGCTGTCTGTATGTCTCCAGGCTTTATCTCAGAAATCGTAATAGCTAGAAAGCTGAAACTTTCACAAACTATGTATTTCCTGTGCCGCTATAATAACAAATACTAAAAATATAAAATAAAAAAAATATTAAGCGGGGCTCCCATACAACAATGGTACGGAACCCTTCATGCGCGAGCCCAACTTGCACTTTGCCAATTATTAAAGGATTTTTGCATTGGTCACCTATCCAAAGACTGCCCGCATCGACCGTTGCTTATCCTCGACGATCGCGTCAAATACAAATAAAAAAAACACGAAATAGTTTATTTAGGGACATTAACAAAGGCATATGTACTATGAAGCACTTAAATATAAAATACTTATATTAAAATACTTATTTTCATTTTAAATTTAGAAGATTTTAGCTAGCCGAACTACAGGCGCTAAACAGAAAAATTGGCCAAGTGCGAGTTGGGCTCGCGCAAGAAAGGTTCCATACCATCATTATATTGGATCTATTATTTTATTCTATTATTTATTTTTAAAGTAAATGCGTAAATAAATATTATATGAATGTAAAGAAAGTCTACCAAATGTCGTTATAAAAATTGAGTAAAAAGTGCTTAATAAAATTGCGTTTGTTGTAGGGGATATTTTCATGTTTTTTTCAGATTCAGATATTTTTATTAGCCATAACAACATTCGCTATTATTTAAGTGTTTGTTGCGGTGTTAGCTTATTTTTCAGAAATACAAAACTTGTGAAATATCTTAGCTTTCTAGCTATCACGGTTTCTGAGATACAACCTGGAGACAGACAAATGCTTAGTAATAGGGTCCCGTTTTTACCTTTAAATAAATAAATACTAGGACTCATTTCACACACGGCTGGTTAACCCCATACTGAACCATTTCTAGTTTGTGTTATGGTTGCTAACACTACTGATATAGGGAATGACAACAGAGGGATCAGTATGCTATGTACGAGTTCACAATTTTGAATTATGAACCGTGAAGATTGTCTGAATCGAATGGCGCGAAATTAATAAGGAGATATCTCCGTCACTGTCTATTATTCAAAATAATGTGCGAAGTGGCCGAAAAGGGGTAGTGGCCGGTAAACCGGTGAGTTTACCCTACTACATATACCTACATACATATTTTATTTAAATACATATTTGATACCTTTAAGTACGAACCCCTAAAATTGATACAGTAAAATCATGTTTACGACTAACAACAAAATTAAAAAGTTGTTTTAAGCCAGTGCAGTTGAGATTATGTTAAGTTGTAACTAAGTAATAATTAAGTTATGTATTTGCTTACCTCACGACTAATAATCTGAATGGGTATTACTATGTCACATTTATTTCTATTATGGCGAATGTACTTAAGAGATACAGAGTTACTTGGAAGAAATACATAATTGTTTAAGTTTGGCGATCCATCGAGGTAATGCCGCCAGCGTTAGCAATTTATTATTTGTAAGGTTTTTTTTTTATTATTGTCTAGTTTTTTTTTCATGTAGTATATAAATATAGTACAATTATAATACGCAGTGCAAGGAGGTCTCCGGAGTGTTTCCCGGAAGAACCCGGTGACCCCCGTTAAGCACAGAGTCAAGTCACCAGGGGGGTTTTAGTGGGTACAAATCCCACATAACCTGGCTACGCCCCATCGTAGCCAGGTATCTTGTTGAAGATTTCCCCCTCGTCTACAAAAATATTAGTAGTTTAAAAAAACTAAAAAACACGCTTATCTGGCCGTTTTAATATCAATCACAAACATACAAACAAAAATACAAAAAAAAAAAATATCAAATTAGTGTATTGTCATCGGTCCTTAATAAATCTAAAAAGTTTCAACGAAATCTGGCCGTCAAAATCGCGCCCAAAGAAGTCCGTTACAAACATACAGATGAAGCTAATATAAAGCGTGTAAAAAAAGCTACACTTTGGCCAGAGTGTTTCTGGGTCGTATGGTTACGTGCTGAAATGTCTGGCTGAAAAAAAAAAAATAAATGATGAACTATGATAGCGACCATACTTGACCCATAAAAAATACTTTGTTTCCTCTTAGTATTTGAACATGAGGGCTAACAGAGAGATTCGGCATAAGTCTTAAAAAAATAAAGGAGCTAATTCCGGTATGGCGAGGACCGGTCGCTTGACGTCAGAGTACCGAAATAATCGCCCACGATCCGCTGCAGCCTGTTTTAAAGCTGTCCCAATTTTTTTTTTATAATAGCTTATAGGTTTGCGTTTGACCACAGCTTGCCTGGTGTTAAACAATACTATGGCCTACGATGTTACACGCTTACCTAGAAAATACATATTAACTCTAGATTTGAAGACCCCCAGGTGGTACTTCTCAGGAAACAGAGACTCAGGAAGAGAATTCCAAAGTTTTGCAGTCCTCACAAGAAAGGAAGAAGCGAAACGGCTTGTGCGAAACTTAGGTATTTCGACTGTATACCTATGTCTCTTCGTTGAGTTTCTGCTCGTTCTGTAATGGAAGGGAGATGGTGGTATTATATTATGCAACTCCGTAGCGCACTCCCCGAAATGTATTATGTATAAAACACCGACAGACTGGCAACCTTACGCCGGTGATCCAAACTATGAAGTCTAGATTTGGCGAGACAAGGTTGACCGATGAGCTTTTTGGCACGCCGCTCAATGGACTCCAACGCCTCAAACTGGTATTTCGCTGATCCATCCCAAAGACGACCTCGTTGGCGTAAAGGTTACCATGCCGGTCTGCTAATCAGAAGGTTCCGGGTTCGATTCCCGGCCCGGTCAACATCTTTGTGCTTAACTAAATTTGTTGGCTGTGGGTCTGGGTGTTAAATATGTATTTATATATAATATGTATGTATATGTAGTATATCAGTTGTGTTAGCAACCATAATATGAGCTAGAAATGGTTCAGTATGGGGCTAACCAGCCGTGTGTGAAAGTGTCCAAAAAAAAAAAAAAACGTGCGAGCAGTACTCCTTGCATGATCGAACTTGTGCTTTGTACAAAGTGAGCAACTGTTCCATATACAGGGTTATACACATGGATGGAGTGTGTGAATGAGGACATGAGAGAGACAGGAGTGAGTGTGGAGATGACAGCTGATAGAAGATAGTGGAAGAAGATTATTTCTGTGCTGACTCCATCTAAGAGAGATAAGGCAAAAGTCTACTAGCAGTTTGCCTCCACCTTCATAGTGTGAACCGCGAAGGTGTGGAATTCTTTGCCAAGCTCCCTGTTCCCTGAGAGCTACAATCTGGCGGTTTTCAAAGCAAGAGTGAACCGGTTTTTTCCGCGGGGTTGTCCGGTGCCTCACACCAGGGATAAGGGCCTCCCGAGGAGACGATGCTTTTGGTTGTCCCAGGGCATCGCTCGCGCCGTAGAGGGGGGCGCCGCCCCCCTTGAGGTGGGTCCGCTCGGACTGCGGACAGCGGCCTGGGCGGGGAGAGCAGCGGTATTGCGCGAAGCGGTCCTGCATCCCTGCCCCCGTCGTGAGATGGGACACCGTGAGGTTGTAGTCGGTAGTGACGGCCCTCTGGCCCTCTAGCCCAACATACCCCGCCCGCCTCGTCCAGGCTTGTGGCGGGAGATGCGTAAATGCATTTCCTCACGGAAAAAAGGGGCAAAATCTAGAATTTACAGCTTTTGATGTGAAACATCTATAGCCACACGTAAAACCGATTTCTAGCGTGGCGACGCGTCGCTACGCTATATTATGATGGTATATACATATTGGCTGCATAGCCTATATGCAGTGGTGTCTACGGTGTGCGACGCGGCGCTATGCGCAATCGACTGTGACGAATTAAGTAGTCACGATTTGGAATAAATTCGTAAATTTTTGTATTTCATGAAAATAAATGTTTATTCAACAAATAGTCATCGTTACCTGGAAAAAAAAATCTTGAAGTTTTATTTTATCATTATGAATTTCCTATCACAATTTATATAAATTACATTAAGTGGCAGGAGAAGGCACAGGACCGAGAACAGTGGCGTCTCTTAGTATCGGAGGCCAAGATCCGATTCTGGTCGACGCGCCAACACAGTTAGTTAGTTTTTTACATTAAGTGACATAAAATAGATTTCTTATAAACATTTTATTTTTTAATTTAATAATGTAGTTTAATTATTAATCTTAATGATTAAGATGTAGTTAAATAATATACAATTTTAATTCAGCAAATCAATTTCAAATAACTCTGTAAATTGTGATCAAAGTTATTTTAATGAGGTTAAACAAATCTCATTTGACATTGAAGTTGCATATATGTGTTTGCACTCGGCGTTATGTTTATGAAATACTATTTGCTCCCCCGGCGTTACCTGCATTAGACACACCATACATCTTCGATCCAAAATGTACTAGATTTGGTGATGACTCTAAAAACGGCAAGGAAAATAAGACCACAAGTAAGAGTGTGGTCTTATTTGAGTTTGAGGAATTTAAGCGTTATTATTATAGTAATACAGTTGAATTTTCTAACGCTCACTGAGTACGGTCATACAATTTTATAGCTGTTATCGCGGAGTAAGATAGCTTATGTTTATTACGGCACTAGTCGAAACTCAACCTTCAGATACAGTGGTAAGGTTGACTTGAATTGAAACATTATTTTGTATTTCTGTGTATATTGTAATGGGTACAATAGTATAGTAAACTCATGACATTTTTTGTGCTGTGTTTGTATGCAGCACTGAATCTGGTATACGTTTTATCGAAGCCACATATATGAGTGTAGCGTCTGTCGCGCCGCAGTAGGTATTTCATATAGGTAAATAAATTCTTTTAAAATCAGCATTTGACTAGATTAGATTATAAGCTCTTACGATTCTAGATTAGTATCAGTAATTATAACAAACTAGCTGTCAGTCCCGGTTTCGGTTATAAAATAATCCAAGTTGTAAAGAGAAACAAAATATAGCCTATGTTACTCGGGGATGATGTAGCTTCCCAAGGGTGAAAGAATTTTTCAAATCGGTCCAGAAGTTTCGGAGCCTATTCGCGTAAAACAAACAAACTTTTCCTCTTTATAATATTTGTATAGATAGCCTATGTTACTCAGGGAAAATGTAGCTTCCCAACGGTGAAAGAGTTTTTCAAATCGGTCAAGTAGTTTCGGAGCCTATTCGCGTAAAACAAACAAACTTTTCATCTTTATCATATTGGTATAGATAGCTTATGTTACTCAGGGATAATGACCCAACGGTGAAAGAATTTTTCTAATCGGTCCAGTAGTTTCGGAGCCTTTTCGCGTCAAAAAAACAAACTTTTCCTTTTTATAATATTGGTATAGATAGCCTATGTTACTCAGGGATAATGTAGCTTCCCAACGGTGAAAGAATTTTTCAAATCGGTCCAGTAATTTCGGAGCCCATTCGCGTCAAATAAATAAACTTTTCCTCTTAATAATATTGGTATAGAAAAGTAAGATGTGTTTTTATAGTATTTTGTAAGTAAAATAATAATCTACTTATTATTGTATAAATAGTATTTGTTAGTTCTTCACATACAAACTTTCGCTTTTATGATATTTGTGTGAACGTATAGTTTGGGAACAAAAGTTATTTCGCAATTCAGGTGTTCAGAAAACAAAAGACATTGTTTGCATATCATTAAGGTTTACGCCATTAATTACTTTTAGTAAGAATTATGTACTAATTTATTTAAGAAAATTAAAATCTATATTTTTGTAAGATTGAAACGAATAAAAAAAGAAAATTCAAGGTCAGTATCAATTTTTTTTTCTAAAAATATCCTTTGCTATAAAAGGGAATAGAATGCGCCAGTAGCTCGGCTAGCTAAGGTGATCTGACGCGATCATCGAAGCTAAGCAACGGTCGATGCGGACGGTGTTTGGATGGGTGACCATACAGAGACAAGACTATCGTTTTCAAAGTGGTATTTTCATCTAGGCGCTACCGTGGGTCGGATGACACGTTAAATTGTAGGCCCCGGCTGTTAACGTGTCATCCGACCCATGGCAGTAGACAGTAGACTTGAAAATAAAGTCATAGGTGTAGGGCTGGTATCGAACCAGGGGTCGTCTGATTGAGAAGCAGGCGTTATTACCTCCGAGCCACACTCACTATTCTACCATACCATAAAGACTAGAAACCATTACACATTAACCAAGATAATGTATAATTAGTTTAATTATTTCTCGGCGGGACTCGAACCTGGCACGGTCCGGTAAACACTGACCGCGCGATCTAATCACTAATCAAAACGGTATCTTACTGTTGTTTCTGTTTATACGCTATTCTACTATGCTTTTTTGTCTTACAAGGAAGTCAGCTTCGCACGAGAGCGGTATTTAGCTTTGAATAAAAAAATATAAATAAAACTACGCAAATACTTCGAAACTTCTCGACACTAGACCTTCTAATATTTAATAATGTTTTAACTTTAAAAACAAATTACATATCAAATTAAAATAGCTCCCGAATGGAAGATCCGATTTTTTCAAATCCATATTTAACGAAATTAGATTCAAGATGGTCGCCGGCACAAAATGGCCTACGACATATTTTTCATAATTGTCTCAATATGGATATTAAATGAAAGGGCTTGATTAGTAGAATACATACATGTTGTATGTTTAAATAGCTTAATACATTCTTAAAGATATTGGTATTAATGTTGCTTACCCTTAAATACTGTATGTATCCGTACTACTTAAATTATGTCTACAATTGTGTTAAGGAGCAACTTGAAAATCAGCGCTGGAGTACTTAGTGCTCTCAGCATTATGCTGAATTTGCTCCTTTTGTGCACATACTATTACTTATAATTAATCTACTCGCATCATTTAGTGTCTGTTTTTTTTTTTTGTTTTGTGCACAATAAACTTATTTTCTTCTTTCTTTCTTCTTTCTATACATTATGATTTAATCCCGAAGCTACCATCATGAAATATTTAGTCAAGGGTTTTTCGAATTTTTAATTTATAAATAAATAAATAAAATTTCTTTATTGCAGGCCTTTCGCCCATAGTTACAAATTAAACTAAAATTAACAAATTTTTCAAATAAAATACAAGTAAAAGTTAAGTAAAGAGTAAATTATATAAAATAAAATAACCACAAACTTACAACTTAGGCTATTTTCGGTTTGCGCTCCGGTGGACGTCGGCCCAGGACCGATAGTATATGACTGTTGATATCATCAGATAGGCACTGCAGTATGCCATTATTCGACCTACGTATCTTATCCCAGAAGGACGCAATACGTGATCGAATAACTGCAAAGAAATCAGGAACCCGTGCATCAGCGAACATGCCGGATGCAAAATCTAGGCTTTTTCATAAGGATGCGAAAAGCGTCATTGTATTGCACCCTTACATTATTTGTTTATATGTTATTTATACTTGATTATTCATTATTTTTTCACATCTAATGTTAATACAAGAAAATTTAATATTTAAAACTGTCCTTTAAAAAGAGTTAGAACCATTATTTTAGTTTGGCGCTGTCGTGGGTCGAATGACTCGTCAAGATATATTTCGTATAACATTATAAATAACGTATCTCTTGACTTGTCGTTCGAAGAGTCAGCATCTCCTGATGATGCCTTGTGGTTAGGCGAAACACGTGTAGAGTTAAGAATTTCCGAATTGTGATAGGTAACGTTAATCTTAATTAGTCTTAGTTAATTTATTTAAGTTAAATAATCTTAGTTAATTTTTCCTTTACTTGTCTTAATTTGGATTTCGGATCACAGCGGAAGTACACTAAATATTTAATTTTGTCATCTATTTAACATTATAAATGTTACAAACTTGCCAGTATATAATTACGAGATAAAACAATATAATCTAATATATAAAATTGCCATGTCACATGTAAGTTAGCGTACTCCTCCGAAACTGCTTGACCGAATTTTCTTACCAATTTGGTAAGAAAATTCGGTCAAGCAGATTATGATATTATATGATGCGTATTCAGTAGGTCTGAGAATCGGCTACTATCTATTTTTCATACCCATAAATGATAAGGGTTGTTCATCCTTATTTTTTTTTGCAAATGTGTTTTTTTTTTAATGTGGCTTTAACAATACGTACAACGATAAATTCTTACTTTTTTATCACCAACCCCTATTTTTAGGGCCATTTTAGTTAATTTAAAACTCTCGACATCAGAGCCTGGCCACCTACATATTTCGGAAGAAGAAACCGAGATCAAAAAACTTTTTACTAATAAATATTCTTTCTTTCTTTTCAGATAACCAGTGACTGTGTAGATTCATAGAGAAGAAAAAAAACAAGATGGCTGCCATAAAATTGCTACTCTGCCTATGTATGATACACACAGCTTTAGCCAAGGGTAAGTGCATAATGTTTTTTTTTAATAAATTTCATAGATAGATAGATAGATAAACTCTTTATTGGGCAGATTAAAGGTACAAGTCAAAATAAAAAGTAACAACACAAAATTATTTACAATGTGCTACAAACGGCGGCCTTATCGATAACAGCGATCTCTTCCAGGCCACCTTTGGATGGAAAGGAGTTGAAAGGACGAGAAAAAGAGGAGTTGCGCAATTACTGTGACAAATTAATCTACACAAGACAAAATATAATAATTAAAATAGTAATCAAATCATTTATTGGCCATACGGCATCACGCCGTACTGGGCAAGTCAATTTACAATTAATTTCTTAAATTTATATGCCTATAAATAATACACTCTTATTACACAAATATCTATATTTTTTCATCCACCTGGAATCGTTTGAAAGCTTTATAACTATAAGAATGCTACAAGAATGAAGATTTTGTTATTGTATGTGACATGAATTCATTAAGAGAGTAAAAAGGGTTCTGTTCAAAAAAGTGTTTAATTTTTTGTTTGAAGTCATTCAAAGGTAGTTCTATAATTCTACGCGGCAACTTGTCAAACATACATATTTTAGTAAATAAACCTTGTTTTTGAACCTTAGCCAGTCTGTTTGCAGGTTTTCTTAAGTTTTTCTTAGTATAATAACTCATATATATTTTTTAATTTTGTAGCAAAATTGTATTCAAGAATAATAATAAATATCTTCAATATTATCCGACTAAATTATAGTATTCAGTAAACGATTGCTTTTAGATTCATAATGGTGGCGATTCAGCGGCACACACGACTAAACTAAATTTAAAGAAGCCCCGTGTCTTTTTTTTTTAGAGCGCACCCAATTGTGTCAACTCTAAATCTGACGTGATTGACGTGATTTTAGATGTTTTGTCTATGGTTTAAATCGTACCATCTCTTTTTGGTCATTTATGACGAAAAGAGACAGAGCTACTTTAAATTTAGTTTAGCCGTGTGTGCCGTTGAATCGCCACCATTATGGAAGTGTAGAATACATTTAATTAGTATATCTCGTGTCTATAAAAAATCAACTTTATTTCTTTCCGCTGTGGAAAAATGTATCATATCCTTTATTTCTATAACCCGTGATATTACCTACTTTATGTTTATTCCTTAAGGAAAATAGGGGCCAAAGTAGGTACTTAGATATTCCCCTCTCGGTCGTCTGTCAGCCTCTAACAGTGCTAGTGAAAAGCTTTATTTCCTTCCTCTATGGAAAAAGCCTACGCGAAAATTGACAGTGACAAATGTGTGCTAAATATAAAACGACATCTGAAATGCCTAGTAGGAATTTCTATCTGTTATGTTTTGCCTATCCTAAAGCAAAGCTACATCTACAAAAAAATTCTTTCGCCAAATTCTTTAGGGCCAATTTTTCGAAGTTTTTTTTTTTTTTTACAAATACTTAGTTGTCCAAACCGCCAAACTTTGGAATTCCCTGTTCCCCAATGACTGCAATCTAGCTATCTAATTTTCTAAGCGAGAGTAAACCGGTTCCTTCTAGCCTCTTAGGTAAGCGCGCTCCACCGTAGACCTCAATATCACTTACGATCAGGTAAATTGTGGTCAAGCGCTGACCTATTCAGTGTAAAAAAAAAACAAATTACAAATAAATAGTGCTTGACTGATGATAACACATTAGATAGATAAATAGTTATTTATTACACACAAAAGTTATTTAAACTAAAATACCACTGTTCCCATTGCTGGGACTCGGGCCTTCTCTCAAAAGGAGAGAGATCTAGGCCATAATCCACCACGCTGGCCAAGTGCGGGTTGGCGGATGACACACGTCTTCGGATATCGTGGTCCTATGCCAAGCATGCCGGTTTCGTCACGATGTTTTCTTCACCGTAAAGCGAGTGCAAATCCACACATAACTTGAAAAACAAGTCATTGGTGTATTGGGCCGGAATCGACCAGAGGCCGTCAGATTGAAAAGCAGACGTTTAAACAAATACAAATACAAATCATTTATTGATAACACCAAAGTTACAAGTCAAAAAATATGATATTACAATAGTATATGATATTAATCAAAATGTCAATATTCACTACTAACTCTAGTAAATTATAATATCAATACAATAGTATGTGTTATGAATCAAATGTCAATTTGTCAATTTGAATCAAATGTAAAGAAAGAAAGAAAGAAAGAACACATTTATTCAATCAATTTTTATTTTCATTCTATTTGTAAGGTTTTTGTAAAATAATATTTTTTATGTGCTAATTTAATTATTTATTTTCATATAAAATACAAGATAATAGTACGGATCCCTTCTTCGCGAGCCCGACTCACATTTAGCTATTTGTTATATTCATATATATACGAGTATATACCACCGAGCCACACTTGCTTTTTTATATTATTAGTACTTATAATATCAGTAGTAAGTATAAGTAAAATGAGTCTGTCACGAAAGCGATCTGTCACGCCCACCCACGTACAAATTACATACATATGATATCCTTCATGCTTCATTCATTTGCTAACGGTACTTATTTGAGTGGCTGACGGTACTTTTTTGTTTTGGTGACTTTTTGTCTCGCCATTTGACATAGTTTTGTAATTCGCCATAGATATATAGCATAGACTAGAAAATATAATAGACGCTCAACCTTATGTTGAAAATCGTACAACGTATATCACGTGGCTAAAGGAGATTAGCATAATTAGCCCACCATACGCCTACAGCATAAGCAGCCCATTATTCGTTCCCACTGCTGGGACTCCGGGCTTTCCCTCACGAGGAGAGGGATATAGGCCATAATCCACTTGCCAATTGCGGGTTGACGGATGACACACGTCTTTGGATATTGTGGTCCTCAAACATTTTTTTTAATGGTAATTACCGTGATTATTCTGCGATCAATCGCAATTCACTTGGTGGTAAGCGATATTGCGATCTAAGGTGGAACGCGCTTGCCCAGAAGAAACCGGTTCACTCTGTCCTTGAAAACCGATATATTAAAGTTTACATGCCGGTTTCCTCACGATATTTTCCTTCACCGTAAAGCGAGTGCAAATCCACACATATCTTGAAAAACAATTCATTGGTTCAGGGCTGGGATCGAACTAGGGGCCGTCTGATTGAAAAGTAGACGTTATTACCACCGAGCAACACGCGCCAAAATTATGATGAAGATGATGAAATGATGATGATGTTTTAGATGATGATTTCCGTACAATAAGGTTAATGATAGTGGAGCAGGCCACCGGATCATTTGGTCGAAGTGTGACGAACCGCAAAAATTGGGTGTGACCGAATCAAATTGTACTTTCGATAGCGTTCAGATTGAATGATTTGTAGAAATTTTAGAAAAAAGGAAGCGTTTAATCTTAATCATAATCATCTTTATTGGTCAAAAATATTTTACAATCTTAATATAAAATAAATAAATCTCATGTCACAATGTTTGTCCTCAATGGACTCCTAAACCACTTAACCGATTATAATAAAATTCGCACACCATGTGCAGTTCGATCCAACTTGAGAGATAGGATAGTTTAAATCTCAAATTATAGTCGCAATTTTAATTTATTGCTAATTATTGTCTGTTATTATTTGACAGTCACAATTATCTGTTAACTCCAAATGATTCTAACAGATGTCGAAACCTTTCGACTGGGTTGAGTAAGTAATCAATAGATGGCGCTGCTATGGTAAATCTATGAACGTGCCATATAAGCTACACTATCTATTTTCCTAAGTGAGGCAAAACAACGTTTGCCGGGTCAGCTAGTATAATATAAAAATAAGTGGGGTTTTCCTCCCTGCCGCTATAACTCCAGAACGCACGAACCGATTTCCACGGTACAGCATTCGTTGGAAAGGTCTCGGGCTCCGTGAGGTTTGTAGCAAACACAAGTCAGGGAAAAATGGTTTCGCAAAAAAAATAACGACCTACAACCGCCAACAGCTAGTTCATAATAAATTAAATAAATACGAGTAACATAACAACAAATAAAAATTAAAAACACACTGAGTGCATTTCAAAATGTATCGATACCTATAAAGTACATAAATACATATTTAACACCCAGACCCACAGCCAACAAATTTAGTTAAGCACAAAGATGTTGACCGGGGCGGGAATCGAACCCGGGACCTTCTGATTAGCAGACCGGCATGGTAACCTTTACGCCAACGAGGTCGTCACACATTTTAGACACATTTCACACACGGCTGGTTAGCCCCATACTTAACCATATCTAGTTGTATTATGGTAGCTAACACAACTGATATACTACATAAATACGCTATAACGATACACATTTAACACCCAGACCGACAGTCATCAAATTTAGTTCATCATTCAAAGATGTTGGCCGTGCCGGGAATCGAAGACGGGACCCTCTAGTTGGCAGTTCTGTATGGTACGATACATTACGCCAACGTGATCGTCAAATGTTCTTTAATGACTCGAGTCATAGTCAACAGTGATGACTTAGACGTAGAGTAATAAACTAACTTTGTATTCCCAATTTTCAAAATTTTATTGTTTAATTTCCGAACAACTTGTAAATTGATTAATTATATTTTAGTTTCTAAATACAACTTATGTATATGGATAGATTAATTTTTTTTAGGAGAAGACATTGGCTTCCAATATACAGTTTTTACAACTAGTTTGGATTCCATAAAATTTTGTTGATTTTTATTTACTATGTCAAATAAAGATATTTTGTATTTGTACGACGCGTAAAGCTATCTTGCAGTTATTTTGACTCCCAGTCAGTGGGCAGTAATATTCTACTGTCACGGTCGAGGTAAGCGCATATGGAGCATGACTAGTTTATGTTTGGGCGTGTTCTGGGAACGATATTGAATTAACTACGTTTGGGTGAATATTATGGTTGTGGATTGTTTTTACATGGGTGACCAAAACACAAACCATTGCACGAACTGTCTTTTATAATTTATTATTATAGTACTACGGACTGTTTTTAGATGGGTGACCAAAACACAAACCATTGCACGAACTGTCTTTTATAATTTATTATTATAGTACTACGGACTGTTTTTAGATGGGTGACCAAACACAAAACATTGCACGAACTGTCTTTTATAATTTATTATTATAGTACTACGGACTGTTTTTAGATGGGTGACCAAACACAAAACATTGCACGAATTGTCTTTTATAATGGTACTAGCTGACCCGGCAAACGTTGTTTTGCCTCACTTAGGGGTATGAAAAATTGATAGTGTAGCTTATATGACACGTTCGTAGATTTACCATAGCAGCGCCATCTATTGATTACTTACTCAACCCAGTCGAAAGGTATCGACATCTGTTAGAATCATTTGGAGTTAATAGATAATTGTGACTGTCAATTAATAACAGACAATACTTAATTAGCAATAAATTAAAATTGCGACTATAATTTGAGATTTAAACTATCCTATCTCTCAAGTTGGATCGTACGGCACATGGTGTGCGAATTTTATTATAATCGGTTAAGTGGTTTAGGAGTCCATTGAGGACAAACATTGTGACACGAGATTTATATATATTAAGATTTACCACATGGGTCGGATGACACGTTAATTGTAAGTCTTGGCTGTTAGTCTTAGTACAAGCAGTCGTTAAGCCAAGTCAGAGGCCTTCGGGTGGCTTGAAAACTCTCGACACCAGAGCTCGGTCACTTAGCTCATACATAGAAGAAAAAAGTTTATAGGTTATTATTTATTATAATAACCTATTAACTATTATTTAGAGTTTCGTACTTAAAGGGTTAAAACGGCACCCTATTACTAAGCGTCCGCTGTCTATATGTCTCCAGGCTGTATCTCAGAAACCGTGATAGCTAGAAAGCTGAAACTTTCACAAGATATGTATTTTACGTGTCGCTATAACAACAAATACAAAAAAAATAGCATTTAATGATGACTAGCTGCGCCTCATGGTGTGTTACACGGTGTTTAATTTGGGACTAAAAGAATTTAATCCGGGATAAAGAAGTAGCCTATGTGTGAATCCAAGGTCTCCTCCTAACCTTACCTATCTTCATAGTAAATCTCATCAAAATCGCTTTAATAACTTATTGACTCAGGCGTTACTTTGCGGAAATCCATTGTAAATAGAAGACAAAATTATATATTTAGTGTACTTCCGCTGTGATCCGAAACCCAAATTGAGGCAAGTAAGGAAAAATTAACTAAAATCAATTAACTAAGATAAATTAACTAATATTAATTAAGATTAACGTTACCTATCACAATCCGGAAATTCTTACTCAACGCGTATTTTGCCTTTCCACAAGGCAACATCAGGAGCTGATGACTCTTCGAACGACGGATCGAAAGCTCGCTTTAGCCGTTGGAGCGTGACAGAGTAAAAAATATACACACACAAACAAACATTTGCATTAATTATATTAGAAGGATTTTGGTTACACCATTTCAGGAACCTTTTGGCCTGAAAAGTCTTGACACTAGAGGTCAGCCACTTACCTCGTACTAATAGGAAGAAGATTTGTTCTAACAGAGGAAAGCTGGCTCATTAATAATCAGAACTGCATTTAGCTCTGCGCAGAGCTCACGATTCATTGAAAATTAGCCCCCATTGATGCAACGATCTCATGCATTAGTAGGGATGGGACAACTCTAGGATAATTTTTACCTATCGATTTTTTTATAATATTATTTTATTTTTTTATTTATTAAAATAATTTTAATAAAAATAGTAGATATATTTATTCATACATGTCACAATATACAATTAATTTTTTTTACTAATATTTTTATAATTCCTCGACATCTGTTGATTTATTTAATTTTTCTTTTTGTTTTAATGTTAATGTTTTTTGGCTTGAAAATATGCATTAGTAGAGATGGGACAACTCTAGGATAACTTTTACTTCTAGAATTTTTTTTATTTCTAGAAAATTTTATTTTATTTATTTATGAGTATTTTTTGTTATTCCTCTTCTGTTCTTCTATATTTGTTGTTGTTTTTTTAATATTTTTTTTGTTATATGACTTGAAAAATAGTTCAAATATACGGTATTTGAATTTGAATTAGATACCTTTAGTAAAACATCGACTATGTAACTTCACAACTGCGAAAGGATTTTTCAAGTCGGTGCAGTAGTTTTGGAGCCTATTCGCAACAAACTATCAAACTTTTCCTGTTTATAATATTAGTACAGAGTATAGAAGTTTAGATTGAAGATACACAAAGTTTTCGTATATATATTAGTAAGACTTAAAATAAATAAAACCACGACACTAATCCAGCCAACCAAATGTCGAGCATTTACACCGAATTGCTTGCACTAAATACAACCATCAAAACATCGTCAATTTTTTCACACACATCCCTATTTCTAGGAATCTTACTAAGAGCGTGACTTGTCTATTCTCGCTTCTAACTGAGCTTCATATGTTAGACCATATCTATACATATAAGAAGATAGTAAAAATCGAGTGTCTGTACATACAAACCCGTCACAAACGTAGCTATAATATATCTTCTTAATATATATAAATCTCGTGTCACAATGTTTGTCCTCAATGGACTCCTAAACCACTTAACCGATTGTAATAAAATTCGCACACCATGTGCAGTTCGATCCAACTTGAGAGATAAGATAGTTTAAATCTCAAATTATAGTCGCAATTTTAATTTATTATTGTCTGTTATTATTTGACAGTCACAATTATCTGTTAACTCCAAATGATTATAACAGATGTCGATATCTTTCGACTGTGTTGATTAAGTAATCAATAGATGGCGCTGCTATAGTAAATCTACAAACGTGTCATATAAGCTACACTATCTATTTTTCATACCCCTAAGTGATAAGGGTTGTTCACCCTTAAAATATTTTTTTTTCAATTTTTGTCAAATCTTTTCGTTTTAATTTTTTTATAATGTGGCATTAAAAAATACATACAACCCTATTTTTCTCTTAGTTTATCACCAATCCCTATTTTTTATGGCCATTCTAGTAATTTAATCACTTATCATCCCGCTCGATAACTGATTTTAACTATACAAGGCAAAACAACGTTTACCGGGTCAGCTAGTAAGATAGTAAAAACCGAATCTCTAAACCATCAAATTCTCTTTACATTAAATATAATTTTTTTTTCCAAAAAACTGATACGAGACAAAAAGAAAAGTAACGGAAACGATTTTTTTTTAATTTTTGTCCAATTGTCTGTCTGTTACGTTAAATATTATGACTCATTTTCGGTCGGAAAAGTCTATTCTTTGTACACTAACATTGTAGTAACTAAATTTCAGCCTTTGCGAAATTTGACAACCAAATTAATATGTTTCAGCCATTTTTCACGCTCGGGCTAATAATAATAATAAGGCTTGACAGATCGCCGTGAAATTTAAATCTGCTAACTGGGGTTAAAGTCAATGAACTTCTTGAAAAAAACATGCAAAATAGATAGTCTATGTAATAAAATATGCTTAGTTTTGTCTGTCGTTCTGTTTTCAAATTTAATTTGAATAGAATTGTATCCAACTCGTTCGTTTACGTACTTTTATTTAAAGGCAAAAAGAGCTTTCGTATAACATTTAGTCACTCTTAATTCAGAAGTCTTTTGTTTTAAATTTTTTAAACAATACTTAATTTAAATAAATTAAAAAGATATTTAGTTTTATTACAATTTAGAAATATGATATCAACATTAAATTAAATAAACACTATAATAAAATTAAAATACACACCTAACCTACAAATAATATACTAAATCTAAGTCGGTTTCAGTGGGTTTTTATTCCAAAAAAAAAAAATATTTCGTATATTGTACAATATTTATTAAAAATATAAAAATACTTATAAACAACCTTTAATAGGACGGTTTTTGATTCACATTTAAAAAAATATATATTTTGTGTAATAGACATGTATTACTGTCAAGGAAAAATGAGTAAAAAAATCTAGACATTAACTTACTATACTTTTTTTGCAATAATGTGAGTGTTGTTTATAAACTACATTGCGCAAAATTAAAAAAAAATGAAGGTCAATTTTATGTGTGATTTTTAGTATGTTGTTTAAAAACAACATTGTCCATTTAAGGGTTAATTACTAGAACTTAACCTAAAAAGTCCAGGGGTAGAGGAAAAGGTGCCCAAAATGCTAGCAGCATTTCCACGTTGGATGGCAACGCTATTATGGGTATAGTATTATAAAAATACTTTGGTAAAATAAAATAAGATTATTTTTGTTACATTACGAGTAATTAGTGTAGAAGTATAGAGAATAATGATTACTTAGCTCTCAGTCAACCCTATCTTGCTATTTTGCTATGTTAATATACCTTAGTCAAATAAAAAACAGACAGATTCGAGTTTGTTGATTCCTGTATTCAACATCTTAACGGTAACCCAGACTTGCTAATAAAAACTCTTGTCAAACTTGTGCAAAAAAATTAGCAACAAAATCGTGTAGCACTTTTTCATCTATAGGTTATTGCTCTTCGATACTAGACAATATTCAAATAGTAGTATATGGAGATAGTTTTTAGACCCAGGATAGGTCGCAGCTAATATTAATTAAAAACCCCAAGAATTCATATATAAATGTAATTAGTAATTAATTTTGAGAACGTGAGCAATAAAACTAAAATAAAATTGACATTAAACTTCTGTGGAATTGCCGATTCCGCAATCATTTTAGGAATCCAATATGGCGCGTAATTCTCGGCGATTCTCACTTTATTGACTTTAAAACTGATTTTACGATCAAATCACATCACACCACGTAGAATACAGGGGTTAATGGTTATTAAACCCCAACTAGCATCTCATCCCGGCTTTGCACGGTTTCTAAAATAATCTAATTTTAGTGTAGCATAAACACAAATGGTTGGGAATTGTGACTGGTGAGAAATTATAATTTTAGTTTTGACATTTTCTACTATTTTATTTTGTTTTGTGTGTTTGTATGATTTGTTTTAATTCTAATTTTATTTATATGGAAAGCAATTTGCACATGCAACATGCACCGCATGAGTATGAAAGAAAAATCTATTTGAAACGTTACTAGAATATATAAAAATAAATATAAAACAAATTCCCTGTAATTTAATTTTGAGAAGTTCTTGTATTTCGCTAAATTTAGCTTCTGAGAACCTTAGATCAGTAAAATTACAGACGTGATGTTAGGTTTTTTTTTTTTACATGCGATAAGGTATCTGTCTGGACCAGATTGGCACAGGTCCAAGACATTATATGGCATGACAGGAGAGAGGCCTATACCCAGCAGTGGGATAGAATCGGCTGTGGATAATGATGATGAAGATGTCTGTTATTTTATAAAAATAGCTGATAGATTTATCTATGTAATCATTCGTTATGTGTTACGTGTGCCACATTATATTAGCATTAACAAGACTAGTCATAAATAAACCAAAACAATATAAATGTATATTTAATACATAATACAATTATTACTAGACTCTACTACGTAAACTTAAAGATATACAAAATATGATTCATACGATATTATTTTTAACTACGTATTTGAGTTTTTTTTTTACTTAACATCACGTATTAATGATCTGATGATAGAAAGTTATATTCCCATAATCATCTCTGTTAAGGCAGTTTTTTTCTATTAATTAATCAATACTAAAAATCTCCCGTGGAATTTGTCAAAAAAAAATAAAATAAAACAAAATAAATTTTGAGCAGATATATTTCTGGTCGAAAATATAGTTTGTACATAATACAGTTTGATCTACAAAGCTTCATCAGTATTATACGTTCCATTCTATCTGTCTGTATTATTTCAAGTCTGAGTTAAGAACGTACTAGGGACGCGTGCTGTGAGGAATACGTAACTTATTTGAGTGAGTCCATTTTATTAAAGTTACGAAAAATTATGCCACGTGACTTTTATATGTACTTTTTTTCTGTTAACTTAGTATCTAATCACTTCATATCGTTATTCTTCTTCATATGCACTTAGCTCATACGGCCTCTGGTGTCGAAATTTTTCACGCCCCTCGAAAGCCTCTGACTTGGTTTAACAACTGCTTTTACTAAGATTAACAACCCATGGTAGCACCCAGATAAATATGCCGCTTTTAAAAGACAGTCTTGTACCATGGTCACCCATCCAAAGACTGACAGCATCGACCGTTGCTTAAGGCAAGGTGACAGTTGAAATCAGCAAAATACACAACGTTAAAAATAAAATGTATGAAATAAATAATCAAAAGTATGTTTATGTTTTCACCATATTTTAATTTAAATAAATAAATGGTAACCAACCACCATAAAAATAGGTACATTAACCGATTGTTATACCTATTTAGAAGTTTCAATGTTACTGTTATTTTTTTTGTAACATCATACCTATTTATAGCTTTGCAAGTTCTTTTTAAAATATATTCATTTATTATTATTTAAGCAACAAATAGATTGTTGGAAAACTACAAAAAACGACAAATTCCTGCTGCCAAGCAATTTGCAACTCTAAATAAAAGTTGTTCAAATCACGAACCAACCCTGCCTTAACCTTGATGATCAAGTTAGATCACCTTAGCTCGCACCAACCTGTTTTATACATGAATAATATTGCACAGCCCATGATAACTGACATCGAAATAAATGATTTCCTGTTAAAAACAACTTATAAAGAAAGTATAAAGTTACAGTGAATGTATGTTTTCAATCAATATGTCGTAGGTAATTTTTTTCTTTGTCTTCACCTTTCCCACTATGTGGGGTCGGCACAGCCCGTTCTTTGCTTCCACACTCTTCTGTCAGCCGTCTTTCTACATTATCCCCGAGTAATATAGGCCTTATTTTGTTTCTCTTTACAATTTGGTAGTATATAGCATATAAGCAAAAAATAAGACTACAAGGAAGAGTGTGGTCTTATTTGAGTTTGAGGAATTTAAGCGTTATTAGTATAGTAATTCAGTTGAATTTTCTAACGCTCACTGCGTACGGTCATACAATTTTATAGCTGTTATCGCGGAGCAAGATAGCTTATGTTTATTACGGCACTAGTCGAAACTCAACCTTAAGATACAGTGGTAAGGTTGACTTGAATTGAAATATTTTTGTGACGGTAAGTAACTTGGTAAGTTCGATCATTATTATATGAGTCACTTCATTTGAACATATGGTATTATTTTTGGTTTAACAAGGTAGTAGCCTATAGGATGGTTTAAATAATACCATATCTGAAAAATGATGTGATGAAATATAATATTGTAATAGATACAATAGTATAGTAAACTCATGCCATTTTCTTGTGCTGTGTTTGTATACAACACTGAATCTGGTATATATTTGACCCAAGCCTTTCATGTGTAAACTTGTATTTACGTATAAATTACTTATAAAGAAAACAATATGAAGACAAAGGCTCCATCGATTCTTGACATCATTGACACATATGCATCTACATACAAGTTTCGTCCCACACCTGTCCTTTGCCTCACCATATACAGAAGCGCAAAAACTATAAGCAACACCTACACAGACCCACATAGAACCTTATCTCAAAGGATTAAGGATTAAATCAGCTCGATTTCCATTTAGCCACCAGCATTTTGTAAGTTGGTTTTCTCCCACATAAGTTTTGTTAGGATCGCCTACATAGAATAACGTTTCTTCATTTTTTTTTGCACAAGAGGTTAGTCACTTGATGTAGGTTTTTTTAAAGATTAAAAAGAAAACTATATAAATAATTACTTTTGCTGGTTCTTTTTGTTGATGATTAAGATACGCCCACTGAACGGATTTTATAATTTAGGGTCAGCTCACACCGAGACGCGACGCGACGCGACGCTGCGCGCAGATTTTACATAGACCGACTCAAAATATACTTTATTTACTATACGAAAAGATTCACATTTCATTGTTAGAACAAACCGCGAGGCGTCTCGATGCAGCGCTGCGCAGCGCAACGTATCTGAATTCTCACAATGAAATGTGAATCTTTTCGTGTAGGAAATAAAGTATATTTTGAGTCGCTCTATATAAAATCTACGCGCAGCGTCGCGTCTCGGTGTGAGCTGACCCTAAGGCCCTGTTTTTTTATTCTTTGATGGGTTTGCGGCTTGATCACAGTTCACCTGATGGTAAGTGACATTGTGATTTAAGGTGTAGAAGAAACCGTTCACTCGTGCCTTGAAAACTGCTAGATTATAGATAATACTAGCTGACCCGGCAAACGTTGTTTTGCCTCACTTAGGGGTATGAAAAATAGATAGTGTAGCTTATATGACACGTTCGTAGATTTACCATAGCAGCGCCATCTATTGATTACTTACTCAACCCAGTCGAAAGGTATCGACATCTGTTAGAATCATTTTAGAGTTAACAGATAATAGTGACTGTCAAATAGTAACAGACAATAATTAGCAATAAATTAAAATTGCGACTATAATTTGAGATTTAAACTATCCTATCTCTCAAGTTGGATCGAACTGCACATGGTGTGCGAATTTTATTAGAATCGGTTAAGTGGTTTAGGAGTCCATTGAGGACAAACATTGTGACACGAGATTTATATATATTGAGAAGACTAGGACTCATTTCACACACGGCTGGTTAACCCCATACTGAACCATTTCTAGTATTTTATCCATTATTGTACACTAGTGTACCAATGTGTTAGTATTAATTATAATGCAAATAAAGATATTTTAAAATTGAATTGAGTACGTATAAACTCCATTTCACATAACATATAAAAATAAATTTTGACTTGTAACTTTGGTGTTATCAATAAATGATTTGTATTTGTAATAAAATAATGCATTTTTTATTTCTTCGTATGAGCTAAGGGGCCAAGTTCTAGTGTCGAAAGTTTTCGAGCTGCTCGTTGGCCACTGCCTTGGCTTAACGACTGCTTGTACTAAGACTAACAGCCGGGACCTACAATTCAGTGTCACCCGACACACGGTAGCGCCTAGATGAAAATGCCACTTTTTAAAGACAGTCTTGTACGGTCACCCATCCAAAGTCTGTCCGCATCGACCGTTGCTTAACTTCGATGATCGCGTCAAAATACCTTAGATAGCTGAGCTACAGGCGCCAGTGGTGTCGATTCAGCGGCACACACGACTAAACTAAATTTAAAGTAGCTCTGTCTCTTTTCGTCATAAATGACCAAAAAGAGATGGGATGAGATTTACGATCTAAACCATAGACAAAACATCTAAAATCACGTCAAACACGTCAGATTTAGAGTTGATACAATTGTGTGCGCTCTAAAATCGCTTACATTTTTCATATTTGACGTGATTTAAGTTGTTTTGTCTGTGGTTCAGAACGTGCCGTCTCTTTCTGGCCACCTAAGATGAAAAGAGACAGGGCTTTGAATTTAGTTTAGTCGTGTGTGCCGCAGAATCGCCACCACTTAACAATTAAAACAAATTAAAAACAATGTTCCGAGCGTTTAAACTCGAAAATTCGAATAAAAACTCGTAAAAAGCGCTTTTAAAAGTTTAAAGCTATGTTGCACGTAATCTGCTCGCTGTTTCATTATTGTACACAAAGTTCTTTACAATTAAAACAGTTTAATGTACAACCGTGTGCAGAAAATTAGGGATCCTTGACAATGAGTTTTTAAATCCTACTACTATTATAAAGGCGAAAGTTTGTAAGTATGGATGTATGGATGTATGTTTGTTACTCTTTCACGTAAAAACTACTGAATGGATTTGAATGAAACTTTACCACAATATAGCTTATACATCAGAATAACACATAGGCTATAGCTTATACATCAGAATAACACATAGGCTACAATTTTTGAGGTTTTTTAATGTGAGGTCGTAAAAAAAAAACACATTTTTTGCGCTTACATTGCAAACGCTGACTGAATCCTACAAGATAGATCAAAACAATTTACTACAGTATTGTACAACTTAAAAAGGCCTGCAAAAAAGTCCGTGATGGTATATGTTTATCTCTTAGGAATAACCCACAATAACCATTTTTTATCCTTTACTTTGTACGAGTAATAATGGCTTATTTACGAAGCGATTTTAAGCAATACACTATTAATCCTTATCAAAATAAATTATTTCATCAATAAGTACAGTTTGTGTTGATAATATTTGGTCTTTGAATGATTAAAATTGGACGTTTGGTTTTGAAGTTATGGTGAAATTAAAATATTACGATTTCTGCTGCACGGCCCGTTGAGAAGATGGCGTGTGCGGGGGAGGGGTGTTTAGATCTATGAGTAAGGTCGAAGTACAAGTTATTATTCTGAGGTATAAACGCGCGGCTCAGTCGCGAGGTTGGCTCCCATCGCAGCGGCCGTGCGCGAAGTCTAATAATTTGCGGGTTTTTTTTTTTTCATTTTGTTCTTTTAACTACACATACGCAAAAGTTCTTCTCAGAGCTAAACTGTTGTCTAATATATAATACTAGCTGACCCGGCAAACTAGGTTTTGCCTCACTTAAGGGTATGAAAAATAGATAGTGTAGCTTATACCTATGACACGTTCGTAGATTTACCATAGCAGTGCCATCTATTGATTACTTACTCAACCCAGTCGAAAGGTATCAACATCTGTTAGAATCATTTGGAGTTAACAGATAATTGTGACTGTCAAATAATAACAGACAATAATTAGCAGTAAATTAAAATTGCGACTATAATTTGAGATTTATACAATCCTATCTCTCAAGTTGGATCGAACTGCACATGGTGTGCGAATTTTATTATAATCGGTTAAGTGGTTTAGGAGTCCATTGAGGACAAACATTGTGACACGAGATTTATATAAATTAAGATGAGATTATTAATGTTATATGTATGTTTTTTATTATTCTTTATTGTACACTACGTCCTTCTTTAGTCGTTTATAAATTCCTTTCCATCCAAAGGTTGCCTGGATGAGATCGCTTTAAGCGATAAGGCCGCCAATTGTGGCACAATTGGCGGTTTTTTTTAAGTTAATTGTTTTTTACTGTGCCTTTTTTATTTATGTGTCCAATAAAGAATTATAAAATTTCCATGACACAATGTTAGTTACCGTACTCCTCCGAAACGGCTTGACCGATTTTTACCAAATTTCATATGCGTATTTAGTAGGTCTGAGAATCAGCTACTATATATTTTTAAGGCAAAACAACGTTTGCCGGGTCAGCTAGTAGTATTATAATCTGTCCAACCGTTCTAGGGTTCCGTAGCTAAAAGGTTAAAACGGGACCCTATTACTAAGCCTTCGCTGTCTGTCTGTCTCCAGGCTGTATCTCAGAAACCGTAATAGCTAGAAAGCTGAAACTTTCACAAGATATGTATTTCCCGTGCCGCTATAACAACAAATACTAAAAATTAAATAAAAAATATTGAGGATCCCCATGCAATACACGTGTTTTCTTCTTATTTTTTGCTATACATATATCAATAACGACGGTAGGTGCTAGACACTTAGAATTTTCACAAAATACATAATAATATATTTGCTATCAAATTAATTTATAAAAATAAAATAAATATTTAAGGGGGGCTCCCATACAACAATGGTATAAAACCCTTCTTGCGCGAGCCCAATTCGCACTTGGCCAATTATTCTTTATGACAAAATGTAAAACATCTCAACTCAAATTAAAACCTTGCATTTAAAAGTGGTTATTTTCTTTTTGTCAAAAAAGAAGAGAGAAAAAAACAATTTACTATCAAATTGAGAATCTTTCCTTTTTTTCTTTAGGTTTAATTATCATAATTGACTACTTATGAAAAATGTAGTATGTACTCGTAAAAAGATGGTCCAGTAAAACAATAATATAACTATTTTTACTTTAGTACGGAACCCACGCCCATATTTTTTACTGACCTACGCTTGACCACTTTTTGTATTTTTTGCAAACAGTTTGCGTGTTCATTGCGAAATATTTTCTTTTAATTAAAAAAGCCGCCGATGTAGATACGGGATGTATATTCATTCTATTTTTATCTTTGAATCTGATCATAATAATACAAGCCGAAGTTTAAGGGTTCCGTTCTTAAAGGATACCAACGGGACCCTATTACAAAGACTTCGCTGTTCGTCTGTTTGTTTGTTTGTTGTACAGGCTGTACCTTATAAACTGTGATGGCTACAGAGTTGGTTGTTTTAAACAAAATGTGCTTACGCTTGACCACAACTCACCTGATGTTACGTGACATTGCGGTCTAAGATGAAGCGCGCTTGCCTAGAAGAAACCGGTTCACTCTCGCCTTGAAGACAGTAAGGTTGCAGAAATATAAATTTGAGATGTTTTTTTTTCAGTTGACAGGACGGAGATGTCTTAGTATTAAGGTTCCGATGGCACTTCTTGGAGACAGTACCCTAAAAACTAACTTCTTCTGAAATCCTTAATTAATATAATATGTATATATATATTATTATATAGAGAAAGTTTAAATGTATTTGTGGGTTCTACCGCATAAGTTCTAAATTTCTATTTAAAACATATTTATTTAAATTAAATTACAAACTAAATGTATTAATTAAATAAGTTACTAATACACTATTATTTATAATTATTATAACAAAGAATTTATATACAAATTAACAACTTAAAACCAAATGAAACAAAACAAATTTGTCTTGTAGGTACTTTTATCCTTACGGAAAAAAAATGGCCGACCAAAAAATCAAAATTTAAAATAAAGAAAACAAATTCAAAAATGGAACATCCAGGGTTGGCGACCACGAAGTTCAAGCGTTATCGGCAGAATCCACAATTCTGGGAACTCAATGGTTCCAAGAAGTTTTTTTACATAATTAACGTGAATATGCACAGGCGAAACACGTCCAACCTGTGCTTTTAGCCTTTTAAAAATGTTAAGCACGCAGTACTAGCCGCAAAAATATATACGAACTTATATACTATAGCTGCAAATTTACTACAAAGGTCAACAAACCTTTTTTCAACCTTTACACGCATGGAACAATTTTCAGCTTTTATTAAAAGACGAACGTCAAAAACTTATGGGCTCTTGGGCTATTTGTAGTAAATTTGCGATAGGCAAAGTGTGTTTTGAAGGGTCCGTATCCAAAAGGTAAAAACGGCACCCTATTTATTATAAAACCTTCAATGTCTGTCTGTCACCAGGCTATATAGGGCATAAATAAATAAATATTAGGACACATTCCACACAAGGCTGGTTAACCCCATACTGAACCATTTCTAGTTCGTGTTATGGTAGCTAACACAACTGATATACTACATATACATACATACATATTTTATATAGATTCACATTTAACACCCAGACCCACAGCCAACAAATTTTGTTAAGCACAAAGATGTTGGCCGGGCCGGGAATCGAACCCGGAACCTTCTGATTGACAGGCTGGCATGGTAACCTTTACGCCAACGAAGTCGTCAAACATGGCTAAGACAATTTAAGATTAATTACTAAATACTATAATTAGAACTAGTTATTTACATTTAAATTATTAATAATGTATCTCATTTTTATTATATCTCAGTTAGTTTTGCCATATTACCACCATACCTTTCTTTTTTATTTTCATGTTCACTGAAAGCTAAATGTAAAAATCGCGCAAGACCAAATTACAACGCAGAAATAAAATTGACACATGCTTAAAAATAGAACAAGTCCCCGCCACATTCCCTGAATCGTTTTCTTTTTTCAAAAAGACGATCTTAATATTTTCTTCGTAGACGTTCGCATCTTATCTTTTATTTTTCATTTTAAATTTTAAGGTGGAATGGAAGCAAATTAATATAGATATTTTGCCATCCAAAGAGGCAATGCGGCAAGCTTGATTCAATTCATTTCAATTTTTTTTTTTTTTTAAGTTTACAAAATTTTTCGATTTTACTATGCTTTGTAAATAATTTTCACTTTATTATTCTTAGGCTATGTTTGAATTTATTTTTATCATTACTACTAGTTCTGTTGAATTACTTGTATAAATATAATTATTCAGGTAATTGTTGTAAATAATATAGATATTAACACAGATTTTCTTTTTTAGTTAATGAATAATTATCTATGATCTTTGAAGCTAAAATCTATAATGTTTAAAGCTTACATTTCAATATTATACGAGTAATTTCTGAATGAAAATATTAATTTATTTCGTGAAAAACATTCTGCCGCACGTGATGCGCTTCGCTCGAAAATGTGTGGCTCGGTTTAACTCGTTTCAACAGCGCCTTAAATTATAAAGCATCAACTTAAAGACATAATTTGAGGTTTTTATTGTTCTTTCTATTTTAAATTGTAGAAAATAAGTGGTTAAGTATGGGTGTTTACGTAGCTTCTCTATTTTCTGAAAACATCGCGAAGAGCTTGCGGCTTCTTTTTAAGTTACACTTTTGACATGTAACTTAATCGAGACTGATTTTAACTGGTTTAGTTCGTTTAACTATGAAGCACTTAAACAAATGAATGTGTTTTTTTTTGTTTTATGTGTGTGATTTACTAGACGTAAATACATAGCGTAATTTACATATGGAATTTGTCAGTTCATTATACTTTTTTTTGTTGAATTTTTAGATATGTCAATTTTATTAGTATTTAATTCAATTTATACTTTACAAGCGGTGTTAAAAATAAATTTAAACAAAGCTGTAGAATAATATTGACAAAGCGTAGTTAAAATGAAAATTTTGTAAACTAAAAAGAAAATAACTAAACAATAATTTTAAAGACAACATTACGAGTAAGTCACCCGCCCATACGTGCATCAGGCTTAACGCATTGCCTCTTTGGATTGCAAGGGAAATATGTTAAATTATTTCTATGAAATTTTGTAAATTAATTAATTTATTTTAAGAAATATATTATTATGTGATATTTTTAAGTAATTATTGCAAAATATAGATGAAAAACATTGATGGAACGAGTAGGCGGGAGATTTAGTATGTCTATAAAATAAAATACAACATACAAACCCTTGGAATAAATAGTGGATAAAAAATAGTATGAAGGAAATATTCAAGAGTACTCAACCTAATAAACTTATAACAAAGGCTATAATATAAAATATATCACTATTTTTGGATAACAATATGTTTTGATTTTCAATCAAATTGAATTCAATTTTAAATAGTATTTAAAATTGAATTCAATTTCATATAATCATATTGCGCGGGTTATTTATTTAGATTTAAGTTATTTGTAATAAATCTAAATTAATTTGTTATTTGATTTCATCATTTATGATAAGGTATATTAGACAAATCAAAAAAAGTTATTTATTTTTGTAATAATGTTATTTTGAATTCTTTATGTAACATCATAACCTAAAAATAATTATTGGAATATATTTTTGTACAGAGATAATACTCTTTACTATTATGCATGTAAATGTTATCAACAGCATCTAAATCACATAAACATCAAACGACATAACTTTTCCCATAATTTGTCGCCATGACAGTTTCCCATTGTTTGTGACAAGAACACAGAACTCCATACTGTATTTATGATTCCCATGGAAATTATCTGATTTTAATCAACAACTCACATGGTGGCATGAGCGTAGTTTTTTTTAATATACTTTTAATGGGATTACGCTTGATCGCAATTCATCTGATAATAATAAATAAATAAATAAAATATTCCTTTATTGAAATAATAAAAAAACACAATTAAAATGAAACCATAGGTTCTGATTTAGTCATAAACTGTGTTTCAACACCAATGGCCTCTCCCACAGAGTTATTACATGTCTTGGTTATATATTAGATAACTTACAAATTATTTTATAATTACAGTTGCAAAAAATAATATTTAGAAAAATAAATTTGGAACTCAGAATACAGAAGTACTTTCTGTATTCTGAGATTTGGAATAGAATATTAAAAGGTTATTTTTGTGAAAGTTACTTTACAAAATTTGCAAATCTAGGTATTTAAAAAATAATAAGTTTTATATAAAGGTAGAATAATTAAAAGTTAATATAAATTATCTTTGGTCTTGATGGTAAGAGATATTGTGATCTAAGGTGGAGCGCGCTTGCCCAGAAGAAACCGGTTCATTCTTGCCTTGAAAACCACTAGATTATAGTTATCGGGGAACAGGGAATTTGGCAAAGAATTCCACACCTTGGCGGTACGCACAATGAAGGTGGAGGCAAACCGCTTAGTACGCGACTTAGGCACCTCCACAGAATAACGATGCCGCCTTGGTGTTTCCCTACTCGTCCAATGGTGGAATGGGGCGGGTGGAGATATATATCTCTCTCCTTGTGAGAGAAGGTCCCGAATCTCAGTAGTGGCATAAGTAGCCCACTATATGTATATGTAGTATGTAGGTATATTGGGATGCTTATGCTATGTTATGCTTGTAATTTAATAAGCTTAATAGTTGGAAGCTATATTATAATATTTCATTCGTTCCATTAAAACGCTCCAAGAAAATCTTAAAATCTATTACATTACTGTAATGTTAAGCGAGTGTGGTGCGGTGGCAAAAACGGCGGCTTTTCAATCAGGCGGCCCCTGGTTCGATCCCAGCCCTACTACACCAATGACTTGTTTTCAAGTTTTGTGTGGATTTGCATTCGCTTTACGGTGAAGGAAAACATTGTGAGGAAACCGACATGTTTGAGGACCATCTTGGCCAGCGTGGTTGATTATGGCCTATATCTCTCGCCTTGTGAGAGAAGGCCCCGAGTCCAAGCATTGGGAATGTATCTTTTTTTTATATTTTATTACAGATCCAACATCGTCGGAGATTTACTCGTACCATCAAATGATAAAATTATTAGAAACTTCGTTTAATTTTGCTTTGTACTTTTCATATACATATCAAATCAAATCAAATATATATTTATTGAAGCAAATAAATTTACAATAACATTTAAATAGGTACCCCTGGCTTCTGAGCTAGTTACAGAAATTATAGTGGTTTGCTTATGCTAGAAAACTTTGAATAAATTAATTAAGTGATAAGAAAAACATTGTAAATACATTTTCTTATCTGTTTTGAAAATCAAGACAAAGTGAGTGTTAGATTAGATTGTTACTTTCTTTAGAAACCTTTTTCTAACAATTAACAGTGATTTAAATAATTACAAGATGTCTGATGGATTGAATACAAGATTCGCACGCTGTCTCGAATTGTAGGGTTGTCATACCTTTTTATTTAATAAACAAATCTTATAAGTTTCGTAAAATTATTCTGAATTATTGTTCTTTTCATTTCATTTTCTAAAATTATAATTAAAGATAGAAATTGTTTTTATTTTTTAATTGTTGTATGGTTTTTTTTCATGTAATTTAAAATTTTTGTGTAGTAACAATAAATTTGTTTTTAAAAAATAATAAAAACTTTCTAGTTTAATGAAGATAATGAATAAATTATGTTTTTTATTAAGCGTAGATAAATTTATTATCATGTTTATTTTTATAATCATCGTTAAAAATAATAACAAATAATTGTCCAAGTGCGAGTTGGGCTCGCGCTTGAAGGATTGCGTACCATTGTTGTAAAATAAAGAAATGCTAATAGTTAGGGGAGGGTAAGAGTAATAAACGTATTTTTATAATAAGTTTTTTTACTCGATCTTTATAACGATATTTGGTAAACCCTCTATACATTCACAGAATAATGATTTATATCTTATTTTTTTTTATAAAATAATGATGAAAAACAATTTTTATGGCCTCCCATAAATTTATAGTGCTTGACCACATAGCTCAAACAAAAAAACATACACTTAGGTGGCAACCCTATTTGCTAACCCCATTGCATGATCGATGTTATACCGTTTCACATTGTCTGCTTTTTGCTTTTTTTTTTCAATTTACATTTGATGCATATTTTAAAGCGAGTGTGGATCGGTGGTAGATTCATGGCCTTTGATTCGATCCCGGCCTTTCACCACCAATGACTTGTTTTTCAAGTTATGTGTGAATTTCCATAATCCACCACACTGGCCAAGTGCGGGTTGACGGAAGACACACGTCTTCGGATATTGCAGTCCTCAAATATGTCGGTTTCCTCACGATTTTTTTCACCGTAAAGCGGGTGCAAATCCACACATAACTTGAAAAACAAGTCATTGGTGTAGGGCTGTGATCGAACCAGGTACCGTCAGATGTAAAAGCAAACGTTTTGCCTACCAAGCCACAAACCTTACTTTGCTACTTTATAAAGCAAAAACATTATTTCGAAATAGCTCTCAGGCATCAAAACACAATTACCTAGAATCCTAGATATCGTATAGGGTCTAGAACCAGCTGCCCTATAGGTCACCTAGGGTCCGGTCGTAAGTGTGCCGCTCGAACCTAGGTTACACGACCTCATAAGCGTTATATTAGAAACAAACACACACACATTTTCGCATTTATTATAAAAGATTTAGTATGGGGCTAACCAGCCGTGAATGAAATGCGTCCTAATATTCATTATTTATTATCTTTTTCTAATGTATAAAATTTCCATGTCAAAATGTGTTAGTTACGGTACCCCTCCGAAACGGCTTAACTGATTTCTACCAAATTTTATATGCGTATTCAGTAGGTCTAATAATCGGCTATTACATATCTATTTTTCATACCCCCTAAGTGATAAATTATTTGTTTAATTTTTATAATGTGCCATTAAAAATACATACATCCCTAAATTTTTACTTTTATATCACCAACCCCTATTTTTTATGGCCATTTTAGTAATTTAATCATTTTTCATCTCGCTCGATAACTGATCAATGATAGTGTTTTTACTTGAAAGGCAAAACAACTAAATATACTACTTAATATTCTAGTTAGTTAAAACCATCACTGGGCAATAAATATGTCAATAATGTTAAATAAAAAATACAAAACGAAGGCAGTGCTAGGGTATAAAAAAGTCCATTAAAACATATCATACCCTTATTAAGAATGCCCATACAAGCATCAGGTTATCTTAAAATAATCATCGTATAGCGAAAATAGCCTGCGTACAAAAATTTAGTTTGGGAGCTAGAGTGCTAAAAAATTATAAGATATTTTTTTATTTATCGCTGTTTAGGTCGCTCGCTTCTTGACGTTTAGAGGACTAAAATAAAATGACGGTTTTAATTTGGGCAAAAAATTAAAAAATAATTTGAATAAATGCTGAAAGCGTTTTCAACTTTATACTCGTATATGGTTCTGCCGTTCGATAGCATCTGAGATGTCTACTTATTTAGATAATTTTAGTTATTTTAAATTAAGTATTGATATATTTACTTCTTACTTTTATCGTTGTGAAAAATATCTCGCAGTGAAATACAGATTTTCCTTCAGCTAATAAAATTCACTACTAAACTAAACTAGTTCTTCCTCGTGAAGCTACCTACGAGTACTTTGATTCGGAATAAAGCCTATATGTGTTAATCCATTATTTAAATTACCAATATACCAAATTTTGATCGGCATTTTTTTATTTATTTTGGGACTCATTTAGAAACGGCTGATTAGCCTCACACTAAACCATTTATTAGGGTGGCTAGCACCACTTATAGACTACATTTACATATTTATATACATATTTATATACTTTATATTGATACATATTTAACACTCAGACCGACATCTAACCAATTTAGATCATAACAAGCATGTTGGCCGTGCCAGGAATCGAACCCGGGACCCGCTGTTTGGCAGTCCGGCGTGGTAACCATTACTCCAAGTCGTCAAAAAAATAAAGCATACTTTAGATTTATCCATGGTCTAAATTATCACTATACCAAATACTTTTTTATCGGCAATCCTTAAAAATTACACTTATTACAAATAGATAGATGGATAAATTCTTTATTTCACATACTTATTATTACATAAAATAATTATCAAAAAAACTTAAACCTAGTGCCGAAAACGGCAATACTAATGGTAACCTAGTGGCAAAATACTTAACTAAAAGTATTAAAAGAACTCGTAACTAAATCTGTCCCTCAGCTCTCGACCTACTAGGTCATTCCCGTACTGGTACTAAATATAGGGCGTAACAGTTCGTTACTTTGTGTAAGCTAACCTGTACTTTAAAGGATTAATAGGGATGGGACACAGACGCGTAAAGTCGTTAACGATGTTTTTCACATTTATTTATAAAACGTGATTTTTATCAATCATTGATTTATAACACCTTATGAGCAATCTTTCAACCTCAGTCACAAAATATCGCAAAATGAGTTTTTGTGAAAAAAAAACACTAAAATCTTAATAAACATAAGAAACACGGTAACCACAATTGATACTGTACAAAATTCGTCTAAAGATCCTATATCAAAATAAATTATTAAAAAAAAATTGTAAAAAATAATAATAAAACAAAAAATAAATAAAACATAATATAATTAAATTTAATGCTAATAAGATTTGCTTACAGAATTGATTTATTCTTTTTTCTACGTAAATGTCAAGATTTTTTTTTTTTTTTATAAAAATAAATATTTGAATTAAATACGTGGGTGTTCTACTCTTGCATTTAAAATGCAATCCTTAACTGATTTAAGCGAAAAACAGCATAGAAAAAAATTGTTAAGTGTTTTGGAACATTGTGAAGTGCTTTACAATTTCATGTTGCATTATATAAAAAAAAAACAACTTTCCATTGCTAATAATATTACTAAAGCCAAAACAAAGTTACTAACATACCGAATTTTATACAAACTGATTCAGCCATTCTCACATATTCAACCCTTTATTAAACATATTCACAAACTATCGCTTTTAAAATATTTGAGTGAGTAGTATAGATAAAGACTGATAATATTATTCATTCATTTATTCATTTATTCATATAGCATTACAGATAATTATATTAACTTATTAGCTAATTAATTACTGTACCCTGTACATAGGGTGTAGCTACATCTAACTTAATCTATGTCTACTTATAGTTAAAAATTATTTTAAAAATTAAAATTATATCTAGATGAAAAATCAAAAATCTTAAAATACTGGATAATAAAATAAATGTAAATCAGTAAATATATAGCCTATTTTATGTCATCTTCAAAAAAATCTGATATATTATAATAGCATTTGGCATTGAGGTATTTCTTTAGCTGGTTTTGGAAGTTAATGACGTTTGTTTGGTTTCTTATGTCCTGTGGTATTTTATTGTAGTTATATAACATTGCAATGTCGATATTTCATTCTTCTTTCAGTTTAACTTTTATCGATATTTTTGTTTTTAAGCAGTGCAGCATTCTGTTGAAGGTTTTAACGATGGAAATAATAGGGATGGATATCGATATGCCAATCGTATAGTTGTCGACGTTTTTTCGGTTTCATGTTGCCTTTATTTTAGAGTTGTCTTTTTTTAAGGGTACGAGGAATGGTTAATGTTGATGTTTTTTCGTCGTTATTTTGTTTACTGCCTTAAAAACTGGATTTATCGCATTTTTGTGAAATCAAACTACTAGCTAGGAATATATAAATCAAATATGACTTTTGAATAAAGAAATTGCATTTTTTTAAATAAGATATATTGTGACATACCTAATAGAAATCCTAATTTCCTCTACACAACATTTACATTTTTAACACCTGAAGCTATAATGACGGGATGTCTTGAATTTGAAGTATCTGTGTGTATGTGTGTGTGAGTGTGTGTGTATGTGAGTGTGTGTGTGTGTGTCTGTGGCATCCGAACGGGTCGTAATTTTTTTTTGTTTAACAGTTATATTAGGCGGTTATAATAGTTATATTTTTTTTTCATGAAATTCAGGCTAAGATAATGCTGCTACCATAAAACGGCGGATGATTTCTTTTACATCTCCCTCAATAGAGGTATCGAAAGCGCTTGGCTTATTAAATAATTATAAATATATTATGACAAAATTCAAATCCTTGACGACAACTACCAAAATATTACTGGGATTTTCTACTTTTAAATTTTGTGTGTATATTTTGGTAAACTTTGTAAACAGTTCACGTAAAGCATCTTAATAATTTTCGCGTAGAAAACGGTGACACTTACATTGTTATTAAAAGTGTGAATGACTCCAACAGTTTCGGTGCTTTCCGAGCATCATCTTCAGGGGCGAGTGTTACACGGACCGCCGCCGACGAGATCCATGGCTAATGATGACTATGGCAATAAAAATATATAACAATCTACCGACCACATTAAAAAACGTAAATAACCATAGCACATTCGAAATCGAAAACCCTGAAGGATATATTATTATACAGGTGTTATTATACAATTGACGAATTCCTAAATGATAAAAGTTTAAATGACACATATGTAGGTACACCATTTACTGGAAAATAAATAAATCGGCTCGCTTCAAACCGCATTGCCACACCCTGATTAGGGTACATTTTCATGTTTTATGATAATTGAAATTTAATATTGTATAACATTTAAATGACGCAATAAATGATTTGATTTGATATTACCTACCTTTATCGATATAATCTCCTGATTCCTGTAATTTGTCCCATCACTAGTAACGTACCAGTTACCTAGTGAGCTACATATTTTATCCTGTCTCATAAAAACGTACGATCCCATCCATACATACATAATTATCCCGACATATTTTTGCTGCAACCAGCTGTGCCCTGCCGTTTTGCGCGTTAATCCTGGGATAAAAAGTAGCCTATATTTTAATCCAAGGTATAAAGCTTAGCTCAGCTAGCTAAAGTAATCTGACACGATCATCGAAGCTAAGCAACGGTCGATGCGGACGGTGTTTGGATAGGTGACCATGCAAAAGACTGTAATTTTTAGAAGTGCCATTTTCATCTGGGCGCTACCGTGGGTCGGATGACACTTTAAATTTTAGGTTCCAGCTGTTAGTCTTAGTACAAGCAGTCGTTAAGACAAGACAGAGGCCTTCGGGCGGCCTGAAAACTCTCGACACCAGAGCTTGGCCACTTAGGAGAAGAAGCTTAGACTTTAAAGTGGGATAAAATTCGCAAAGTATTTTTAGAATAGAGCGTTGTGCGTAGTGGAAGGAAGTATTATACCTCGGGATGAACGATAAAATGTTCACCAGCGGCGCTAGCACGGGTAGTGGACAATTTCTCCACCGATTTCTTATTTTATAAAATAATTGGGCACGTTTGGACGGTGGCCTTAATTTAGTTTTTTTTTTTATATCAATTACAAATAGTTTTAATAAAATGCCACGTTATTATTATTAAGTTGTATATTATACATGTGAATAGAGTTTTATTTTTTTAAGTTTCGTTTTTACTATTATTTGTATATAATTTTCATTTTATTATTCTTAAGCCAAGGTTAAATTCGTTTTTATCATTACTAATAGTTTTGTTTTGTTATTGTACAATAAAATTGTAATATAATGTTTTGTATTAAATTGTATCTAATGATTGTAATATAAGTAAATAGATAAATAGTTCCTTCTTGCTATAGTACGAGTAATAAGGTGGATTTTCACTAAAAGGTGGAAAGACTATTATAAGTCTTCGTCCCGTGCTTGCCCCGAAGGATATGATTTATTGAGAGGGTTGAAACCCTTTTAGGGCAACCCCTTTTTTAGTTAAGTACCCCTAGCCTTAGTACTTGGCTATTTTTCAGAAATTTGAGGTTGTTCTTTTACCCTATACTGCGGCCTTACTTATGTTATTCTGCGACCAAGCAGTGTAGCGCCTGTGGCTCGACTGACTAAGGTGATCTGACGCGATCAGGCTAAGCAACGGTAAATGAGACCTGTCTTTGGATGGGTGACCATGCCGCGTGACTATTTTTGAAAGAGTGCAATTTTTATCTGGGAGCTACCGTGAGTCGGATGACGCGTTTAATTGTAGGTCCCGGTTGTTAGTCTTAGTAGAAGCAGTCGTTAAACCCAGATAAAGCTACCAATTTTAAGGAGAAAATTCTAAAAATTTTTTTTCTAGGCAGCTTGAAAAATGTATACCAGATTCTATACGAAATATTCTAAATTTTTCTATACTTTTCGATACTCAAGCTTTTAGTCTTACTAACAGCCGGTACCAACAATTTAATGTGTAATCTGACCCACGGTAGTGCACAAATGAAAATGCAACTTATAAAAGACAGTTACGGGCATGGTCACCCATCCAAAGACTATCCGCATCGACCGTTGCTTAACCTCGATGATCGCGTCAGATCAACTTAGTTAGCAGAGCTACAGGCACTAGTATACCGAAAGAAACAAAGAAGATAGAAATTGACGACAAAAATTAACAACAAAAACACAATTACTTTTTTAATTCCCCCTCATTGTCCGATAAATAAAAATTAACGAGCCATAAAGTTTTAAATGTGTCTAATAATGACATTAAAGGAGAAAATAAGGGGGGAATGACACCAAAAATAGGTCAAAGATCCCTGAAGTCTCCTAAATATTATACAGTGTTAGTAGATACGAGTAGACATGCACAGAATGTGTCAATAAAGTAAAATGATTTGTACATATCTTTTTTATATCAGTGAACTATATCTTTCTTTTTGTTGAGTAGTTCATTTAGTTCAGTACTAGTTTTCTTACACTATTTCAATGACAACCAACAAGTTCAAAAAATCGTAGGCATAGCAGCATCGCATCTCTGTCACCTTGGGATAGAGTTTAATTTGCCTTGTCAGTTAGATTCGCCGAAAGAGTGAAATAGGCTATCATGTATCATATCGATACGTACAACAGAGCGAGACAGCCATAGACAGTCCAGAATACTCCCGATGTTTTCATTCGAATCTCGAGTCGTTTTGAAACGGATTAACGAACTAGTTAGTGATCTAAACAAGGAACTAAGATCTAATTGAAATGTTATTGAACAAGAGAGTGAAAGATACAAATCACTGAAGTACTTCATTGGAAGGATTCATTCGTGAACTACGCATGTCTATATACGAGTTTTTTTTAATTAACCAACAGGGCGAGAGACCACTCGAGTCTGTGACACTCTAGACTAAAGCAGAACATGTATAGTTTGGAATAACTAGCTCTCAAGAGTCTGCCGGAACACGTCGCTTAATGCTCAAAAATAAAATGTTTTTATTTGCAAAGTATAAGTCGAGAGAATGTAACACTATTAGTATTAAAAAATAATGTACTCTATACTATACGGTGTGCAAATTTATCTAAGATCTAACATTGGTGGCGATTCAGCGGCACACACGACTAAACTAAAATTAAAAAAGCCCCGTCTCTTTTCATCTTAGGTGGCCAGAAAGAGACGGCAAGTTCTGAACCACAGACAAAACAACTAAAATGCGTATTCTAAGTGCTTGGTGGGTAACAGATTTTTTTAACTTGAGTGTGGTAGCTAGCCAGGCGAGTACTACAAAATATTCTACCTTTTACAAATAATACACTATTTATATACCTAGCTGTAACAGCCAAATACATATATATGTATTTGAATAATATAAAAAAGAAACAAAATAAATAAATAAAATATACAAAACGAACAAAGATACAATTGTTAAAAGTATAAATTAGTAGTAAGTGTTTACATTGTGTACCATAGATATGACGAAGAAGAAGAAAAAGTAGCTAAGCTCTGGTGTCGAGAGTTTTCACGTCGCCCGTAAACTAACAGCTGGGACCTACAATTTAACGTGTAATCCGACCCACAGTAACACCCAAATGATAATGCCACTTTTAAAATTACAGTCTTGTGCATGGTCACCCATCCAGACACTGTCCGCATCGACCGCTTAGCTTCGATGATCGCATCAGATCACCTTAGCTAGCCGAGCTACAGGCGCTAAAATGCTGTAACATTATAATCTTTACTAACCCTGTAATTGAAGTAAAAATTAAAAGCAATATTTTCATGATAGTATCGCTTTACCGCTGTTAGCTTTTCGTTTAATTATGATTACTAGGCGTGGCAGTTATTCTATTGCCATTACTATATTTAGACACATTTTGACGACCTCGTTGGCGTAATGGTTACTATGCCGGACTGCCAATCAGAAGGTTTCGGGTTCGATTCCCGGCACGGCCAACATCTTTGTGCTAAACTAAATTTGTTGGCTGTGGGTCTGGGTGTTAAATATGTATCTATATACAATATGTATGCATGTAGTATATCAGTTGTGTTAGCAGCCATATTACGAACTAGAAATGGTTCAGTATGGGGTTACACAGCCGTGTGTGAAATGTGTCCTATTATTTATTATTATATTATTTATTATTATACATTTAATTTTACATATACATACTCGTACTTATATGAGACTACCTTGTTGGCGTAATGTTTTTTTTTTCATTTTATTTTTGTTCCGTCTTTAAAAAGACGGCCTCTGGTTCGATTACAACCTTACACCTTACTTGTTGTCATTACGCTTCACCTTACCTTACCTTACTCACCTTACTCCTTTCACCAGTGCGTTGTCCTGGTGAAACAGCACGTATTAATGAAGCGGGTATGTACTAGAGATGCGCGACTGCGAATAATCTGACCAGTCTAATTATCTACAACTACTAATATACACGTTCGACTTGAATATTAGTAATAAACTAATGTTTATAATCGAATGATGACTACTAATTAGTTACTAATGGCGTTTTGACTCGATTGTTAGCGAATCTTGTCAATGTCACTTGTTAGTTTCAAATAATGACATATGAATGAATCGTTGGAGTGGAGTCGGCTCAAGTAGTTACTAATGCAGTATTCATTCAGTCCGGTTAATTTTGAGTGGGTATCATGTAAGTTACTAATTTTCGGAGATCATTCGAATGAGTCGAATGATTTATAAAGTCGAATAATTCGACTGGAATCATTCACAGTCGCGCATCGCTAGTATGTACCCACTACCCCAGTGAACTGGTATGAACTGGTTATAAACACACCACCCCGCTAATGTATGTCCCTGGTCTGGACTGGTCCCATACTCGACACGCACGGTGCATCTTGTGCGACGATATCAACTTTGTAGATGCCGCTACATAGAAAAATAATTGGCCAAATGCGAGGTGGGCTTGCGCAATTAGGGCTCCGTACCATTATCCAAAATAAATGACAAAAAACACGTTTGTTGTATAGGAGCCCCTTAAAATGTTCATTTTATTTTAATTTTATAATGTACAGTGTAAACTCCATGTGACGTCACTCGATTTAACGGCAAACTCTCTAAAGCGTCGAAATCGATTGGCTTTAGTTGGTTTAGCTTGTTTTCCATTTATAATGATACTTTCTCTCCATTTAACGACCACTCTCTATAACGCCACTACTTACACTACTACAATTCTACTTACTAACTTTATGTACATAAGCTAGAGTGGCTCGGTGGTAATAATGTCTGCTTTTCCATCAGACGGCCCCTGGTTCGATTCCTACACCAACGGCTTGTTTTTCAAGTTAAGTGTGGATTTTCACTTGCTTTACGGTGAAGGAAAACATCGTGAGGAAACCGACATGTTTGAGGACCACAATATCCGAAGACGTGTGTCATCCGCCAACCCTCACTTGGTCAGCGTGGATTATGGTCTATATCACTCTCCTTGTGAGAGATTGCCCCGAGTCCCAGCAGTGGGAACGTATAGTGGGCTGCTTATAGTATACATCACCTACGATCTAAGTCTACGGTTCTTAACATGATTAGACCACTTTCAAAGACATCTTCTTAATGCTGGTTTTTGCTCCAGATACCTAACCACCTGACAACATGAGGGCATGTATGTATCATCTGTGTCAGTAGACTTCAATTGACCTAGACCTAAACGGATGCCCTATAGGTTTTAGATCGACTTCTTGAGGAAAATGGCGCGGTTTTAATGCAATCTACATGTGTCCATGTATTTGAATACAGAATACTGATATTTATTGGTAAATATTTATAATTATTTACTTTTCGACAAAGCCCCTATACAGCTGCTATTCTTTTAATTTAATTTATTGATTATTATTGAAATACTGACGAGTCCATATTGATGACAGTTATGATTATTTTATACAATGTAATAATTATTTAACAATATGACAATAAAGACATTCTATTCTATTCTAATCGAAAAATATTACAAGTCAAAATGTCAAAAATAATCAAGTTACTAATTTTTACCACATGTAATAGAAATAAGTAATTTATCTGTATATTATTCTGCTTAACAAAAGTATATTTGACGACCTTGTTGGCGCAATGGTAACCTTGACGGACTGCTAATCAGGAGATTCCGTTCGATTCCCTGATCGGTCAACATCTTTGTGCTTAACTAAATTTGTTGGCTGTCGGTCTGGGTGTTAAATATGTATCTCTATAAAATATATACGAATGTACTCGTATATGTAGTATATCAGTTGTGTTAGCAACCATAATACGAACTAGAAATGGTTCAGTATGGGTTTAACCAACCGTGTGTGAATTGAGTCCTTATATTTATATATTATTATTTATTTATTTATTTATATGCCATAATAAAATAAAAAATAAACTTTTTAATTGGGTAATGTTATAGTAGCTAAACTCATTAGAGCTTAAAATTTCAATATTGGTAATTAATTGTTGATTGAATCTGAATTTATTTCGTGAAACCTCCTGCCGCGCGTCAGGCACTTCGCTAAAACATATAATTATAATTAATAATATATTAAATATAATATATTATTTTATTCAGGTTTCAAGGCCCCACGTTAATTCTAAATTACATTGTATTTATTATACATTTTATAATTCGAATAAATTTCCATATTTGACGTGATTTTAGTTGGTTTGTCTGTGGGTCAGAACGTGCCGTCTCTTTCTGGCCACCTAAGATGAATAGAGACGGGGCTTTTTTAAATTTAGTTTAGTCGTGTGTGCCGCTGAATCGTCACCATTACTGTTACCGATATTTCCAATAAACAGGTCGACAAACAATAAATGGCCGACACTCCGTTTCCACTTCCGGTCTGCAAAAGTGTCGTGTCCATGCATACCAATTACTTAACGTATTTTGAAATTAACAAACTTATCTTTTGTTACATGTTGTTGTACAATTTTAGGCTTTATTTTTTGAGCGCTAAAGACTAAATTCACTCACAGAGAATGTGATGTACCTAAATGGTAGGATATTTTCTAATGATATAGATGACTTTGCAAAAATTACAAAATAAGATATTAGTACTCGTATTTTGAAATTGTTTTTTTTGTTTAATACAGATGACATATTGAGTTCTGAAATGTACATTAGTATATTTATGTATATTTTTTGTTTTAATATTTTAATAATTATGTATGAATTGACATGTAAAACATTTTTTACCAATAATTGACGACCTCGTTAGCGTAAAGGTTACCATGCCGGTCTGCTAATCAGAAGGTTCCGGGTTCGATTCCCGGCCCGGTCAACATCTTTGTGCTTAACTAAATTTGTTGGCTGTGGGTCTGGGTGTTAAATATGTATTTATATAATATGTATGTGTGTATATGTAGTATATCAGTTGAGTTAGCAACCATAATACGAGCTAGAAATGGTTCAGTATGGGGCTAACCAGCCGTGTGTGAATGTGTAAAAAAAAAAAAAAAATTGTAGTTAATGCAACTATCATATAAAATGGTTGCCCATTCAAAGACTGACCTCATCGACCGTTGCTTAACCTCGATGATCGCGTCAGATCACCTAAGTTAGCCGAGCTACAGGCGCTTTATTAGTAAAATAAATAAAGTAATTGTACAATGTAAACTCTATATAACGACCCTGAAGGGATTTTATGGTTTTATAGAGAGTGGTCGTCAAATGAAGAGAATGTATCATTGTATGGAATACAAGCTAAACAAACTAAAGCCAATTGATTTCGCCGCTTTAGAGAGTTCGTCGTTAAATCGAGTGACGTTACATGGAGTTTACACTTTAATTCCAATACACATGGTTTCCCACAGTAAGAAAGCTACATAAGGCAGCGTCTACACTATCAGCAAATATCGACGTCAATTAATTTCCAATGCCAACTATGGCAGGTATAAGGCTTTGTACACACGAGATATGCAGTTGCCGTTTTTAAAGTCAAAGTCAAACTCAAACATTTATTGCATAATTAAATGTCCTTGTTCAATATATTTGTTTAAATAACACTTAATATACCCGGGGTCAGGGTGTAGCAATTTTAGGTTTGGAGCGGGCCGATTTATATTATATCCATTAGTTTTCATTAATTATTATTCTAAGTCTACGTCATTAATTTTTTTTATGATTAATAATTTTAATATTTATTTTTATATTTTAGGGTACATTAGACTACCTAAGCACCTAGACTAGACTAGTACGGATGGTGGCTAGTAAACACTAAATGCGTAAGGCAAGACTAGAAGTACTCGTCTGTCAAAAATAATCTAACCTAGTTTGATAAAATAATCTCTGGTGCTCTTAATTTGTTGAAAAAAATGGCCAAGTGCAAGTTGGGATCACGTTTGAAGGGTTCCGTGCCATTATCTACAAAAAAATGCTAGAAATTTTGTTTGGTGCTTCGGAGATTAATGTATTGTATTTTATTTTTTTCTTTTTATTATTATATTTTTTTTAAACTCTGTAAATATTTTAGGCGTCTACTAAATGTCGTTAAAAATATCGAAAAAAATACGTTTGTTGTACTCGTATGTTCTAAAAAAATATGGGCCCGATTAATATTTTTGGATCCAAGTTCCTTATCGCGCTTTATGAAAGGGGGCTAGACGGAAAAAAATCTTACGAAAAGTTGTCACGACACTTTTTGCGCGCGGTATGGCAACGTCGCATCTCCAAAATCTGTTCGGAAGTCAAATACGGCTATCAATGAAAGTATTCGCTAATTGACAACAGCGCCATTCGTTTGTTGTTATAACGGAAACGAGAATACATGGTTTGTGAATATTTCAGCTTTCTAGCTATCACGGTTTCTGAGATACAGCCTGGAGACAGACAGATAGCGGAGGCTTAGGAATAGGGTCCCATAGCTTATGCTTATTGCACCCGTGCTAAGCCGGGGCGGGTCGCTAAATAATAAATACAGTGGCACCTTAATATAACGTACCTCAATATAACGACTTCCTCGATTTAACAAATTTTTCGCAATCCCCTTGAATTGTCCATAAAAGTCAATATAAAATTTACCTTTACATTGCGAACATTCTTTGCGTACAACCTCTATATAACGAATTTTCAACTATCAAGAAAAAGTATTCATACCTCTAATTAACGAATTTTGCCAACCCAATACCTTTATATAAAGTTTCCACCAATAATATAACCCTTAATCTTATAATGTGATTCATGTCTCGACATGTTTCGACACGCTTTTGTTTGTACAGTAATCATTGTTGTTTTGATGGAAAGTAATGTAAACTCCTCTGCTCGTCACTATTGTAAAGCGAAACATCATTAATTATTTCTTTATAACGAATTTTAGACCAATCTAACCTCAACTTAACAAACCTCAGTTCAACGAATTACTTGATATTACGAATATTTTCTTGTTTCCCCTCCGATTTGTTATATCGAGGTTGCACTGTAATAATGAAAACTTCACCTACACTACTCGTATTTCAATAAGAAGTTGAATAGAAACCTTTTCCTGTATTCTATTCTCCGATACAAATCTCAGCGCAAGCTATAAATTAACTGGCCGATGGCCGGAAGAGTTTTTGTTGCATCCAAGTTCATGGTTCAAAGTCTCCGCTAATAGATGGCGCAAATGTAAACCGATGCGTTTTCTATTTCAAAACAATCATTTTAACGCGGTTAGAATAGCAAAATTGCAGAAACAGGGATGTTATACAAAAATATTAAAGTACAACAAGTTGCCAGAGAACATAACAAATCTTAATAGACATTTATATTGATAAATAAATACTTATTTACAAGTCAATGTGGTATAAAACAAAATCAAAGACAAAATACACTTTCACTCATTTATTCAATAAAATTATATAAAATTACGTCCAATTTAAATGTCACACACTAAAAACTAAAACTAATACTAATCAAATAACCCGCCCCTGGTCAAAAGGTGCAAAGGTGCCCATCACGCTCGCTGCATTACCGCGCTGAATAGCTATGGCCAACCTCTGCACCAAGAACGACCCGGAGCGCGAGTCACCGGTGATGCTATTTATCCTAAGACCTATCTCGCGGATTTACTTAACTAGAACAACAAAGACTAAACACATTTTGACTAAAACAACAAAGACTAAACACATTTTGACTAGAACAACAAAGACAAAACACATCTTAGTTTGAAAACTATCCACATAAGTTCACAATTGAGACAGATAGTCACAAGCGCTTAAATTTTCGTATTTTATGTGCGTTTGTAGCCATTTTATGTTTGTGTCAAACATATTTGTTTAGTTATTGCTGACAAAATGGCTTCAGAAAATTGAATATTATCCTACCGTTATCTTGTAATTTAATTTCGATAGGTGAGATTTATTTATTTGTCGTCGATGCTTATAAATTGCTTATGTATTTTATATGTTGTTTTAATACAAGACATTCAATTGAATTTATATTATTTATTATTTATTTATTTTCATAGCTGAGAATGTACAGAGTATTTGGAATTTAACTTGAAGTAAACCCTGTAATCAGGTAAAGTTAGGGTGTTGCTATAAAATTAAAATCAAACTAACTTAATTACAACTTATTCTATTACTAAAACTAATTTCAAATTATTACTTAAAAAGCTTTATAACTAATTTCAAATTATTATTTATTTAGAATAGTATATGAATAATTTGTAGCGCCTGTAGCTCGGCTGACTAAGGTGATCTGACGAAATCATCGAGGTTAAGCAACGGTTGATGCGGGCAGTTTTTGGATGGGTGACCATGGCATCTGCTATAATTATATTAAATGGGTTTTCGCTTGATCATGATTCCGCTGATGGCATTTTCTTCGGGGTGCTTCTGTAGTTCGGATGACACGTTAAATTGTAGGTCCCGGCTGTTAGTCTTATAGTCAGTTCTTAGGCAAGTCAGAGCCCTTCGGGCGGCTTTTGAAAACTCTCGACACCAGAGTTTGGCTACTTAGATCATACGGAGAAGATTTAATTACTTAATTAAACAAATCAATGCATTCATAAAATAAACTCTTTAAACTGTTTTTTAACTGTTTTCACTTTAAACTTAAAAATGTTTTACAATAATATTTTTTCATCTCATGATATTACTAAGTCTTAGGTTCATAGTCTAACTGTATGTCAGTTTGTCTGTCTGTCCCTCTACCATTAAGTTGTATCTATGAACTGTTAATTCTTAAAAAGTATAATCTAATCTAATATATAAAATTTCCATGTCACAATGTTAGTTACCGTACTCCTCCGAAACGGCTTGACTGATTTTTACCTAATTTTATATGCGTATTCAGTAGGTCTGAGAATCGGCTACTATTTATTTTACATATTCATAAGTGTTAAGGGTGGTTCACCTTTAAATTTGTACTTAAGGCAAAACAACGTTTGCCGGGTCAGCTAGTTTACTATAAAAAAAAAAATAGCTTAGCCAACTATAGATAAATAAATTAAAATTAACCAAAGTGTTAACCAATTACCACAGATTTAAACTAATTCTGCAGAAGAGATGTAATAACATAGATATGCCAACAACATACAAATCTGATGACGGACGCTAGTGATGTTTTAAACTTTAGTCTTAACTACATTCTTTCTCTAGGGTTAGAATGATTTGGCAGAAATTACGGACAAAATTAAAAAAAAAAATTGCGCAAAAAAGAAAATAATTAAATTGAAACATACAAACAAATATTTTTAGTATTTAAGCTATGTTCTGTAATAATATCGTTTACAGAATTAAAAATAAAAATAAATAAATATCTCACCTCAATAAATATCACCTCGTCTCTCTTTCTATCAAAGATATCTCGAAAACAATGCTAATAATCTCCATCATAATTCTATGTTTACGTTCTAGGAATTGGTTGCCTGGAAGAGATCGCTTTTAGCGATAAGGTCGCCAATTAAGGCACTAGTTTTTAAATACCTTTTTTTTCTGTAATTATTTTTAGTATGTGTTTTAATAAAGTGTTAATCTATCTATCTATCTATTAGGACACATTTCACACACGGCTGGTTGACCCCGTACTGAACCATTTCTAGTTCGTATTATGGTTGCTAACACAACTGATATACATACATACATATTGTAGGTAGATACATATTTAACACCCAGACCTACAGCCAACAAATTTAGTTCAGCACAAAGATGTTGGCCGCGTTGTTCTTTGTGTCACAAAATAAATGTTTCTGTATTTCTTAGTATTTAATATGTTAACCCAAATGAATACCATATCATGGTCCCCCTACAGTCCAAGTAAGGCGATGTTCAGATTGTCCGGTTCACCGGCCGTTCCGGCGGCTGCGCGTCGCGTGTGAACGCACCTTTATACCGCTCATTACCACACACGCGGCTTGGGAGCTAGTGGAAACGCGCACTTAATTATATCGGATTGTTTTTTGGGATTTAGCTCTTTTAATTATGTCGGATTGTTTTTTGGGATTTAGCTCTTTTAATTATGTCGGATTGTTTTTTGGGATTTAGCTCTTTTAATTATGTCGGATTGTTTTTTGGGATTTAGCTCTTTTAATTATGTCGGATTGTTTTTTGGGATTTAGCTCTTTTAAATATGTCGGATTGTTTTTTGGGATTTAGCTCTTTTAATTATGTCGGATTGTTTTTTGGGATTTAGCTCCTGGCAGTAATTTATTTATTTGATTTATAGGCGAGCAGCAATATGCTGATGTGTCTATATCACACTGAGTTGAAATTAAATTTTTAACAGTTCATAAAATGTCCACTGTTCAATGTCAATGTTTAAAGTATACCAGTGCACTGATCACAGGTTAGCAAGAGATTTTTTTGTTTTCTGCAGCCAGCTATCAAGCCGGTTTTTAAAGTTGCGTAATAAGTAAAAACATATATTTTATTAATCTTCATAAAGTAAATGTTGTCAACTTACGCCTTTTTAGGGGTCCGCACTTAAAAGGTAAAAACGGGACCCTATTACTAAGCCTCCGCTGTCTGTCTGTCTGTCTCCAAACTGTATCTCAGAAACCGTAATAGCTAGAAAGCTGAAACTTTCACAAGTTATGTATTTCCCGTGCCGCTATAACATCAAATATTAAAAATAATATAAGTTATTTAAAATGAATTTTCGCAATAAAAGTCTTTTGTTTTTTTTTATTGTGGCCCCTTTTCATTTAATTGTTTCAGATTATTTTATGGATAAAAAAACTACATCGAAACAAAAACTTTACTCGTGATATAAATGTGCATTCGAAAATACTTATAAATTATAAACTAGCCCTACAAAGTCACAATTTAAAAAACTACGCACAAAATATGCATTAAATTCTATAATATACTAGCTGACCCGGCAAACGTTGTTTTGCCCCACTTAGGGGTATGAAAAATAGATAATGTAGCGTATATGACACGTTCGTAGATTTACCATAGCAGCGCCATCTATTGATTACTTACTCGACCCAGTCGAAAGGTATCGACATCTGTTAGAATCATTTGGAGTTAACAGACAATTGTGACTGTCAAATAATAACAGACAATAATTAGCAATAAATTAAAATTGCGACTATAATTTGAGATTTAAACTATCCTATCTCTCAAGTTGGATCGATCTGCACATGGAGTGCGAATTTTATTATAATCGGTTAAGTGGTTTAGGAGTCCATTGTGGGCAAACATTGTGACACGAGATTTATATATATTAGAAGATTACCATGTTTAATAAGATTGATTGGGGTCAAAACCAAAACTAGTAAAACTGGTCACCTTACTTTTGACTGGTTAACTCCAAACTCGTTTGACCTCTGACGCGGCGGTTACATCATATTGTCTGTCTATTGTTTGTTCAGTGTCGTACACAATAGTTTAGTCTAGTCTTCTTCGTATGAGCTAAGTGGCCAAGGTCTGGTGTTGAGAGCTTTTAACCCGCCGTTAAGACTAACAGCCGGTTTTTTGTAGGTCAAATTGACGTGTCGGGGATAATGAAGCTTCCCAATAGTGAAAGAAATTTTCAGTAGTTTCGGAGCCTATTCGCGTCAAGCGTCAAACAAACAAACTTTTCCTCTTTATAATATTGGTATAGATAAAATTTCATTTATTTATTTAAGGATTTGACATATACACATATTTTTTTATATATATTGTATACTGGTATTTCGCTTTATTATCTGTTATGTGTAATACTCATTTATCGTTTAGGTTTAATGTTTATCAAGTTTAACTTTCTCTAGTATTCTTTCTAACCTTCAAAACTACCAAAAGAACCGGTAAATGTTTGTTTTAAAACCGGCTAAACGAGTGTGTGACCTCAGACGCATCATTACATCACTGGCTGGTAATCGTAGAAAGAGAAGATACTAGAAGGTGGGATAATTCATCTCTTTCTTGCGTAAAAGGGACCGACATATGTATGACTCACGTTTACAGAGCAGAACATAACGATAAAACTTCTATCCCTTTCTAAAAGTTTTTCCAACTTGTCAGATATTATAATGGTTTCGAGGGCGATAAATCGACTGGTCAACCAGTACTATTAATGCCAGACTGCCAACCAGAGGGTCCCGGGTTCGAATAAAGGCACGGCCAACATCTATGTGATGAACTAAATTTGTTGGCTGTCGGGGTGTTAAATATGTATACAGATAAAGTGGTATTTATGTATGTATATGTAGTATATTAGTTGTGTTAGCTACGATAATACAAACTAGAAATGGTTTAGTATAGGGCTAAACCGCCGTGTGTGAAGTTTGTCCTAATATTTATATCCTTTTCTGTAACTTTTTTTTGTAATTTGAAGTGATTTTAGTTGTTTTGTCTGTGGTTCAGTACGTGCCGTCTCTTTCTGGCCACCTAAGATGAAAAGAGACGGGGCTTCTTTTAATTTAGTTTAGTCGTGTGTGCCGCTGAATCGCCACCATTGGCCTCCGTCATACAGTTATAAACTAGTTTGGAAGCCTTTGGATTTCTTTATATATTTGTAACAATTACTGTGTCAAATGAAACGACGACCTCGTTGGCGTAAAGATTACCATGCCGGTCTGCTAATCAGAAGGTTCCGGGTTCGATTCCCGGCCCGGTCAACATCTTTGTGCTTAACTAAATTTGTTGGCTGTGGGTCTGGGTGTTAAATATGTATTTATATAATATATAAATATGTATGTATGTATATGTAGTATATCAGTTGTGTTAGCAACCATAATACAAACTAGAAATAGTTTAATATGGGGCTAACCAGCCGTGTGTGAAGTTTGTCCTTATATTTATATCCTTTTTTTTACTTTTTATTTGTAATTTGTAAAAACCCTTTCTTTCCTTTTTGAAAACTTTGTGATTAGATTATGTACTTTGCTACCTACGATTGGGAGAAGACATCGGCTTCCGTCATACAGTTATAAACTGGTTTTGAAGCCTTTGGATTTCTTTATGAATCTATATGTAATTGTAACAATTACTGTGTCAAATAAATAAATTTTGTATTTGTATTGTTTGTATTCGTATTCGTATTGTTTGTATTCGTATTGTTTGTATTTGTATTGTTTGTATTTGTATTGTTTGTATTAGTATTGTTTATATTTGTATTGTTTGTATTCGTATTGTTTGTATTTGTATTGTTTGTATTCGTATTGTTTGTATTTGCATTGTTTGTATTCGTATTGTTTGTATTTATATTGTTTGTATATGTATTTAACTTCATATTTGTTTGTTCCAGGCTCGGTGTCCAAGGTGGAATGCACGCCGGAAGTTATGAAGGTCACAGTCCCCATGGATGGAGATAGGAGAGTAGCATTCCTATACCAGATGAAAGGTAAGCGCGAACATTAGTAGTACTATTTTTCTGTTAAAAGTAATGAGCTAATTTATTTATTAATTTATTCATTTATGGTGGAAATCTTGAAAATTTTGGAGGAGGCTTTTACCGCCACAGGCGGACCTTACACCGACTGTAATTTTTAATAATGACCTAAAAAAAAAACATTTTACTAACTTGTACATACTAAATACTCTAACAAACCATTAACTCTGTTTAATATTCGGTTAATGTAAATAAAACCTTTTTTTTTTATTTTTTTTTTATTTATTATGGTGGAAATCATTGGGGGAGACCTTTGCCCAACAGTGGGACAATATAGGTTAGATAATAAAAAAAAAAACATGACAAAGTTATGTATTTCTCGTGCCGTTGCCTGAGACATTGTCCAACAAACACTACTGCATCACTCATAAGTTCATACCACACACGTAAGATAGGTACAAAAGTACACTTATGAATGTCAATTTACAATATTAAAATGTTAATGTTAAAATAAGATATTAAAAATATAAAATTATAACACATAAGTAATATAATAAAATAAAATTATAAAATATTATGTTATTATGATTGTCCAACAAACACTTATCACTCACATCAGTTATTGCAAAAAACAAAAGCTAGTTTAAAAATTGTAGTGCCTACTAACCATACAATAAAAATGTGTGTTTTTAGGGTTCCGTACCTAAAAGGTAAAAACGGGACCCTATTACTAGGCCTCCGCTGTCTGTCTGTCTCCAGGCTGTATCTCAGAAACCGTAATAGCTAGAAAGCTGAAACATTCACAAGATATGTATTTTCCGTGCCGCTATAACAACAAATACTAAAAATAAAAAAAAAATATTAAGGTGTCCCCATACAATAAACGTGTTTTTATACTCAATGTAAAAATTTGTCGCCAAGTGTGTTAAAAAATATATTAATTCTGTAAATAGTTTTGATAGCCTTAATGATCCTTGTAAACGTAATTCTAAATATTGCTACAAAATAGTAGGATACAAAGGCGTGTATGTACACTACTGTTTTGTAATAATATATTTGTATTTCTGTATAATAAAGATAATTTTAATATTAATATTGTATTACTTTTATGACATGTGTGTATTTGATTATCTCTGCTGCTGACTGTACTTATTGACTTTTTACTTATAATCTTGGACATGTGTGTATAATTAGTGCTGCTGCCTGTATCTAGTATTTGACAAAATGTATGTTTTAATTAATCAATTTTCTTACTGACATTGTTCTAAATTATTTTTCTGACATTGTAATCTTGCATGCCTGACGGTCAAAATAGAGGGCCAACTTACTTTAATAACACCAATTGTACCTATTTTGCAAGTTTTTTTTTTATTGATGAATAGGCTTACGTTTGACCGCAGCTAGCCTGATGTTAAGCTTGACTGTGGTCTAAGATGTAACACGCTTGCCTAGAAGGAACCTATTTACTCTGGATTTGAAGACCCCCAAATTGTACTTCTCGGGAAAAAGAGACTCAGGAAGAGAGTTCCAAAGCTTCGCAGTACTCACAATGAAGGTGGAAGCAAAACGCTTTGTGCGAATCTTCGGAACTTCGACAGTGAATCGATGTCTCTTCGCTGTACCCCTGCTCGTTCTGTAGTGGAATGGAGAAGCGGGAATTAAATTGTGCAGCTCCATAGCACACTCTCCAAAATGTATCCGATAAAATACACACAGACTGGCAACCTTGCGCCTTTGTTCAAGGCTTTAAATAATTTAAAGAAATATATAATTATAATTTGAAATTTAAAACTGAAAAAAAAACAGTTATCCTAGACTAGGCATGCTACATCTTGAGCCGGAGTGTCGTTATCTCGCGCCCTGCTGGTTAAATCTGTTGCCTAGCTGTGCGGCGTAAAATAAAGTGAAAGTAAGAAGTTTAAATAAGTTGACATGGCAAGTAGCATTATGTGGGAATGTTTGACGCAACCGCTGTTAACTGATGTAATAATGTGGTTCACATTGCTGACTAAACCAAGAAGCTTTAAAGAACTGGCTATGGAAAGGACAAAATATTTTATCTACACTAATATTATATATTTTATTTATTTTAGGACTCATTTCACACACGGCTGGTTAGCCCCACACTGAACCATTTCTAGCTCGTATTATGGTTGCTAACACAACTGATATACTACATATACATACATACATATTATATATAAATACATACATATTTAACAGCCAGACCCACAGCCAACAAATTTAGTTAAGCACAAAGATGTTGACCGGGCCGGGAATCGAACCCGGAACCTTCTGATTAGCAGTCCGGCATGGTAACCTTTACGCCAACGAGGTCGTCAAGTGTTTTCGTTATAAATCATAAACGTAATAAGGAGGTCAATAGTAGTATATGCAACTGTCATAAAAATAAGGGTATTAAAAAACACGAGTGTGAGTTATTGTAACGAGTGTTATAATACCCGTGTAATATACAGTTACATACACTACTTTATCTTCACTAATGCAATTAATCAAACAACAAGAGTAAAAGCTGACAATAGTTATTTTTTCTAGATTTTTCTGGCAAAACATTGTGAGTTACTTTTGTTGCCAATTCTAGAATATCCGGAGGCGTACAAATATCATCGTCGCTATCCATTTTTAACTTTAAATTTGTATGTTAGAAACAAAACACATTGCGAAACATTAAATTCACGCGTACGTGTATTGTCACAGTGAACTTGCCGCCATTAAAATCTAACCAATGAGAGCGCAGCTGCGCGCGCAGGGCCAATCAGGAGCGAGTGATCGATGTTATAATGAGATTTTACGATATCGATGTGGATATTATACCATCATGTGAAATTGCTTAAATTGAGTGTTTTGTTGTCTGCGCTATAACAATAGTCATTATAAGTAAAGTATTGGAAACATAAGTAGAATGTTACAACATTAGTGTAGACAAATGTAATTAGGAGGACAAAATATGTTATAATACCAAATTTCAGATCAATCGGCGGTATGCGCCTTTCGGAAGTACACACACACTTGAACATAATGGCTGGCTTTAACATAATCATATATTCAACCATGTCTTTAGTTTCTATGACTTGAAATAATTGGCCAAGTGCGAGTAGAGCTCGCGCATGAAGGTTCCGTACCATTGTTGTATGGGAGCCCCCGTTAAATATATATTTTACTAAATTTTATAATTTAATTTGATAGCTAATATACATATATGTGTTATATATTTTGTGAAAATTTTAGTGTCTAGCAGTTATCGTTAAAAAATACGAAAAAAACACGTTTATTATGGGGGCCCCCACTTTAACTACAATAAATGTATATTAACTATCAAATTAAATTATACAATTTTTATTTTATTACCTTTTAGGTACGGAACCCAAAAAAATTTCGAAATTGAAATGACATCTCAATTTTTTTTTTATTTCAAGTAACAAGGACTCATACATACATCATAAAGAAAATACCTATATAATGTCAAAACTATACAATTATAAAATGTCAAAAAATAAAATAAAATAAATTAGAAATGATAATTAAAAATTACAATTTACAAATTAATGAACATAAATATTACATTCAATTTACTAAAACATTACATTTTATTTTTCTAAACATTAATTGTGTATGTTTTGTTGGCAGGCTACGAGCCCTGTTTGCCGAAAACGGAAGGCAACGCGGCAGTGTTCGTGCTCGATCTACAAAACGTCCATGACTGTGGAGTTACCAGGATAAAGCATACTATGACGGTAAACTACCTATCAATAACTGACACTACTTTGACGACCTCGTCCCAGAATAATAACTAGTACTATAATAGCCGGCAAACAACTTGAGCAAAAGTCGACGTAGAGGGGGTAAGTTCGCGCATGTACACTTCCGGACATATTTTATTGGTCATTGTTGAAATATTAAAAATATATATAAATAAATATTGTGAAACATTCTTCATAAAAACAAAATGTATATACAAAAAAATATTTATTTTACACAATAAAATTAATATTACACATTCAACATTGAAAAAATTACAATTCTCAGATCTTTTTTGCCTGGTGTCCTAAATACGGTAAGCAACTCCGAGTCTTTGCTTTCTTTTTATGATTTTTTTTACGGTACTAACAGACATTTTAGTTGCTTTCGCAGACTTTTTTTATAGTTTCCGTTTGTTTTGTATATTCCTGTTTAAGGAAGCAATACACATCATACATCATTTTACTAGCTTGTCTCTTCAGAACTGTGTTATGTTTTGGCGGCATAGTCAAAAATGGTTTAAGTAGGTATAAACACAATATAATAAAAAACAAAGTAACAATAATATAAATTAATATAAAACTTTAACAACAAAACTTCTAAACTTGAAATAGACTATTAAAACTGCACGCAAGTGTAGTCGATGCTAGTACAGATGCTAGCGGGACGAACGCGCGGCGCGGGGGACAGCGGCAAACGGATAGGCCAATCGCGGGGCCTCGTGCCGACAGAATGCCCCCGCGCACCTCTCCTACCACCAATGATACCTTAAAATCGTCTACTGCGCACTCAAGGTCTTTGCTCAAGATGTTTGCCGGCCACTGTACGTACAGAAGCTTCACTTCGCAATGGTTTTCAAAGAAATATGAACTCAATCTGATAAACAATATGATTTAATTTAGCTCGCGGTCCAGTCGAACACGTGTTCATTAACAAACCTACCAATTTCTTTTTGAAGGAATATGGGCCTTAATTCACTATACTACGGTTCATAATAAGTTGTACATGGTTATACGTATTGAAAGAGCCGCGGACTAGGGTTGCTTACTTCGACGCTTTTTTATTGTACTTTTAGGATATTGGAATAGTACGGGGAGAAACGGTTTGTAGTTTGAATTAATTTCATTTCATATAGGAACATAATGTAATCCAGTCAAAATAGATGCCTGTCAGCGTCTTTAGGTAACCAAAAAAAAGTTAAATTTCGATCACGATCCGTATTTAAACAATTAAATACTGCACATTATCTTTTTGCTTTTTTTCGTTTTGTGTCCATCTTGCAATTATATAATGAATCAATCAAATAATTAAGTTGAACGTGGTCGAACATATAGCGCGCACGCGTGTGTTTTCGTTCGCTTGTGGCAGCCTACTAGATTGGCCCTTGCGTAGTGGCCGCCGCCCGTAGGTATATTTTTAACACCTACACGCGGAGTGACACAGGCCTGACTAAGAAGTAAGAATGGTCTGATAATGATGATCCCGGTGGTGTTCCAGGGTCAGTTGACGTTCCACCACAAGATAGCTGTGGAGTCGGCGACAGGGGAACGCGAGACGATCGCCGTGCAGTGCGTGGGGGTGACCAGCAAGAGATACACGCGGGATGTCTTCCCTCTCGACGAGTTTGATGAACCTGAGTAACTATGCCTTTTTTGACGACCTCGTTAGCGTAATGGTTACCATTGGCATAGAATAATAACACAGCTCTACAAAAAATCTATTAATTTTTTTGTTGCCCTGGATATTATCGCAAATTATTACATTTTTAAGTGCCCAGATTACGAATATATTCGTAAAAGTACTAAATTTGCTCGTTTCTACAAATTGAATTTTGAACTATTTATTGTCAAAATTTTAATTTTCAGTCATTTGTTCAAAAAAACACGAGCAGATCTTACAAAATCATTGACATTTTCACGAATTGCGTGTAGAAATAGACCCAAAATCATCATCATATCAAAGGCAACAAAACCACTGTAGACCAGTGTAACTTGTACTTCTTATATAGATACACTAGCTGACCCGTCAAACGTTGTTTTGCCTTAATAATTATTTCTAAATATACAGTAGCCGATTCTCAGACCTACTGAATACGCATATAAAATTTGGATAAAATCGGTCAAGCCGTTTCGGAGGAGTACGGTAACAAACACTGTGACACGGAAATTTTATATATAAGATATTTAACACCCAGACCGACAGCCAACAAATTTTCAGCTCAAAGATGTTGGCCGTTCCGGGAATCGGAACCGGAACCTTCTGATCGGCAGTCAATGGTGGCGATTCAGCGGCACACACGACTAAACTGTATTTAAAGAAGCCCCGTCTCTTTTCATCTTAGGTGGCCAGAAAGAGACGGTACGTTCTGCACCATAGGGGCTTCTTTAAATGCAGTTTAGTCGTGTGTGCCGCTGAATCGCCACCATTGAATGCAGATCAGAAGGTTCCGGATTCGAATCCGGGCACGGCCAACATCTTTGAGCTGAAAATTTGTTGGCTGTCGGTCTGGGTGTTAAATATGTATCTATATAAATATTTTTTTTATGATGAATAGTCTTACGTTTGACCGCAGCTTGCCTGATGTTTAACTTAACTGTGGTCTAAGATGTAACACGCTTGCCTAGTTACCTATGTATGTATGTATGTATGTATGTATATCACTTGTGCTAGCAACCATAATACGAGCTAGAAATGGTTCAGTATGGGGTCTTGACCAGCCGTGTGTGAAATGTATCCCAATATTATTTTTATTTTTTATTTTGTTTACAACTAGCTGTGTCATGCAGTGTGTCCCGCGATAATCTGGGATAAATGACGTTAATACGGGATTAAAAATATATATATATATATATATATATATATAGGTAATCCGGGAAAAAGCTGTTAATCCGGTATAATAGACGTCAATTACATTAAAACATAAATAAAGTATACTAAATATTTAATTTTGTCTTCTATTTGTATGCATGGTCACCCATCTAAACACTGTCCGCACCGATCGGTTTTCCGATCCTCATGTTTCACATATTTCAATCTTGTATACCATATTTTACCATGTTTCACTTATTCAAATTCAAAATGTCTTTATTAGCAAGACAAATATACAGAAAATGTGCACACCCTGTGCTTTGTTATTAGGGCATAGCTAAGACTACTTAAAATTAATATTATTATATGTATGTTTGTAGCGTGCTGAACATCACTCGGTATGAAGAAGGCAAGGCGCCAGAACCAGTGCTCGGGGCAGTCGTCAAGCAGAATGGGAAACAGTACGTATTGCTCAAGTTAGACTTAAGTAAAAAAAAGCTCGTTCCCTCTCACTCGCACTCGTATAACTGTGCAAGCGAGAGGACATGTAATTTTAAATGTTTTAAGTACTGATGCTAGTTTTATATACAAATAACAAATTTCGCCACAAAGTCGTAATTTTCCCTGAATTTTGTTTGCTACAAACCTCACGGAGCTCGAAACCTTTCCAATGAATGCTGTACCGTGCAAATTGGTTCTTTACCGTGGAAATTTCATCTTTGTATACCAATTTTACCATGTTCCACTTATTTCATTCTTGAATATAATATTTTACCATGTTTCACTGAAATCATTCTTGTATATTATCCATTTTTACCATGTTTCACTTATCATCATTGTATACCATTTTTTACCATGTTTCACTTATTTCATTCTTGTATACCATTTTTAACATATTTTACTTATTTCATCCTTGTATACTATTTTTTACCATGTTTCACTTATATAATTTTTACCATGTTTCACTTATTTCATTCTTGTATTATCATTTTTTACCATATTTCACTTATATCATTCTTGTATATTATATTTTTTCCATGTTTCACTTATCATCCTTGTATACCATTTTTTACCAAGTTCCACTTATTTCATCCTTGTATACCATATTTCACCATGTTTCACTTATTTCATCCTTGTATACCATATTTCACCATGTTTCACTTATTTCATCCTTGTATACCATATTTCACCATGTTTCACTTATTTCATTCTTGTATATTATCATTTTTTACCATGTTTCACTTATTTCATCCTTGTACACAATTGTCTAACACCCCGCATTATAACCCTATCCCCACTCGTAGCAGGTCCACATTATAACCCTATCCCCACTCGTTGCAGGGCCACATTATAACCCTATCCCCACTCGTTGCAGGGCCACATTATAACCCTATCCCCACTCTTTGCAGGGCCACATTATAACCCTATCCCCACTCGTTGCAGGGCCACATTATAACCCTATCCCCACTCGTTGCAGGGCCACATTATAACCCTATCCCCACTCGTTGCAGGGTGTCAGGCGAGATCTCAGTGACTCCGGGTACTCCGCTCTCGATGGAGATCTTCCTTAGCGAGCAGTCGGCGCCGGTGTACGGGCTTCTCGTCAACTACATGCATGTTACCGACACGGGCAAACAGCAGGAGACCATCATATTGAATGGGTGAGTGTGACATGTAGTGGTCGAAGTTATTACTTTTAGCAGTTGAAGACTTCTTAAATAATATCCGCCCCCTCTAGTGACCCCCCATGACGATCACGACCGCTCTGACAAGAGCGTCACGAATAAGAAGAAGAAGAAATTACATTACCAGGACCAGAATTTTGAATTTTACCCAATGAAATTATATTATAACCATAAATAATATTTGCTATTTATAATTAATATAATGAAGTAGTGAGTAATTGACATTTTTGTTTTATTGATATCCATACATTACTAAAATAATTAGCCAAGTGCGAGTTAGGCTCGCGCATTAAGAATTTCGTACCATTGCTGTATAGGAGCCCGCCTTAAATATTATATTTAATTTATATTTTATTATTAAAATAATCACATTACCAGAACCAAAATTTAGAATTTTCAAATCCAGAATCTTGGGCGAATAATAAGCTTCCCAAAAGTCTAGCTCCGGTTCTGGCAACTCATTAGTTGCCCTAAATTCTGGCTGGTTCTGGCAACTTGCTAGTTGCCTAAAATTCTGACTGGTTTCTGGCAAAAAATTGCCCAAAATTCTGGCAGGCTGTCCAATATGCTGCCAGGCTGTCCAATATGCTGCCAGCACGTCAATAACACTGCTAGCACGTCCATATCATACATCTCATCACATATTGTTGAGATGAGTTTAGTATCATAGATATGAAACATATAATAGCAAGCGTTCCACGTTTTGTAACAATTTCCCTTTGTTTGTTGTGTTAAATGACACAACTTACACGAAAAATTGATCCAAGCGTTGGCATATTTTGATAAAAAAAATACCCTTACTAAACCTTCTTGTGGGTAACTCCCGAGCGTCAAATCTTAAATTACGACTCACCTAACCACTTCTCCTGTCTTGATTCCAGGTGTTCCGTAGACCCGTATTTGTTCGACAACTTCGTGACGTCATCGGGTGACGTGCTGACCGCCAAGTTCCGAGCGTTCAAGTTTCCTGACAGCACGTACGTGCAGTTCAAGGGAACGGTTACAGTCTGTCTGGACAAGTGCCAGGGGGTAAGTGAAATTCAAATTCCACTTATTTCAACTAATTTTGAAGTTATATCACAAAAAATATACAAATTTAAATAAACATTAAATAATCAAATAAATCAAGATGTCGAGGAATTTAAAAAAAATTCATATCTTATTATTATTATTATCTCATTTTTTTTATTGCCCAATTCTTGTATAGATATATTTGGAATCTCGGAATCGGCTCCAACGATTTTCATGATATTTAGTATATAAGGGGTTTCGGGGACGATAAATCGATCTAGCTAGGAAACATTTTTAGAAAATGTCTTATAAAAAAAATAAAAAAAAAACTACCAACGCTCGGTCAACCAGGTACTAAAATTATTCTTACAGTATTGTCCATTAGGCAGTACATGAACCAATATGGCAATGGTTCATGTGCTGACAGTCAAAACGATTTGCAAATACTTTCAAGATGCTGTTAGGGCTAGACTCTGCGCACCAGGGATGGGCATCTCTTACGAATGGTGGTAAAAAAAAAACATATTCTACAAAAAATATAGTTAATAAAAATGCTAGATGCCAAAATGATAATAGTCTTGTTTGAGAACTCTGTTACACGGGGCTACTGAAAATATTATTTAAAATATATATTAAAAACACTGTGTTTTTGAGAATCAATGGCGTTTCTTAAATTATCACAATGATATGTGTACGTTTATGCCGAAATAAAATTTAAAAAGAGAAGAAGAATTTAAAAGTGTCATAAACTTGAAACAGAAAATAACAAAACAGAAAAATACATAAACAATAAAGATTCTAAAAAATAATATTGCACCCAATGATATTATATTATTACTAGAAATAATATTTGCTATTTCTTATTAATATAATTAAATAGGTGTTGAATTAGATGATTACATTTTAGTCAACAACAAGAAATCCACTTCCATTACTAAAATTACTAAAAGAACAAGTCATTGGTGTAGAACCGTGATTGAAACTGGGGCCGTCAAATTGAAAAGCAAACGTTTTCCTACCAAATCATATCCACTTTGCTATGAGAGGGGTAAGGTGGTTATATCTTAATATATATAAATCTCGTGTCACAATGTTTGTCCTCAATGGACTCCTAAACCACTTAACCGATTATAATAAAATGTGCAGTTCTATCCAACTTGAGAGATAGGATAGTTTAAATCTCAAATTATAGTCGCAATTTTAATTTATTGCTAATTATTGTCTGTTATTATTTGACAGTTACAACTATCTGTTAACTCCAAATGATTCTAACAGATGTCGATATCTTTCGACTGGGTTGAGTAAGTAATCAATAGATGGTGCTGCTATGGTAAATCTACGAACGTGTCATATAAGCTACACTAACTATTTTTCATACTCCTAAGTGAGGCAAACAACGTTTGCCGGGTCAGCTAGTAATAATATATATGTCTGTATTGCAGGTACAATGTAGCAACGGTGTGGTTGGATACGGCAGGAGACGGCGAGAGATCAAACCTGACATCAGCAACAAACTATACGAAGTTGCGCTAACTACCTTCATCAAAGTCGACTATGCTGACGGAGACAGAGAGGCTGGTATGTAACTTTTTATATGTTAGACAGAGAGGCAAATATCAAGTTCTGCAGTGACGTCAGCATGAAACTATACGAGGTCGCGCTAACTACCCTCATTAAAGTCGACTATGCTGAAAAAGATAGTCGACTTTAATGAGGCTGATGTGTAGCTTTCTATGATAATAGACAGAGAGGCAATGTCAGCAATTAATATATTTAGTGAAGTCAGCAAAAATCTATTCGAAGTCACGGTAACTACCATCGTTAAAGTCTACTACGCTGGAGGAGACAGAGAGGCTGGTATGTAACTTTTTATATGTTAGACAGAGAGGCAAATATTAAGTTCTGTAATGACGTCAGCATTTAATATATTTAGTGACATCAGCATAAACTATTCGACGCCGCGCTAAATACCTTCATCAAATTCGACTATGCTGATGGAGACAGAGAAGCTGGTGTGTAGTTTTCTATATGTTAGAGAGAGAGGCAAATATCAAGTTCTGTATTAACTACTTCGTTCTAACTCAAAATAGCTTATTGATACTGCAAGCAAGTGTAGTAGAAAAACGGCCAGCTGATCGGCCTTCGCGGGGACGCGTGTCGACAGAATGCCCCCAACCTTTCCACCAACGATACCTAAAACCGTCTATTGTGCACACATGGCTAAAAGTCATGGCTCAAGTTTGCCGGCCACTGTATCTTCATTAAATTCATATATGCTGGCTGAGACAGAGAGGCTGGTATGTAACTTTCTATACGTTAGACAGAGAAGCAAATAATAAGTTCTGTAATGACGTCAGGAATTAATATATTTAGTGACATCAGCATAAACTATTCGACGCTGCGCTAAATACCTTCATCAAAGTCGACTATGCTGACGGAGACAGAGAAGTTGGTATGTAGTTTTCATATGTTAGACAGAAACAAAAATATGAAGTTCTGCACGTCAGCAATGAACATATTTAGTGATATCAGCAACAAACTGTATGAAGTCGCGCTAGCTACCAAAGTGACAGAGTGAGAAAGATATTTTTTCAAACGGCTATTATTATGTAGATAGTTGTGCTTATTCTCAAAGAATGCTACGATAATGGACGCAGAATCACTAATTGCATTTTTCACTCTGTGTTTTACACAAGATAAATTGATTTCTATGACACTAGAAAGATATGATTTAAATGTAATAATTATAAATTTGTATATCTAAATTAAACATTTGTATATCTAAAATATCTTAGATGACATTAGAGTATCTAATTGTGCTACCTTTTTATTGTCATTTACAAATAAATATTGACATATGTCAATACAGACGATATGCAAAAGAGTATGTTTTATGGAGGAATATAAATGGTAGACAATTCGCAAGGCAAGAGGGGCACAGATATACATTTTTATTTTAACGTTATTTTATTATTTTTGCATATAAATTTTCTTCAGCTGTTTATTACTATAGATCAGAGTAGAAGTACTTTAGAGTAGTAAAAGTACTTCTACTGTATAACGGTGTCTCCTAGCAGTCTCCCTGCTCGTTCGGTAATGGAAAGGGGCCGGGGGAATTAATTCGTGTAATTCCGACGCATACTCACCGAAATGCAACCGGTAGAATACCGACAGACTCGCAACCGTGCGGCGGTGCTCCAAACTTTGAAGTTTCGCACTGCACAGGGAGTCATTACCTATAACTTTCTTGGCCTTCTTCTCAATTGCCTCCAACGCCTGAAGCTGGTATTTAGCAGAGCCATCCCAAAGGTGCGAACAATACTCCATACACGACCGAACTTGTGCTTGGTATAGAGTGAGCTGCTGTTCCGGAAGAGAGTAGTAGAAGTACTTTAGAGTAGTAGTAGCACACTGGAGCTTGGCCACTTAGCTCATATAAAGAAGAACAAGATAATAATAGAATACTTTTTTATTTACAGAAGACATGCTAAACCTACTCAAGAACCTGAAGGTGGCGAATCAAAAGCTGGGAGACCGCGACGGGACCCCAGCTACCGTCGCCGAGCAAACCCAGGATCACAAGCTAGTTATACACAACGATGATACTATCATGACTGCGCGAGCGCATACGGGGGCAGCCACTAGTGTTCTCTTAATGGTTGTAAGCTTGGCTGCTCTATTAGTAAAGTAAAAATGTTTAGAAAAAACTAGAAAAGAAATAATGACAAGAATTGTGTCAAAATTTAATATAAACGTAAAGAATGCAGAGAATAAAACAAAAAACAAATAATGTCAAAAACTGTGTAAAAAATTAATTTAAATGTCAAACCGTGCGTACTAAAATTATGACACAACTTAGTAAAGTAAAATTTTTGCAAAGAGCAAGAAAACAGTGTGTTAAGGCTAAAACTATGACATAACTTAGTAAATTTTTTGAAAAAAGACGAGACTACAAAGTGTCAAAATTTGTAATGGTGTAAATTTTAGCAATGTCAAACTTTAGACTTAAACGACTTCGATTGCGAGTATTATGGTTTATTCCGATAACGATTTATTCTATTTTACCTCTTGTGTAATAGAATTACTTATAAGTTTAGGTGAATATTTAGTAGTTAGTAAATGCTTTTTTGACTAAACTTTATACTAAATTTGAAATTAACAAATGAATACATACTTATTAATTAACTTTTATGACGCCTGTGATAACGATAACAGAATTTTAGCATTTCAATTCATTTTTAGCAACGACTGTCGTTGTAAAATATTACCATAACAAAAATTCTGCTTTAGGTAACATAAAAATCACAAAAAAATCTTGTAAGTACAATAATTTACCTTACAAGAAATTATGACTTGTATTATCTTCAAAACAAAGGTAGTACTTACATATTTATTTTTAAGTTGTGAGACCAACCATTTTGAAGGTGCTAAGTGATAAGTTTAAATCTTAAAAATTATCACATAATCTAGATAATCAATCTGGATTATTCTAGATCAATCCTTTTTTTTTGTTTGAAAATAAATTGAAATGAGAACCATCAGTTCTCAATTTTCTGTTCTTATATGTCTTTGTTTTTATATATTCTTATTATTCAAATATTATATTGTTGCTTTTACATTGACGATTTTTATAATATTATTGGGGTTTAATTGCATCATTGTTTTCATTTTGGTGTGGTCATTATCAATTTGGGTCTAAAATCGTCAATGTAAGATCAGAGACTAAATACGTTAACTGCCATTTTATAATTTTCTTTACAGTTAATAGTAATAACTAAAATATTATTAATAATTAGCTTAAGGTATTTAATCTTATATATAAAATTTCCGTGTCACAGTGTTTGTTACCGTACTCCTCCGAAACGGCTTGACCGATTTTTTCCAAATTTTATATGCGTATTCAGTAGGTCTGAGAATCGGCTACTGCATATTTAGTTTTTTTTTTTTTATTAAGGCAAAACTACGTTTGTCGGGTCAGCTAGTAATACTATAAAAAAGAAGTTTAAAATAATAAATGTCTTTTTACAAAAATATTAATGGGTTAGTTCAAAATCCGCTAGTCTTATGATAAAATTATTTCTGTAACAGTAAATTTTTCTCCTGAAACTAAGCACGATATCAAGTTTTTTTTTATTTATGAAATTATTTTTATCAAAATTACTTCAGAATTTACAGAGTTATTTAATAAAATACATATTCTTTTATTTTAATTTTACATAATCTCATGTAATGTATAAAAGTTAGGATTATCCTCATTAATTTTAATTATTATTAAACTAATAAAGCAATAATGAATCTCATCTACATATGTGTTTTATTTAATGTCCTATCTTTAAATTTTTAAAATGCCAAGTTAAGGTTAACATAGCTTACTCAGCGTGGTAGTGTAGCGATCGTGATGGACACCTTTGGCAAAGGTGCAAGGGCGGGTTATCTGAATTATACGTTTTGACGTATTAATTTTATGAAGGAACTACAGTTATAGTTTTTTTTTACACATTTCACACACGGCCGCTTAACCCCATACTGAACCATTTCTAGTTCGTATTATGGTTGCTAACACAACTGATATACTACATATACATACATACATATTTTATATAGAGATACATATATAACACCCAGACCGACAGCCGACAAATTTAGTTCAGCACAAATATGTTGGCCGTGCCGGGAATCAAACCCGGAACCTTCTGATTGGCAGTCCGGCATGGTAACCTTTACGCCAACGAGGCTGTCAAACTAGCAGTTGCCCGCGGGCTCACCCGCGAGTAGGTGGCTTTTCGCGTAACCTGTGGAAACTATAAATGTATCCTAGTAGAAGAGCCCGTGAAGATCGTCCTTCACCGATCTGATAACCAGATGAGACGTATTTTTTATTAAATATTTTTTATAAACAAATGTGCCTAAAATTGCTTGCCCATCGAAAAGTACTCATGGCTATTTTAATTAAATAAACTTTTATTGATTTTGTTTTTCATCACCTTCATACTTTTGATAACCAAATGAAATTTATTTCACTGATAGTTTTTAATACACAGAATATGCCTCGGTATGCTTGCCTACTCATTTCAGTGCATAACTGCCTGGCAAGCAGGTGTAAACAGGTAAGTCAAAATAGGTGACTCATTCGATTTTGATGCGCTTCATAGGAGTAACAACGATTCTGAACAGTTAGAATTTTATTTTTGATAATTGTAGCTAAATTATCATTTGACTATACACGAGCATGCGCAAAGAAAAAAAAAGCCATGAGCACTTTTCGATAGGCAAGCAATTTTAGGCATATTTGTTTATAAAAAATACTTAATAAAAAATACGTCTCATCTGGTTATCAGATCGGTGAAGGACGATCTTCACGGGCTCTTAGACTATCCGGACCTGTAATAGACTCAAATAATCTAAAGCATCCTATTCCCGTGCTAGTTTTATAATATCAAACTGAGCCGCATCTGTCATTCCGCATTCGATTCCTGAGATCTAGTTAACCTCGGATTTTAGCTATCATGAAACGATGCGACGAAAAAAAAAAAAAAAAAAAAAAAAACGAGTGTGGTTCGGTGGTAATAACGTCTGCTTTTCAATCAGACGGTCCCTGGTTCGATCCCGGCCCTACACCAATGACTTGTTTTTCAAGTTATGTGTGGATTTGCACTCGCTTTACGGTGAAGGAAAACATCGTGAGGAAACCGGCATGTTTGAGGAGCACAATATCCGATGACGTGAGACATCCGCCAACCCGCACTTGGCCAGCGTGGTGGATTACGGCCTATATCTCTCTCCTCGTGAGAGAAAGTGCTGAGTCTCAGCAGTGGGAACGTATAGTGGGCTGCGCTATGCTAAATAATTAGAATAGGTTACGACACGACCAAACTTTCCGTCGAACAGCAACTGAACTGACTGGCTGTTGGCCATTTTAGATTTTACTCGTATATCATTGTAAAAAAAAATATATATACTCCTACCACTAAGTGAACAACATACATAAAACAAATTTCTTTAGTACTAGATGACCCGGCAAACGTTGTTTTGCCTCACTTAGAGGTACAGCGCCATCTATTGATTACTTACTCAACCCAGTCGAAAGGTATCGACATCTGTTAGAATCATTTGGAGTTAACAGATAATTGTGACTGTCAAATAATAACGGACAATAATTAGCAATAAATTAAAATTGCGACTATAATTTGAGATTTAAACTATCCTATCCCTCAAGTTGGATCGAACTGCACATGGTGTGCGAATTTTATTATAATCGGTTAAGTGGTTTAGGAGTCCATTGAGGATAAACATTGTGACACGAGATTTATACCTATATATTAAGATTAAGATAGCATTATCTGGAACAAGTTTCTTTTTGTATAAACTGAAAAAATAATAAACACTTTACGCATTTTTAATCTAATAAAACCTAACTGGAGATTGGTTGACTTATCAATTCTATAAGGTAGTGTGAAAAAATTAAAAACAGCAAAATCAGGATTTCAGTCTTTTAATAGAACCGTCATTAACTGAACTAACGATATAAGTACAATTTGTTTGAAATAACTGCTTTTTACAATAATAGTAATAATAAGAAACGGCTAAAGTAACTAAGACATTTAAATTACTTATTTTTACAAGTATTTTATTTATGAAATTAACTGTTAAATGTTTTTCTCACAAGTTTATGTTAACAAAACAAACTAACGTTCTCTTATCAAAAGTAATTTTTAATGTCACATTAGATAAGAGACTTGTCAAAATTAACAAAATGCTTTAAAAACTTTAGCCAAAGTTCGAAGTGCAGAAAATCACAATTTGTAATTAAACTTAGTAGTTACGCCTAAAGTAAAGTAGTTTATTTATATTTCTAAGTAAGAATAATCGCAATTTAATTTGTGTTAACCAATAATTATTAAAAGATCACAATAACCACAAAACACTATTAAATTACATCTAATAATTCACAGATACATTTTCAGATAATAAGAAAAATAATAAAATATTGATATTTAATTTCTATTATTATAAGCATAAGAGTATTTCGAATTATTAGAAATTAATATTAATGCAATTATTATTATACTTAAAAAACAAAGTGTAACAATTACATAATCAGAAGTATTTAATATCCCTTTTTTTTATAAGACGGAACACGTATTAAATTAAGTTTTCGAAAAGAAACTATTATGTAGTAAAATTATTAGCTTAGCACTTTATTAATAATAGTTAAAAATAATTTATGTACATTTGTTTCAACTTAAAACTACACAAATCCGTCATTTACGAACAATTCCAGGGTAAATTAACAATAAATGTCATTTTAAAAAAATATAATAAAAAATGCAAAATGGACGGACATAGAAAAATAATATCAAGTTGTATTGAAGAAGCCAAGTTACAAATTCACAATATTATTATTTCCTATTAACTGCTGGTCAAAAATCCTATTTATTATTATGATAAAAAATCTAATTGGCACAAATACTAACACTTTTACTGTGTATTAATTGAGATAAATTACAAATTGCTTAATAATAATGGCAGTTATTATTTAGAATTGAATTATTATTATCAATATACAATTGAATTAAAACAATTATTTTTACTATTATACAATTTAACATTAACCACAGAGTTTTCAAATCCTACAAAAAATTGATTAACTTTAATAAATGAACTAAATTTACTTAGAAACACATTTATTTTACAATTTTGCCAAAAACTCGTTTATTAGCTATAAATTCGGTCTTTCATTGACAATTAATTGTTTATGTTTTATTGTTTTTTTATACTATTACAAACACAATAATACTTTGATATTTATCAGTAATTATTATTAAATTAATTACTAAAAATATTTCAATTATACAATATAGGGTACCCAGTAATAATAATAATAAGAGAGCATTGCCGAATCTACAATTATTATTTTTATACAACGCAGTTTCATTATTATTTTTCTTAGTCAGAGCTCTTAGTGGCTAAGGTATGATTTCGAGAGTTTTCAAGCCGCGGAACACACTTGTTACTATACGTTTCATAACTTTAGTATTATATAATAATCTATGCATCTTTATTCCTGAAATATCGCAATACAGCGTTATGGTTATTGTATTTCAGTTGTACCACAGAACATTTTTTATTATTTACTCATATATTTTTTCTGCTATCCATAGTTTATACTATTAGATATAAAGTAGCTAATATTAATACATTTAATAATACTCTATATTATTATTATTAATTATAAAATTGTAAATTCGAACACGAACACTTTCAAGAGCGTAGGTAACACTTATTATCGTACTTAATACACTTATTATTACAATGAATAATACTTAAATAATTATTTTGTATAAACAAATCGCAGAGGAACGTCATAATACAACAACTATTTAGATAAATAAATCTAAACTACTGTATTTTTAAAACCTTTGAGAAATACTATTCATCTATTAGAAGCAATAAAAAAAAATTAAAACAGCATCAATCATCAATCAGTAACCTGTTCTTTTCTACTATAAATCAATCAGTAGCCTATTTTTGTTCTACTAAAATCAATCAGTAACCTGTTTTTGTTCTACTATAAATCAATCAATTACCTGTTTTTGTTCTACTATAAATCAATCAGTAACCTGTTTTTGTTCTACAATAAATCAATCAGTAACTTGTTTTTGTTCTACTATAAATCAATCAGTAACCTGTTTTTGTTCTACTAAAAATCGATCAGTTATCTGTTTTTATTCTACTTCTACTAATTATCAACAGTAACCTGTTTTTGTTCTACTATAGATCAATCAGTAACCTGTTTCTCTGAACCGCTCTGCCATCCGGAGTCCATGGTGTTGGTATCACTGTAGCAGTGATGGTGATTACCCTTCAGCACTTCCACTTTCTCCTCCCTCACTGGCTCATATTGGGAATCCGGCCCAAGACATTTTGGTTCCGGATCGTTCGAATAAACCTGATCTTGAGGTCTCTCGTCGTCAGACAATAACGACTCTTCCGTCTTAGGCGATAAGGGCGAAATTAGCGGCGGCGGTGGCACGAAGAAATCTACTTTACAAGACTCCGAACTACTTTGCCTTGGATGCTCTTTTGGCAAGTTCTTAGGGCTAGATCGGGGTAAGCGTAACGGGCTTATGTGGGAACGCATTTTCGGACTACCCTCTATTCTGACGCTGGAGTTAAGGTCTGACATTCGTTCAAGGACGCGTGAGTCATTCCGATCGCCATGACGCGAATCGTTCAATCGGTCGGAGTCGTTCAGTCGATTGATGCGCGAATCGTTCAAACGCTCGCTGATGCGAGTCTCGTTCATTCTGTCGCTAATGCGCGAGTCATTAAATCTGTCGCTTATACGGGAATCGTTTAAGCGTTCGATTCTAGATTCGTTCAGACGATCCAATCTAGAATCGTTCAATCGCTCGCTGATTCTAGATTCGTTCATACGTTCGAATCTAGAATCGTTCAAACGTTCACTTATTCTCGTTTCGTTCATTCTGTCGCTAATGCGCGAATCATTGAGACTTTCTAACCGATCTCTAGTCTCCATCCTTTCATTCAAACGATCTCTTGACTCGTTCAATCGATCTCTAGAATCATTTCTATCCAACCTGTCTCTCGAATCATTTCTTTCCATTCTCAAGTCATTCCTTTCTGACATCCTCAGATCATTTCGGTCAGACATTCTCAAGTCGCTTCGGTCAGACATTCTCAAGTCACTTCGATCAGACATTCTTAAGTCGCTTCGATCAGACATTCTCAAGTCGCTTCGGTCAGACATTCTCAAGTCGCTTCGGTCGGACATTCTCAGATCATTTCGTTCAGACATCCTCAAGTTGAGCTGTTCTATCTGGTGTTCGGTAAGTCTGACCGATGAGTTATTTAGAGCATTTTGTCGGATTTTCTCCTGGTTTTTATGTTTTTCCTGTCTCGGGCGACGTTTGGAGCCGACCTGGGGTTGCGGTCTCTGAGAGCGAGTCAGGGTGAAGGAACCGGTGTCAGATTCCGACGTAGACTCCGGGTGGTTCTCGATGGTGCCCACTAGAGCTGATACGCTGGGGTTCATGCAGCACTCCGCCTGGGGAAGATACATCATAATCATATTAGAACAAGTGTGAATAAAAGATAGATAGATAAATTCTTTATTTCCCACTAATTACATTAAATTATACATAGAAGAAACTTATAACTAGTGCCGCAAATGGCGGCCTTAACGCTAAAAGCGATCTCTTCCAGGCAACCAGAGGAAGGATAGTGATATAAAAAAACGAGAGAGGGGAGTTCAAAAAAGTATAAAAAAATATACTACATACCAAATATTACATATACCTACTAATATACATCTACATAAAATATAACCTTTTGACTCAGGCGTTACTTTACGGAAATCCATTGTAAATAGAAGACAAAATTAAATATTTAGTGTACTTACGCTGTGACCCGAAACCCAAATAAAGATAAGCAAAGGAAAAATTAAAATATTTTAGAAAATGTAGGTGTGTTCATCCGACCGACCACCACACCTCCACTACAACTCACACCAGTAAACTAATCCCTAAACTACCCTCCTATATTTTAATTTTTCCTTTGCTTAGTTTCATTTGATCTTCTATTAACAAGTGTGAATTAAGAATTTAGGAAACTTATTATTGGTTTATGGAGCGACGACGGTCTGCCTCCATTTAGCAAAGGGATATCCCCCGGCAGACGTTGTGTCCGGAGACAACCGTCCATACGTCATGCATTGTAGCTAGGAGCAGTCGTACGCGCGTTGTAAATACCGCGCGCGCGATTCAGAACGAGCGCTCTGATTGGTTGCGGGCGGTGAAGTGCGGCAGAGACGCCACAAGTTATTACTTATTTTTAGATTTTGACGACCTCGTTGGCGTAATGGTTACCATGCTGGACTGCTTATCAGCAGGTTCCAGGTTCGATTCCGTTGGACGTATATCCAACGTCTTTTAAGTAAGTGTGACTGTTTTGTTTCGTGCAAACATATAATATGCCTTATGATAACAGTTTACAAAGTACAGCATTATAATATATTTGTAATATGAGTAGGCTTACCTTGACAGAGACATTGCAGCAGCTGGACACGTCTGCGAAGTAAACCTCCGACTCGGCGTTCTGGTTCGCCGCGCGGCTTTCTTGCAAAGACGACCTACAACAACAATAAAGTACAGTAATACCCCGACTTACGCTACCTCGACTTACGCGAATTCGGAGTTACGCGATTTAATTTTCTCGTCTATTTTAACGTTTTTTGTTTGAAAGCCGCGCACTTCAGATTGTGTTTATACATTTTATTAATATAGTTTGTCATATTATCTAGAATTAAATTAAAATTTATTTCCTAAATTATTGTTTTATATTACCTAAATTAAAGTCTCCGGTCCCAATTAAACATACTTAGTATGACTTTATAGGTATGTATATGCAAAATTGTACCCCGACTTACGCGAATTCGACTTACGCGGATAGCACTCGGTCCCACCTGTCGCGTAAGTCCGGGGTATTACTGTGTATAAATAAAGTATTTAAGAAACCTTCGTTCATTTTAAGATACCAGTGTTCAAAATGTTATATTATTATTTTATTATACAACTAGCTGACCCGGCAAATGTTGTTTTGCCTCACTTAGGGGTATGAAAAATAGATAGTGTAGCTTATATGACACGTTCGTAGATTTACCATAGCAGCGCCATCTATTGATTACTTACTCAACCCAGTCGAAAGGTATCGACATCTGTTAGAATCATTTGGAGTTAACAGATAATTGTGACTGTCAAATTATAACAGACAATAATTAGCAATAAATTAAAATTGCGACTATAATTTCAGCTTTAAACTATCCTATCTCTCAAGTTGGATTGAACTGCACATGGTGTGCGAATTTTATTATAATCGGTTAAGTGGTTTAGGAGTCCACTGAGGACATTGTGAAACGAGATTTATATATATATTGATTTACCTGATAGGCGAATGTTTGTCGTTTTGGAATCCCAAATTCTCTTTCCCTTGCTTTGGACAAGAGTCGGAACTTTGGTCGGACACTGAAACAAAAAAAAATACTTAATATTCCTGTATACACTCAACAAAAATAATCGTCGCGACACCACACTGTTCAATGCGAAATAGAAATGAAAATATTTGGCTTGCTTTCTATAAGAGAGAGAGAGAGAGACAGAGAAACATGCGCTCGACGCACAGACTAAGCATGCTCCACCTTTGGCTAGAGAATAAAAAAAAATTAAATAAATAAATGTTAGGACACATTCACGCACGGCTGGTTAGCCCCATACTGAACCATTTCTAGCTCGTATTATGGTTGCTAACACAACTGATATACTACATATACATACATACATATTATACATATATAAATACATATTTAACACCCAGACCCACAGCCAACAAATTTAGTTAAGCACAAAGATGTTGGCCGGGCCGGGAACCGAACCCGGAACCTTCTGATTAGCAGACCAGCATGGTAACCTTTACGCCAACGAGGTCGTCAAAGCGAGCGAGGAATCGCTAGTTTGTGTGGTTACGCGCGTAACTGATCAAATTCATAGTTAGAATTAAGTAAAAAAAATGTTCACACTAACCTTTACTCCCAGTTTTCTGATGCAAACACTCTATCGCAACATTTTCATCCATCCTACAATCTCTATGCAAATTATTAGCACTCATTCCAATTCGTTGACATCTGTATGGTACTAAATGACCCCTCAAAGTGTTGAATCTGCCATCTTGAATATGGCCCATTTCCATTTCCTCGTTGGAAAACTGCATTATATGACCCATTTCACCCATTCGACCCATTTCGGGATTCATCCGACTCATTTCAGAATTCATCCGACCCATTTCGGAATTCAACCGACCCATTTCGGAATTCATTCGACCCATTTCGGGATTCAAACGACCCATTTGACCCAATTCCGGGCGGATTATTTCTTGACTCATTCGCGACATTTCCGGGTTAGCTCGCAGCAAATCTTGATTCACGCGCGCCATTTCAGGGATTCCACGCATTAGGTCTTGATTGCGCATTTCGTTGCCTCGATCAGGGTTGGCACGTAGCATTTCTGGGTTACTGCGTAACATTTCCGGGTTGTTGCGTAACATTTCAGGGTTGGCCCTCAACATTTCCAAATTCGACGGGTTATTGTGGTGTAAGTAGGAATTGCGAGTGCACGTGTGAGGTTGCATGTTTGTATGAGCCATATTTGTATGGGTTTGTATGTTTGTATGGGTCTGCATGTTTGTGTGTTCGTGGGGCATGGTGCGGTGGACATCGATGTGGTGGTGATGGAGGAGGGTTGCGGTGGCCGGATCTTGGTGCAGATGGTGTCTGGAATGGGAAGAAAAATACAGTTATCACACTGTGACGTCACAAGTAGCCAATCACCAAGGCCGTTCTGAATCGCGCAAATGAAGTTTTGTATAAAAAAGACACCTACCCAAAGTGACTGATGTCGACCGTTAAATGGACCGAAATGTTTTTAAATAAAATAAATAAATAATAAAATTTCTTTATTGCAGGCATTGAACCCATACTTAAAAAACTTACAAATACAAATTTTACAAATAAGATACCGATTTAACTATTGTGCATTGTTTTATTTGTGCGTTTTTTGCTTAATTTATTACTTCATAAATGACAATATCTTGGAACGTCAGACATAGGGGTGACCTTCCAAGAGATTGTACAGTCTTTGGACTATCCGCATCTTTACTAAGGTAATCGCTTCAGATCTCCTTAATTAGCACTCAGCTAACTTTAACTAACTTTATAAACTAATAATAACTCCCCCCACTTTCCCCCATTAAAATGTCTTTATTAGGAATTGTAGTAAAATCCTTGGCCCCCAAAAGCAGCTCACTATACGTTCCCACTGCTGTGACTCGGGACCTTCTCTCACGAGGAGAGAGATATGGGCCATAATCCACCACGCTGGCCAAGTGCGGGTTGGCGGATGACACACGTCTTCGGATTGTATGGTCCTCGAACATGTCGGTTTCTTCACGATGTTTTCCTTCACCGTAAAGCGAGTGCAAATCCACATATAACTTGAAAAACAAGTCATTCGTGTAGGGCCGAGGTCGAACCAGGGGCCGTGTGATTGAAAAGCAGACGTTATTACCACCGAGCCACACTTGCTTTTTGTAATTATTTTATTTATAATTAGCTATTAAGAAAAGATATTAAAAATATTAAAGATATTAAAAATGCATGTAATGATAGCATTTTCAAGAATAAGCTCCAGAACTGGCTCGTTCAGGAAACTTTTTATTCTATGGACGAATTTTTTAATATCAGAAAAAATGTTATGTGAATCATGTCGTGACATGTAATTGTTAAATATTATTATTTTTATTAGGTATTAATATTGACATTATTCCATATGACATGTATTACAATTTATTTGTATATCATATTGACATTTTTTTATTTATATTCATATTGACATTTTTTAATTTTTGACGTATAATTGTAAAATTATCAATAAATGGTTTATCTTGTTTATCTTATTATATGAAGAGTAATATCTTCTGACCTGGATCCGCCCCTGCCCTGCGGGCTGTAGGGCGGCGGCGGCCCCCACACGCCGGTCTGGGCGTCGAAGTTGCCGCTGCTCTCCGGGAACCCCTCCTGGTAGCCGGCGCTGCTGCCCGACTGGAACCCTGACCCTTGGAAGCCCGGGGAAGAGGTGAAGTTCGCCTGTAAAATACATTTTATATACTGTCACTAGCTGACCCGAGAAACCTTTTATTGCGTCACTTAGGGGTATGAAAAATAGATAGTAGCCGATTCTTAGACCTACTGAATAATAATAATAATATAGCCATTTATTCAGATCTTAAGATACAAAAAATAATTAAATAAAAACAAATAAAAGTTTAAACTATTATACTATCTGCTGTTTGGTAATCTTTTGCAGATCTGTTTGCCAATCGGCAAAGGCCTCCTCCAACCTTTTCCACTCTGTCCTTACTATGGCTACTCTGTTCCACATCACTCCTGCCACCTCTTTGATGTCATCGTCCCACCGTTTCTTTGGTCTCCCTCTTTTCCTTTTACCTTCCCTGGGGTACCAACTAGTGACTCTCTTACTCCATTTGTCAGGACCTCTTGGCATATGATAAGAGGTCCTGACCTACTGAATACGCGCACAAAATTTGGTAAAAATCGGCCAAGCCGGTTCGGAGGAGTACGGTAACTAACATTGTTTTTTTTTCCTTAATTCTCTTTCTATTCGCAATCGGCGACGCCATGAGCAGAACTGTTGTAGAGTGGTCGGGTTTTGAGACTTGGGGTCCTGTGACCTCACATTCCTGCTATTTTCTTGACAGGTCGGCTATTTTGGTTGAGCTAACATTGTGACATGGATATTTTATATATAAGATATTCATTCCTGCAACTTGGCTATCAACAATAATCGTAATAAATCCCAGACATTTTGTATTCGGTGTTTGTTTTTAAATGTCGACTAGAAATGGCCTAAGTAAACAGAACAGTAACCTTTCTTAGTAATTTTATAAAACTAAAAAAATATCTAACAGAATGCTGTTAAGCATTTGACCAGCAGGGCGCGAAAACACAAGAGTCAGCGTCACTCTGGCTTAATATAGAGCATACCTAGTTTACAATTACTAGCTCTCAAAGAAGCTGTCGGATCAAACCACTTGATGCTTGGCCTCAGATTTTTCAACTTGAAGGTGTTAGTAGGCTGGCACTAGATTTTTTTTTAACACCAAGCATTAACCGTAGTTACTGGAAAATGGGAAATCCGCTGTGGACCTCTTACATAACTACTGCGTCATATAAAGATACTCATAATTTATACTCCTTAAATAAAAATTACATATCGATACCCTAATTTGCAAACCAACTAACTCCTCTGAAGATTTTTTACAGGAGAGGCTCAAAACGTCATTGTATTTTATTTAGATAAATAAAAAGTAATATAACTTTATTTTTAATATAATAATAAAAATAAAGCATAGTTTTTCACGGGATTTTGTTTTTTTGCGTAAAATAAAAAATACAATGAAGTTTCGAGCCTCTCCCGTAAAAAACCCGCAGAGGAGCATTTCGAATAAGGGTATCGATATACGCCAATATTATGAGAACTCTTGTCACCGCGATTCAGAAACCTACTGCTCAAAGTACAACGACATCTAGCGGAACCGCTTGGTACTGCAACGACACTGAGTGTTTCTACACAGTTTACGCACCTGATTCTGGCAGTGCGCGTGCGTCGTCAAGTAAATTACATACGCCAAATATTATGAGACCTCTCGTCACCGCGATTCAGAAAACTACTGCTCACAGTACAACGACATCTAGCGGCACCGCTTGGTACTGCAACGACACTGAGTTTTTCTAAACAGTTTACGCACCTGATTCTGGCAGTGCGCGTGCGTCGTCAAGTGCGCGTGTTGCGTGTAGCCGGCGTGGTCGTAGGGCGCGCCGTGGTCGGGCGCGCGCGCGTCCGTGTCACAGAAGCCGTACGCGCTGTCGCCCGAGTGCGGGACGCCTGCGCCTGCGCCGGCCATGCCTGCGCGGCATCGGGAGCTGGCAAGCGTAGGGCACATTTATTTATTTTCATTCCACCTATTCTGAGTAAAAGAAAAAGCACCATTTTGCGTCCCTCTCAGGCGCAGCCGTCGTCGCGTGCATACGCTGGCTGTGTTCCTGCCCTTGAGAATGGCACACTGATTGTGCTGAAACATGTCGGGCTAATTCCGACAAAATAAACGTAAGTGATAGCCGGTTATACAATCATTATTTTTGTGCCAGATTACTCGATTGAATTGTATGTGATAATACTTGTTACATTCTTGTATTATACGTAGTTAAGTGGTGGTTTTAGTAGAAGCCTCCACAAATCTCGTTTTGGCGTTTGAAAGGCGTTTATACGCTTGTGAATACGTCAGTCTGCGATATACATCCAAGCAAACACCCTTTGATCTGCGTAAAAAAACCGACACTCGAACTGGATCGGAAGCAAGCAGGCACAAGCCCACGCAAGCCAAGCCAAACGCCCTTTTTACATGCTTGCGATTGTCGATCCTTGCCAAGGCTTGGCAAGCGTGTATACGTACCATAACAACCCAATCACCGTTTGTTTTCATCACACTACGCGACATTCACAAAGTTGTGGCCTTACCCGACCACGAATAGCTATAATCGAAACAAGAAGAAGAACTTACTTCTGGCTGTTGCTCCGGGGCCAAGGGAACCAGCTCCACGCTGAAGTCTTTCTGCCGGTGCCGGGGTTCGGAGAGTACAGGTTGCCGATACGACCTGAAGACAACACACACCAATATCAGTGTACAGTGTATCTTATTTAGAGTTCAGTTCAGTTTTAAAATTCTTTATCAATATAAGTACATACATAACTTAATACAACACTAGTGTGAGTTCTTATCCTAGTGGTGCATTATTATGAGGAATTGTTTATTCAGTTACACCGTAATGCATTTAGAACTTTATTTATATTAAATTCTTACGTTAACATAAGGTTATTTACATATGCTTTAGATTGAGCAATATGTTTGTTATCTTACACTAAGAGATTTGAGACATTATTTAGAGTACCAATGTATTTATGAGTGTGCAATATATTTTAGTGAGTGAGCAATGTTCCTTAATAAGTGTGCAATGTATCTTAATGAGTATGCAATGTGTTTTTGAGTTACGCAATTTTTTTACTCTATATAGCTCAGCGTTTGACCACGTTTCACCTGATGGTTAGTGATATTGTGGTCTACGGTGGAGTGCGCTTACCTAGAAGGAACCAGTTCACTCTCACCTTAATAATCGCTAGATTATGGTTAATATTCTCATTAATATTTTTACCTTTTAAGATCTATAATGGAACTGTAAAATACAAGATTTTGTCCTTGACATTCGCCTTAACTCTTAAATGGATGATTTTTGTTTCACATTTTAAAAAAATATATTTGTGTAATAGACATGTATTATTCGTGGAAAAAAATGTAAAAAAAATCTAGACATTAATTTACTATATTTTTTTTTGCAATATTGAGTGTTGTTTATAAACTACATCATGCAAAATTTTTAAAAAAAAATAGATGAAGGTCAATTTTATGTGTAATTTTTTGTTTTAAGGTCAATTTTATGAGTAAATGGACACATTTAAGGGTTAAGTGATTTTATTGGTGTTTTCAGTGGTCACGTACCAGGCGCCCAGAAGCGGTGCTGTAGACTTATATCCCAGGCTGGTTGCGGGTGGCACTGACAGCAACCACACGCAGGCTGTCCCGCTCTCCCGCCGGAAGGGGTCGGCTGCCCCGATGGGGGGCGGTAGAGGGACCGACAGCGGAGCTCCAGTTGCTCCCAGTACATCTTCTTACGTTCGTGACTGTAGAGGAAAGAAGGTAATCGTTAGTTTTTTTTTGTATCAAATGGTTTGGTCAATATTTTTTAATCGACTTCAAAAAAGTAAGAGGTTATATGTATTTTTTTACTGACTGTACTTTTGACTGGACTGTATGTATTTTTTTATGTATGTTTTCCTATTTCTCAGCCATTTGTGAACCTATTCGCAAAATTCTTTTTTTTACAAAACCTGTTTTAACGAAATCTTGGAAATTATAATTTGTTTTGAGTGCAGCTAATATATTGACTAATAAATTTTACTATTCTTAAATGTTTTAATAGAATAGAATATATCTTTGTTGCTACAACCTCGAATTAAAATATCTAAAATGAAAAACCTAAAAGTAGAGTACAATGGCGGCCTTATCACCCATGGTGACTTCTACCAGGTAACCGGGAATGGATAAATAAACATACAAAAAAAAGATTTTTTACAAAAAATTGGTGTGGACTTAATCATAATTCACCTGAGAGTAAGCGACATTATGATCTACCTAAGGTGGGGCGCGCTTTCCCTGAATAAACCTACGGTACTCTCAAATGGTGCTATTATTATTTTTACAAACATTTTGTATCAAAACTTTAAGAACTATTAGATATTTTGAGTGCCGACGACGTATTAAGGAATAGTTTTTTCCAAAATTTTTGGTATAGAAAATTAACTTTGATTCTGTTTTATATAAATTCCTAAGATTGTTAAGTATTAAGATGCCTTACGTGAACAATTTACAAAGTTTAGAATATATAACATCAATACTCTTATCTACATAAAAAAGGCGCAACTGTAAACTCAAAGTTATGTTCCAAATATTTGTCGCCCTTTGCCCATGCATGCGCCTTTTGCTGTAATAAAGTTAGATAAAACCTCATTTCGAACTTGTCTCATAAAACCTTCACAACGATACAACGTTCAGAGCTTGACATCTGCATTAACATCACCAAAGCAACCTAACAAGCCATGGCAACTAGCAATCCACCAAAACAAACGAAAACCTTCCTTAACACAACGACATAAAGCATAGAAATAAAGACATCAAACACCATTTTATTATCTTTCCAAAGGTGTCAAAATCACACCTCGATACGTCGTAAAAAGATTACAATCTTTATTTTACAATTCATTGATTTTTTTCTATAATTTACACGAGTTTTCACAACGAATCATCTACTAAAAATCATTGACATACACCCCTTGATGTTTATTACATTCTACACTAAAGACTTTGATAGAAAAAGCTAAATAAAAATGTCGCGAAGTCACAGTGGGAATCGGAGCACTTTCAGCCGAATCTTCAACGAGGCGGAAGAATTATCTGACGCCGAATTGATAAAACAAGTCAACCAACTCAAAGAAGAGGTACGAACCCTGCAGCTAGAAAATGAGATCATTGAAAAAACATTGACGAGAATCGAGCCAAATTTACTTCACGGCATACAAGCGGCTTACGAATATGCCGTTAAACTACACAGCACCGGTTCTTTAGGTGTAGGCAGTTTTGTCAAATCGAAAACCTCTACTTTCGGTCTAGCAGACTCCTTAACAAGCCCTTCCCGAATGCTAACCAGCCCTTCTAGGGTCTCTACGCGAAGAGTCGAATCCTCAGCAAAACTTGGAGGCACCCTCGTTCTCGGCTCAAGCCAAAGAGTCAACATACTAGAAAGATCCGAACTAGTCTCCGCAGAAATCGAAATCCTGATCAAAGTCTTGGAAAAAGCTCGAAAGAAAGGCGCAAAGAAACAGGCGCTGCTTAGAGCCCAGTTGGAAGAAATAAGTCTTCGAGAAATCGATTTCGAAAGAGCTACAGTAGATTTCAATAAGCAAGTCATCGAAGAAGGGTGGGACAAGATTGCTCAAAGGATTCCAGCAGAAATATGGATCCGATACATGACTGAGTGGGTGAAGATTTGCGACAGTCAAATTGGAAAGTTGAGACTTAGAACCAGCACTTTGAACACCCAGTTCCACAAGCTGAATGGACAGATCCGTGTGAAGGCGGAATTGAGTGAAAGTTTGAGACCAGTCGACTTTGAAAAATTGGAGATTGAAAATAATATTTGCCAGGACGTTATTGATGAGAAGTTGATGCATTTGGGTAACATGTTTTTTTATGACTTAATAATTAACTTATTCATCACAACAGCATTGCTTTAGGGGAAGCTGGTGCACCTGCAATTCAATCTTGACGACCTCGTTGGCGTAATGGCTACCATGCCGGACTGCCAACCAGAGGCTACCGGGTTCGATTCCTGGCACGACAAACATCTTTGTGATGAACTAAATTTGTTGACTGTTGTTGGGTGTTAAATATGTATCGATATAAAGTATTTATTTGTATATACATATGTAGTGTATCAGTTGTGTCAACATCTTTGTGCTTAACTAAATTTGTTGGCTGTGGGTCTGGGTGTTAAATATGAATTTATATATAATATGTATGTATGTATATGTAGTATACCAGCTGTGTTAGCAACTATAATACAAACTAGAAATGGTCTACTATGGGGCTTATCAGCCGTGTGTGTTATGTGTTAAAAGAAAGTCATGTGGTTATGGTTAGGAGCATAAACTTGTCTTTTGAAGAAGTCTCCAATTGGAAAGTCGCCAATCTAGTCAGTTTTAATACTGCCGAAATCCAGGCGTGTCTTTTATCCGCAATTGCATTCCCTGTTAACTATTATCTTGTGGTTTTCAAAGCAAGAGTGTACCGGGTTCTTCTGGGCAAGCGCGCTCCATCGTAGATCATAATGTCGCATACTATCAGGTAAATATAGAGTTCAAGCGAAAAAACATAAAATGAAAACCGTATTGACAACAACTTTATGTAAATAAATTAGTTCTATACTTGTAGCGCCTGTAGCTCGGCTAAATAAGGTGATCTGACGCGATCGTCGAGGTTAAGCAACATCGATGCGGACGGTGTTTGGATGGGTGACCAGACTATCGTTTTAAAAGTGGCTTTTCCATCTGGGCGCTAACATGGGTCGGATGACACGTTAAATTGTAGGTCCTGGCTGTTTATTCGAAAGATAATATAGTCGACAGTCGATGCAGACAGACGTTGGAAGGCTCAAAGTCAAAGTCAAATAAATTTATTGCATCATTATTTGTTTTTTTTTTTAATAAATATTAGGACACATTCACACACGGCTGGTTAGCCCCATACTGAACCATTTCTAGCTCGTATTATGGTTGCTAACACAGCTGGTATACTACATATACATACATACATATTATATATAAATTCATATTTAACACCCAGACCCACAGCCAACAAATTTAGTTAAGCACAAAGATGTTGACAGGGCCGGGAATCGAACCCGGAACCTTCTGATTAGCAGGCCGGCATGGTAACCTTTACGCCAACGAGGTAGTCCGTTATTATGGTATAACATACGTACATAAGGTCTTAAAAGCTATTTATTTGGTATCACATAATGGGGCCTTTTCGAGTATCGCAAAAACATATTATTAAGAGGAGTGAGCCGACTTATTTAATTATAATATAAATAGGGTCGCAGAGGCTTTCGGGCGGCTTGAAAACTCTCGACACCAGAGTTTGCCCTCTTAGCTCATAAGAAGAAGAAGAAGAACACTTTAAACACTTTTTCGAAAAGAACCCTTTTATACTCTCTCAATGAATTCATGTCACAGTCAATAACAGAATCTTCATTCTTGTAGCAGTCTTATTATATGTAGATATAAAGCTTTCTAACGATTCCCGGTGGAAGAAAAATATAGATATAGATATAGATTTATGTAATAATATTAAGAGTGTACTCGTAATATAGGCATATACATTTTAGAAATTAAGTAAATTGTAAATTGACTTGCCCAGTACGGCGTGATGCCGTAAGGCTAATAAATAATTTGATTTTGATTTTGGATCTTTTGATTTTGAAGAATTCTATTCTATTCTCATTTTTTTCCATTCACAGTGGGTTTGAAAAAGATGACGGGCGATGCGAACCTGAACCTCACGATTCACAAGAAAGCAATGACGGAACAAAACAACTATTTGGCGTACATTTTGAATACCATTAAAAGTAAGAAGAAGTGGATGAAGGAACTGATGGAAGAGACCGAAGTAATTCAGATACAGGCTGAGTTTTATCAGAAGAAATTGGACGGCGTGAGAGAGGTACTGTTTTTCCAACATTTAAAAAATAATTGGGCAAGTGCGATGTAGGCTCGCGCATGAAGGGTTCCGTACCGTAATATCGTGTCGTATATATAAAAAATGGCAAAAAACATGTTTGTTGTAACTGGCCCTTTAATTTTTTTGAGTTTTGTAATTTTTTATTTTTTTTAGACACATTCACACACGGCTGGTTAGCCCCATACTGAACCATTTCTAGCTCGTATTATGGTTGCTTACACAGCTGATAAACTACATATACATACATACATATTATATATAAATACATATTTAACACCCAGACCCACAGCCAACAAATTTAGTTAAGCACAAAGATGTTGCCCGGGCCGGGAATCGAACCCGGAACCTTCTGATTAGCAGACCGGCATGGTAACCTTTACGCCAACGAGGTCGTCAAATTATAAAGGTAACTAGCAAACCCGGCGAACTCCGTTTCGGCACAAAGTTGTAATTTTCCCTGAATGTTGTTTGCTCCTGCCCTCACGGAGCCCGAGACCTTTCCAACGAATGCTGTACCGTGGATATACTTATATCGGATGTATATCGGTTCGTGCGTTCTGGAGTTATAGCGTCAGGAAGAAAAACTAGAAATGGTTTAGTATGGCGCTAACCAGCCGTGTGTGAAATGTGTCCTAATATTTATTTTTTTACATTTGATATAGTTTTGCTTTAATTATATTATCGTTTTTAAATTAAGCTATCTGTTTTTTTTAATAAAGATATAGCATAGGCAGCCCACTATACGTTACCACTACTGGGACTCGGGGCCTTACCATCACGAGGAGAGAGGTGTAGGCCATAAAGATGTTATGGAGCGACGACGGTCTGCCTCCATTTAGCAAAGGGATATCCCCCGGACAGATGTTGTGTCCGGAGACGGCCGTCCACAGGTCATGCATTGTAGCTAGGAGCAGTCGTACGCGCGTTGTAAATACCGCGCGCGCGATTCAGAACGAGCGCTCTGATTGGTGGGTGATGAAGTGCGACAGAGACAACACAATATTTTTTTTTATTTATTTATTTTCTCTTGACAGGTGCGCAACGCGTACGAGGTGCCTGATATAATGGACTACGTCATGGTGAAAGCAGAAGTGGGGGATCTGAGGCACGCCGTCAGAGTCCTCGAGAATAGAATACATATACACGACATTGCGTTAGCGTCCTTAAATAAGAAGATTAAAAGCATGAGACTTTTGCAGGATTGATTTGAACAGTTAAAAAAATAACACTGGTCTACAGTGGTTTTGTTGCCTTTGAAATGATGATGATTTTGGGTCTATTTATACACGCAATTCGTGAAAATATCAATGATTTTGTAAGATTTGCTCGGATTTTTTCAACAAATGACTGAAAAATTTCATTTTGACGATAAATCGTTCAAAATTGAATTTGTAGAAACGAGCAAATTTAGTACTTTTACGAATATATTCGTAATCTGGGCACTTAAAAACTTAACAATTTGCGATGATATCCAGGGCAACAAAAAAAAAAGATTTTTTGTAGAGCTGTGTAATCAAACATTCTTCTTCTTCTTCGTATGAGCTTAGTGGTCTCTGGTGTCGAGAATTTTCAAGCCGCCCGGCAAACGTTGATTTATCTTATTAATTAAACCATTAAAAAAAACAGTTTTTATACATTATACAACTTTATGACATAGACTTTAACTTAGACTTGACATTGACTTATTGATTTTGACCTTTAGTCTTTGACATTTTTACATCGACTTTGACTTTTTCACTAACTTTCTTATTTTGACAATGATTTTTTGACTTAAGACTAATTTGACATAGACTTTAACTTTTTAACTTAGACTTGACATTTACTTTGACCTTTTGTCTTTGACGTTTTTACTAGGACTTTAACTTTTTAACTTAGACTTGACATTGACTTTGACCTTTTGTCTTTGACGTTTTTACTAGGACTTTAACTTTTTTAACTTAGACTTGACATTGACTTTGACCTTTTGGCTTTGATGTTTATTTTGACTTTTTCACTTAATTTCTGATTTTAACAATTACTTTTTGATTTGGTAATTTGCTAACCTAACCTAACCCAACCTTTTGACTTAGCCGTTAACTTTTTGACATAGACTATAACTTTTTGACATAGACTATAACTTATCGACTTAGACTTTAACTTTTTGACATAGACTTTAACTTATCGACATAGACTTTAACGTATCGACTTTGACTTTATGCCTTAGACTTTAACTTTTTGACTTTGTCTTACTTTGACTTTAAACCAGTACAGCATTCCACGCTCACCTGAGCAGCTGGTAAGCCAGCATGCAGCTGAAGATGCACACAAGTACAGCGCTCACTGAGAGAGCGAATACGCCGCGGAGACACCAGTACAGCGCACCGTGGACCACACTGCACGATGATACACCTTCAAACACGCAGCGGACACCTGGAGAGTAGAAAAAAAATAAAAGTGTAAATGTTTAAATTTTGATTGGTCTCCAGTCCGTTAACGCCTTAGTCCACCTGTCATCACTCTGTCTAGCAATGTGTCCTGCCCAACACCACTTGAGTTTAGTGATAATTTGTCCGACGTCACACACCTTAGTGCGGCGCCGGATCTCCACGGTTCAAAACTTGCGAGGCTCAACAGTAAAAAAAGGACCATTAGACGTTGAGTGGAACTGACCCTGGAGCACCCCAGGGGATCTCCGAAAGTATAACAGATAGGACGGTGGTGCTTGAATAAATATTGATAGGCATCTAAGGCTTATTGGTGATCTGATGAAAAATGTATGGGTCACGAAGAAAAATAAACGATCTTGTAGTTTGATGCCGAGCATGGCGCGCTCCATGGCTCTCTGCGCGACTTGGATTTTGTTCACTGTCTCTTTGGTGAGAGTCCATGTCTCGGCACCGTACGTCATGGTGGGCAAGACACATTGATTAGAATCTGGTATACTATATCTGACTAAACTCAATAGGATGTGGAAAGACCGCAATATATCCCGTAAAACTAAAGTGAG